>OU975467.1:1765072-2965072 GCA_918857605.2 Philereme vetulata
TTTAGTCTGGCCATAAATACTGTTACAAATAAAAATAAACAAAAAACTACATTTGAATTTGGAATCTGACTTTTTTTATGATTGTTCATTGTGTTTTCTCATTTTGGCGCCAATACATTGTACAAAATTTTGCGATATTAAAATGGAGTGGGGCGATAAAGAGAACCGAATCGCTGTGATTGCATTACACAAAGTAGGTATGGAGCCAAATGCAATTTTTAAAACTCTCCATACGCTTGTTATTAGTAAAATGTTTGTGTACCGGGCTAATAATAGATACAATGAGACCTCCTCTGTTTGTGACACAAAAAGATCTGGCCGTCCACGTAGTGTTCGTACGAAAAAGGTGGTCAAAGCAGTAAGGGAAATAATTCGAAGAAATCCTGTCCGAAAGCAAAAGATTTTATCTCGGGAGATGAAGATAGCACCTAGAACCATGTCGCGTATTTTAAAAGATGACTTACAACTTGCAGCCTATAAGAGATGTACTGGTCATTTCTTAACTGATAATTTAAAAAAGAATAGGGTGGTAAAATCGAAAAATCTACTGAAGCGGTACGCAAAGGGAGGTCACAGAAAAGTTTTGTTTACGGATGAAAAAAATTTTACAATTAAGCAACATTTTAACAAAAAAATTTACTGTATCTATGCTCACAGCTCTAAGGAAGCTTCCCAATTAGTCGACAGAGTGCAACGTGGGCATTATCCGACTTCAGTGATGGTTTGGTGGGGTATTAGCTATGATGGAGTGACTGAGCCATACTTTTCTGAAAAAGGTATCAAAACATAGCCACAAGTATATCAAGATACGATTCTTGAGAAGGTAGTGAAGCCCCTTAACAACACCATGTTCAATAACCAAGAATGGTCCTCCAGCAAGACTCGGCGTCATGTCATAAAGCTCGGTCTACGCAGTCTTGGTTGGAAACGAACGTTTCAGACTTCATCAGAGCTGAAGGCTGACCGTCGTCTAGTCCCGATCTTAATCCGCTGGATTATGATTCATGGTCAGTTTTAGAGAGTACGGCTAGCTCTAAACGCCATGATAATTTGGAGTCCCTATAACAATTCATACGATTGGGAGTGAAGAGTTTTCCCATGGAAAGAGTGCGTGCTTCTATTCATAATTGGCCTCAACGTAGAAAACTTTCGTGATTGATTTCAATCATTATTATAAATACGGGATTTATCACGTACCGTCTTATCGGTGTTTCGACCGACAATGTTCAAACAGTTCTGCAGTGGCGGAACATTCCCTAGATTCTGATTCGACGCACTACATACGTTTCGACAAGGCCCGGGTTTTAGCGAGAGAGAAGTTCTTCGTTCCTCGCAAGATCCGAGAGGCGATAGAAATAAGTCGTATGCCGAACTTTAACAGGGATAGAGGATGGGTTTTACCGCCGGCCTGGAGGCCATGTCTTCATGATGCAAGTGACAGAAGAGTGAGTGAACCTGGTAGAGACATAGTTAGTGTTGTGTGTTTGCCTGTACCAAGAACTACAGAAGAGAGCAGCAGTAATGATAATGATGATGACACAGCGGGTCAACGCACTGTGCTTTCGTTGACCCAATCCCCACCACCCCGCCCGTCCACTCGCGCGCAGAGAGCAGCGGCGCGCAGTGCGAGGCGAGACGTTATTCGGAGCGGATCGCACTCACCCTGATGAAGGTTCACGAATTGAACCGAAACATTGTCGGTCGAAACACCGTTAAGACGGTACGTGATAAATCCCGTATTTATAATAATGATTGGCCTCAACGTTTAAAGGACTGTATTGCAGCCAATGGAGATCACTTCGAATAAGCTTTTTATATTTTAAATTGTTTTATATATATGTATTAAACTAACACACTGTAAAAGTAATAAATGTTATTAGCAAGAAAAATATTTTTTTTTCTTTGTTACAGTATTTATGGCAAGACTAGGTATAAAGGTACATGATAAAAATTGATAAAAGGTGATGAGGTGATAAAAATTCTTGCGACGCTTAGTATTATAATGTTGTAAATCCTTGACTTATCTAAGTGCATGTTAACTATGCCTAAACATGATTATATGATAGAGTGAATATACCTACTTTAGAATACTGTCATTGTAGGAATCTGGCCTTATTGAAACGAAATCCCAACTGCCAAGCCTAGCTGATTAGCGTTAATATTTATTTTGTTGACAATAATGGACAGACAGGGTGTGTAGGGGGGCACATAAATAATATCCTATGACAATTTTTTGATGGTTTTTGTTATTTGAAAAAACAAAACTCCCTAATTCAGGGAAATAATAAACAATTTTCGCGACAAAGTAACAGATGCGTTAATCATGTCACTACGAACCACAATGCCGACACGAAAAACCGCTTTGCGGCAAATATGACGTGGCGTTTTGGCTCACGCGCGAATGTTATCATTCGTGGGTGTGATATAAATTGTGCTATTGGTGGATCTAGTATACTCATCGTTTAGATTAAATTCATGTTACACTAGCTGACCAATCCGCAGCTTCGCACGCGTAGTTTTTCAATAAAAACATTACCCTCCTTCTGCGCAGTTGAGTAAAAAGTAGCCTATGTCGCCCGGGGATAGTGTAGCTTCCCAACAGTGAAAGAATTTTTTAAATCGGTCCAGTAGTTTCGGAGCCTATTCAATACAAACAAACAAATCTTTCCTCTTTATAATATTAGTATAGATAACGGAACTTTATATGTGGTTGTGTGATATTGAGGCAAAATGCTGTTCAAAAGATGTCGTGGGCTTATCCAATTATCATGCATCTAAAAATTATTGTATCTAGGGCTCCTAGAGCGGGGTCTGGCAACTTAACGTGTCCTCTGTACTGACGATTTGACAGCACTTTTTTTTTATTTAGCACTCTTTGCAAATGTTATGCTCACCTTTTGCTGCGTATCTAAAAGATCTCTCAGCACAGTGAGGAAGGCGTCAGGCGTGAGTCTTCTTGCCGCGTACTCCTCCATATAGTAGGCGAGTGCAGGAAGCTCGCTCGGAGGTAGCAACGAGCGCGCTTTTTGCTCCACCGCTGTAGACGCGGCTCCTCTTCGCTTGCCCCAACCACTTATCCTAAACAAACCACAATTATTCGAATAATTTGACAAACTTAGCACTGGAACAGCCTCATAAAATGCAGAAATACAAAACTTTCAACTTGATATTAGAACGCTCAAAGTTATTCCTGGCAAAAGCTCAATTTGAGAACAAAATTCTAATATCCATATCTTTAGCGCCAGATATTGAACTAAGTTGAAAACTGCGTTGCACCTAGCCCAATTCTGTAATAAAAACTCTTTTTAAACTATGAATAAATATTTGTTGGCAAGGATTCAACTCCTGATTTCTATTTGTACATTAAATGCAACATGAGTCCAAAATACAAAATGCGACGTTCATTAGCTAATTAAATCACAGCCTCCTAATAAATAAATAGTTAATCCAAACAATTTTCGTTAAATACTCCTCACTAAGCAAAATAAAACAAGTTTTTTTCTAATTACCAAAATTTCATGTTAAGTGCTTCTAAATTTCCATCTTCGGACAATTTGCAAAAACAGTTGATTTCCGTAATCAGTACAGTGCTGCTCTGAATTAATTTTGAAGCCACCATTATCACTTTAAACTTGTGGTTTACAAAATCCTGCAATGTAATTCAAAATAGAACGACTCGATTGGTCTTTCGTTCGCTAAGGATCATGACAGTCCCAGCCCTTGTCATCTTTCGTGCCGCTACCTATGCACGAAATCACTTAAGCGAGTACTCGAGACTCGGTGATTGTCATAGGTATATGACACGGAATGCCCAAAAGCTGAGGGCCGTGCCGAGGCGCCTTACCAAAACGTCGAAGCTGGTACATGTGTTGTGTTGGGGCCCGCCGTCGACAATCGCTTACCAATGGACATTACCGCAATAGTGCCTAATTTAATATACAGTCGTATTATAGAATTGATGACTTTTTTGAGTCATCAACCCTATAATATGATTCTATTCAATGTATTTCATATACTGGTTTTAATATCTTTATTTAATTATGTATTCCATTGTTAACAATGCAAATGACGTGTAACTTTTGTGTTATCAATAAATGAACTATGAACTATGGGAATCATCCACTGGACAGCGCTACACAGAAACTAATATGTAAAACCAAACACACGAGGAAACAAGTGACGCGAATCATTTTCCACGTCAACTTGCAATCAAACTGTTGTGCAACGTTGACAAGCATCATCTTCTTCATCATCATCCACAGCCTGAACATATCCCATTGCTGGTTATAGAAATCTCTTTGCTCTTGTTTTTAAGACAAAACGGTTTTTTTCGCGCACAGATTAAAAAAAACATTTCAACATTGATTAAAGACATGAGTATAGTTCGCGAAAATTTAAAAAGTTCTATCTCTTTGCTCTCTTTGTTTCCACGGTCCTTGCCAGCCTCATCCGGGTTTGACCCGCGATGCTTGCTACATCGTCTACCCATCCAGCATCTGTACGACTAACGTTTCGATACCCGGTTCGTGGACACCATTCAGTTAACACCTTACATCACCTGCCGTCCCCTCCAAGCATGTTGAGCTCATTTGTTGCCCAGTAAATTTATGTCTGTCTTCGCTTACTTGGCAACATTCTGCGCATCTCGTTGTTCCCCGCCCCCGTAGGCGGTGCACGCGTGAGGCACTTTGCCGACGTCCTTCACGAGCAAGGACATCCGTTTGTGGTACTTCAGCTGACCGACTGCTTCATCGTGTGTCACCTCCACGAACGATTGGCCGTTCACTTCTAAGATTTGATCGCCGACCTGATGAAATTTTTTTTTCTAGAGACATTTAAGTGTAATATGGCTAGTGGCTAATCTTAGTGTCCGAATTTGTAAGTCACTCGAAGGCCTCCAACGTAGCTGCCAAAAAATAACAGTACGAAATAACATCTTAACGTAACCTTAACACCAAAGCGCTCAGTTACATATGTCTAACGATCACTCATCCATGTGATGATGTCTAAGGAGTTGTTTAACTCAAATCTGATATAATTAGAAAAGGCAAGCTAACTACGCTACGAGTGCTTGAAATCTTTAGTCTCTCTATCTATACACTCTTATAATGTAGGTTTAGTTCTTACCACACTAGGCTTATTTTGATAAAGCGCACGAATAAAGAGACTAATTTCAAATATAAAGACCCCATTATGCAACTGCTAAAAGTGCTTGAAGACTTTATCCTCAATCATATTCGCTACTCCACTTGGTTTTTAACATTCAAAAGCACTTTCCCGAAGTATTTAAAGTGTAACTCCAGGCGAAGACAATGAAGATAGCATATTCGTACTGTTAAAATTCGTTTAAAATGACTTGGTGAAAGCTTAACTGTAAAATACGAGTTTCGGATGTAGCATGCAGTGGGCGTACTCAGCTTAAACACTATAAATTTCCCATCACACCTTAAAGGCGGAGGCTCTTCGCAATAATAAAATGAAATAGGTATCTAATATCTGGCGTACTTCCATAAATTACGAATAAGTGCCAGACCGGGTCTTATACGCTCTCAAAAATGGGCAATTGTAGAGATAACTACATGCAGAATGTTTCATAGTCTAATCTTTAAAATGTTTTCTATTACTATCGAGCCATTATAATAGGTAACATTTGACGTCTGCTGACGACTGTCAGTTCGGTACAACTCGTACTCGTATCGGTCATTATTACAATAAATATGTAATCGTAATTGAAAAAAGTTAGCAATTGTGCAGTTCTAACAAAACGAAACAATATATTATTTTATGCCCGCCGTTACAAGGTTACGTTGTTGAATTTTGTTGAACTGTCAAATGTTACCTATTATACTGGCCTGAGAGTAAATGCATGCAGTTTCGTAAAACGTTGTGCATGACGTATTTTGAAAGATAGAAATAAATGAATATACTCGTAGATACTCGGTTTAAAGCAGGCACATACCTAGACGTACGTAATATAGTGACATTTGTGCAGCTACGGAAGTTTAATGAAAATCAAACAAGCCATTTACTGTTCAAGATATTCCCGTTCTATTTTGATGCAAAGTTTGGGCAATTCGGAATTGGGTACGTCTCTTCGCCGAAAGTTCCCGCGGTTACTAAGAAATAGTTATTCTGTACATGGTTATTAGTATTGAGCATGTCTTTATAAACGACATAATTTCACCGTTATGTCTTTTTATGAGCTTGAGTTTTAACTTTAATGAGTAGTTATCTCGTGTCATCTACAAATTATGGATTAATACATTGTGTTTAAGCATACCATAAAATTACGCTTCACTGAAGACATTAAGCTAAATCTTTATAGGTCGACTAGTTGACCCGCCGAACTTCGTACTGCCTTGACATGCATATAACGCGGGCTGTCAATATACGTCACCCTGGTAGAATTGTCAATTGTTGTCCCCGGCCATCATTATGTATGAGAAAATGAATGACTTCCACAAATAATTCAATACCAAAATAAGCCAAATCGCTCCACCCGTTCTCGAGTTTTAGCGAGACTAACGAACAGCAATTCATTTTTATATATATAGACAATATCTCGGGATAACTCCGACCGAAGCATCTGTTTCAAACGATATTCATTTTTTTACATCCTCTTTGACGATATTTGCAGCACGCATTCTGTCAATTCTATGTCAAACGTTACATTATAAAAGCGCTAAGGTTAGATTATAAATAATTTTATATGGTGGTTAAGTATTCTTAAATTTCCTAATTTTGCGCGCAATTTTCTTAACTTTTTCTTTCATAAGAACCTTCTCCTGACAATAAGAAATACAACAAAAAAAGAATTAGCGAAATCGGTCTAGCCGTTCACGCGTAATGGCGTGACCAAGGGAAATAGGGATTCATTTTTATATAAAGAGATTGGGCTTGATAATGTATAGGCAGGGTGTTTTGGAATAATGTGTGTTAACCCGAATGGGTTATTCGAAATCCAAAATTCGAACTAGCCTTGAACTAAAGTCTAGTAGTACTAGTGTTTTTAAATTTATATAGATGCACCGCCGTCATGTGTTACATTTTTATCCTGTCCATACAAAGGTTGTCTGGAAGAGATCGCTTTTAGCGATAAGACCGCCCATTGTACTAAATCTATTTGTAAGACTTATGTACTGTATTTTACTTTGGTGTACAATAAAGAGTTATCTTATCTTATCTTATCTTAAAGTCAAAATTCTTAGAAAAAATATCATCTTTAAATTATTGGTTTCACAGGCTAGTGCATACCTTATAACTTATCTACAACATACAAGACGTTTGATCTCGCAAATCAAATAAATAACTCGTCAACAGCAGATTTCACCAAATGATTCCTCAATAAAATATCGAATTTTGAAAAGACGTAGGTACAAAAAACATTGTGAGGATAATGGAACCCGAGACGCCTTATTTATTAGCTACTAATGTCATTCAATTCGATAAAATACGTCAAATTAGGACGTAGCGTTCTTGGCATTCGGTCGATCACACGCGACATATAAGGGAGGATAATGAGATTGCTCAGACCTTCATAAATAAAACCCTACAATTATGATGGTATGAGCTTTTGACGTCTTCTATCCATTCTTAAATATTCGTAAATATGGATCATTTATTTAACACAACACTCAATGGGGAAATGACGAAGTAAAAAACTCAAAAAAAAACAACATTCACGTGGCATTTATACAAGAAAAAAATATGTATGTACATACATCATGATAGGTAGGTTAAGGGGTCATATAAAGAATAACCAGTCTTGTTTCTTGACTTATTCTTTCCTGAGTTGGTCGCGGAGGAACAGGCGGTAAAAGTGACGGTTCAAAATAACCCTTCTGTTCTACGTTTTAGCCATTAGGGTTCGACTTTGTCCGTCTGTCACATTTGATTTTCTGAGCAACTACTGAACCTATCGTCATTACATGTGGAATAGTTATAAATAACCTTTATCTATTAGGTAATAAAACATATATCAAAAAAGATTGATTTACACATTCCAAAACCGGTTTTTAGTTTTTTATTTTGTTAGTAGAATTATGAAGAAAAATGTCATAAAATACCGTAGCTCCGAAGTTTGCAAAGTTAAAAATTTTAAATTAATATATTTTACATATACAACAATTAGCAAAAACAGTCCCTATCTATAACAGGTTTTTAGTCTTACAAGATTTATTGGTTTACCGGTCACATAACTAGATGACGCTGCATAATGAACATAAATAAGCCGATCTAGGTTCAGAACCCTCGGTGCACAAATTCAACTCGTACATAACCGGTCTCCTTTATCATATAATTTGACTTTAAGTTTACAGAAGTCATAAAATATATTTATTTTACTCACCATTAGTCCAGCTCGGTCGGCGACAGAGTCCTTATCGACCCCTGTTATGTAGATCCCAAGGTTGTACTCCAGGCCACCTCGGATCATGAGACCTAACGACTGCCCCGGCTCTATGCAAAGGTCCACCTAAACAAAAAAAAAGTGGTGAGATCAAACTTAGACACGGGCCGATTTAAGTGCCTAGATATGCAGGAATGCTTCAATACTTTTATTTTGGCCTGAAAGGGAAGTATAGTATAGAACTTTACCTGTGGAAATAATAAATAAATAAATAAATATTGCTGGACATTTCGCACAGCGCTATCTAGCCCCAAACTAAGCAGAGCTTGTACTATGGGAACCAGATAACTAATAGAATACTTACATATATACTTTTGTTTTGTAAATACATACTTATAATATATAGTAAAACCACTAGACTCGAAACAAATATCTGTAGATCATGTAAACATTTGTTCCGCGGCGAGAATCGAACCCGCTACCTCCTGCATCTCAGCCGGCTGATCGCCCACTGCGCCACGGAGGTCGTCATTAAATTAGTATTAAATAATAGCGGATAAATAGTTTTTTTAATGTCAATTCCATTAAGAAAAAACATGTGTATGAACACTTTGTAAACAAATTGATTATTGTTAGGCCTCTGTGCAATACTCTAGGACTTATTTCAAACGTACGTGTTTGACTTTTTATTGTGCACTTAAAACAGCTGATTTTGACCAAGTGTTTATTCAATGGAAAATACCGAATTCGTAAAAGTCGTTAACAACAGTCATGATGAGGGGTTTTCGCGGCCATGATTTTATTACTGCTAACAGATGGCGTTGCTCCGTCATACGCTGATTATCAAAGGAAAGTGAGTTGTCAATGTCGATGGTCGTGTCAAAGTTATACTCAAAAGCACATGAAATTAAAAAAAATCATTTGCGTTTGTTTATCTGACAAAGTGAAATGTTTTAGACAAATTTTGGTATTGTGTCTTTGAGTTGTAAACATGTGAACCATAATATTTTGGCGGCTTATCATACATCATCTTATCAGACAGCGCCATCTATTAAGCTTTTTGGAACTAGTTTCTTCTTTTTAAATCGAAAACGTAAAGCCCTCATTCTCGTGAGTGAAATGCCTCTCTAACATATTTTGAAGCACTGCTGTTATCTTATATTCAAATCCCATCTCTCTCCATATATATATTATAAACAATACTATAAACAAGAAACTTATAACGATACAGAAAAAAATATTGATAACCCCAACATGAACGTAAAAGTGAGTAAAAATATTGCTTTTTACATGAATCATCCCATTTGCCCTCACATACAAAATACGCACAGATCTATATTTTGTCACATCCAAGCAGGCTCTAGTATACAGGTTAAAAGACGTAGATTAATACACACACATACACATATATATAAACTCACCCCCCTCACATAATACACACATGCTCACACATGCATTCTCAACCACACACAACCCAAGACACGATCACACTCATACACCCCGCAAACTATCACATGAGTGAGTGTGATAGTTTAACCGTTTCATACAAAAACACATTTACATTTATATCTAGATGTACCATTGCTGAACGGAAGAGAACTTATCTCCACAACACAGGTATTTACCTAGAGTGGAGGTAAGTGTACTACCAAATTTGCACCCATGTGTATATCCACGTATTTTAAGTTTTATACGTTTTTTGTGTTTTTATACCTTTTTATACCTTGTTTTGTGCACATGTGTTATATATATTTTGAATAAATTATTAGAAATTATTATTATTAATCATATCAATGATAATAAAGGCATACTCAAAGTGGTAAGTATAGTTAAGCGCTCGTTTATCCAAAGTGTTCATGTGAATGATGAATTGTGTTGTAGACTTAACAATCAAAACCACATCAGCAGCCATAGCAGTTTAAAACGTCATTCATTCATAACGTAATGTTTTATAACAAGATCGATGCGAGGTCGGCAGTTCGCCAGGCTCATTACAACCGCTAACGACTGAGTTTACTGGCCGATGGACTACAATTAACATACCATGACTCTATTCCAGCCGACGAAAGGTGCTATTTCACGGGCAACTTTTATGCTAACCTAATTCATTCATCATGGGACAGTTGCTCAACTTGTACCAAGCACAAGTCCGATCGTGTTTGGAGTACTGTTCTCACCTCTGGGGCGGATCAGCGAAGTACCAACTTGAAGCTCTGGAATCAATTGAGAGAAGAGCCAGAAGCACATAGGCAACGATGAGCTAGTTGATGCAAGGCTCCTCAGCCTGGAGCATCGACGAAAGGTTGCTAGCCTCTCAGTTTTTTATCGAGTACATTTCGGGGAGTGTGCGGCGGAACTTTTCAACCTGATCTCACCATCTCCATTCTATCAAAGGACAACCAGACGCTCTGCGGTGCGCCACCGCTATATGGTAGAAATACCTCCCATTCGCACAAAGCGGTTCTCTTCGACCTTTGTTATGCGCACCGCCAAAGAGTGGAACGCCTTGCCAGAGTCTGTGTTTCCTGATAGCTACAACCTGGGTATCTTTAAGTCGCGAGTGAATAGGTTTCTTCTAGGCAAGCGTGTACCATCGTAGACTGCATCATCGCTTACCATCAGGCGAGATCGTGGTCAAACGCAAGCCTATAATGTATAAAAAAAATATTTCGGCACAGATACCAAACAGAGTTAAACGATCTGGAACGATATTTAGTTCGTTTCTTTCCAGTTGAAAATAAATTTACTACCCTAAGAAGGATCCCTTAGTGGAATTTTTACGGGTCTGTGTACTGAGTAAGAGATTTAAGAATGGCAATCAAGGAAATCATCTTGTACTGGAGCAACTCGAAAGTTCGAAAGAGTTGTTTTAGTGCAAAGCGATTGTCTGAACTAGCTTCAACTCGAAACGGTCTCAGCTGCTTTACAAATAAAACTACATTGTTTTGACGTAGTATTCCTCAACTTTAATCGCCCGTGCAGTGCCCGCGAGCACCTTTACGACCAATATGCACTCGCGAAGAATTTATGACTCAGAAATTGAACGTAAAAATTTATGACTACATAAAGTCATTTCCACCGGGTGTTACCGCGGCAACATGAACAATTTACCTCGGACAGGATCAGCCTGTGATACTACAAAACGGATTTTAATGAAAGTAAGCTATATTACGCTGATTTTAGACACTATAATGGCTCGGCTACAAACAATGCTGCTATTGGTTATAAAATATCCTAATATTTGTGGAAAAGTTCCTGCTGGCGTTGCTCGTTTAGTTTACTTATATGTCTATAACGCTGTTATGCGGCTGCGGAAGATTCTTTTGTCGTTTGTTGCATTGAAACTGTGCGGACAGACTGTTATTTCTTTTGCACCAGAATGTCTGCTTACGTAAAGTAACTTAAGTATTACTCGTGCGCGATAACTTGGGACCTGCTAGGAATGCGATTCCCCGACCGCTTCCCCTGCACTTCCCCGATGGCGCCCGTATTGTACCGTTCGCATCACAATTTTTTACTAGGGTTTTTAGTCTCGTACTGGCCTACGTCACGTAACGACGCGCTCTGGAATTCTTTTAGTTTTCGTTTGTGTTATTGTTTTGTTGTCTGGAAAAAAGAAGTCAACCATGTGGACAGGCTTCGACAAAAGTATTGGGACGATGACCTCTTACAAGAGACGAATGAATCGCAATTAAATCGGATACCTCTTCGTCAAGTGATTATAGTGAGACTGAGGACGAAGAACAACCTCTAGAAGGCATAAATCCACTAAGTAGTGACAAAGATAAGATAATGTAAATAATAGATAAAATAAATGTATAAACTTAAACATTGTATTTTTATTTTATTCAAATAGTGTAAAAAAGATTAGATAAAAGCAGCGTCCTCCCTGAGTAACATAATAAATTATGTTAAAAAAAACAAAGACAAAGCCGCGGGCGGCTGCTTGTTATGTTCGCTTTTTTGCGGTCGGTACAAACACGCCAATATGACGTCACCGCGCTCAGGTCCCAACTTATCGCGCACGGGTAATACAAACATTCAATTTACAATGAAGGAATAGGATACAAAAGGCTATTGATGGTATCGCTATCGATTTTGAAATTCAATTGAATCGAGTTGATCGTAAACGTATTTCACACCTCGTTGTGGTCCAATATAACAAACACAAAGCTTTATTCAATTTGAAATCTGAATAATCTATTTAATTGATATGGTATGAAATAGATAACAATTTATCGTAGTATTCTTCAACAAATATAAACAGCAAATTTCTATTAAAAAAAAATACGTAATAATAGTAATCTCACCCTTCGTATAGACCGGTCTTTGCTGGCAGACCTCGACGGTCGATTGGCAGGCGGTGAAGCTGGCCGGCCGTATCTGTCCATCCAGGAGCACGACGGCCGAGGAACCAGCGCGCCCGCCGTCCGCACTGACATCGTGAGCTGACGACAAGACTTCAGCATCTTTAGGAATAGAAACAAGTTTATTTTTATAATCTCTACCTTTTACTTTCATATATTAACTTTTATCCAAAGCTTGTCTGGAAGAGATCGCTTCTACGCGATAAGACCACCCATTGTACTAATTGCTTTGTATTTTCTATTTTGATTGTATTTTTTTTTTTGTTTATATTGTGTACAATAAAGTGTTTTCATTCATTCATTCATTCCTTCATATAATATATGGCAAATAAAATACCCTAATAGTTTTTAAGATTGTATAAATTTACATTTTTATTTATTTGTTAGCTGTATTGAGAAAAACTTTATGAAAAATTAAAACTACAACAAAGAACAGTATGAAGAACGTGCGCCTGTGCAAGGTTTGAGATTTATGAATTAAAATTGCTTCCGAGCAATGCGAGTGAAGAGAAAATCTATTTTTTTGTACAAAATGAATTGTTTTAAAATCCACGTGCTTTATATAGAAACCAGGAGTGTTTCTATATAAAGCACGTGGATTTTAAAACTCTTAAGTCCATCTGTGAATCCTTGAAAGATGTCCGTCGTAACAAAACTAATTTTCGCCAGCATTCCTGGCCACGGAAAGTAGTCACGTAAAATGTTTTCACAAACTTCTTCCATAATACCGTTTTTATATCCCGAGGATATCTTTAAGACTTCCTGCAAACATTGTTAAGCCTAGGATCTTATAATGCGGTCCTTGCTTCGTAAGAAAATCTCCCGCCCCGAGGGATTTTAAAGGTTATCATGTGAACTCAGGAGGTTCGAAGCGTTATTATGAAAAGGTCGCGCAGGTGGACTTATGGCGGATTCCTATATCCGTCGGTAACCGACTCCGACCCGTATTTCCTTGAAAAAGTGTCAAACTTTTGACACGTTTTCAAGGAGAAACGAGTCGTAACTGGTTACCGACGGATATACGAACCCGCGGTTAATAATTAATATGTTTCAGCAAGCTTATTTTCAACTCTATAGAATTATTTACATGTTTGTGTAATATGGTTTATAGTTTGTAGTTTTGTTGTAGTTTGTGTGGTTTGTAGAAGTTACTACAGTGTAGGTTCTACATCGACAATACCCCATGTGTTGCCGGTGTCAATAGGCGACGGTGACCACATACCATCAGGTGGGCCGTAAGCCTGTTTCCCCATAAATAACATTAAAAAAAATGCTAATTTACAAATGTACCTTAAAATCTTACAAATACAAATTGAATGTGTATAAGAGGTGGCCACTGTTTTTGTCGTTGAATTTTTACATTATTCAGCATGCTTACGCTATCAAAATAACAATAAATTTATCTCGCCTTTGTATAACAAATGAGGTCATCTCTTACATAAGCGAGAGTGATAAAATCTCGTCAGCTCGCTAGCCGGGTGGACAGTATGGCGTCGGTCTGGGCCAGCCAGCGCGGCGGCGGCTCCCGTCCCTCGCTAACATATCTAGATATCTGTTAAGGTATATCGCTGGTGTTACGTCACTGTATCACCGTATCAGAATCAATATTAATGGAGTTCCGTGATGGCTCTTGATAAATACTTCAACTAGAAGATAGGACGATGGTATAGTTTGTAGGCCTTAGAACGATCAACTTTTATAGCTTTTGTCAACGAAACATTTTGTGTTCTATAACGTATCACTAGGAGGATAAATAGGCACACACGACACTTGGCTAGGAGGGATGACCGGCGTTGGACGAAGGCAATTACAGAGTGGTGGCTAAGGGATGCTCGTAGACCAAGAGGCAGACCACCCGCCCGATGCTCGAATGACATTGAAAGCGTACTCGTAGCTGGGTGTCAATGGATGAGACCCGCAAGGGACCGGAAAGAATGGCGTGGTAAAGAGGAGGCCTATACCTAACAGTGGGTGCAGACGGGCTGAGATGATGATAATAACGTATTTACGTGTTACAAAGCTACGTTTGTTAACAAAATCTCAATGAATAAATCAACAGTTTTGGTCGGTTGGCCTTGCCACTAACCTTTAAAATGTATGTTAACTTAGAGAGCTCGGTTATTGTGGGTTACTTGTATTACGTGGTTCTACAAAAACTACCAGTGAATGTCAGGAAGCCCGGTCGTAAATCAAGCGATACCGCTGGGTGGGGGAAACTACGTTTGCAAAAATAGTTCTGCTCACCTGACACACCCGTGTTAAAGGAAAGTATTACAAAAACACGTCAAACTGAGAAAAAAATAAAAAAAATAGTATAAAGCTTAGAAAGTTACTTATTAACAAATTCTATTATAAGTTAAACGATTTTTTTGAAGATAAGTTAATTTAATTAAGTAATACATCTAGATTACTTATAAGAAACCTATAATGTATGTTGCATTGAAATAAATAAATACCTAAATACATACATACAATTTACTAGTAGAACTTTTTAAATTTTCGCGAACTATACTCATGTTTTTAAGACAAAACTGGTCTTTTCGCACACAGATTTACATCAAAATCATAATTTTGACTAACCTCGACGTTTCGGCCAAGTTACGAGAGACAGACACAGTCTCTCGTGGCCACGGCCGATGTAACTTGGCCAAAACGTCGAGGTTAGTCAAAATTATGTTAAAAAAAAATTAAAAAAATTATGTCGAAAGTTCTGAGGTAACAAACATAAAAAATAAAATTGGCCAAGTGCGAGTCGGACTCGCGCACGAAGGGCTCCTTACCATTATCTATAAAAACGGCAAAAAAATCACGTTTATTGTATGGGAGCCCCCCTTAAATATTTGTTTTATTTTAATTTAATTATTTATTTTTAAAGTGACTATATTACTAAATATTCTGTGAATATTTGTTGCCGTTATCAATATCGAGCTAAAACGAGCGAAAAAATCTCGTTCGTTGTATGGAAGCCCCCGTAAATATTTATTTTATTCTGTTTTTAGTATTTTTTGTTATAGCGGTAACAAAAATACATCATTTGTGAAAATTTCAACTGTCTAACTATAACGGTTCATGAGATACAACCTGGTGACAGACAGACAAGTCTTAGTAATAGGGTCCCGTTTTACCCTTTCAGTACGGTACCCTAAAAATACATTCGAATTGAGACCTCCTCCACAAAATTTTATCTTTCGCCAAAGTACCATCACGTAATAAGGAATTGCATTAGTTGTACGAAGGAGCTATGAAACCGTTCTCGGCACGGACGGAACTTTTTATGACAAGTCAGTATTATCGTACACTCGGCAACTAGAATATCTGTAATGTAATACTCAGAGTAATGGCGCAAAAAGCTTTTACGATGCTTATTTAGCTAATAATTTGCTCCCCGAGAAAACAAACATGCTCGGGCAAAGTTTGGGCCAAAGAAAATGAAACTTCATGCGTACTTACCGACTTTCTCTTTGTTTTTAATAAATAGGGCGAAACTTCGAACAAAAGTTTTGTATTTATGAGCGTTAATTGAATAACGAAACAAGATCGGTCAAGAACGAGTAGCACTCGAGCACCGAGTGTTCCGAAGCTAGATAGGTTTATTTGTGTTAAGTGAAAACCGCTATCTAGTTATGTAACCGGAAAAAACTGTTCTAGATAGAGACTTCTTAGGGTTCCGTACCGAAAGGGTAAAACGGGACCCTATTACTAAGCCTTCGCTGTCTGTCTGTCTGTCTGACTCTGTCTGTCTGTCTGACTCTGTCTGTCTGTCTGTCTATCACCAGGCTTTTTTTCATGAACCGTGATAGTTAGACAGTTGAAATTTTCACAGATGTATTTCTGTTGCCGCTATAACAACAAATACCAAAAACAGAATAAAATTTATATTTAAGGCGTGCTTCCATACAACAAACGTGATTTTTTTGTTTGTGATAATTATTATAAATACGGGATTTATCACGTGCCGTCTTATCGGTGTTTCGACCGACAATGTTTCGGTTCAATTCGTGAATTTCGTTCATCAGGGTGAGTGCGATCCGCTCCGAGTAACGTCTCGCCTCGCTTCCGTTTACGTTATTCGGAGCGGATCGCACTCACCCTGATGAAGGTTCACGAATTGAACCGAAACATTGTCGGTCGAAACACCGATAAGACGGTACGTGATAGATAGATAGATAACTCTTTATTGAATTACCACACAAACAGAAATAATACAAAAATAAGTACTAGGCTAAAATAAATAAGGCAATACAATGGGCGGCCTTATCGCTAAAAGCGATCTCTTCCAGGCAACCTTTGGATGGAGCGAAATTTATAAAAAATACGGAGTGCGGTGTACTTTAGAGGATACATTTACACATAATATATTCTAAGATATAATAATAATATGAAGTTTTAATCCTAATACTTAATATACTTATAAATAGACTAATATATAGGTATATACATATAGCAAACTATACTAACAGATAAAATAAGTACATAAATAGTAAATAAATAACGCTAGGAAGATGACATCGTCAGGTAATGATGTTTCACCTTCAATTTGAAGGTTTGTAAGGAGGGTGACCGTCTTACTTCTTCGGGCAGAGCATTCCACAGCCGAACAGCCTGGACAGTAAAAGAAGCGCTGTAAAAGGAAGTGCTGTGCGAAGGAGTTCTGAGTATCAAGTTTTCCGATGACCTAAGAGTATAGTTATTTGAAGAATGGAGAAATTCAAATCTATCTTTCAGATAGTGAGGAGAGAAGGGATTGAAAAGAATAGAATAGAGAAGAGAAAGGATATGTGTATTCCGACGTGCGTATAAATCCCGTATTTATAATAATGTTCAACTATGTAGGTTCAAACCCAAGCAAACATGCATAATTGAGCACACTTTATATTTTTACCTTGAGCAAAGTCGGTGTTTTTATTTATTCATAGCATACCCTCCTTCGAGGGTGGTATGGCTAAAGTGCATTAGGAATGCTAGCGTTAACCTTCCAACAAAAAATAACAAATGGAAAAGCACCGTCCGATTCTTGTTAGCTTTACTCCGGCCAGTCACGATATGACGCAGGACTAACGGCCTTCTAATAATTGATATCTACGCTTTCAGCGATAAGGCCGCCCATTGTACTATATTTAACATAAATTAGTTTTTTTAGTTATTCCTGGTGTACACACGGCTACACATCAAGCTATACATTTCCAGTATAAGCTGACCTCGCATTGCGTAGGCTTTTTGTAGAATGAGAGGTCAGCTTATACTGGAAATGTATAGCTTGATGTGTAGCCGTGTGTACAATAAAGAATTATTCTATTCTATTCTCTACCTTTGAAACATATGCCTATGAAATAGTAGAACTCCTGCAAACATACAGTTGTGGTCAAATAATCAGATATAATATCAGAATACACAAGAAATCTTATACTTTGTGTCACATGCATAAAGTGTAGTCACCAATATTAATTGTTCAAGCGCTTGTTAAATATTGATTTAATTTGATTAATTGTACAAAATTTAATTTAATTTGTTTTTGGTTTAATTTTATTTGATTTAATTTTTAAATAATTTTATTTTTATAATTTAATTTAATTTTATAATTTAATTTAATTTTAATTTTATAATTTAATTTAATTTTATAATTTAATTTAATTTTATAATTTAATTTAATTTTAATTTTATAATTTAATGTAATTTTATAATTTAATTTAATTTTATAATTCAATTTAATTTTAATTTAATATAATTTTAATTTTATAATTTAATTTAATTTTAATTTTATAATTTAATGTAATTTTAATTTTAGAATTTAATTTTATAATCTAATTTTATTTTATTTTTATAATTTAATTTTATTTTATTTTTATAATTTAATTTAATTATATAATTTAATTTAATTTTAATTTTATAATTCAATTTAATTTTAATTTAATATAATTTTAATTTTATAATTTAATTTAATTTTAATTTTATAATTAAATTAAATTTAAATAATTTTATTGTGATTTGTGATTATGGATTGTGAATTGTCCGAAATAAATGAAATGAATGAATGAATGAATGCTTGTCACCCACACTCAAAGAAGGGTTCCGTAGCCAGTACAAGTGAATAGAATTTGACTTGAGCAGTGGTGGATCGGCCTTTTAGTCCAAATGATATCCCATATTTTTCCAATTTTTTTAGTAGGTGATGTCTTTGATTTTGGTCATTTGTATGAACATTATATATGTTACAAACCCAACTACAGTGGTCGACTACTACTCGTAAGCTAATAGGATCTTAACACGAAAAAAAACACAGTTTAGCGCATGTTTAAATAAATCCTATATAAAAATTGATAAGGGTTTTTTTAAACACGTGTTATACAGTTGTTTTACTATTTGGTGGTAACAAGGGTAGAGTCTACTCAGCTTTATTCTTATATATTAATATTATATATATAATTCTTCTAGTACATATACATTATATGTATATGCATATAGTATGCATATACATATACATACTATGCTACTATTGTGTATATTTTTTACGTATCCAAGTACAGATTTTTGGCTGATAGGACACACACGACTCTTCTAAAATCTTTTATTCATTAAAATCACTAGGATCACTTTGAAACGTCAATAATAAACGTCATTCATAAACGGACTCTTGTAACGAAAAAGTGTTGAGTGAACTGGATAGTAATTTTGAAAGACCTATTCAACGATAACACATAAAACGGGGTGAGAGAGTAAAAAAGTTTACCCAACTTTCACGTAGAAGAGGTACCCTAAAAAAAGTAGTTTTTGATATAAAAACAAATTTGGTCTTTCTCTAGAAGGTTTTAAATGCAAATTGTTACCAAAAAAAATGTTACAAATGGTTTAACGCGTGTTTAAAAAAGGAAGACGCAGCGTAGGCCGGCCCCCCACAAGGTGGACCGACGATCTAGTAAGAATCGCGGGGAGCGGTTGGGCGCAAACGGCTACCAACCGCTCGTTGTGGCGATCTAAGGGGGAGGCCTATGTTCAGCAGTGGACGTCTGCCGGCTGATGATGATGATGTGTTTAAAAAAAATCCTATTAATTTTTGTATAGGAACTTTTTAAACACGCCCTAAATGTTTAATATGTTTGTGGTAAAACCCTTATCTCTTGCTACGGCGTAGCACCGGCCGTAGCCCCCGATAATCGCAGCGTGGTATTCTCGCAGCAGCGGGCTGTCAGCTGGCTAGCGCGGAAATAGAAACGTCAACCTCGCATGTCCGCTTGTCATTTGGAAACGTGCGCAAATGCCTTTTGTATGTCAAACATTCAGGTCAATACGGAAGCTGATGGACGTCACGAACCCTTTTACTCCCTAGTCACAGTACCCACAAACAAGAACCTGAACTGAACTATTTGAGTGCGTTTTCTTTTTCAATTTTAAAATACCATGTTATTTTATATTGAATGACATATCGTATTAATACCAAATAAAAACAATGATGCATTGTTTGTTTTATTATCAATATGAACAAATGGAGCTTCCATTCACGATTTAATAGCACGTGCCCAAGATGTCTTGAACACACTTTTTGCCTGGTTCCAACATAATCTTTTAACCATTACGACCTCCGTGGTGCAGTTGGCAAATAGCCGGCTGAAACGCAGGAGGTAGCGGGTTCGATTCCCGCCGCGGAACTAATGTTTGCATGATCTGCAGATATTTGTTCCGGGTCTGGTAGTTTTTCTATATATTATAAGTATGTATTTACAAAAAAAAAGTATATAAGTATTCTATCAGTTATCTGGTTCCCATAATACAAGTTCTGCTTAGTTTGGGGCTAGATAGCGTTGTGTGAATTGTCCAGCAATATTTATTTATTTATCATGTTGTCTCAAAAACATGTTTCACCATTTTCAAAGGTAAAAACAAGCCTATCCCGCCCTATAACCCCCTTAAAATAAATAATGTAGCTTAACAGGAAAAACATTGTGATAAATACCTGGGCTTACATATGGATCGCAATTTGACGTGGAACACACACATATAACATATTACAACTAAACTCTCATCACGACTGGGATCTCTACGCAACATTGTTCGGTGCGTCCCGCGTCAATTACGCTACACCATCTACAATTCACTTGTAAAGCCACATCTGTTATACTTAATAAAAATTTGGGGGAATGCCGCTAAAACTAAATTATCTGAACTACAAATTCTACAAAACGAAATTATCAAATTGCTGTTTAACTATCCATATCTAACATCAACTAATAAAATCTACCAAGAAACTAAAATTATGAATGTAAAACAATTATTTACATATACTACTCGTGCGCGATAACTTGGGACCTGCGAGGAATGCGACTCCCCGACCGCTTCCTTTGCACTTCCCCGATGGCGCCCGTATTGTACCGTTCGCATCACTATGCGGGCGGCTAAACGGCGGCGCGTGGCGAACATAACAAGCGGGCGGCTGCTTGTTATGTTCGCTTTTTTGCGGGCGGTACAAACACGCCAATATGACGTCACCGCGCACGGGTAATACTACTTGCATTCTCGTCCGAAAAATCCTCAATAAATCGATCCACACTAATCTAACGTTTACTACAAGTAAAGGAATTGACAAAGCGAAGTACGCGTCGTGCTAGCTTTCTTGTCTTACCTAAATGTCGTACGAACTATGGCAAAAAAACAATAGTTCACGAAGACGCACAGCTTTATAATCAATTACCCTGTGATGTATAAAATGTAAGCTCATTTAACGCATTTAAAACTAAACTCGCTCAACATATTACAACTAATGTTTACTAAATAAAGTAGTTTTATAACTAACGAACGATCTACCTGAATGCGTTAATTGAGTACCTAACTACATAACTCGAACGAATTACATTAACTTTTCTATGTGTACTGATTCTCATGTAAGTGATAATTGTTTATTTTTGAGAATAAATGATTATTAAACCCAACAAATATTACCTAAACTAACCAATCTATACATGTTTTCCTAAATAACAATAATCTATGGTTCCTAGTAGTCATAATAAAAGAAGTGATGAACTTAGTAGGGTTAGGCAGTGGGCTTATCTGAATTTATTTTAGTAGGCATATTTATTCCTCGCGGCGTCGTAGATTCGTCAGTAGGGATTTTGTGACTAATATTTCAAAAACAATCCAACCTTGCAATTGGGGACGTAGGTAATTAACCCCCGACCTCCGTAAAAATAATATTGTTATAAGTTTGAAACTTTTTTCTGTCCGTCGTACTGAATCGAAGCTCCAAAATGGATCGGCCGATTTCAAATTGAAAAATTGTACCTAGAAATGTTTATCCATACGGAAGAATACATTATAATGACATTTTAACGTAAAAAGTTGAAATATTTTTACGGTCATGTTTTTTTTTTTGAAATAAGAGCCTGTTTACGAAATTTAAAGCTTCAAAGTTGCCATTTTAGTAGTGTTGTGAGTGTCCCCTTACGAGCCAAACCGGTATTCTTGTATACCTAAAAAGTACCCACAATATAGTAATATATGCATATTTGTAATAAGAATAGATTATCAACATCCACAGCCTAACTTTTCCCATTGATGGGTATAGGCCTCTCCAAGTTTGTGCCATCCACCACGATCCTGCGCTAGTCTCACCCACTGACGGCCCACGACCTTTACGATGTCGTCCACCCATCTCGCTGCTGGTCGGCCTACCCTTCTATACCCGCTCCTCGGCCACCATTCAGTCGCTGCCTTGCTCCATCTGTCATCACCACGTCTAGCCAAGTGTCCCGCCCAAGACTATTTGAGCTCCATAACTCGAATCCCAATATCATGAACCTTCGTTCGTCTACGGATCTCGACGTTTGGAACTCGATCTAACAGTCTGATGCCAAGCATGGTACGCTCCACGGCACTCTGTGCAACTCTTAACCTGTACACAGCCTCCTGCGTGAGCGTCCATGTCTCGGCGCCGTAGGTCATGGTGGGCAGAACACATTGGTTGAATTGAATAAGCGGGTCTTCAGATACTGTGGAGTTTTGTAGAAACTGTGGAAACTCTACGGAATACATAAAATACAATACATAAAAAAGATTATTTTATTTATGATTAAACTTAGTCATACCGTCAGGCCTCTTACCATCGTCACGTACAGACCGTTCGGTTTGAGAACGGCTGGAACGTTGACGCTGCAAAAAGCCCAGCGGTTGATATCAATAAGACTAGCGTGACGGGTAAGTAAAAATAGAAGTTGTAAGACTAATTATCTACTCTACAAGTTTACGAGCAGTAGTCCCAACTTATTACTCGTGCGCGATAACTTGGGACCTGCTAGAAATGCGACTCCCCGACCGCTTCTCCTGCACTTCCCCGATGGCGCCCGTATTGTACCGTTCGCATCACTATTTTTTACTAGGGTTTTTAGTCTCGTACTGGCCTACGTCACGTAACGACGCGCTCTGGAATTCTTTTAGTTTTCGTTTGTGTTATTGTTTTGTTGTTGTAGTTTTTGTTGTTATAGTTTGTAAAAAGTTTGTCGACAAAAGTATTGGGACGATGACCTCTTACAAGAGACGAATGAATCGCAATTAATTGAAAATTTATCGGATACCTCTTCGTCAAGTGATTATAGTGAGACTGAGGACGAAGAACAACCTCTAGAAGGCTAAATCCACTAAGTAGTGACGAAGATGAGATAATGTAAATAATAGATAAAATAAATGTATAAACTTAAACATTGTATTTTTATTTTATTCAATTAGTGTAAAAAAGATTAGATAAAAAGCAGCGTTCTCCATGAGTAACATAATAAATTAGGTTAAAAAAACAAAGACGAAGCCGCGGGCGGCTGCTTGTTATGTTCGCTTTTTTGCGGGCGGTACAAACACGCCAATATGACGTCACCGCGCTCAGGTCCCAACTTATCGCGCACGGGTAATATGTCTGTAATTGGGTTTGTAAGCACAAAAGTTGATATTAGTAAGTTTGTATACACCAGTGTTCATACCAAATGACCAAAATCAACTGCAAAGTTAGCTCTATATTATAAAATAACTATGATACAGCCGTACTAACTACGGAACCCTGAACTATCCATGCTGGGTCCGACACGCGCTTGACCAATTATTTTAATATGTGTGGACATTAGCTTGTATATATAACCCTAGGACTACTAAATACTTGTTCAACATTACATAACGAACAATGTAAATAATTTTACTGAAACAAATCTGTGTAAAAATCATACTACAATTGCATACATTCTGTCAGTGTCAGTTCTGAATAATTATTCACTTATATCCACGGTACTCAGAGTCGCTCAACGAGCTATGGAAAGGGCTATGCTCGGGGTTTCTCTACGGGATCGAATCAGAAATGAGGAGATACGTAGGAGAACTCAAGTCACCGACATAGCCCAACGGATTAGCACGTTGAAGTGGCAATGGGCAGGCCATATAGCGCGCAGAACAGATGGCCGATGGGGCCGGAAAGTTATCGAATGGAGGCCACGGACCGGCAAGCGCAGCGTAGGACGTCCACCTACAAGATGGGCAGACGACTTGGTAAGAACCGCAGGTCGGCGTTGGATGCAGGCCGCTTCCAACCGCAGTTCCTGGAGATCAATGAGGGAGGCCTTTGTCCAGCAGTGGACGTCCTACGGCTGATATGATGATGATGATGATCCACGGTACGGTCAAAGCGTGTTAGTCTTCTTTGATAGATTACATCGAGTTTCCTTAATTTCCTGATGTCACTGCAGTGTCAATACGATTGATTTGCGGCGCCTGTGTCAATTCCAATCAGAAATTTCACTGCATAGTTCCCACCATATAATTTAAGAGCAGTGGTAGTCTAGTGGGATGTACCCCGCCTTCTGATTCGGAGGTTATAGTTTCGAATCCCAGGCAATGCCTGTGCACCGACGGACATTTCTACAAGCAAATGAGGCGTGCTGCTTTTTTAGGCAGCTCTTCAAATTCAATGTTTTAATCTTTAAAAATTGGGAATCATCCGAAAGTAACAACAATTTTGAATGTAAAATAATGGTATGGCTTCATAATCGTTTTGCTTTTAAAATAGCAGATTTGTGGTCCTGTTCTGACGCTGCCGAAGATGTTGCAACGTACTGGTCAAAATGATTATAATTTTAAGGCATCTAGACGAAAGAAGAAAGAACATTCATTTGAAGCACAGAAGTACTCAGTTATGAATACCACTGGCGATCCCCCAAAACAATTAGTCAGCTTATTGACCTTTGTTTTGATATTATTTTTACAAGCTTCTTATTAACTTGCAATGTACGAGTATGTATGTTTGTCCGGGTGGAATCTTGCAACTGAATTTCAAACCTGTTCCCCTCAAACCGATTGAGCTGAAATTTGGAATACGTATGTAACTTCGGTGACAATGCAATAATACGGTACCATAGAGGTGGTCTTATGATGGAGACGGATGCTAAACAATGGAACTTCCGAATGGATTATAGTAGGCTACTAGTGTTTGGGCTCATTTGAATCTGCTTGCGGCTCCGAACATGAATTTTATAAAAGCTTGTTTTGAAAAAGTAATTTTTCAACAAAAAACATATTAACTAAGCAAGCATCGTCAACGCTGTCAAAGATACTTGCCGTGTAAATTAAGCTTTAATAACTTTATCTGATTCTGGAAAATTTAATTACGACCTTCGCTGAAATCAAAGGGCAGTGTTCACAATCGTCGAAACGTGACTCTGAATTTTGTTTACTTATTCAAATAAAAGCGCTCGCTGTAAATGGAGCTAATATTTGTTTTCCTGCTCTTATTTACTTTCCAACTTTGCGTCAAAAGAGAGATGTAAAGTAGGTACGTGAAGCCTCGAGTTGGAATAGAGACAAAACCTATTTTTTGAAGTATCAGTTAGCATATTAGGGGTCAACAAGCTGTGCCACATTTGTGAAGACATAATAGCTTAGACGTGGAACGGTTTGGCGCGAATCAAGCTGTGTTTAAGTAATTTGGCGCAAATTCAGGGTGCCCTGCCAGGGGCAACAGGTCAGCCCTCTTTGACATAGCAAGTGAATGTAATCACCATCAATTCAGACTACTAAACCGCGCCGAATGAAATATTTCTACTAATATTCAGTGAACTGCGACGATAACCTATGGGGAGGTTGTCTGCTCTTATTCTGAGGTATGAGATCAAATGTTTCCGTAACTGTTAGCCTTTATGCCAGTCTGTACTAGCTTACGTACAAAGAACATTTCGCAGATATTTTTATGATTGTAATATTTTTCAATAGAGATGATTTATACAAGTACGAGTAATCCTAATTTTATGTACAGGTGGCAACTTTATGGGTAAAATTAGTATTACGACTTTTTATTAGAGCTCTGTAGGCAGATCATAATGAGTTCAATATCAAAAATAGTAATTGAAAATAACCAAGAAATAAAGATATTCATAGATATGTTACCGGCCAAATGCGAATTCAGGCTAAATCAGTTTATCCTTGGTCAAACTGTTTTATCCTACGCGTAGGAGGAGGATCCTATTTCTGTATAAAAATAGAAAGAATAAAGGAATAAATCTAGTAAGTCCTGACACGCTAGGTCGAATCGGGTTTGGCCGGCAACAAATACATGTGCAGGCATACTTGACAACAAAATCAATTTGTGTTTTTGTAAAACTATCCTACCAATCCTAAGTTTGGTCTCTGCAGGCGATATATCTTACCTTGAGCGCGTCTTCGTGCGAGATCCCCGAGAAAGGCGTGCCGTTGACCTGCATAATGGAATCTCCAGGACGCAGCCCCGCGCGCTCCGCTACTGAACCTTCTTCAACCCGCGATATGTAGACCCCTACACCTGCATAAATGCATTATTAGTAAGCAAAAGTCAAACGCCGGCGACTTCGCCCGCATCAAATGTATGGGGAGGTAACAAAAAAAGAAAACTTCATCAAATTTAAAAAAAAAATAGTTTATTCTTGAAAATTCATCCACGCCTAAAACTGAATTCAGTTTAGGACCCCGAAGCTACCAAAGCTCACCTGCGCGCGTATTTATTCAACTCGTAAAACAACCGGGAAAATTGAATGATCAAAATAATGGGCTACAAAAGGAAAATCCAATTTAAAATCCGTTCCGTAATTGGACGACGCGGTTTATAATTCGCGTCTTTTCATCCGTAACTTGACATTTTTGTGAAACGGGCGAGGAATAATTGTTCAATAATACTTACAAGCTTTTTAATTGTGTATTCATGAAAAGGCTAACGCAGAGAACTCAGTCGTTATGAGTTACAACCAATTTACAAGGAAGAAAGTTTAATTACGGTATTTATGAGCGTAAAAACAGCAGTCAAAGGTTTTCTTTAGCATAATAGCTGTTGAGAAAAGCTCATAACTTTAAGTTAAGTGGATACTAAACTCAATTACAATCACAAGCAAATAGGTACGGTGTAGACTACGCACACATATCTATTATTTTAAAATGCTAGCACAAACTAGTGCTAAAAGTTTATTGGAGTCCTTGTTCCCAATAGCGCTTGAGTTTGCCAAACACAAATATTGGCATAACTCATTTACTTATCCAATAGCTAAAACTATAGGAGCTAATATTAGAGCACGAACGCACATCATGAGTAAGTGAAAGAGGTTTTGCAAACAACCCCCAGGTCATAGGTTAGGTCGTATTGACCGTTATCATTGCTATTTATGTGCCGCCCCCGAGGACGACCAATCGATAACAGGATCTTGGCTGGCCGTTGTCTACTTAAACCGTGAAACTTAGACAAAATATGCATTAAGATCATACACTTAAAAAGCCTTTGTTCGTTATATTTTAGTCCTTGCACGTCATGGTAAGTAGGTGTACCTTCTTACAACGCCAAAAGATAAAGTACTTGGGATAATACAAAAAGCAAGTTTGCATAGTGCTCGGTGATCGTGCTACTTTCAGAGCTCGGAAAAAGCAATTCAACACATAAATGTGGATGACGCGTGGCGAACGCGGTGTAGGTTGCAAATTGGACAAAAACAACTCATTGTGTTTTTGTGTATCCAGGCGGAAAAAGGAAATATGAACTACTAAGTATACAGACTGAATCTATTTCAGGGTTCTGGTTTTTATGAATCTCCATAATTTTTCTGTTTCAGCATACTTATTATTCGCAGTGTTTGGAGGTTGCGTGAAACTTTTCCTTTTCCGCTATTTTACCCATTTGATTTCGACTATTGGATACATTGTTGATGGAACACCTATTTTACTAGCGACTGACCACCGCTCTGGCTTCGCCTGGATTTGAATAAAATATAATCTAGTGCAATCAGAGATAGTGAAGCTTTCTTTCAAAAATAATTTGCATAATTGGTTTAGTGGTTTCTGAAATTACCCCCTACAAACATATGATCTCACAAAACAAAAACATTACAAAAATCTTTACCTCTATCTATACTAATATTATAAAGTTTTTTGGTGTGTTTGGATGTAGGGTATCCCTTACATCTCCAGAACTACTGATCCAACTCTCAAATTCTTTCACTAATAGGAAACTACATTATCCCAAGACAAGTTGGAGAGATGTAGTGTCAAAAGACATGAGAGAGTTCCAAGTTTCTGATGACGACGTCGAGGATAGAGCGAAGTGGAGAAGAACGACCAGGTAAGCTGACCCCACCACCATGTGGGATACATAGCTGGGAAGAGAGAGAGAGAGAGAGATTATCCCTGAGTTCTATAGCTTATATTTTATTTAGATAAAAATTTGTGCGAAGCTGGGGTCAGTAATAATAATAATACTAAAGATATCAGACGTTTCTGTTTTAAGAGTAGGTATCGAGCGTACATGAAGCGAATGTACCCACTACCGGTACAGACCTTAACTGTCTGTGTAAAGACAAAACATAACAAAACGAAGCAGGTATGTATAGTAGCAGTTGATATAATATATAACGATTCGTCTCACCTGCTTCCTTGCCACCCTTAACGCAGATGCCGAATCCGTGTGAGTCGTTGGGGTCTCTACTCATGGTAACCGTCCTAGTGATGGGCTCCATCGGCGGCGGCGGCGCGCCCCCCGACGAGTAGGGCCGCTCCCGCTCGCCGGTTCGGTATATCGCCTAATAACAACAACATTCACTTGCTTTATTATTTTATTTCATTCTACTCTCTGCTGGCTACTGTCTATAAAGACAAAAAGTCTCGTTTCTTATATATAATAATTGATAGATCGAAGCGAGATCTCCAAATTAACATGAGCAAATCGGCGGTGTATGTATGAATATATGTTTGTTTGTGCGATGATAACTTTCGAAGCGTTAATCCGATCATCGTGAAATTTGATATATGTACATATATGATGATACAGTGATGGCACAATTTTGGTGTGACTAACTGAGCTAAAAATGTTGGGGGTTTGTTGAGATATTGGGGTTCAAGAGGGGTAAAAAAAAATGAGATTATTAGGTCTAGTGGAACGTTACATGAAAGGTCTTCATTAGTACATTTTGACTCCGTTTTTATTTTTAGTAAAGTTTTTGTAGTTTTAGAGTTAATATCGATACTAAAAACTGCACTTTGACAAAATTCACAGGGTACACCAATGAACCCATTGTGCTGAAATTTGGTATGCGTGTAGCTTTAATGACACAAATATATAAAAAGTCTGAAATTCATAATAACTGCAATTTCTACCCCAAAAACAACAACCAAAATACATGAACTCCCGTTAACTATAAATTTAAATGAAATTGTAGGTCAAGTTAATTGGTAACGGATTTCTTGATAGTCGAAGATTACAAATAATATTTTTTTTCTATTTTTATAGTAGACTCGCGAGATCTCAGTTCGAGGCGAACCACTAGTATAAATAGCATAAAACAAAGTCGCTAACCGTCTGTCTGTTGTTCTTCAAAACTACGCAACTGGCTTTGATACGGATTTCACAAACATTTAGAGAATTTCTTAGGGAATGGAATCAATGTATGAATGAATGAAAATTCTTTATTATACCTTACATGCTAGACACAACAGATATTAAAAAATAAACAACTAAAAGTAATCTTATCGCTTAACAAAGCGATCTCTTCCAGACAACCTTTGGATGTAGAGGATCATTGCTTAATGGAAGATTGTATAATATGTGTACATATTACATATGTGTATATAATACAGTTATATACTATTTATAGAAAGTAGAGAAAATCAATGCTTTGCTAATGCACACTTTTATTACAGGTAGAGGTAGAAAATAATGCTGACTGAGCATTACAAAAAGACAACGGTTAGTTTCGGCTTTGTAGAGCATCGTCTCTACTAATCTCACATGTGTGAATTGACACTAATTTGTCAGTCCTAATCCATTAAGTGTAGTCTCGTCCATTCCAAAATATATATATATATACATATATATACAGAGTTGTTAACCTCTCCAACAGAAAATCATTAACGTTATTAATACAATCAAAATCCAGCCGCGGATCTAGAGCGGGGGCAAACCAGGGCACCCACGCGCCGGGCGGCAATTTCAGTGAGCGCTAAATAATTCAATAAAAATATCCGTGCCCACTCCCTGTTCGTGATCCACCTATATAGTGTACCTAGGCTGTTTATTTGATTTGGAACGCTTCAAACTTTAACAGCCCCCCCCCCCTCTCAAATGCTGGAGGAGAGGGGGCGCTATATCAAGTTTCTGCCCCGGTTAGGAAAAGTTCTAGATCCGGGGCTGTCAAAATCATTAACATCCTCGATAGAAACGTATGAAACAAACAACGAGAGTGGCATACAATGCAGCAAGCATCGCGTGTTAAACCCGAATGAGAGGTTCATTCAGAAGTTGGTGTAGTCAGGCTATTGATGATGATAATGTATTTAATACTTATGTGTTTGTAGGTAAATAACAGATTAAGGATAAAAATAACAAATAACGTAACTTAAATATTTTGTTAACAATGTGTTTTCTGGATTTTCGTACTTTTGTTTAATTTGACTTGCAAAGAATTAAACTTTCAACTCAATTGCAACAAAGCAGTTGTTGTAACAGCTCTTAAATAATATATATGTTTTGTGTGACAGGAACAAAATACGAAGCTGGCCGACTATCGCTGATAGTCTTTATCTATCTCATTAGTCTCATTAGTCGCTCGATGGACATTATTTATGGCTTACATAGTAGTGTAGTTCTGCGCATACGAAGTTGCGGCCACAGACTAATGCACTATTGTGTTCTGTCAACCTCAGCTACTTTTGATTAGTGACAATTTATCAACCATAGAACTTTTAAAATTTTCGCGAACTATAGGTATACTCATGTTTATCAACCATAGTAGATGTTTATTCCATTTTGGTGCTCTGACTAGGGCGTGCCATTTTCCTCGCGACAAAGAGAATTTGAAGTGTAAATTACTAAATTCCACTCTCATTCGGGGCTTCGTTCTCGTGGTTTGTCAATAAAAACATTACCCTCCTTCTACCACAGTCGTTTAAAAATCCGCCTATGTCTCAATCTCGGTCATAATCTAAATACCAAATTTCATTGAAATCGATTCAGCTGTTTAGTCGTGAAAACATTACGAAATCAACAAAATTAGTAATTTAACTCTGAAAACAGCTTTAGGTTCTTATTACGTAGTTATTATTTCCGCTATTGCGTTTCACGTGAAAACGAGCACGCGGTAAGCATTTATTATTAACTGGAGTAATTACAGCCATCGCTAAACATTACAAGCATTATGATTTCGAATTTCACTAATTTATTACCGAATAATTTCGAAAACCATTCAAAAAACTTGACTGTTTATGAGTCCCAATCAGATTTTTTTTTATATATTATAGTCTCACCCACTCATTCATATATTATGAGACTAGCGCAGGATCGTGGTGGATGGCATAAACTTAGGGAGGCCTATACCCAACAATGGGTGAAGTCAGGCTGTGGATGATGATGATAATATATTAAAGGCTTGCGTTTGACCACGATCTCATCTGATGGTAAGCGATGATGCAGTCTACGATGGTACACGCTTGCCTAGAAGAAACCTATTCACTCGCGACTTAAAGATACCCAGGCTGTAGCTATCTGGAAACACAGACTCTGGCAAGGCGTTCCAATCTTTGGCGGTGCGCATAATAAAGGTCGAAGAGAACCGCTTTATGCGAATGGGAGGTATTTCTACCATATAGCGGTGGCGCACCGCAGAGCGTCTGGTTGTCCGTTGATAGAATGGAGATGGTGGGATCAGGTTGAAAAGTTCCGCCGCACACTCCCCGAAACGTACTCGATAAAAAACCGAGAGGCTAGCAACCTTTCGTCGATCGAGGTAAAAATCAGAACACCGTTTGCTTGCTACTGTATTAACTTCCTGCGTACTTTAAATTCCACTCTCACGCTAACTTTGAACGTTGACTTGTTTAAAACGTTCCTGTATTTTACATGTAACTCATTAATTTTCAGAGGGCTTTTCTGCGTTATAGGTATGGCGATGCTTTGCACCACTCGCGTAAATGACGACTCGCGTTCCGCTAATAGCACTGCGCCCGGCGTTCGTGTGAATATACATCGCATAGTATTGCAGGCGTGCACGTCCGAAGGCATATTACAAGATTCCAGCGCGCCGCATTTGCATACCGTGCCGAAAGGAAATATTTCTTGTAGAGCCAATGAGTTGGGAAATAATTGTTTTCCGCGATATTGCTCTCGAAGCGGGCGTTCATAAGCAATAAAACGCGATCCCCTGTTCTGCGTAAACAATGTTTCTCGAAGCGAACGTTTAGCATATCAAAGAAGCAGTACAAACGGCCGCCCAGCCGTCTGCCACGCGCGCTTTCCGCCCGCCCTACTCGCTACTAACTTTCCAAGTTAATTTTGAGCAGATCCTCGTGCCGTATTTCGTCATAAATTACAACCTTGAGAGTTGCAATAGTTCATTTTGTAGTAAGTAATGTATACTGGTATTAACGAAGGTAGACAATTTAAAAAAAACATGGTTTATTGTGAAAAATACTCGCTTGCGTTAGAGTAACACTCCAATAAAACTCACTGTATCTGTATCTGTCAAGAGATTTGAATTCCATTTTACTATTTTCTTTTTGTAACACGTCACCCTTAGTGATTGAGTGAGCATAAGTTCTGATCAACAAGTGATTGGAGTACGTTTTATCACGCAAAGTAATCCCGGGTGCCTGACAGCTCACGGAAACATTCCGACATCCGAACACTTCTACCTAAGTACTTCCTGCAGTCATTAACCACATTGGTACAAAACCTACACAGCCAAGACTGTATTGTGAACTTTATTGTAAATCCTAGTAGCATCGAGTAGTTGAACCGCACGAGATCAATTACGTTATATGAGAAACAGCATTACCTCATGATTCTCTGTGAAATCCAATTTGATATCGATGTAAGGCACAACACGTCACTGAACCACACGACACTTAAGCACATCACGCACTGTTGTAATTCCCTTTATGCCTTCATTGTTATCAACTTATTTTAGATAAAACCATACCATACCAACCCCGCGTACATGTTCATTCTTTATGCTAGACCAACTGAACTGAACACATTTATTTCAAAACCTATGGGAAAGCTTGCAGCTGATAACTCTTGCTAGAATATTCGATGACCAAGACTTAACCGACTCAGTTAGGGTAGAATTACACCAACGTCGCTCGCAAATTGAATTATTTCTCGTCGCCTCGTTAATAAGAAAAATGAAACTATATTAAATTGGGTCAAACCAACGCTTCGTCTACTTTGGCGTAAAATGCCGTAAAAAGTTTCCGGTACCGGAAAGTTTTAAATATCTATAAAAGGGTGGAAAACGCGCGCTTGTTCTTCTGTCGCCTGTCTCCGACTGGCGATTACGGTGACAGCCGCGTTTGTCAGTGATGGTGTCCATGACATGATGGGCTTGGTATGGACACTGGTCACACCTATAGGTATTAAACCTAAAAAGGACTATTATTGGAACTCACATCATTACATTACACACAACATGATACTTAATACTCCTAATTACGGTTTCTAATTAACATTTTGTACCAAAAGAATGGCACAAATTGTGGGACTGGACTTCATATAAAGTTGAATCAAAAATATTTTTTTGTGCGGCGAACGAGTCCACTTGCCGGCCTAAACGCTGGACACAGTGGTCATGAATAAAGTAGTGGTATCGACTGGCCGTCGGCCTCACCCTGAAATAATTTACAAACATGACACCCACGGCCCTTGCGATGGTAACATCGTTTTAAGTTATTTTTGGCTCCTTTACTGATCGTGTAATTAGGATGACGTCATTCCTATTGATCTGTTATTGGAAATTCGCTAAGTTTTCTTCAAGGTTTCAACTTTGTTTCATTAATACAAATAACATTTTCCAGAATTTATGGAAACTTAAGCTACAAGCTATATAGTGGTCAAAATAGATGGACGTAGGCCTGATACCTGATAGGCTTAGTCCTTATGTAGTGAAAGAACGGTTGTTTAATTGATTATTACACTTACATGATGCGTTGTGCTACTAGGACTGCTGGCCGGGGAGTGTCTTCTGGCGGGGAGAGGTGCTGGCGCCGCCGGAGGATGCGACGGAGGGAGCGCCTTGCCAAGCGCCGCGGCTCCACCCTGCCCAAACAACCGGAGGACCTGCTCTGGCGATATCGGACGCTTCTTGCCGTTTGTTGCGGCACTCAAGTGGTTTGTACTATTTCTTAAACTTGTAGCTCCTGCTGGAAATTACAAAATAGTGAGAAACGCGCGAGAAATATCACTTAATACAGCTAAGGTTCACTCTGTCGAAGATATTCTAGAGTCCGCGCCGCAAAAGTAGATCAACATCTGTGGAAACTAAGAGTTGAAATAAGTTAAAAAATAATATTTTTGTACCTTACGCCTTACCCTTACCTTAACCTTACTATTGACGCTAGCCAAAGGTATTTTGAAGTAAAATTTCTTTACGCACGCTTGACTTGGGGAGTAAGCTGGTGAATGTGTTACGAAAAGTGCGAACGGAAGTTGAGAGGGAGATATAAGTTAGTGAAGATAGAGAGAGAGAGTTACGTTTCGTATATTTTTAAACAATAATGTGCGAGTGCGAGTTGCGTCTGTCCAGAATGAACATAGACTGATCGGCCAACAGACGTGTGGACAATTTTGTAATTGAACAATTATATAAATTAATATTTTAAAAAAGAAGTTTTACTCAGTTGTGTGGTCTAAAACACACTCGTTTTTTTTTCTTTGCGCGGGCTTCAGTAGAGACCTTCCTAAAGTATCAAGTAAAACTCACCAGCACTATTCGTAATAGTCGAAGAGCCAAGATAGGGTTGCCTCGAGAGCTTGCCCGTGTAGTGATGGGAATAGGAAGTGTGGTGACCGTGCGAAGATGCCGGCCGTTCCACAATAGTGTAGGAAGTACCGGGGGGGGAGTAGTACACCCCACCCCGCGCCCGTGTCCGCGCGTCCTCGGCTTCGTAGCTCGTATGCCGGTTATCCTGCAACCACTGAACATATAACAACACTACTTAGAGTATGAGAAGTCTAGTCCGAACCATATCCATGCAAACTGAAGACGATACAATTTATGCAAAAGAGACGTAGGCACTGCAGCACGGGATTAGACAAGCTGCGGCGACAACCAGCTTACACCTTGATGATCCAGCTCAGACAGTGGAGCATTGGGTACCTAGTAGAGCGTAAGTCCAAACATGCTGAACTGTAATTTATCATATCGAGAAAAAGAAGATGAAAATATCAAGTTCTACTATGTAGATGCAAGATGATTCACAATTCCATAAGCTACCCTCAGGCCTCAGCATCATTTATATTCATGGTTATTTCTACTCATTTAGTGACGTTTTCAGCTGCCGCTTTTCCGCTTTGCAGCAGCAACAGCTTCTTTGTTGTTTTGAGCCTGGCAAGGTTGTGATAATATATTTCTTATTTTACACACTCTCATTTCTGAGACATTTCTCATTTTTTGTATAAGCCATATTTCGTTTCGTCTGCTTAAAATCTATGGGGTGACTAATCATAGATCTCAAAACGGGCTAAGCAGGGAGATGTCTCTATGAAGTGGATGACTTTCCCCTAACCTGAACCGTGATGGTAATGAGATTTTTGTAGATATTTAATAGCGAGTGTTTACCTGCTGTGAGCGCGAATGCCTAGCGAGGTGGTGTGGAGGCGGGTGCTGCGGCGTGGCAGACCGCGTCCATCCGTAGCCCTGCGTGTAGGGCGGCGGCCAGCGCGCGCCGAACTCAGCCAGCTCAGAGCCCTCAACCGCTTCCCCCGACCTCATGCCGGGGGTCACTGCCCACTCTAGAACAAAGACAACTTTTACTTGGTGAGACAGGACCTAATAATATGTTTAAGGAAATTGTTGATAGACAAATTGATTTTTAAATTTGACACTTAGTTATTGAGTACAAATTTCATTGTAACTTATGGTCCTGTGAAAACCTATGGATTTCTACCTATATTATATTGGGTTCTATGGATTGTTTTGGCACTGGTTACTTCCTAACTTTGTTGCAAACGCTACATAGTTTTCTTGGCGAATGGAAAATAACAACGGTGGTTTTCTAAACAAAATTTTAGAACCTGACAAATTTCTAATGATCTACTTTGATTGGATATTTTAGTTACTACAACGTGATAAGTTTTTTGTTGAAAAATTACTTTTTCAAAACAAGATTTTATAAAATTCTTAATTGGTTCTGGCAAGCAGATTCAAATGAGCCCAAACACTAATAGCCCACTACAATCTATTCAAAGTTCCATTTTCTAGCATCCGCCTCCATCATGAGATCACCTCCATGGTACTATATTATTGCATTTTCAACGTTAAATATGTACCAAAGTTAAATATGTATTCCAAATTTAAATGCGTACACAATGTTTCGTGTCTGTGCTGTTGACCGTTGAGGAGTTCCTTCTTAGAAGCCAACCCTGAGTGCAGCTGACATGTCATGGTAGAACTTAGAACAGGATATTATAATTAAATGCGTACACAAAATTTCGTGTCTGTGCTGTTGACCGTTGAGGAGTTCGTTCTTAGAAGCCAACCCTGAGTGCAGCAGACATGTCATGGTAGAACTTAGAACAGGATATTATAATTAAATGCGTATACTAAATTTCGTATCTGTGGTGTGACCGTTGAAGAGTTCCTTCGTCTGGAGCCAATCCAGGGAGTAGAATCAGGTGATGCTTAATATAAATATGCATTGTTCTCAAAAATAAGCGTGTATGTATTATTATAAATATATCTATTACTATAAAATATCTGTGTATAATAATTTCAGCTCAGGTTAAAGATAACTGATTCAAAATTCAGTTGCAAGATACCACCCGGAGAAACATACATACCTACATTGCAAGTTAATAAAAACCTTGTTATTAAAGAAAGCCTTGATGAAAACGTTTTTCGTAAATTAAATGAAATCGTAAAACTGGTATCGGTAGAGCTAAAGCTGTAAAAAATTATAGCTTTTACGATTATTTTCGGTAAACTTACGTAATTATGTAGCTGAGTTAACTCGCCAAATTATTCTATTTGGTTGTTATAATCAAAAATATATGAAAATCCATACTTCCATACTAATTGCTAATAACATTGATCGATCGTAGCGAGATTTCTAAATCAACTTGGGCAAATCGGCGTTATGTATGCGTTATGTATGTGTGTATGTATGTATGTTTGTCCGAGGATAACTTTTGAAGCACTGATCCTATCATCGTGGAATTTAATACATAGGTAGGTAGTGCTGTCACAATTTTGGAGTGACTAAATGAGCTAAAAATATTGGGGGGTTGTTGAGATATGGAGATTGAAGAGGGGTAAAAAAATTAAAATGTGGCTAACTGGTCAAATGGGACGTCAAATGAAAGGTATTTTTTAGTACATTTAGACACCGTTTTTATTTTTCGCAAACTCGTTATTGTTTTTGAGTTATTAGTCATAATAAAAACTAACTTTAACAAAATTCACAGGATACACCAGTGACCCCACAGTGCTGAAATTTGGTATGCGTGTAGCTTTTGGAATGAGACATTTCTAACTCCCGTTACCTGAAATTTGAATGAAACTGTAGGTCAAGTAATTTGATTTTGGCACTATTTTATTAGTCAAAGATTAAGGCCGGCTTTCACAACGATCCCTAAACGTATTTAGCGACTAAACATGTTTAAATTTTACGTATTTGTATGATTTGACAACTCCTTAAATCGTATTTAGCCACTAAATACGACTAAGCATCGTTGCACGAGTCGCCCTAAAAATATTTTTTTTGTTTTGGGATACGCGAGATTTCAGTTCGGGGCGACCCACTAGTTATATAAATTCGAAAATAACTCGGTCTCTCTGTCCGTCTGTCTGTTTCTGTCTGTCTGTTTGTTATGTTTTGTACTGATTGAACGGTTGGACGGTCACGGTTGGACTGATCTTGATAAAACTTAACAAGAAAATACAATATATCACGAGAAGGCACATAGGATAGTTTTTTAAGAAAAACTCTTGGCTATTACCGTAAAATTAAAAAAACAATCAAACGAAGCTTGGACATAACCACAGCGCACCACTAAAAAAATCGTAGGGAGACCGTCAAGATATTATTTTTTAATTGGCACTAATTCCAAACTCTTTGGTGCGATGGAAAAAAACTATCCTTAATCCCTTTCTTATGTACCCATCATACTCGTACATAGTATTTTCTTGTTTATGACAATAGTACACACACTAACAACCGACGCCGCGGTTAAACAGCTCGTCCATATAACCTCGAAAGTAACTCTATCTCTCTGTCTGATTTTAACGTTTTCACTACTAAACGGCTGAACCGATTTCGATGACATATACTACTTTTTTTGCCAAATAATGCGTGCGAAGCCGTGGGCGGAAATATATGATAATAAATAACTAGTATGTACATAGTAAACTAAAAACGTTGCAACGTGGCTTGCTTTTTATTAGGATTCCGTACCGAAAGCGTAAAACGGGACCCTATTACTAAGACTTCGCTGCCTGTTTGTCTGTCTGTATGTCTGTCCGTCCGTCACCAGGCTGTATCTCATGAACCGTGATAGTTAGGCAGTTGAAATTTTCACAGATGATGTATTTCTGTTGCCTCTATAACAACAAATACTAAAAACAGAATACAATTAATATTTAAGGGGGGCTCCCATACAACAAAAGTGAATTTTTTGCTCGTTTTAGTTCGATATTGATAACGGCAACAGGTCAACGCTTGAAATATTCACAGATTATTTAGTTATCTATTCATTTTAAAAATAAATAATTAAATTAAAATAAAACAAATATATAAGGGGAGCTCCCATACAACAAACGTGATTTTGCCGTTTTTATAGATAATGGTACGGAAACCTTCGTGCGCGAGTCCGACTCGCACTTGGCCGGTTTTATTAAGTAAATACTATATACCTAACAATATAGCATCCATAAAATAACCAATTGTTCTAATTTTATATATTTTACAGAACACTATTTTCAGTTCTTTGGTTAAATAAAGTCTTATACAATCATAAAAGTTTAGATATGTTGGTACAAATTACAGATTCGGCCGAAACGTTAAATTGGATTGATTTAGCATACTTTTGGAATTAATTATTAAATTTCTAACTAGATAACTTTGCGATACAAAACCTTGATTTAAATCTTGGTTAATATAAGTAAATAGGGGCCGAAAGGTTCCCGAGTGGAGGCCACGGACCGGCAAGCGCAGCGTAGGACGTCCACCCACAAGATGGGCAGACGACTTGGTAAGAACCGCAGGTCGGCGTTGGATGCAGGCCGCTTCCAACCGCAATTCCTGGAGATCAATGAGGGAGGCCTTTGTCCAGCAGTGGACGTCCTACGGCTGATATGATGATGATGATAAGTAAATATAATATAATAAGGCTGTTTTTGTTTGGTTTTTGTTCCCGACATCTTTTCTTCACAATGTTCAAACGTAGAAACCTGTTATTAGCCTTACGTTTAGTTCTAAGCTATGTATCCAAACAATTTGTATCGCCGTTGTTTTCTCTAACTAAATAAATAAAATAAAATAGTATTTTAAGCGATAAATGTATCAAAACGCTATCATAAGCCCGTTCCTTCGAAATAATAGGGATTAAAGTATGAAATTGTCGTTTGTACTGAAAAACGGGATGGTTATGCCACTGTGGTCGAACTCTGGGGACCTGGACCTGGACCTACTGCTTCCTGGGAAGAAACATTTTTACCCTGTAAAAAATTGTCCAAACTTCGGAAAAAATGGTGATCAGTTGGAGCCGTCTGGCGAGTACGGAGGATGACGGATGGTTTCTAACTGCAGATCCTGTAGTGATAAAACGGTTTCTCGAGCAGTGCAATGTCTTGCGTTATCATGGAGCAATAGTGGTGAAGATCGGTTGACGAGTCGGGGCTGTCTCGCTGCGAGTTTCGCCATCATTGTTCAAAGTTCTGTACAGTAGACATCTGCTGTTATTAGTCGACCGGATCTAAGAAAGATGTAGTGAATTACACTATGAAGTGACCAGTAAACAGCTACCATCACTTTTCGATGGATAATCTGCTTTATAGGCATAGGGCATTGTTGCGGCGTCTGACCTGGAGGTTAGCCATTGCGTTCTTCGCTTACAATTATCGTTAAGAGTCCACTTTTCATCACACGTCAAAGTTCGGTGCAAAATCTCTTCATTTTTGTACCGGTTCAACAAGTTAAAGCAAGCTTTAACTCGCGCTTCTTTCTGCATATCAGTTAAATCATGGGACACCCATTTTTCAAGTTGTTCTATCTTGCCGATTTGATGCAAATGGGTCAATTTGTGGGTATGCTAACATCAAACCACGCTGCTAATTCCTTGGTAGTTTGAAACGGATCAGCTTCCAACATCACTTTCAATTCATCGTTGTGTACCTTAGTGGCTGGTCTTCCACTACGAAAGCGATTAAACCAAAAACGCACAGTGCGTTCATTTGCCGTATCCTCTCCAAACACAGCATTGGTATTGCGAGCTGTTTCTGCTACGTTAATTCCACGTCAAAACTCGTATTCAAAAACCACTCGGATTTTCGATGTATCCATCTTTACTTTAAAAGAAATGAAAAAACAATTGAAAGTCAACAACAAATGTTGTATTTTTTTTCAAATTTAGTATGTTATAGTTATCGTATGAAAAAAGTTTGATTGAATCTCACACCATGAACGTTTAATTTTAATTCAAAGTGGGAACTATGTTAAAACGGCAATTTCATATTTAAACCGCTAAAATGTTACCGTGAGGCGGGCGTGACGCGTTCCAAAACATCCGGCCACCAGCCCTTTCCGTCAGACGAGTTTATTGCACACTAAAATGACTTCCACCCCTGAACTTAGGTGAACGCCCAACGAACGTCTTATAAATTACAGCTGTCGACTCGTTTACATACCAACGACGCTGCCTCAGTTTCTTAGAAAGGTACTAAATCAAGTTTTGATATATATACCTAGTCAGGTCATAAGTATTGTCACACAGTAAAAACTTTTCTTTTAGAATGCTGGCCACAAAAAAGTTTATAGAATTCGAATTTCGAATTGTTCATAAAAATAAAAATGTATACTTTTTAGAATTTTACTCATTTTTAAATATGGAGTGGACGCTTAAAGAAGACCGTGTTGCAGTTATTGCGTTGTATCGTTGCTGTTACGCGCCAATTCAAATTTTAGACATACTGAAAAATTTTAATATAACCAAAAGATTCGTTTATCGCACCATCAAACGATACAATGAAGACTCTAGTGTAGATGACAGGTCAAGAAGTGGTCGCCCTCGGTCTGTTAGGACTCCAGCAGTGATAAAAGCTGTGAAAGCGCGAATTCAAAGAAATCCCAAACGTAAGCATAAACTGTTGGCCCTTCAGATGGGGTTAAGCAGAACCACGGTGAAAAGGGTGTTAAATGAAGACTTAGGGCTTCGGGCATATCAAAGAAAAACAGGACATCGTTTGAATGCTCGTCTAATGGACCTGAGACTGAAGAGATGCCGCGCTTTGTTGAAGCGGTACGCGGGAAGAAAATATCGGGAAATTCTTTTTTCGGAAGAAAACATTTTTACCGTAGAAGAGAGCTACAACAAACAAAATGATACGTTGTACGCACACAGTAGTGAAGAAGCGAGCAACCGTATTCCGCGTGTCCAACGAGGTCATTTTCCATCCTTGCTCATGGTATGGTTGTGAGTTTCTTATTGGGGCTTAACAGAGGTACATTTTTGTGAGAAAGGTGTAAAAACGAATGCAGTTGTGTATCAAAATACAGTCCTGACGAACCTTGTGGAACCTGTTTCTCATACCATGTTCAATAACAGGCACTAGGTATTCCAACAAGATTCGGCACCAGCTTATAGAGCGAAGAGCACACAAGACTGGCTGGCGGCGCGTGAAATCGACTTCATCCGGCACGAAGACTGGCCCTCCTCCAGTCCAGATTTGAATCCGTTAGATTACAAGATATTGCAACACTTGGAGGAAAAGGCGTGCTCAAACCCTCATCCCAATTTGGAGTCACTCAAGACATCCTTGATTAAGGCAGCCGCCGATATTGACATGGACCTCGTTCGTGCGATAGACGACTCGCCGCGCAGATTGAAGGCCTGTATTCAAAATCACGGAGGTCATTTTGAATAAACTTTAGTGTCATAAGAATCTATGTTTTGTTTAGTTCATTTTGGTATATAAATGGTTACATAATGAATAAACTTGTTTCAATTATTTTATATTAAACATGTGACAGAATTTATGAGCTGACTAGGTGCAAGTAAACACAATGTTTTCAAGTATTATTTACGTTTTATTTAACTGCTATAGCCGCTAGTCCACCCTATCATATCTATGCATCTATGAGCATGCTCCTTGCTTTTGTTTCAAACTACCCAATCTAACTGATACCTGTTCATATATACCTCAATAAAAATGCAAACAAGGCTCAATATGCGTCTTAGTTCTAGTTAACACGCCGCACGCAAACGACAACTACTCCAGAATTCCAGAATAACGAGGAGCTTCGCGCGTCATCAATATTCATTTATTTGTACTACTGCACACTCTCCAGCGGCCTATGAGCCAGTATACATACATATCTTCATAATTATTTATGTACCTAATATGTATGTATTAGGGCAGTGATTCCTAAAAGGTGGTCCACGGAACCCTGGGGGTCTGTCCGAGAGTTAAAGTTGAATTGTACTTAAAGATGAATACCCGGCTATCGTTGAGAAAGCTGTCCTGGTTCTGATTAAGTTTGTGAAGACTTACCGATTCGAGATTGGTTTGTGTTCAATTGTCATACATAAAGCCTAATTTAACGGCTATTATAAAAAAAAATTTAAAAAATTTCATTCTTCACAATAAATTAGTACCTAGGTACATTGTATTTCTTTGTTACAATAAATTATTTGAAATACTTATAATAATTATTTTCATTTCTAATTTGTTCATTCTTCGAGTCTAACATGAATATATTCAAACTTCAAGGTAAACAATTTAGTTATCGAAGTAGCCAGCTAGGGTTCCGCCAAAAAAAAGTATTTTTATTTTTAATTTAATTTGCTTCGAAAAACATACAGTGATAAAATACTTAATAATTAGTTTATACTTATAGCTAATCACCATTTAGACGTTTTCGCATATTGAGTCTATTTGCTAGCTTGAATGTTAAAGAAAAGATGTTACATGTAATTTAGACATACAAAAGTGAGTAACGGACAGTTAAGAAGTCACATCAAACCAGTTCTTTGAGATTATGTTTTTAAATGTATTTGGAGATGAATTAAATAAGTCAATTTCGGGTGAGTTATCCAGTTTGTTTATGAAATTTGCTGATAAAAAACGAGTTCTGCCTATAGTTCGTTGAACAAGAGGGAATGTGCAAGTAAGTCTGATGCCTGACAGACCTTGTAGGTACTCTCAGACTTATCTGAGAAAGGAGATGGGGAGAGTCGATTTTATTTTGAATTAATTTAATGAATACAGATACGTCAGATATGTTGCGTCTTATATAAAGTGGTAGTATATGATCAATTAAGGATCCATGGTCAAATTAAATTGGGAACCTCTGTATTAGGGTTAAGTAATTTTTATTTTTCTATTATTTAGTTTATTCGTTTTACACCTCGGCCAATCTTCCATTAAGCAATGATCCTCTCCATCCAATGGTTGTCTGGAAGAGATCGCTTTCAAATAGTATTTTTATTTATAGTGTTATCCGAACACATGCAGAAAATTCCAAGATTTTTTAAAATCATCTCAAAAATCTCAAGCCTAGACGGGACTTGAACCCGCGACCTTCCTCTTGATATGAGTTTTCCTGTAGATGGAGCTAACGGCGCTTTAGTCGTAATTCTGAATGATCTCACTAATTTCGACCTAGACGTGAATTGCCTTGTAGCACAGATGGTAGTGCATCCTCGTATCAAGAGGAAGGTCGCGGGTTCAAGTCCCGTCTAGGCTTGAGATTTTTGAGATGATTTTAAAAAATCTTAGAGATCGCTTTGTTAAGCGATAATGCATTATGCTTACTTTTTTTTGTTTGTTTCTTAATATATGTTGTGTCTAGCTTGTAAGGTATAATAAAAAATTTTCATTCATTCATCTACTTATTTATAAACATTGTACAGTTTAACTATTTATTTTGCATCTCCTTTCATTCACAAAAGAGCGTGTGATCTATAATCGTGCTCGTTTATCGCTAAGTAAAGATCAGGAAATGGCTGATCACACTCAACTATGACGAAACGGTGCAAGTTTTAGTTCCAAATAGCAAGCAATCATTCCAATCCAACACCGCGCGCATGTACGAGTATATAGCATACACCCATGCAGAAACCCACTCTCAAACACGGAATCCATGATCGATTCAAAGTTATTAAATACCATATTATTGGTTATTTTCCATTGCCATAATTATTATTACTGCGTTTTATATGTTTAGTTTTTATTTTATTTTTGATTTCTCAGTTTATATAACTCTCAAATATTTTATGTTAGCTGTTTCCCGCGCCACTACTATGTACTACACTTTTATGTATAGGTAACCTAGAAATAAAGCTAAACTCGCTGTTGCAACTTGACTAGACGCCCCATTTTTATCCCGTGGGAACTGATTTATGGGATAAAAGGTAGCTTAGATATGTGGTAATCCAGGATATAATCTACGTATATACTGAATTTCATTGAAATCGGTTCAGCCGTTACGACGTGATTGAGTAACAAACAAACAAATACCAAACATCCAAACTTTCACATCACACTAATATATACTATAATATAAATGCGAAAGTTTGGATGTTTGTTAATTTGTTACTCAATCAAGCCGTAACCGCTGAACAGATTTCAATGATATTTGGTATATACGTAGATTATAACCTGGATCACTATATAGGATACCATTTATCCCATAAATCAGTTCGCATGGGATAAAAATGGGATGTCTAAGTTCATACATGTATTTTGCACCCCAGAAAAAGCCGCTGGCAATAACTAGTTTATAATATTAGTGTGATTCTGTTTAGCTTCGCCAGTATTCTTTGTGTTACCTCTTTTGTTAAACTTGTCCGTTGGTGTTATGATGTTGCGGCTAGTGCGGAGCTCATTATAAAACAGTACTGTTTAGATATTACTCCATCTGGCGAGCAGTAGTTGTATTACCAGCAGAAACAATGGAGAACCAAGATAACATAACGTTCAGACGGGCGCAGACGCAACTGTCTATTAGCAATAGCAATAAGGACGATTCGAATATGAGCATTGACCCAATAGATGTCACTACTAGCAGCCTTCCAGACCTCTCCGGTGATACTTCTGAAGAGATAAATTCGCTTAAACATAAAAATGAGCAACTTACAATTGAGCTAACGAGCGCTCATAATGATATTGAAAAACTGACATTAGAAAATGGAAATCTGATTAAATTAAATAAAGAACTTACAAAAAAGAATGTCTTATATAAAAAAATTGGAAATAGCCCTTCCAAGTTTATTTCTCCGATATTATCAACACCTAGACAAAATATGAAACTACCTAAATCTAAAGTTCATGTTCAAACACAAACAGAAAGTTTAAAAATAAGGGAAACAAAACATACGAATATTAACCTACTACACAAAAAAACTCAAACAACGACTGGATCACACATACACCTACAAGATAGAGCGATACAAACAAATATATACAATGAAACAGAAATGGACAATCTCGCCTGTAAAATCCCTAATATAGCAAAAATTCCTCAGAACGGTAAGAAAAATCAACAGTCATCTACACGCAAACCGAAAATATGTCTGATCAGTGACAATAAACAGAACAAGATACTATCTACTGCACAGGATATAACGAATAATGACTACAACATTTGTCATTACCTGACTCCAAATGGATGCACTCAACAGCTACTGAAAGGACTGAAATCAAAGTTAACTGACTTCACAAGAGAAGATTATTGTATTATAATGATAGGTGACCAAGACTTTCAAGTATCGAATAGCAATCAAGAATTAATTAATAACATTAGAATTAACATTAGATGCCTGCAGGACATTACACAAACGAATATTTTATTATGTGCACCTACTTATCAATATGGACTAAACAGAAATACAATAAATCAAAGAATTCGAAATTTTAACAACATTCTGTATCAAGACACACAAACATACAAATATGCTTATACAATTGACACTAACAGAAATCTAACGTATAACCACAGTATGTTTCATAGGCTTTCAGGAAAAGTAAACAACTTCGGGCTACGAACCATTTTCCGTGATCTTGTTTACTGCATGGAAAATATAAAGCAATACATAGCACACAGGGACTCTTATAAAGTAGAGTTGCCAACTCATACTCTAAAATTAAATGAAACATTTTTTCGTGATCAATAATGTAACAACAACACGTTTAAATGTTTTTTTTCAAAATGTATGTATCGAAAAAAAAAGATGAATTTAAAATGTATTTAAATGAGCAGACTGAAAATCCTAACTTTATATGCCTATGCGAGCATTTTCTCAACGAACAAAGTATGTCTGTTTTCAACTTTGATGGTTACAAAATAGGGTCATATAGTTGCAGAGTCAATAAAACTAGGGGGGGTACTCTAATTTTAGTTCATAATTATAAAAATGTAGAAGAGTTGAAGATCTGTAAGAATATGTATAAGTTAAACAGTTTCGAGATATGTGGAGTCAGAGACATGGATTGTAACTTAAATATTTGTTGCATTTATAGAACTCCTGATGACAAGAACTTTAATGAATTTATTATACATTTAGAAGGACTATTGGAACACTTTTTCAACAAAAAATGCATCATTTTAGGAGACTTCAACGTTAATTTTCTAATTGAAAGTAAGCATCAAGGTGAGTTATTAACGCTACTTAACTGTTACAATTTTAAATATCTTATTAAATCAAATACTTTTTGCCGAAACAGCTCCGAATCATGTATTGATAACATTCTAACCAACCTGCGAGAGGATTATATTTTGAGCAGCGACATTGATCACAACAGGCTTGCAGATGGGCATGCAGGTCTATTCTGCAGCCTAGCTCTAGAAAACACTAATTTTAAGAAAATACCCCAATAATTCTATACGGTGAAACGTAGAGTTTTTTCACAGAAAAATAAATGTACTTTTAGGCAGAGTTTAATCGAGTGTGACCTAGCGAATTGCAATATTAATAATTTTATAACATGCTTTCAACGTCTAGTAAACAAAGCTTTTAGTAAAATATGTACTAAAGTAAATACACACATGAAACATTCTATTAATTGGATAACAAAGGGTGTCAGACAGTCGAGTAAAATGAAAAGATTTCTAAACTCAATGAATAAGAGCAACTGTCATGAATCGTTAACCGTGTATCGTAATAAGTACATAAAACTTTATAAAAAGGTATTAATTACATCAAAAAAAGTTGCAGTTAAAGATGAAATAGAAAAAGCTGGTAATAAATCGAAACAAATATGGAATATAGTTAACAGACATAGAAATAAATGTAGTAAAAGAAACATGGACACTTATAAACTTAAAATTAATAATGACATTTTTGACAATGCCCAAGACATAGCTGACATATTTGCAAAACAATTTGACTACAGTACATATGACTTAGATAATAATGACAATAATTTAGCCCTGACATTTTTAATGAATAATTGTAATAGAGTTTTTACTGACATGGAAATGGGAACCACTAATAGAAATGAGATTAAAATCTTAGTTAAAAGGATGGTGGTAAAACGTTCATATGGATATGATGAAATACCTATTACAATTGTCAAAGACAATATTGATCTTCTTGCTGAGCCATTGTCTAATTTTTTCAATAACTGTACGAGTTCTGGCATTTTCCCTGAGCAACTAAAAATAGCTAGAGTTCTACCGATCCATAAAAAACGAAAAAAATGACCCAAAAAACTATAGACCAATTTCGTTACTGCCATGTTTCTCTAAAATCTATGAAAGACTTATTAAAGATAGGTTAGTGTTACACTTAAATAAGAACAACGTACTAAGTAAGAGACAATTTGGATACCAAAAGTGTATCGGTACTGTAGATGCGGTTGATCTGCTTATTAATGAAGTTGTTAGTGATCTTAATAGTAAAAAGAAGGTAGCAGGACTATTTCTTGATCTCTCCTCTGCCTTCGACTTGGTAGACCATAATACTCTACTTGCAAAGCTTGAACATTATGGGGTTAGAGGATCTGCGTTGTGTCTTATAAAATCGTATCTGAACAATAGGAAGCAATTTATTGAATTAAAAAATATTGTTAATGGACAGGAAGTGGTGACGAAGTCGAAAGTGTGCAACATCGGACGTGGAGTTCCACAGGGCTCTATATTAGGGCCGATATTTTTTATTATTTTCCTTAATGATCTTATCAATTTTGTAAGCAATGCCATTCCCGATATTAAACTAGTCGTATATGCGGATGATACCAATGCAATCATACCAGCCTCTTGCTTACAAGAACTTAAAATAAAGATTGCCAATGCACTTGTAGTTTTCAATCAATGGTTTCATGCTAATAACTTAAAACTCAACATTAAGAAGACACAAGCTATCCTGTTTAAAACAACAAAGCGCACTAACGAATCGGTTAATGTAGCATGTGAGGGACTTGAGGTTGAATTCGCAAAGAGTGTCAAATTTCTAGGAGTTCATATCGACCAGTTCCTGAACTGGAAAACTGAGATGGATTCTATTGTTAATGCTATCAGCTCAGCATGTTACGCTCTTAGAAGCCTTAGAGAAGAAGTAGGGATCGCACAGCTTAAAATAGTATATTATGCCCTAGTAGAGTCAAGATTAAGATATAGTGTGAAGTTTTGGGGAAGTAGTTATGACTACAACATAAATAGAGCGTTTATTATTCAAAAACGAGCCATTAGAACTATAGTGCGCATTCCACAGTGGGAATCATGCAAAGAACATTTTCAAAACCTCAATATTCTGACGGTTCCCAGCCTATACATTCTAGTAGTCTTAATGGACGTAGTTAAAAATCCGCTTAAATATGAAACTTTTAAACAAAGGAAAAAAAGAATAGACACAAGGAGAAAAGATCTTGAGACACCTCTTTGTCCAAGGCTGAATGTTGCCAAACATGGCTCGCGGTATCAAGCTGTAAGACTATTTAACGCACTGCCTACTGACATGAAAATTATCGACAGTCCTTTTAAATTCAAATCAAGACTAAAGGAGATTTTGTTGAAAGGGTGTTTCTATTCAGTTAATGATTTTATGACCTATAATAATATTGAATAGTCGTTTTCTTTTTTTTTGTATAAATTTTGAGTTAATGGTCAATTTAATTAATTTGTGACATGTTTGTATTATTAATTCCTTAGTAATATTATTCTAAATCATTTTTATTTTATATTCTTTGATGTCTATTTTCCATTTGACTCTTCTTGATTTTTTTGACATCTTTATATATAGGTAAGTAGACATTTGTTTTGTTCTATTTTATTATTTTTGACATGTATGTGATAATTTTAAAATATTGTAACTTGTATTTAGGATGTGATTTCAAACACAATTATATAATTGTTTATGAATAAATAAATGAAAATGAAAAAATGAAAGATATTTGAATAGATTTTTTTTTAAATTTTGTTGTACTTTGCTTAGCTGTCGCTCATCCCTGTCTGATATCTGAGAAAGAATAGGCAGAACGACATACATATGAGCCTGCCTAAATCACGCTTATAAATAAAACGGGGTACACTCTGTGGCAATTTGATTTTGAGCTGACATCAGTTATATAACTTCCGCACTGCAGTCACAATATCTGCTGCCTAATTTAATAAGAAATGACCGAGTGGAGCTCATTGGAACTTGAAGTTGTGAGTTAAAGACTTCCGCTTGTTACGGTAATGAGTATGCTCGCTGCATGCCATTACAAGTTGAGTACTACTGGATTTGCAGAAATATAATAAGACTGCTTCACATACTCGTATGCATCATTATGCCTTTGCTACTCTAGATATTTATTACTTATGCGTATCTGCCGCGACTTCGTAGCATAGAACTACACAACGTGTACAGTAGCTGAATATTTGACCAACTGGTAAAAAGTGGTACCTTAAAGCGTGGTGCATTTTAACGACCGATTGAACTGTCGATCTCCCCGTCTTCTGACTGTGACATTCATATCGTTAATAGTTTCGCAATAACAGTTTAAACGAACCCAAACACAATCTTTTTACTATTTTCCACTAAGAAGTTCTCTTTATTCTCTCCCCAGTTTTTTTTTATACTACTTATATGGCAAACGAGCATGCAGTCCACCAGATGTTAAGTGCCTACTGCAGCCCATGGATATCCACATAGAATTCAAAACAAGCTATTATGTTGTCTTGGTCTCTTTGTGGATACGTTGCCATACTATAGGACTTAGCTGTTATGCATATGTGCCAGTAATTACAGGAACATACCATTACCATCTAACCGGAACACAGCAGCACAAGTACTGCTATTTGGTGGCAGATAAAGGTAAGGCGGTGGTGTCCACTTCCTCGAGCCTGTTCACAGAAGCTCTACCACCAGTAAAAGGTAGGTCAGGTAGTCTTATATAATCAAATATCTTGCAAAAGCAGTTTAAAAGAGCCCAAACACGACCACCGGTCAAACCACCATAAAATGTTTTAATACTTGAAGTTAAAGACTGCGCAATGCATGTTTTCATGTAGGTAAGTATTATTCAAATTTAACATAATTAATTATATTGTGTTCAGTACATTTCTTGAGATTTTTACTCGAAAACACCGTAAAAAGGTTATTAAAAAAGAACTGTTCGTAAAATTTCGAAAGCTTTTATAAGCTCAACAGAAACTCCTTTTATTTGCCTTCAGAGAACCACGACTCGAGTTATTGAATGAAATTGGCGAAAAGATACCAATTTGGTAGTGATAATTTATTACGTAGCAGAGGATGGACGGATGAGCCTTTGGCAGGCGGCCAATCCGATCCGAATGCCACGTCCCACTGGCTCACATCCTGACATTGCTTTTATTTGACACCCTCCAACTTTATGTCTAGCTGGCGGCAAATAAGACGATCGCACTACACCTAAACGACAGATGTAATGCTATACTGAAATATTTTATTTTGTGAATGACCCAGTTTGCCTGTCCTTGAAGTTGAATAACGTTTGCATCCACTGTTTTTTTAAGGGCCGCTAAAAATTTCGTTTATTTAATTAAATAAAAAAAATCCTGTATAAACTGACTTTACTTAAATAAATAAATATTGCTGGCCATTTCACACAGTGCTATCTAGCCCCAAACTAAGCAGAGCTTGTACTATGGAAACCAGATAACTGATAGAATACATTTTTATTTGTAAATATATACTTAAAAACATCCAGACCTGAAACAAATACCTTTAGATCATGCAAACATTTATTCCGCGGCGGGAATCGAACGCGCCCTCCTGCGTCTCAGCCGGCTAAACGCCCACTGCGCCACGGAGTCATCAATAGTTATATTCAAATTATAGTTTTCCTGTTATCTTTTCATATTTGATATCTATCAATCAAATTAATTTCTGATTTTTCACTTCGCAGACTTCGGAGATAAGGGGGATAAGAGGGGAAACATTTTTTTCGACAGTTAATAACATAACTCCAAAACTGTACAAAAAAATGGGTTTGGATTATTTAAAGCAATATCTACCCAAAGTGATTCTTTTACTTGCAATAGAGGTAAGCCTATTTATAACTATTCCAAATTTGAAGCCGATTGGTTCAGTAGTTGCTTAGATAATCAGCTGTGAGGTGGACGAACGGACGGACAATGTCGCACCATAAAGGTTCTGGCACGTTTTTACCAATTTGTCCAGAACCCTAAAAAGCTTAAGCGGGCGGGGCCTGAAGTTTATTTACAGGTAAGGATTTAATGCGCTTGTACTCGACTAGAAGTATACGAGTACAAACATACCCATTTCAAACTTAATTTAGTGTCCGCTCTCGTGAAATAAGATTTAGCTCTCAGTTGTACGGCTGGCAATTTACAAGGTAAGTTTACTAGCAAAATTAGAGATTTTGTAGACATACTGGTAGTGAGACACCTGCCGCCTACATAAATACAAATAGTACCTAGTAGTTTTAATACAACTGCTGTAAGTGATCTATTCTACACCTGAGATTTTTTGTATTACTGGTCCTTTGGTCACGAATGGGAGGAAATTAAAAAAGATTTTATAACAGTTGTTGCTAAAAAGAAATTTTTCTTTCCCTGTATCCATTATTTATGAAGTGAAAACTTCTTTAGGCGCGTTGAACATTTTTTGAGATGAAAAAAAACCATTGAACTTGCGACACTGTTACCGACACCGGTCGCTGACTACCGACACTGACTGTTACTGACATATATTGTCTTTGGTTAGTAACACCTCTGTATTTAAGTATCTCTAGTGTAGTCTGCTTTTATTCAAGTTTTCACTTCTGTCGGCTCTTCCGGAGTGCCTCTTTTTTCAATATTAAATTATGACCTCTTTTATATAGGTAATAGAAATAAAGATTTATCATAGAGGTTGTATTTCATTATAGCATATTATGAAGGTGACCTCTTTTATTTTTAAATAGATATAAAGGTTGCCTGGAAGATATCGCTTTGAGCGATAAGGCCGCCCATTGTACCACCGTGTATTAGTCTTTAAGTTTTCTAGGTTAAGTTATTTTAATTTGGTGTAACAATAAAGAATTATCTATCTATCTATCTATAAGGATTTGTCATGGATTATGAATGCAATGAGCCTTATTCTATTTTAAAATATACTTAAGCCCATAGAGCCGTAAATCCCATTTACAGAGCTCATATCAAGTTTATAATGACTAACGCGTAATATGCTAAAATATAATGAGGAATAATTTACAGTCACACAGCTAGCGACAATTCTTGGTACCGGTCAAATGGGTCATCTTTACCCAAAAGAATCAACTTTACCTTACTCTTTCTTGAATGATAAAAACTCATATTAACAATAATAATAATTAACACAAAAGGGTAATAGGGTACAATTTTTATTACTATTTTAGTAGCTTTCTAATGATTAACTGGTATCCCAAAACTTTTTTCAAGCTGGTAACATAGGCAGTTGTCAAAATCTTGAAAATTGTTTGAAAAATAACGGTACCTAATTTAACTAACAGGCCATGTTGGCAACACATCAACGAATACTACCTTTAACATTTTGCTTAGTTAGAACTAAGCTAGAGCTAGAGCTGGATCCAAGGAGAAAATAGTAGTAGGTTGCCAAAATTGTGTCATCTTTACCTGATTGTTATTTTTGCTTGGTAGTGCCGTAACTATGAGGAGGAACACAAATTATGAATAGAACTAAAGTGAAAGACTGCTTCATTACATAAAAACTGAATATAAAACCCCCCTAGTAAAACAAATACTCAATATACGTATTTTTTCATAAAAATATGGTAAAGATGGCCTACTTTACGGTATGTTATAATCAATGCTGTGAAATTATAGCTTCAGACCCACACGTGAGCGGGCCACGTGAGCGGCTGCGGAAAACGCATACGATTCAAGTAATGCCGAATGGAAAAGTAAATTCTACTTACAAAACTGTTTTGTAAGCCGTCAATGATAAAGGAGCTTATTAAATCTGTGATTCAATAGGTTTGTTGACACACAACCACGTCGGCTTTGTAACAAAAACAATTCAGTAAAGAGACAATGGAATACGGAGGGCATTTATGACGTCGCGGGAATGCGCGAGGCGAAGTGGGAGGCACGGTTCAAGGGCGCAAATTTAGGTCAATGGGACACGGGCAAAGTTAGGCTACCGGGGTTACTACGAATGGGAGCCGGCCTTAGCTGTTCCTGATTGGTTTGCCATTCTATTTTCCTTGTTCATTGCCTTGTCCTTCTAACTACGCTGGACGGAATTACCTTGAACAATTTGTAAGTATTGCTTAGTGTTTGGAGTTTCAAAATTAGAACTATTGAATATCCAGACATTCAGACTATATGATCGATGCTGTGATATGAAATCTGCTAATATTGTCTACTGTTGTGATACCATGATGCACTTTGATATCATTAGAAATCTATATAAAGACTAACTAGTCTATATATGTATAGGCTTTAGTTCTCAGCATCCCGTTACAGACCACTAAGCAGAAATAATCAGCCCACATAAATATTCTGGTTCAACGAGCAATCTGTAAATATTATCCAGGCGAGTGCACTCGTCCATCGCCCACAATACTTCAAAGGAACCTCTTTATATTATAACAAAGGACATTCATGTCTTTTCATGAGCAGCAGATTATAATGTCACGTAAACTTTTAGCAAATTAGAGAGACCCAAGCTATTGTCTGCATTAGATATAGGCACTTAAGAATGGGTCGATTTAGCTATGGACAGTAGGCATCCCAGATTCCAGATACCTAGCGGGATCGCCGCTGCCGCTGCCCAATTTATCAACATGTCAGTTGCAACACAAGCTTTCTTCCTATTTACTTTGAGGGTCGATATGAAATCAGCTTCTTATGATATCCGTAGCGTGCCCGATTGCTTTCACAAATCAAAAGGAAAAGGCGTGAGCACGCCTTTTCCATGTAATTCCAAACGTCCTGTCGAAGCACGAAACTTTAAGGGACTTTGAACTCAATAATGTATAATGAAATCATAATGCTAACAAAATATACAAATTCTCGGCTGCTATAGATATTAGCATATAAATTGTGAATCAGAGATTCTGCAGTACTTCATAAAGGGCTCTATCATGGGTAACGGAGTTTAGAGACTCAAAATAAGCCTAAAAAGAATAGTGACACTGGTCCATCAACGTCATAGTATTACCTCGCAGATTTTCTACTCCACAATTTGTTACAAAGAAACAGGCATCTGCCAGCAGAAACTTTTGTCTTGAATCTTTTCGTCTCTCGTGCTCGCATCATTGTGTTCCGGCTCAAAGGGATGAATGGAATGAAAAGCCGGGTGAAACGGAGACACATAATGTGACCTACCATTATGGCTCTCCTGCACAGAGCCTTTAGTACGAGTTGTCAAATATGCAAACATCAATAGTTTTCGTGAGCTCGCCTGTGTAAGTTGCAAGGAAAACGTACACGAAAACTATTGACGTTTGCGTATTTCACTAAAGGCCCAGATGCGATATACCCGCTGCAACAATCGCAAAGTCAGTATTATTACTATTCTGTTCCTAGTAATTTTGTATAGTACTCGTATCGCATGCGATCTTGCTACAAAATACCGATCGATATCACCGCCCGGAATTTCGTCATTTTGGGGGTAGTCTTTATCATAACAACATTCGAGGAACCAAACATTTACTATTTAATTTGCATATCGGTTTTTGCGAACTTCCACGATGAGATGGAATACTGAATTTGTTGAATTAATGAAATACTCTTTATTGCACACCAAACAAAAATACAGTAATACTGAATTTGTTATTCATCATGTATCACGAACGGATTGACTTACAAATCAAAAGCTCTGTCTAAAAATATCTCGTTTTAAGTCATTTATCTTCACTTGTAGTCTCAAGTTAAGAAAAGAGATAGTTTCCAAGAAACGCCGCACAACCTTGAAACTGGATTAGAAGCCTTTTGTTAGGTACTCAATGGAGTTCAGTTATTTATAGTTTCAAGGGTTATTCGTCTTGTCCTACAAAGCTAATAAAAACTACAGTATACCCTAAATTAAAGAGAACATGTTATTAATTCACTAATCGCAATCCATTGAAAGCAAACAAATGGATTAAGTTGTCCGTGGAACTGAAGTTCTAAATAGTCGAACTATTTCATTTTATCGAAGTAGGACGTGAGAGACAATGGCTTTTGTCAATCTATCGTGAAACGAAAATTACCGTAGCAGGCTCCATTGGTAGCACTTGGGATAAAAATAAATATAAATATTTGATAAATATGTTGTTTTTACTTCCTTTTAATAAAAAGTAGTTAGGTACCTACAATGGTTCAGAAAATACATGAATTAAAGATATAAATACATGTTTTTAAAACTGGGGCCTTATTTACAGTCTGCCACGTGGCAAGATGCAGCATTTAATGGTAAAGGAGTTTTTTTTAATTTTGTTAAAGATACGTCAACAGTACACATATTTTATCAGTTTATAGCTAGTTATCAGATTAATGAGGAAAGTCATAATAGTATATTATGATACAAATGAGCTAAGTTGCTCATTCCATTATACACGAGGCTGTGGTTTGCAGCCCGAGCCATAGGCGAGGGCGTAAATCAGCCGAGTTTCTAGTGAGCTAGTTGCTCACGAGTTTCATACGCACTTTTTCAACACACTTGCGAGAAAAAAACAAAAATGTATTGCATAAATCGTTTAATTATTAAAACAATTGGTGAATGTACAATTTTCAAAACGATATTGGATTGTTTTTGATGGCGATTACACAGTTTGTCTTACATTGGTACTTGCCCTTTCTTTAGTATCTTCATTTACTTCTTGTGTAAATGTCGGCGACAAAGGTAAATCCTACAAATTACTAGAAGGAGAAGGCACCAAATAACTCATGCTACGAGATGTACATGGTTGTGGGTCAAAGTACGTTTTGATATCAACACAATGTTTGAGCTTAACCACAGAACACAAAAAACAATAGAAGTCGTAAGTAGGCGGGGCCCGCGTTGTTTTTATGTTCTGTGAGCTTAACCATGCTTCTTAACATGGAATATTTAGATGCACCACAGGGAGCTGGGTTTGTATGTATTGGCGAGTTCAGAGAAATACGCCAAAACACATGTTCAGAAAATGACAGGGTTTTTTTCCATTGTATGAAACTATCGTAAGCAGCTAAAAAAATCAAAAATTCTTTATTTTCTCTGTCATGCTTTACAATAAATGGCGCCCTACTTGCCAAACTAAGTTTGTGACAAACTTGTATCTTGGCAATTAGTGCTCTTACTTATGGTTGTCTACTTACAGAGATGTGAACTAAAAACAAATTATATTTAAGTACATGAATTATCTAATTAAATATTAAGTAAGTACTTTGCTCTAGATTTTGCAGGTATTTATTTTGCATTTGCATTTTGTACTGCATTCAGTATTTTTGGTTGGGTTAAATCTATCAATTGTTAATCTTCTGTACTAAAACTTGACATTTTTACAATAATTTACCACACAGCAACAAATGCGATACAAAAAAAAATGGGAAATGGCGCGCAAGTTTTTTTTTTTGCACGCGCCAAGTATAATTTGATTGATTACATACAGCCTACTTCAAAATTATAATTTTAGTGATAAAATGCAAATATTTTATAACAAATTATTGTGAATTATAAGTAATTTGTTAATACTAAATGTTTTTCGTCTTAATTAGGGATACATTTATTTATTCCAAAAATGTAATAGGATTTTCAGCGGCAAACCTCTTTGTTGTTACGAAAACTGTATTACCCGGTTAAATTGAAAATGCTCTGTTTACTCGCATATAATTTGCAGTTGGGTAGTAACTTAACTTTGTAGGGATAATTCTATTATGCACTAGTGTGTTATATTATTACGCACGCGTGTGTTATAGTTCGGTTTAAGGCCCTAAAAACGATGTACACTTTACGAGAAAGTGTGTTGAAAACACATGTCTGATACGTGCACCAATTACAGGTGTATTTGTAAATAATTGTATCAAAATAAGATAATGTGACGTTAGTAGCTGATTGTACTTCACTGTGCTTCCGCCTACTCGTTCCAGTTTCCAACATGTTTTTCAAACTTGACTACCGAGTATAAACTGAATTTAAGTATCCTCTTAACTTATATGGCATGTGCAGAGTAGAGTTCACACAGCCAGTGCTGCTCAGCGAAAAAAACATAATTAAGTAAAATAAAGGCCTCGTAGATGATGTACTCAATGATGATCCTCGTAAACAAAGGCATGCTTCGTTATAAGACCTTTTGTATTTGATCAAGCGAAGCGCGATCTCTAAATCAACTTGGGCAAATCGGCGTTGTATTTATGTGTGTATAATGGGACTATCCAGTCAAATAGAACGTCTAATAATAGGTCTTCGTGAGTACATTTCGACCCCGTTTTTGTTTTTAGTTAAAACATTGTAGTTTTTAGTCACTAGTTATAATAAAAACGGAACTTTGACAAAATTCACAGAGTACACAAGTGACCCCATAGTGCTGAAATTAGGTACGCGTGTAGCTTTAGTAACACAAATATAGGGAAAAGTCTGAAATTCAGAATAATAACATTAACACATAACTGTACCATTATTATAACCATACATAACTGTAATTTGAATGAAACTGTAGGTCAAGTTAGCTGGTTGCGCATTTCGTGGCACTATTTTATTAGTCAAAGATTAAGGCCAGTTTGTACAACGATCGCTAAACGTATTTAGCGACTAAACGTGTTTAAATTGTACGTATTTGTACCATTTGACAATTTCTTAAATCATATTTAGCCACTAAATACGTTTAGGCATCGTTGCGCGAGTCGCTCAAGAGTATTTTTTTTTGTGTTTTGGGAGACTCGCGAGATTCGGGGCGAAAACCGATAAAACGGTACGTGATAAATCCCATATTTATAGTAATGTTTGAAATAAGTCACGAAAGTTTTCTAAGTAAAATTAGTTCACTTACATGAGATTAAATTATTAAAGAGGTATAAGTGAACTAAGTGTATTCTTATCTGAAAAAATTTCTTTCAACTTTGAACTAATCTTGTATAGAGGTAATGCTAAATTATACGTATTTATTTATCTATACTAATATTATAAAGAAGAAAGATTTGTATTTTTGTGTGTATGTTTGTAATGCATAAATTCAAAAACCACTCGTCCGATTTCAAAAATTCTTTCACCATTGGAAAGCTACATTCACCCTGAGTAACATAGGCTACTTTTTACCCAACTGCGCAAAGTAGGGTAATGTTTTTATTGAAAAACTACGCGTGCGCAGCTGCGGATTGGTCAGTTAAAACGAAATCTATAATATAAAAATGAATCACAAAATGTGTTGGTAAGCGCATAACTCAACAACGCCTGGACCAATTTGGCCAATTCTTTTTTTGTTGTATTTCTTATTGTCAGGAGAAGGTTCTTATGAAAGTAAATATTAAGAAAATTGCGCGCAATATTAGAAAATTTAAGAATACTTAACCAACATATAAAATTATTTATAATCTAACCTTAGCGCTTTTATAATGTAACCTTATGACGTTTGACATAGAATTGACAGAATGCGTGCTGCAAATATCGCCAAAGAGGATGTAAAAAAAATGAATATCGTTTGAAACAGATGCTTCGGTAGGAGTTATCCCGAGATATATTGTCTATATATATAAAAATTAATTGCTGTTCGTTAGTCTCGCTAAAACTCGAGAACGGGTGGAGCGATTTGGCTAATTTTGGTATTGAATTATTTGTGGAAGTCATTCATTTTCTCATACATAATGATGGTCGGGGACAACAATTGACAATTCTACCAGGGTGACTTATATTGACAGCCCGCGTTATACCTATGCATGTCAAGCCGATACGAAGTTCGGCGGGACCACCAGTAGCTCATAAGATTATCTTGAGATTAAGTAATAACTAGTAGGTATTTTAATTACTAATATTAAACGGGTATTTATTGCGTATTTACCTTTTTATTTATCGTCGGAATAATACATACAAGTTTACTAGAATGTTGTATCTTTATACAAATAGTTACTAAAGAAGAATATTATGAGTTACGCTTAGGCAAACCTTCTAAGGTTTTTCCAGTTGATTATTTTATTTTATATTTCGGCTGAGTCGCAGGAGGTAGCTGGTTCGATTCCCGCCGCGGAACAAATGTTTGCATGATCTACAGATATTTATTCCGGGTCTAGATGTTTTTGTATATATTAGAAGTATGTATTTACAAAAAAAAGTAAATAGCTAAGTATTCTATCAGTTATCGGGTTCCCATAATACAAGCTCTGCTTAGTTTGGGGCTAGATAGCGTTGTGTAAAATGTCCAGCAGTATATAGATAAGTAAGTGATTAAAAAAAATTAAATAAATATGTAAAATGATCAGTGATTCTAGGTAAGTAATTAACTAATAAAATGCTTAGAAAGGCTGATGAACTACTCGTATGTTCCCTTACCCCTGTAAGACCCTTCACGATTTTGAATTTCTATTGTTTATTTTATTAGTGCCCATTAATCTATTGTGAACGGTATTTGCCGTTTATTAGACTCTGGCTAGGGGATGTCCAATGGCTCTCGAAACCCTGTAGGGTAAGTTATTTTGAAGGGACGGGCTTCCGACCGAAATCTAAACGATTTTGTTTTGTTTTCAGCCGTGGACGTCCTGTGGCTGACATGATGATAATGATGAAAAAACATAATAAAACTTAGGTATATTTATGGAAGTTGTTTTTGGGGTTCCAGACCATAATGGTAAAAACGGAACCGATATGGAGCGTGTCGATCTGTCAGTCTGTCCGTTCCAGCTTTTACCTCAGCAACTACTGAAGCTATAGAATTGAAAACTGGAAGAATTATAAATAATACTAACTCATCTCGTATAAAAAAAAACATTTTTTATTGTATTTTATTCAAAAGAACAACAGCTACAAAGATATAACAGTTTTAAAATTATATATTTCGATAATACAACCAATTGGTACAACAAAGGTACTCGTATCTCTAAATAATACTTATATTGATTTTGTTCCTACAATTTATGTGTGACAGTGATAATCTATACTAATATTCTAAAGAGGAAAGATTTGTATTTTTGTGTGTATGTTTGTAATGAATAAACTCAAAAACTACTGGTCCGATTTCAAAAACCTTTTCACCATTAAGCTACATTCACCTTGAGTAACATAGACTACTTTTTACCCAACTGCGCAAAGGAGGGTAATGTTTTATCAAAAAACTAGACGTGCAAAGCTGCGTATTGGTCAGTTAGTTTGTAATATATTGATAGTGAAAGTCAATGAGTATATAAAGATATGAGTAGGTATATATTTTAATATAACAAAATAACTAAGGAAGGATTACATACTATATTATGTTATATATATTTGTGTAAATTCAATAAATATTATGTACTACAAGTTTCTATGTGTATAAAAATGTATGGATGGATGTTTGTTACTCTTTCACGCCGGAACGGCTAAACCGATTGCGAACCTGGATTAACACATAGGCTACTTTTTATTGGCAAACCACGCGTGCGAAGCCGCTGGCAACAGCTAGTAATAAATATATCTAATATCAATTAGCAAACAAAATAAAATAAACTCGTACATTCTACCATTGATACACCAAATACCTTTCACCTTCACATTTTCATTTTGATTGCCAAAGGAGCCAAAAAGGTGAAGGTCAACATTTCAAAATAGGGTCACTAGGTCAAGTGGGATATCATTAAAAAGGGCTTAACTTACACATCCCAAAAGCATTTTTTGAAGTCGTATAATTTTGGGGTAATGATAGAAAAATACAAAAAAAATACCGTTATCTCCGAAGTTTGCTAAGCTGACAATCTGATTGATAGATATATACGCAAAGCTTATAGGAAAAGTTACGCGAAGTATATCTAGAACAGTTTTTTTGTAAATCTGCTTTAAACGTTTACTTGGCTTCTGAGTCGCTTGATAGCGCTGCTTAACATGAATATTGGTAAGTACGTACACACGGCTACATATCAAGCTATACATATCCAGTATAAGCTGACCTCGCATTGTGTAGGCTTTTCGCAGAATGTGAGGTCAGCTTATACTGGCCGATGTGTAGCCGTGTGTACATAATCCTCGGTGCGTGAGTCTCACTCGCACTTGACTGGTTTTTTACATATCATAGTAATCTAAATTATGGATGCCGCTGCAAAACTATAAATTTAATTTATTAAACAAGCAAGTAAGAGTACTTGAAACAGCGTCGTTGCGCTTGTCTAATACCTGAAAAGCTATTTAAAATCGAATCCAATACCCTAATGTATTTCCCAAATAACTCACTGAGTTGCATTCCGTGTTACCTGGCTCATTGGTATTCCATTCGGCAATCTATTCGCTCACTGTGCGGAATTCATTTGCATCCTGAAGGAAACTTCCAGGAATGCCGGATAATGCTTTGGTATTGGCTTCTCTGCAATACGTAATGCGGTCTGAAACTAGCCTACCAGCCCCTTCACAATATAGGTCTGTATCTTGAAAATAATCAGTGACTAACGTTTGCAAGTAGAACACTTATCAACTGCCAGAAGTTACTTTCAAGAACTTTTAAATGCTACCAGAAATTATCAAATCTGTCAGTGACCAACTTTCGCTGGGTGACTTCCAAGATAGAAAATATTGGCTGTTTATTACTACAAAACACAGATACAAGTTGTAAATGATTTTACTTAGAAAACTTTCGTGATTGATTTTAATCAATAATACAAATATGGGATTTATCACGCACCGTCTTATCGGTGTTTCGACCGACAATGTGCGAGGCGAGACGTTATTCGGAGCGGATCGCACTCACCCTGATGAAGGTTCACGAATTGAACCGAAACGTTGTCGGACGAACCACCGATAAGACGGTACGATAAAAAATGTGACAACTAGAAAAGATCTTCCAGTGTAAAACAGTCCTACTGCTTCATTTTATCAAAGCGAAATAATCTTTCATCATTACTCCGCATCATTTTGAAACATCTTAATGTGACTAAACTTCAAGTGTGTTGGAGGATCGCGTAATATTAGATTTAAATATCTCTATCTGCAAGCTTAGATATGATTATTTACAGTTTCAAAATAAAATTTAATTACCCAACAGCTCTGTGAACAAAAGTACCTACCCATCCCGTTCACATTGCCCGCATAGTTATAATCATAATCGTAAAGATATATGTATATATTACGTATGATGCGCGCACGTGCTTAAGAAAAACGTAGAACATAGTTCGTTTAATAAAACTTTTTCAATCGATAACTGAGATATTATTTTATTCCCATCACTACTCACTACACATATTAAACTATCTTCGGTTGCGGTAAGAGATACAATCGATATCTAATTTTTTTTGGTATTTGTAGTTTATTCTAATGTCATAACTGCGTGCGAACCTAGCAAAATTTGGTTTTTTGGTAGATATAAATTATTTTAAAAACTGTATTTTTAGGAGACTGATTAGGTCTCAAACGCACCAAAGGGCAGGTTAGTTTCGAGATCTTTTAGGTCTTCAAAGCACCAGCTGAAAATGATGGCGCAGGGAACGTGTTAAAATAGCGAGGCCTGTCTGGCCCCCACATCAGTACATAAAGGTTAAAAATCTGCGGCCTTTGTCGCAAGTTCACTCCATTTTTGCCGCTTCTTTTCTTTAAGAAATCGTATCGTGGCTTATCATATTTATTTATACGCGTATTAAGACGGGATAAGCCTTTCACGGTCGTAGCCTCAAAGGCGAGGGCGCTTTCAAGAGCTAATTCTGTATCATTTTATCCTCGTTAGAAATTCTCAACGGCTTTCTGTAGAGCTTGAGAATGAGACGCTATAACTGCCTTCAAGGATTTTTATAAAAAGTGCCCACTAAGATTAAAATGCTGAAGAGATGCAATGATGCAAAACAACATTTCAATTGCAGCAGGTAGGAATTGCGACTTTTTTCCTCCACGTACGCCGATACGTGGAATATCAAGGAAAATCTTCGTGTGAACATGAAAATCCCCTTACCGGTCACAAGAGAAGACGTCCTATTTTACAACAGGAGCACGGTGACTGTCGCTCGTAAAAAGAACCCGGCAGTAACGTCCAGTAAATTTTTACTACTGGAACACAGACCGTATGAATGAATGAAAATTCTTTATTATACCTTACAAGCTAGACACAACAGATTTAAAGAAAAAAAAACAAATAAAAGTAAGCATAATGGGCGGTCTTATCGCTTAACAAAGCGATCTTTTCCAGACAACTTTGGATGGAGAGGATCATTGCTTAATGTAAGATTGGCCGAGGTGTAAAAAGAATAAACTTAATAATAGAAAAAGAAATTAGTTATATACATACATATTAGGTACATAAATAACTTTAAATAAATATCATATATAAAATAAGTAAATATGTACTTACATACTTATACTTACAATAATAATATGAGAGATCAGATGAATCATGACTCTTCATGGAGATAAAAGTTTTTGAGTCTAGCTTTAAATACGGAAGGTGAGGGGGATTTCTTAATGGAGACCGGCAAGGCGTTCCATAATCGGACAGCTTGGACGGAAAAGGAGTTTGCATAGAAACTGGTTCTATGTATCGGGGTTTTGAGAAGGAGGTTTTCAGAGGATCGGAGTGTTTGGGAATTTGTGCAAAAAAGGAATTCAAAGAGTTCCTTCAGATAACAAGGCGTGGAAGTATTACGAAGGATGTTGAATAAAAACCGTATAAAAATAAATAAGGTTATTTATATAGGTTCTTTACATTGTACTATTATTTCGTCTGTGACGTTCGAATATGCAATAAGCGCTGTAAATGTGTCATGGCGTCCGTGCACGGCCCATAAAATTAGGTTATTGCCTAAATTATTAGGTGATTCTCTATGCTTTGCTATATAGGTAGATATTATGCAGTTTATTCCTATGTATTTCGACTAAAATTAACATTATTTCGATTCCGTCTATCCGGCAGCGGTGCGGTGCGTTTTCAGTAAAAACAAATGAATACAATTTTGTGTGAACGATCAAAATGTTCTACAATATCAATTTTGATTAATCTCGTTTTTATTGGTTATTCAATTGAAACACTGCTAGGAGAGGTGTATACCAAAACTACGAGTTTTGTTTGCGGAAAACGTATAACAATGCGGTATCATAAAAACCACTAAGTATAGCTATTATAGTTTCTGACACCACAGCTTTCGGTCGTTTCAGCGAATGGGCATTATGAAAGCTTATATGAACGTGTTTTCAATAAATAAAGAAATACGTAACGTTTTCAGTTACATTTTATAACCGTAGATAGATAGATAATTTCTTTATTGCACACCATCTATTAGAATATAAGAAGAAGAAGTCCTGACTGACTGACAGACAATGCACAGCATAAACCGCTTGTCGTGGAAACTTGAAATGTAGAGGGTATGTTTGTCTTGATGCGTAGGTGTGTACTAAGAAAGGATTTTATGAAATTCAACCCCTAAAGGGGTAAAAACAGGGTTTTACGTTTCTATGAAACTCTGGTTCCTGGGTTTAAAATCTTGAAACTTAGCGAATATATTCTTGAACAAAAATAAGAGAAATTGTATTTTTTTTTTAATCATCCCCTGGGTGGGTGAAAAATTGTGTTGAACTTTGTATGGCAAAACATTATTTCCAGGGTTAATAAACATAAAACCTTACATAAATACTAAATAAGGTACATAACAAAACATGGGATAGTCATTCCATCTGAAAATCACCCCCATAGGGTTGCAAAGGGATGCTGTAATTTGCTTATCTTTACATAGTATAAAATGAAGTCGCTTCTGCTGTCTGTTCGCTTAGATCTTTTAAACTACCCCCCAGATTTTAATGCAAATTTTAGTAATATATATAGTGATTCAAGAGGAAAGTTTATATGTATAATAATATATTATAAAAGCGAAAGTAACTCTGTTTGTTTGTTTGTTACCTTTTCACGACTACACGGCTGAACTGATCGTAATGAAATTTGGCAAGGAGATAGATTATATCCTCGAAGAGGAAATAGACTATTTTTTGTCTCAAATAATATCTTGAAATCTTGAAGGGGGTGAAATAGGGGTTGAAAGTTTGTATGGGCAATCCATAAATCCTTATTACGTTAGGGATCTGAAAATTCATATACAGGCTTTTGGTAAGAAATACGTGTTTCAACTTTTTTACAAAAAAGCCCTAAGCCCCCCTCTTAGGCATGATTTTGCAAAAAAGTTGGTGAAAAAAGGGGTTAAAATTATGAGGTATACTTTAGATGCACTACCTATGTACAGTATATAGTGTATAGATTGATTGTGACCGGGATTGAGACATGGGCTACCTTTTACTCGACTGCGCAGAAGGAGGGTAATGTTTCGACAAACCATGCGTAAATACTCGTAGCAAAAAGAACAAAAAAACTATAACACAATATTTGATAACTTTAAGCATTTACGTAGCATAGAAATTAGAAATTTCGACATATAACTTGGCCGCTAGCTCATTCAATCTTATTTTATTAATAAACCTTATTTGTTTTTAATTCATCGCCTTTCTAAGTTCTATTTTTGAACGAGTTTTTGAACTTTAGTTTTTGTGTTCTTTGGCAAAGACCTCCTTCGAGCTTTTCTATTAATTTATGCTTTTTGAAAATAATAATCTAATAATAATAATGAACAATGCTGGATATTTCACACAGTACCATCTAGCTCTTAACTTGTAAAAGCTAAAACTTGTTTTATGGGGACCAGATAATTGATAGAATACTTATTTTTTCCGTAAATACATACTTATAATACATAGACAACCAGACCTGTAACAAATACCTGTAGATCATACAAACATTTGTTCCGCGACGGGAATCGAACCCGTCTCAGCCGGCTATTCCGCTGCGTCACGGAGGTCATCTTTTCCCATATTTTCCCTTCAGTTTGGTCTATCTCACCAAAATGTTCACAATTACTTAAGTAACAATCATTATTATTTAATTTTAAGCCGACTGAATTGCAGAATTTTTAAATGAACGCATTTAAACAAATGAAATGGCAGAGAGGTGGCGTTTCATAAAAAATATATTTCCGGCAAATTAACTGAAGCTCACAATGACACAAAAGGAACTCATTTCAAGTTACATTTATTATAAAGTATAGTTTCCACTAAAGTTCAGAGATATTCGTGCTGAAAAAAGTGGGAAATAGTCGCGTCATCTGCTCAGCGCTAAAATTAGCTCTTCACGTATGGTCCATATCTTACCTGAGGATTAAGGCTAACTATGTTAAGACGTATAGATAGGTGTTGACCAAGCCAAATCCATCTAAAATCCTATCCGAGGCACTACAGCGGTTGTTATTTACCCAGCTATTGCTGCTACTTGCCACGAGGCTCCTCTTTAAATCATCCTTAATTGATAGGATGTAAAAAGCCTTTCTATAAAAACAATAGTTATTTGTTATACAAGAGTGGAAAGTTGCTTTTTAACCGCGTGCTTAATTTTAATGACTGAGCAAGCGAAGGATTCTAAAATTAGAATCCTGAGCGTCAGCAGCGAGGGAATCAAAAGAGCACGAGGTGAAAAATCTTTGCACTCGAGTGCAACACGTAACTTTTCATCCCACCTCAGCGAGGAAATGACTAAATGCAAAAAAAATGTAATACACCAAGAAGGTTCCGAGTCTGAGTTTTAACAAATTAAAAAAGTTTGTATGATAAATTCGGCACCATGAAGGTAGAAGTAAATAGGTTTAATGATGTTTTAAATTCACAAACTTAGTGCACACGGTTTTCTAAATCCAACTTACTTTATCCTCTAGCGGATAAAAACGATTTTTGCACCCAGATACCGAAGAGCAAAAATACTCTTTCCGAGATGGGGGGATGAAAAAGTACATTATTATACAAGGGTTGTAAGCAATTGTACGAGCAATTGCATATTTTGAAGTACGATCGAGCGAAAGTGAGGACGCTAATGAGTCGAAGGGGCTTACACCCGAGTATAATACATAGATTTACATCACAAATGTAGGAAAAAAAAAGCTGTTTGTTGCATAATAGAAATTTGCGTTCCCGGTATTCATTGTTTTTTTATCAATAACTATGGCCTATGTTTTAAAAAAAGAAATCAGGATTTATCATGGAGGTCGTATTTAATTTCAGCTTTATGAATGTAGCCTCTTTAATTTTAAATAGAAAGAAGGATTTGTCATGGAGGTGGTATTTCATTTTGGTATAATAGAAATAGAAATATATTTATTGTACATAATTATTGATTAAAACGGGTATTTATCGCGTATGTACCTTTTTTATTTGTTATCCCGACGTTTCGGCTGTGTTGCAACAGTCATGGTCTCGGGCTGACTGAGACTGAGTCAGCCCGAGACCATGACTGTTGCAACACAGCCGAAACGTCGGGATAACAAATAAAAAAGGTACATACGCGATAAATACCCGTTTTAACCAATAATTATGTACAGTGATCGCGAAAGTTTGAAAAATACTATATTTATTGTGACCATAACAGTTACATACATAGATGAGTGGTGTCCCTGTTTCCCAGAAAAGCGTAAGAAATGAATGAATAAAATAAGTCTCATTCTATAATCACATTTACTTACGGCCCTAGAGGCGTAAATCGCATTTACGCATTAAGTATCGAGCTAGCAATGACCAACTTTCAGAGTATGAGTGATAATGAATGGGGTGTTTGTTTTTTGCAGTAAACAAGCTGTTCTTATATATAACTTTGTCCACATTAGTCTATTTTAGTTACCTTCTGTTACCCATTCCGTACGCCAAACTAATTGCTAGTCGTTTATTTTCCTACCGAAACCTTGATTGCCGGGTACGTAGGAACATGCCAGGACACAGATTAGCTATCAGTTACTACTGCCAGGGCACAGATTATACATTAGTTGGTAACAGAGCAATGATTTATTGCACTGTTTTTGTGAATTGCGTGCACGCCTGGCCCTGATCACGCACCCCTGCGTATACCGTCACACGATATCTTACCTAATAATAATAAACTTGGGATTATAAGGCCATGTTTATTGTTTTGGAACTACCAAGTTTTCGTATTATATGCTCATTAGTGACTTCTGTGTTTGAATAAAGATTAAACTACAAAGCTCTGAATTTGGTAGTTCTGTGAATATAAAAATGTGCCTTTGCGTGCTAGACAAATAAGTTAGTAGACAATGAAGTCGACTCTGCTTTGCATTGTGGTCCTTGTCGTTTCAGTTTATTAGAAAAAGACCGCTATATCTAGAGCGCGGTTTGGGTTTTAGAGAAAGACACTAATTTATATGTAAAATTATTGGTGCTACGAACTTGTGCTACGGAGCTACGGCTACGAAACACCTACGAAAGCTGTAAACAACTCATGAATTTCCAATTTCTATATGTACCTGTGTTTTTGTCACATGAATACTAACTTATTGACGTACTCAAAGGTTCCAGGTATCTTGTCGCTTGGTGGGTGTGCCATAATCAGATTGCGGCATTTGTAGAGCTTCGCTGCGGACGAACTTGGGCCGCTCCCACTACGTAAACTACTTCGGCAATATACTTTCATGGGTTATCATCACGCCACGTAGGCAGTCGGAGACGGTCGGAACAACTTTCAAATTATTGACCTTCATCCGCGCCTATCGGCCGAAGTCGTGAATGGTAGAGTAGTAAACTCTAATCGTAAGATAGTCTTGTATGTTTATTGTGGAGATTAAAGCGGTACTTACCTTATTATTTCATTTTGTGTGCTAGTAGGACGTTCCTCATGTTTGTCGCCGGTGTTGTCGCAGGGGTTCTGTGATCGGCATATCGTCCGGCGACGGGGAGGGGAGAGACGAGTGGTGGTGGCGGTGGTGGCGGCGCTGGGCGGTCGGGCCGCGCTGAGGACGCGTGTGTTTGTTGTGGCTCGGCTCGGCACCGGCGGCGGAGGCTCGGCGAGTGGCGCGCGGCCGCGTGTGGGGCTCGGGCGGACGGCGCGAGGCGACTGCGCGGACGGCCGCCGCGCGCATCCTCGCTCGATACCCTGCCCATGAAAATTTCAGCCGAGTTGCTGTCAACCGGTGGTGGCACGCAGGTGCTGAACACAAAGCTATACACTCGCATACCATTCCGAGTTCACCGCACAATAGTCGCTAACTCTCTGCTAACGGCTTAATAGAATTCACTATTCAAGTAGGATGTTATTTCTTATCATCTTCAGGAGATTTTTGAATTATAAACGTTTATATTCGCTTTACTTTGAAAAAGTCACTTCTTTTGCATTTATCTAATAGATCTAAAAACTCTCAGTAGAGCAATAATTCTCTAAAATCATTGGGGTCCTGGGTATCGACATCTCCAGTGACATCCACTTCCGAGGATACCACAAAGTTGGCATCCAAATAGCTCGGTGTGCTCAATAATGCAAAGCTGTACTTCAGTGCGGGGCAAAGACTGCTTCTCTATGAGTCCCATGTCCAGGCCCATATAGAGTAGGTACTGTAATATGGGCAGGAGCGCCTGGATACCAACTACCTGTACCTTGTACCCTTTGACTCGGTACAAAGACGTGCTGTGAGAATTGACGACGACCCGACCCCATGCTCACAAGCGGTATTGAACACTTAGTTTCAGGAGAGATATTTCTTCTCTGTGTGTGTGTTCTACCGCTTATATAATGGGTCGCGTTTTAAGGAATTGTTTGACATGGTACCTACAGCTTTCTTCTATCATTGCACCGCTCGCCATTGACAGGAAATCCATCCTCAAAACATGAAGACAGAGAAAATTATAACGCGCCGTGAGGTTTCAGAGGAATTTCCACCCGCGAACACTTAGTTGATAGAATATTCTTCTTGCCAATGTTATATGTGGCTACAATGGGGTTCTTTTAAGTTAAGTAAGGCCGTTTTGAAATGTTTAAAGGGACTGTAACGATCTAGGTTTGGTGTAATAGGGCTACGGTAACCCCTTACCGTCAGCTATGACGTAAACTTGTTTGCCACATGAGTATAAAATAAAAAAACCGGCAAAGTGCGAGGCGGACTCGCGCACAAAGGGTTCCGTACCATTAATAATACCGTACCAATAATACCATACCAAAAACGGCAAAAACATCATGTTTGTTGTATGGGAGCCCCACTTAAATATTTATTTTATTCAATAGCGCAATATTATTTATTTACCTTATTTGGGGAATTTTGGAAAGTTTTGGACGAGAAGATATCGCGAAGTTTCCCGAAGAACTGCCTGAAGACTAAAGTCTTCAACCAGTGTGTGTTGCCGCTCAACGAGCTATGGAAAGGACTATGCTCGGGGTTTCTTTGCGTGACAAAATCCGCAATGAGGAAATCCGCAGAAGAACTAAAGTTGCCGACATAACTCTCAAAATTAGCAAGTTGAAGTGGCAATGGGCAGGCCACATCGCCCGTAAACCGATAACCGTTGGGGAAGAAAGGTTCTCGAGTGGATACCACGGACTGGAAGACGCAGCGTAGGCCGGCCCCCCACAAGGTGGACGGACGATCTAGTAAGAATCGTGGGGAGCCGTTGGGCGCAAACGGCTACCAACCGCTCGTTGTGGCGATCTAAGGGGGAGGCCTATGTTCAGCAGTGGACGTCTTCCGGCTGATGATGATGATGGTGATGATGACCTTATTTGAGGTTGGTGCCGATTAAGCTAGCTTAAATTCTCTTTAAATTGTCCGTTACTGCACCGTTTCATATGAAGCTGCGTGCTTACTGGCGGGCTCACTACGCTTAGACTAGACTTAGACGCTAGTTGTCTTGCGTCAATTTATTTTTGGCGTGAGCAGGGAATTGCTGGTGGGCAAACACCGGCCCCAAAAGAAGTAGAAGGTAAAAGGGACGAACTGCACGATGCACTCATTGAGGAGTGGCTCCAGAGGCTGGCGCAACCTAGCGCTGGTCAATGCCAGCGCTAGGTTGCGCCAGCCTCTGTCAGTGCAGTTCGTACCTTCTTGAAAGAGTGGCTTGCTAGAGAGCATGGTTCGATTACCTTTCGATTGACACAGGTGCTTACGGGGCATGGTTGCTTTTCAAAGTACCTGTGCCGAATCGGACGGGAATCGACGGCAGAGTGCAAACACTGCAGTGCCGCAGAGGACACAGCGCAGCACATGCTGGAGCTTTGTAGAACCTGGGAAACGCAGCGCAGGTCACTAGTAGCTACAATAGGCCAGAATCTTTCGCTGCCGAGCATAGTTGAGGCTATGCTTGGCAGTGATAGAGCCTGGGATGCGGCAGTCACTTTCTGTGAGGAGGTGATGTCCCAGAAAGAGGCTGCGGAAAGAAGCCGGGAGGATGATCCTCTCGCAGAGCCACATCGCAGACGAAGAACCGGGAGAAGGCGAAGACAATTTCTTCGCCTTCTTGCGCTCGATGGGAGCCAGCTAGATTCGGGTGCGTGGAGCTCTGACTCTGCATTGCACAGGCCTCCTACGCCGGGGAATGTCCTCAATATTCCAGGACATTCCTCTCTCTCTCCCTGGGGGGAGTCAGAGGGGTCCGCTTAAGGCGGATATTCACCGACAGGGCCGCCAGGGAGTCACGGGGTTCCAACCGGAACCCCGAGACTCTGTCCAGTGCTAGTCCAGCATCGACTCACTCAACTCAAGATGGGCGGTTTGATGATGCACTGGCACTGAGGTGAATGAAGGAATATCGGTGGATTTTTAGTCGGTATGCCGTTGGTTGTTCACCTACGGAGAGTCCGACAGACCCCTTCAGCTCTCCCCGAGCTGGAGGACATGCGTAAAGCATATTCACATCGTTAAAAAAAAGGTCTCTAAATTTTATGAGCACCCATACAACTCAGAGGACTATCTTAATTGGCGTCAACTATGTATGTATGGGGGCACCCTTTATTTTTCAACTTTTTTTATTTATTGTATTTTTCCTTTATTTGTGCTGTAAGACCTTGCTTTTTGCCAAATTTCGTGATTTTAGATCAACGGGAACTACCATATAGGTTTTCGACCCAAATTTTGCTTAAAATGTCTTACAGTACAGGTAAAGGGAAAATTCCGAAAAAAGTTTAAAATTAAGGTAAACTTTGGTACTTAAAAGTTTTCGCGAAAATCTAAATTTGCCCTTATCTTTTTTATCGTGTTGACTCAGGACCTTGATTTTTATACACATAATAGAGTCTGTAGACCTCAGTATCTGGTATTAGTTTCAACTCGCTAGGTCCACCAGTTACTGTGAAAATCGGTGGTAACACACGGTTAGACAGACGGACAGACGGACAAGAGAGTGATCTTATAAGGGTTCTTTTTTTTACCTATTGAGGTACGGAACTCTAAAAATGGCTTCCAGAAAGGGTTCACATGACAAAAGCTAAAAATTCAAACCCGCAATGCGTCCGCTACGCGCGCAGCAGCAGGTGTTGTTATATCTGAACTTTTTGAGAGAATAGCATCGGCCTGTAGTTTCATTACTATAAAGAATAAAAAATTGTTAAAGTTATCGATAACCTTTATTATATAAACATTATACAGACACTGGTGGAAAACTACAAAATCACATTATAAGTACAATACAATATTTACAAACAGTTACAATATCAAACTAAATAATATCAGGCAGGTAACGTCGCAATACCTACTTATTTAAAAAGCAAGTTTATTGTATAGAGTTTTATAAGTTACAGGCACAATCCATTCTTCCTTTTTATCATCGACCTATTTACAAAGGCTTTAAATGAATGGTACCAGCCAGATATATATACTAAAGATTCCAACCAATTTTTAAGATAATTAACTATTCTTTTGTAACTAATAAAAGCATGCCGGCTTGGTAAATCTACATGTTTAATTCTAAGTCTGCAAAAGGCTCTACAAAGATATACATAAAACAGGTTTATATAAGTTAATACACAATAAATATTTTTGTAAGTACATAAACATTCAGATATAATAAAATTTGGTTTATCGACCATATTAAAGCTTCTTACATGAAACAGCACCTTGCTAGATGTTTTGCCTTTGGCTGTCTGTACTTACATAGGTATTTAGGTACACACATACATATGAGATTCTTATTTACATACACTATTCCACTATATTATACAATGAGTAATACAATTATACAAACAAAGATTCGCCCGATATAACTTTTCTAGATCTGATTGCTAAAGTGTACGTATAGGTCTTAATAACCTACTATTATTCCTTAGATTGGACTGTGTTGTGATACCATGTCGTACATCATAATTTTTCAATATTTATATTCCGTGGTTGATAGGGAAATGTTAATTAAACTGGTACGTACATCGTGAGGTCTATTTCAAAATATTATTCTCGTGGAAAGTTGAACTAATGAAGATAGACCACTCGTACACATTATGACCAAAAATGAACATGATATCGGACTTACCATGGCAATACAGCTTATTGATTCAAACTTACATAGAATAGACAGCATGGAATGTACGAGCACAATCTGAACACATGTAAGTATAACAGTACTCAGTTGAAAGTTACCTATCAAAAGGTACACAAAATATATATTCAAGACAAGGAGGAACTTGATATTGAGTTAATACTTTTTGTCTTCTTCGAAACGGCTAAAGGAGAATGTGCAAATATATATAGATATAGCAATTTTGATCGAAATTACGATTACGTATAGAGTATCAAATGAAGCTGCAGCATCTTGTGCTCCAAAAACAATTTTCAAAATGTTTTAATTTTACTACTCTAGGGCGGATTTAAGCTGAGCATACATTTCCTAATCAGTCTTAGTTAATTGTGTACAAGAGATTTTTTCATAAACGACTTCAAAAAAAGGAGGAGGTTCTCAATTCGTCGGAATATTTTTTTTATATGCCTAGTCTTGGTCCATAGTGGTCTCAAATCAGCAGTAAAATCGAGAATGGTATTACAATAAACATGTTCCAAAAGCGTGGTGCTCCTAAACGGGGCGTATTTTACGACATTGTTAATAGTAATCTCAAGATGACAAGATCTCATAGACAAGATATTTTTTCGAATATTAATTTAAAACCAAACACAATCTTTGCACATTCTCCTTTTAGCATGTAGACAGTCATGGTCATTTCTTTGTTTTCCCGTTCACAATCGTCTCGGTCTGTGACTTGCGCGGGCGCAGGATAAAGTTCAGATTGTACGCCGTGTTCACTGCGTAGTACACGTTAGCATTTGCTGGCAGCAACATTTCTGAAAACAAAACATGTTTTAATATTTTACACAATGCCGGGTGTCGCTCTGTGGGTGTCCTATTCTGAATGCTAATGTTAACGCGCCGGCGAACACTGAGCGCAACTTCAATTCGGCCACGTCAAAAACTTCGGCCTGAATATCGCTATCCCTGTTTAGTGACGAACTTTAGCCACGCAGAGCGACAGTGATAGCAATAGAACGATTCTAATTTGATTAGATTTTGACCGTGTTTCGTAATACCAAAAATGATGACTGAAAACTTGTTGTATTTTCCTTATTGTATTGTTATTCTGTAACTAGACGATATAATCTATGTTCCCATGCCTAGGATACGTAAGATGTTGTTGTTTTTAATACGAAACAATTAGGTTGTAAACAGGTCTTTTAAGACGTAAAAACATGCAGAATGCGATACGCTTCTATTTCATTTTATGTAAGTATTTTGATCTAATATATAGTTGGGAACCTAGATAAATACTATTCAAATTAAAATAATTCCTTATTAAGGTAGAAATATGCTCCAATTAGAAATGATCTTGGTAGTACGTGTTGTATGGGCGATTGTCCCTCCGGTGTCCTCTTAAGTAAATAATCTACTATCTTAAGTTAGTTAAATAACAATCATTGTAGTGTCCCAGAGGGGTTCATGACACAACCATTTTACCTACTAAGAACACCTTTGTACCTTGTAAAAAAAATTAATATGAAAACATTTATTTGACACACGTCTATAATAAAAATATAGAATATATGAGAAATATACAAGAAAGGTCCATATTATATGTCAATTAAAATATACAATAAAATTCCAATTGTGATCAAAAATGAATGTAAAGACAAAACATTTAGTATAAAGCTTAGAAAGTTACTTATTAACAAATGCTATTATAAGATAAACAATTTTTTGAAGGTAAGTTAATTTAATTAAGATTATTTTTCTACCTATGATAATTTTAGTTCGTAATGGTACATACTTCTAGATTGCTTTTATGAAACTTGTACCTAAATGTATGTTGCAAATAAATAAATACATAAGAAGATGGTGATAAAATTCTAATGTAGATTCTTGCATTCTGGCTCTAAGAAGTAAGTGGGTGTAAAAAGGATATGAAGACGTAGAAGGATAAGAATGCCAAAAGTCGAACATTAAAATGAAACAATGAATATAAAAAGAAATAATTTAAATTAGTGTGGTATTGCTAGAAGCATGCACTTTGTCGATACTCCATCGACTCAATGTTTTACGAATAAATAAATAGTGCTGGACATTTCACACAGCGCTATCTAGCCCCAAACTAAGCAGAACTTGTACTATGGGTGTACCAGATAACTGATAGAATACTTAAATACTTTTTTTTGTAAACACATACTTATAATACATATATAGAAAAACATGCAAACATTTGATCCGCGGCGGGAATCGAACCCGCTACCTCCTGCGTCTCAGCCGGTTAATCACCCACTGCGCCACGGAGGTCGTCTCACGGAATAAAAACAATATGCAACATTTTTTATCTAATCGTAAAGTTAAGTAATTTTTTTCATACTAAATAAAAACCGGTTGGGCAATGTGTTACCGCCACAGAGCAACACACGTTTTTTCAACACACATTGCAGCCTTTTTATCCTTATCTAGTTGACCCGCCGAACTTCGTACCGCCTTGACATGCATATAACGTGGACTGTCAATATACATCACCCTGGTAGAATTGTCAATTGTTGTCCCCGACCATCATTATGTATGAGAAAATGACTTTTCTTCATTATTTATTTTTGCGTGAATTTTTCCGATATTTTTTATAGTGACTTGTATTCTCTTTGACGTTTTATGTCACGTCACACGGGAACGCGGTCGAACGGGATAAAAAGTATCCTATGTCCGTCTCCTGGTTCTAAGAACGGGATAAAACGTATCCTAAGTCCGTCTCCTGGTTCTATACTATAGTTCCAACAATTTTCAGCCAATATATATAATAGATGAATGATACGTGCTTTCTTATTCAGGTGTGTCGAGCACGGAGTATTATTGATCGAACGAAGCGAGATCTCTAAATCAACTTGGGCAAATCGGCGTAGTATGTACGTATGTATGTTTGTTTGGCCGAGGATAGCTTTCGAAGCGTTTATCCGATTATCGTAAAATTTGGTATATAGGTAGGTAGAGATAGCACAATTTTGGTGTGACTCAATGAGCTAAAAATGTGGGGGGGTTGTTGAGATATTGGGGTTCAAGACGGGTAAAAAAAACAAAATGGAACCATCCGGTTAATTGGCACGGATAATAAAAGGTCTTTGTGAGTACATTTCGAATCCGTTTTTATTTATAGTTTAAACTTTGTAGTTTTTAAGTTATTAGCCATAATAAAACTGAACTTTGACAAAATTCACTGGGTACACCAGTGACCCCACTATACTAAAATTTGGTATGCGTGTAGCTTTAGCGACATAAATATAGAGAAAAGTCTGAAATCAAGAATAACTGCAATTTCTACCCCAAAAAAGAGTAACCAGTTAACATGAACTACCGTTACCTACCTGTAATTTTAATAAAACTGCAGGTCAAGTTCAATATGCATTTCGTGGCACTATTTTGATAGTCAACAATTAGGTACTAATCATATTTTTTTTTGTTTTTATCGGAGTCTCGCGAGATCTCAGTTCGGGGCGAACCACTAGTTCAAACCTATTCCTAAATCACTACACACGAAGTGGCAAATAACAGCCTAAAGCTATTGATTTTTTCGGTATTTTTATTTACATTATATTATTATGTAAATAATACATTATATATTTACATATTAAAAGTTTTGATTTCACTTTTATTTTCTTTAAACTTGAGTTCATGAAGAACTTCTTCAGAGATCCTTTCAGCGTTGTGCTCTATGAACCGAAATCAGAATATATTAGAGATAGCGAATACTCGCTATTATTCTTTATTCCGCATTTCCTGACCTTTTTTTTTGTTATTCGTCGAATACCGAATATTTTTTTTATTGATGATAGCCAAGCGCTTGACTACCTCACCTGATGGTAAGTGAAGGTGTGATCGAAGATGTAGCAATTAATATTTGAAGTCCAAAAGGGGCAGATTGTAGTGCAAAAAATGCCTAGTTATTAAATAATTAAACTATATTCTTATATTAAATAGGGATCAAGTCGGTTGTGCTTCATAAATCAAACCTGCCACAGAAGTTATTTTTTTATATTCCTTTTTTTATGTCGAAAAATAATGGCGAGTTATTCGACTATTTCCCATAGGGAATGGCGATTAACCGGTATTTGACTTTTCGCTTCTTCTTCTTCTCAAGTCAAGGGTTCTACGTATTCATTTATACTATGTTAGACAGATGTTCGGCCACAATATACACAATACCACACTAGCATTAGGCGAAGATTATAGCATAAATAATAATACACAATAATAGCATCGTTCTACAAAACGACTTTTCGCTAAAAATAACTATTCGCAGTATCTCTAGAATATATGCTCAGAACCTTTTCATACGGACTAGAAAAAAAAATCACCTGTACAACATTTCACAAAATTTCTTAGTGTCAGTAGGTACGGACACTAGACGACACGGCGCTGGTTGCAACCCATGATAACCCAATTATTGTTTCGAACATGCTCCAAAGAAGCCTAGATGAAGTCTCAATTATGGCAAACGAAACAAAGTCAGTGCATGTTACCTTTGCTCTTAGACATGCCTAGCAGTCAAACTAAACGGTGTCCAAATACCTCAGAGCGAAGACGTACGCTACCTGGGCATACATTTAGATAGACGCCTTACATAGAAGAAGCATATCTTCACCAAACGAAAGTCACTTGGCCTTCAACTAAGGAAACTGTATCGGCTTATGGAACGTTAATCCAAACTGACCCTGGACAACAAACTCCTCCTTTACAAATGCATCCAAAAACCCGTGTGGTGTTTCGGAGCCGAGCTGTGGGGTACAGCAGCGAACTCAAACTTGGAAATTTTTCAACGTTTCCAATCTAAAATGCTACGCGTGATAACGAACGCAGCATGGTATATCACTAACATCCAACTGCATCGCGACCTAGAAGTGCCAACGGTGGAACAAGAAGCAGCTAAAAACCTGAAATCTTACGCTAAACGAATGGAGCATCACCCAAATGAGCTTGCCAACGATCTAATGAAAAAAACCACAACCTTTATTAGATTAAAGAGGATAGCCCCTCAAGACCTCATATAGCACCTAAATGGAATATGGAAGTGCCACTGGGCTTATTCCATACATGCCCAACGTGAACTATTGACCAACCTCTAGCTCAATGCCCGGATGGGCAGAAAATAAGAAGTGTTATAAAAAAAAAAGCAGGTACATATTTTTGTAATCTTGCAATCTATGGTTCTCATCTAGGTACTTGCCTATCTACCGCTGGAGCTTTGCTTACGGTTTGTCTGTCTGTCCTTTTAATATCATCTTTTTAACATCTTGTTTTAATTTGAATGTGTCTTTTGTATGTTGTAATAGCAAGTAATAGCTAGTATTCTATTTGACGACCTCCGTGGCGCAGTGGGCGTAAAGCCGGCTGAGACGCAGCAGGTAGTGGGTTCGATTCCCACCGAGGAACAAATGTTTGCATGATCTACTAATATTTGTTCCGGGTCTGGTGGTTTTTCTATATGTTATAAGTATGTATTTACAAAAAAAAGGTATATAAGTATTCTATCAGCTATCTAGTTCCCATAGTACAAACTCTGCTTAGTTTAGGGCTAGATAGTGCTGTGTGAAATGTCCATCAACATTTATTTATTTATTCTTTACCTGTATTTTCTGTCTGTGCTGTTATGTGTGCCAAATGAAATAATTTATATATTTTTTCTTACCTCTTTCAGGCAAAACTTGAGCTAGGGTATAGCCATCGGGATCGCCTTCCAAGTTGAGTTTGAGCATGGCGTTCCGGATGACCTGCGGCGTGCGCTCGTTGTTGCTCAACATTATGGACTTGTAGAGCACCACGCCCTCCGTTTCCGCGCACTCCGTCTCGTACGTCACTTTGATGATGTAAAAGTCCGGTCCAGAGCGCTGAGTGTGCGCGGGACTTGCACCCACCGCTTTGCCATTCGCCGGTTTCTGTCCGCTGTTCGCGCTCGACAGAGACGCGTCTAGCGACGGCAGCGATGACGACGACGAGCCGTGAGACAGCCGCGTCGGAGAGATACGTCTCTCCAAGCTGTCCCGCTTCCACGCACCGTTTGCGCCGTCGGTCTCACAGTAGAACTGCGAGCTGTTACTGGAACTCGTGCTCGCGATAGAGTCGTTCTTCCTGTGCCCTTGTCCGTTCATGTCCACCTTCTTCGGTCGTCTCTCTTTCGGTGGGTTGGTCATCGGCTCTATCTGGCACGATAGCTGATACGCTTCCCGGTCGTCCAGCACTATCACGGAATCGAACCACCGATCGAACATCGGATCGGTGACGAGGTGATAAGCATTAGCTGCGCCTTGGAGAAGCTTGATCTGAGCAAGAACTTCGAACTCTTTTCGTCGCTTGTCGAAGTTTATCAGACCATCGGATACAGTGTCGGGAATGGCCGTATCGATCATGGTGAGGTCGGTGAGGAAGGTCCCCAGGTAGGGTATAGTGCCGTGGCTGACGCCGGGCGAGCCGCGTTCGTGCAAGAGCTTCTGCAGATGGCGATCGTTCTCGCCGACGGTGTCCGCGAACTTAGCGGTCCCCTCGCGCATCAGCAACTCCCTCTGAGCCCATCTGTTATTATCTTCGCTGAATATACGCGCAAGCTCGTCGAAGAGCTCCGTCTTCTCCTTCCCAAGGAGCGCCCAGGTCTTTCGAAGCCTATACACGGGATTGCTCTGCAGCCCGGATATGATAGCTTTTAGTGAAGAGAAGTTTTTGAGAACTCTCAACTCGCGCGCGATGTCGAGCCACGCGGCGAGTATGTCGGCGCGCTCTAGCGGGCGGAGGTTAGGCTCGACGAGAACCGTCGAAATGACTCTGAAAGAGACCGCGTTGAACTGGTTGACGGTGGCGAGGACGGTGGCGGCGTCGTGGTTGCGGTCCTTATCGCGGCGCGACCACACAGCGCCGAGGCACTGATGCGGCACGAGCTTTTTGAACAGTTCCATGTCCATCCTCGTGAGTTGTTCTGCGAAGTGTCGATGCGGCACGTGCGGCAGGCGGTAGGTAGTGGTGTGGTGCGCGGGCAGGCGCATGCCCGCCGCGAGGCACACGCCGGACCCCGGGACACCATTTCGCTCCGCACTGAATATTGCTAACTTCTGTAAAACCTGAAATGGTTAGACAAGGTATTTGAATTAGTCATTCTCCATTAATAGAAATACTTTAAAAAAACGATATATACAAGTGAATAAGGCCTTGCAAGGTAAATATCTTTGTCATATTCACAAGTAGTATAGTTATTTCACAAACTAGTGAAATAAAATGGTTAATCGCGAGTCGGTCCACGTAGTGTTTGATGTTGCCAAGTCAATCTTTGCAATGCTTTTCTGGTACAGAACTCGAGAATAATTAATGTGCTCGTGAATACTTTTTATTTATATAAAGAGAGTAGCCTGATTGACTGTTACGACAAGTAAATATGATACAGCTTAGTGTTTCTTATCTGGATTCCTATTATTGAAACCTCAATGTTTTAAAACAACATAGGCGAGTAAAAAACTCCCAACGTACATGTACAGAGAAGTATCTTAAAAAAATAAGTTTTTTTGTCTTTAACTCATAACTTATCGTGACACCTATCTTTATAGCACTATGATAGATTACGAGTGAAACGGCTGTAATTATGAAAGATAGACAGGCAGACGGGCTTCACGTATCGATAGGGATTCCGAGTTGGATACGAAACCCTAAAAATGATACTTCTCGATTTCAGTAAGACTCAGTTGAATCATATTTCACAAGCAAAAAAAAAACAACGTTCAAGAAAAGTACTATAGCATACGCTAAGACTCTTGGTAGTCGGGAACAACCAATAAGCACGTTTGTTTCATTTTCAATACAATCACTGGAAATTAGTGTTATCGATAGGTACTCGGCGCATCACTATCGGCTTCAGTAAGGGCTGCAAGAGCAAGCGAGATAGCAATACCATCGCCGCTTGTCCCATGTTTTAGACCCTGTCTGCCAGGAGCGTTGAGATCTTGTATAGTTTTACCTTCGAATGTAGTTCCGAGCCTGGCAGATGGAGCTGGGTGAAGGCGAGTAGCTGCTGCAGTGCGGGGTGGTGCGGCGACTGCCGGAAGTCCTCCGGGTAGGTGTCCAACCATACGTGGAGACACGCCACCAGAGTCCTGGAAATTACATCATTCTCTTTATACAACCTGTTTTGTTATTTATTTTATAACACATTTGCTCGTAAAGGGTCTCTTATTTCACCAATTTCAATATCGTAATGTATGTCATTACGTACTTGTGCGTTATTGTAATGTAAAACACACGAGTTTCTTTTTAATAAGGAAAAACGTACGTTTTATTAAGCAAAGAGTTTTTATGTCAGATAAGTGGTCAGCATTTTATTAATAAAATTAACTTTGGGAGATGAAATATAAAAAATAAACATTTAATTCTTTAATTTAATTAATTATGACCATAAATTACAACCATTTTATCTGTAACAAAAACAATAAAATAATAATTTACTTTATTAGTAATACTGGCTGTTTTTGCCTTATAAAAATAAAATTAATAAAATTAAAAAAAAAACGCTAATGCGCGCGCATCACTAATTTGTGAACAAGTAAAAATTATTCCGCGCGCTTTTTCTTTTCATTCGTTCTTTTCATTCGTTTAGGAAAGTCCGAGTTTTATTTATTCCCTCGCAAATATGTTATAAGACGTCGTATGACATACGAGCGCTTTGATAATTACATGCTCTGCTTTCTTGTAGGAAAGCAAAACCAAAAGAAAACGAAAACCAGCAGCATTATAGTAATAATCATATAACAAATATTTATTACTCATTTAAAGTTAAACGGATATTTATTAATGATGTAGGTGCAGTGATCGCGGAAGTTTCAAAAACCAATATTTAGATTTGAAGATAACAAACACATTTATTTAAAACACACATCCTAAGTCGTATTAACTGATTCTAGAGGTGGGTTTAATACTTATCAAGTATAATTTATCCAGTAATCGAAACATTTCCAATAAACAATTTTTTACGTAAATCGGCGCAATCGGCGGCGCTTTTGCGACGATACCGCTTAGTCAGTTTAACAGGTACCTACTTACATGATGAATAAATATTATATCTTTATCTATTTTATACAGGCTATTTCATTGATATTTTAGGGCTTGATAATAAGGTTGTTTGAAAATTTTAAAGATCATTGGGCGGTTTTGACCCACTTTTTTTTTTTCGCGCACAGTGTTCAAATCACTTTTAAAGTAAAGTATTCAATTCCACTTTTCTAAATATGTAAATTTTTTTTATGTATCTGCTGGAGGAAAAATGTTATGTAACAGTATGTATGTGAGTCTAACTATAATTCTGTTAGACTAAAAACTAAAGATTTTACTGTCAGCATTGTGAAAATGTATGTACAAGCATAAGAAAAATGTTTGTATCGCATAACAGATTGTATGTCTCTCTCGCTCGCACTTTCGACAGGTAGAAAATAACAGTAAGGTATCGAAGTGCGCGTGCGACGCGCCGCCTGCGCCCCACCCGCTCTGACCGCCCCGCAGTCGTACGTCATCCTTCGTTTCGATCTGTGCGTTTAAACTCGTGTTTCCGATTTTTGCATTTTATTGATTACTTGAGCGTGTTTTATGGACCCCTGATTTTGCTTGACGATTGGTTTACATTAACATGGAAAGACAAAATAGTTGCGTGTCGTGTAATCGATCTGTTTTACGTCGACGAAAACACATATTGACAGTTCTCTTTTTGGAAAGACAAAGGGATCTTGTAGATTTATTATTGCAAGAAATAATACCACGTGAGGTAAGTACACTACACTGTCATCGTATGTGTATGACTCGTCGCGTGCTCTTGATTGTACAAATGTTGCTTTGCTCAATGTAATGGCTCATTTTACTTCTTGATAAATGGAGGAATATATATTTTTTTTTTCAATTGTTTCAGATTACTTTTAATGGCTCACGGGCCATGTGCCATGCTTGTTGGTCAAGGTTAGATCGTCGTTTACGGAATCAACCCGTACAAAATGAACAAGTACAAAATATACCAGTACAAGATCAGCCAGTTGAAGAGCAACCAGTGCAAGATCAAGTACAATTGCAGCCTAGTTTTGTTACGCCTAGAGGATATAAGCGAGCATCGAATACAGCGAGACATTGTATTTTTACAAACTGTAGAAATGTAGTGGCCCATAATGTTCCACTATATGCTAAGTTCCAACTCTTACACAATCACAATTTTTATATACCAGAATTAGCTCGGGTTTGCAATGCTCATTTTATGAGGAATGATTGGGTAGACTTGCTCAACACTACATCCCACGAAAACTTTGACAGTACTCATGTTGTTGGTATGATGAATTTATATAAATGGGGTATCGAACAAAGAAGCAACCTTGATTTCGAAAATATTGAAGAAATAGAGGACAATGAATTTCACTTTTGGACGGTACTAACAAAATATCAATTTAATGTTATTTTGAACCAAACGCCTTCACTGGGTGATCGATCAGTTCATCCTGCCACAGTTCTTGGAATTTTTTTAACAAAAATAAGAACCGGTGAACCAGATGAGCGATTAGCCACTAAATTCAATATGTCGAGGAGAACCCTAGAAAGGAAGTTGGCGATAGCAAGAGAATGCTTAAGTAATGATTTTGTTCCACAGCATTTGGGCTTAAATCATATTACTAGGGAAGATGTGGTGGCCAAGAATCTTGCAATTCCAAGCCATTTTTTTGGTGGTAACTATAATGAACCGGCGGCCATTCTCGTATGTGATGGAACATATATTTATCTACAAAAGAGTTCGAATTTCCTTTTCCAGCGCAAAACTTACAGTCTTCATAAGTTTCGGAACTTAGTAAAACCCTTCCTTATAGTATGTACCGACGGCTACATAGTAGATGTTACGGGGCCTTACACTGCGACTACTTCGGACGCAAGTATTATGCGTGACCTGATGCAAGAAGATTCTCCGATTCATGGGTTCTTGAGAGTTAATGATGTTTTTATATTGGATCGTGGATTTCGGGATTCGATTGATAAAATTGAGGAATGCGGGTATAATCCTCACATGCCGCCTACAAGAGTAAGAGGAGAACAACTGACGACACTAGATGCTAATAAATCTAGATTAATAACAATGATCCGGTGGGTAGTGGAAACCATTAACGGCAGATTCAAGAAAGATTTTAAAATCTTCCGCCATGTATATTTTAACGTTGCCATGAGAAACATGATGGTCGACTTCAAAATAACTGCGGCCATAATTAATGCTACTCGCCATCCATATGAGGACCATATGTATGCGGAACAATTCATAAGAATTATAAATGAACGAATGAATGAACCCAATGAGATGGCAGAATATGTGATTAACCATAATTTAAACAGGCAGAGAGTAGCGTTTGTGCGACTCGATGGCAATGATCCGGATTTTGATGACTTTCCTCGGCTTACATTTGACGAATTAATATTGTTTACGTTGGGATCATACCGCTTGAGAATCGCAAGATCGTATTGCCACGAGCACATGCGTGAGGATGGTGTATACACTATCGAACTATACCGGCACCAAGAAATGATTGAAAATAAGATATTGATAAGAGGCAGAATACAGTCACGACACGTCCGTGCAAAGCAGTACTACACCTATATTTTAGTAGATCCTACCCATATTGGAAGAAATATCATCCAACAGTATTACTGCTCGTGTATACACGGCCGTCGCACTGTCGGAAGCTGTGCACATGTTGTAAGCGTCGTATACTTTCTGTCATGGGCCAGGCATCAAGACGTGATAGACGCGCCTGCAGCCTTTTTAGATGAATTAACTATAGATTTTGATAATGCAGAATAAAAATATTATTACCGCAAAATGGATTTTATTTTCGTATTCCTGGAAATTGTTCAAAACAACTGTTTTACAAAGTATTTTTACAGTCAGGCCAATAGTTTTTACTTAGTTCATTATAAAAATGCTATAATAATAATTTAAAAATGCTATAATAATTATTTTAAAAATGCTATAATATTAATTAAAAAAATTTTTTTAGCGGTTCTCCCATATCCTGCAATAATGCGACCCATACCATTAAGTAACATATACATTTAACTACATACCTAGCCCTGTTTCGTTTTTGTGCGCCGTGGGTCATATGTCCGAACAAAATGCCCAATGACCTTTTCTATGGTAATTAATTAGAAAAAATACTAGTGTAGATATTGTTGATAGCTTAGCTCTACCCGTGTTTTAATTTAATGTCGTACATTCAAACACGTAGAAGAAGTTTCCACGTAAACAATTAATTTTATTGTAAACTAGCTTCAGCCCGTGGCTTCGCACGCGTGGTTTATCGATAAAAAGTAACCTATGTGTTAATACAGGTTATAATTTACGTACATACCAAATTTCATCGAAATCGGTTCTGTTACTACGTGATTGAGTACCAAACAAACAAATATTTAAACAAACATCCAAACTTCCTCATTTATAATATTAGTGTGATTACAAAATGGAGGTCTACTCTAATATACTTAAGTACGAAATGTCGTGTTTTGTTTCGTTAAATCGAAAGAAAGAAAGAAAGAAAAAACATTTATTTGTGACGGTACAAAGCACACACAGCACACAAGTAAGATAGAGAGATAGAGAATAGAACAAATTCATACACACACAAACAGCAATACCTAACAAATGTGTGTCTCACAATTACCTATAGGTATATAAATGACCAACGTCACAAAAAGGCGTCCAACTCAGCATTTGTTATGCTTTTGGCACAACGCTGATCTTCCGTTGGAACCATTTAAAAATAGGATGTCACGGATTACTGCCCGCACAATAACACAATTACAAAAAATATTAATAAATAGATAAATATATAATAGTGGCCAAGTATATTAAGTTACAAAAATTAAAAGAACAAAAATTTAGACGATTGCGGAGAACTAGGCGAGAATGTGCATTAATCAGTCCCACTGCTAAGCAAAGGCCAATATGCTAAGTAATCAGGCTGCCAGAAGAGAGGAAGGATATTATAAAGGAGTGGATGAAATGGGAAAACTACAATATAGAAATTACGTTTCTAAAGAGTTCGTGAGACCTTTGGAAATCAAAGAGGAACAATCTCAGTTTAGCTCTGAAACCATGGACGCTACGCAACTCCCGAATCGGCGGTGGAATATTGTTCCAGATCGGTACTCTAATCAAACGCAAACCGATAGTCCTGAACAAAAATAGAATCACGACTATAGTAATCCCCATGTTGGACACCCTCGAATCTCTTAGGTACTCATTACGCGAACCGTTATTCACAAAGGTTCATGGTCACAAACATATTTCATGGTTTGCGTAGGTAGAGGAAAGTCGCGTTCGATACATGCCCACTTTATGTTACAAACGTTGTCACTGGCGTTTGAAACATGAACCTTAATAAGTCAGATTTTACTTTATCTGTTCCTTAAGCTGCTGAAGTTGAGCTGAGTATTTTAAAAACACAAAGTACAGTTTTCGTAATAAAAACTTTTAGGTATCAAATAAAGAGAACTCTTGTAATATTTAAGTGAATGACTTACTTTCGGTGTTGCTGTGAAGTATCGACGGCTGTTGGCAGCACGTCCTCCGCAGCCAGGGCTTCATATCGTCGCAGGAGGAGGTCCAATACTTTATTGCACTCCGCAAATGATCTAAAAATACAAAACGAAGAGGTTCAGGCTAGTGATCGTTTGAAGTTAGGGGTTTGAATCAGAATGTGTTACTATGCGAGCAGATGTAATATATGCGTTCAAAACAGATTTTCACTAACGATTAGCAATAAGAAGTGTTGCTTTGAGATTTTTTCTTGAGTAAGATTTTCCAGTCTAGGTAATAAAGTATTTTTTATGGATTTTTAGCGTCAAATTTTAGATTTCAATGGTTAGATATACAACTAGCTGCGAATGTCATGTGATTTAAGGATATTTATACTGGACTTACCAATATGTTTAGTGGTGCCGGTTTGAATGAATGAATGAAATTCTCTTTATTGCACACCAAACAAAAATACAGTAACAAAGAAAATAAATAACGATACAATGGGCGGTCTTATCGCTAAAAGCGATCTCTTTAAGATAACCTTTGGATGAACATTATAAACGAAAATCAAAAGACGGCGGTGTAAGAGTAACTTTAACATACATAAACATAACCCATAAAATACAATATAACCATTATTGCGAAGCGAGATCTATAAATCAACTTGGGCAAATCGGCGTTGTATGTATGTACTATGTATGTAGGTATACAGGGCGTCCCACGGCTATGCTACATGGAGGGAAAGTACCTTGAATATTGTAGATGGAACATTTTACTGAAAGAAGACATTATTTTAATTTTAAAAATAATTTAAACTGCATTTATTGATTTTTAAATAATTACTTGGTTGAACCGGGAATCAAACCCGCTACACGAGAAAAAAAATAACCTGTAGTTTTATCATACCGATCGAAAGGCTTCATCATAAGGATTATTTTTTGCTAAACAATATAGTGTCAGAAATAAAAGGAAGACCATGAATTTTAACATTTTTAATTCAAAATTAATCAATTTAATTTATCAAATGCTCAAAATGAGTCCCATTCTGTTGAATACAAAGTCGCACTCTTTTGATTATTTAGCTCCCTGTCGATTTTTCGATCGATGGTGGTGGATATTTAGAATAATAAAACCCCATAAAAAATCTAACGGAGTTAGATCTGGAGATCTCGGCGGCCATCTTATTCGTCCACTTGTCCTGATCCAGGAAAGAAAGTGTTCATTGAAATAGTCCCTTGTTCTGTGACTGTTATGAGCCGGAGCCCCATCTTGCTGAAAAGTAAGGTTTCGTCGTTCTGCAACCGGATGATTATTTGTATCACTTATTAAAATCTCAAGTATTTCTAAATACCTTTCCGTATTCAGATGCCCTTCGTAAAAATGTACTAAGAGGACCCGGTTTTTTACAATCCCACACCAACAGTTGAACGAAAAACGCACTTATCGCACGATTATTCGTCTCGCGGATACGTAAAGGATTCTCCCTGGACCAAATGCGATTATTGTGTCGGTTGTACATACCATTATTGCTAAAGTTTGTATCGTCTGACCAGATAATATTATTCAGAAAATACTGATCCTCTAGGATGAGGTTCTCGATTTCTTGGCAGAAAATAAGTCGTCTTTCAGCATCACCCGGCCGTAATTTTTGTACTAAACGCCCTTCAACGTAACTTTTGAATTTGTATTTTTTCAGCACACGGTGTATTTTACTTTTCGAAATTCCGATTTATTCTTCACCTTCCCTCACTGAAATTTTAGGATTTGCCTCAAAGTATATCAAAATGTCAAGTTTATCGTCAGTGTTTGGCATTTGGTGCCGCGGTTGTGGTAAGCGATGATCGAAACGTCCCAAACTTATCAGATTATCCACCAACCGTTTCATAATAAATATCGAGTTATTGAGGTGTATTTCTATCAGGATACCTTTCGCGGTACCATTGTAAGGCTAATGTTATGTTTATGTGGTTCAAAAAGTATGCTTCCATTAAATCGAAAATATTTTGATACGCCATGGTTATGTAACAAATTCACAATACAATGTTAATATCCAAAAATTCAAATCACAGACACAAAAGAATAAAAGTTTGAAAATGGAACACATTTTTGAATTATTTCTTTATAATCTGCCAGCCGCATTGCTGGCTCGCAGTTGTATGTCCTTACGGCAATGCCAGCTTTTCATTTTTCTGAACAAAATTTCACATCAAATGTTAAAATTCATGGTTTTCCTTTTATTTCTGACGTATGTTATTTAGCAAAAAATAATCCTTATGATGAAGCCTTTCGATCGCTATAATAAAGCTACAGGGTATTTTTTTCTCGTGTAGCGGGTTCAATTCCCGGTTCAACCATGTAATTATTTAAAAATCTATGAATGCAGTTTAAATTGTTTTTTAAAATAAAATAATGTCTTCTTTCAGTAAAATGTTCCATCTACAATATTCAAGGTACTTTCCCTCCATGTGGCATAGCCGTGGGACGCCCTGTATACGTATGTTTGTCCGAGGTAACTTTCGAAGCGTTGATCCGATCATCGTGATTACATAGGTTTTTAATTTAATACATAGGTAGGCACAATTTTGGTGTGACTAAATGAGCTGAAAATGTTGGGGGGTTGTTGAGATATTATTCACTAGTACATTTAGACTCCGTTTTTATTTTTCGTAAATTCTATATAGTTTTTGAGTTATTAGCCATACTAAAAACTAAACTATGACAAAATTCACAGGGTACACCAGTGACCCCACAGTGCTGTAATTTAGTATGCGTGTAGGTTAAGTGACACAAATATAGGCAAAAGTTTGAATTCCAGAATAACTGCCATATGTACCCCAAAGAAGAGTTCCCACATTACATGAACTCCCGTTACCTGTAATTTGAATGAAACTTTAGGTCAAGTAAGTTGGTTGTTTATTTCGTGACACTATTTTGATAGTCAAAGATTACAAATAATATTTTTATATTTTAATCGGTGACTCGCGATATCTCGTTCGGGGCGAACCACTAGTATAGTTATATATAAACTAATACACTACATATGGAGGATAAATAACAAACAAACTAGCAGTTACGAGACAAAGAAAGGAAATGATTGTCTACCTTGACTTTAAAAATAGGAAGAGATTGGGACGACCTTATGGACAAAGGTAAGGCGTTTGTCGAAAAGAAATGCATTCTATGTCACGGGAAGGATGTGCATCTGCATTGCATCCATGACGGATGCAATGCAGATGCACATAGGACTAGAAAAGATAGCCATACACTCATCTGACCAAATCACGTCTGATTGTGTGAAGTATTACAGGGGTCAGAAAATAAAGAGTAATTACTGTGCCAACCCCACTTGCAAGGTAAGATGTAACGATGTATCTCATAAAATTGCCGTGGCTTAAGTCTTAAAGGTGTTGATGCTTACCGGTATGTAGCGAGGAACACGTTGACATAGGTAGACTCGAGTTCACCGTCATCCGTGGCCAGCGCCTCGACCAGCCGTTCTACGGTGCCGGCTTTTACGAACCGCACTCGAACCGTCTCCCATTCCAGGTGGGATATCTCGTCGTCTGATTCCTGGAATAACAAAATTAATGATAAACATTGGTTTATCTTGAAGATTACCGGCTAGCACCACAAACTAGGCATCTACGCCCGCTAGCTATCCTTCTGATAACTAAACACTCTTGCAGACCCAAGTCAAAGTTCTAATGAGTTAGTAGCACCAACATGTCAGGATTTATAGTCCGCCTCAAAGCTAAGAAGGAGCTCACACAGTTGTCAGTAATCCTAGAAGATAAAAATATTGGCTTGTTTCAAAACACTGCGCTATTTGCATCCTCAGCTAGCGTCCTCACATGGTCACATCTTATGTTGGCTTCGAGGTTCTGGTCACTTTCATTTCCATATCTCATGTACCGAATAAAAAGAAAATACAATGTTATGGGGATAAGAATATCCATTAATAAATTGATCGATCGAAGCGAGATCTACAAATCAACTTGGGCGAATCGGCGTTGCTCTATGTATGTTGGTTTGTCCGAGGATAACTTTTGAAGCGTTGATCCGATCATCGTAAAATTTGTTTTATGGGTACGTAGTGATGGCACAATCCTGGTGCTACTAAATGAGCTAAAAAAGTTAGGGGGTTCAAGAGGGGTAAAAAAATTTAAATGAGACAATAAGGTCAAATGGGATTTCTAATGGAAGTTCTTTATTAGTACATTTCGACCCCGTTGTTATTTTTGTTTACATTTTATATTTTTTGAGTTATTATTAATAAAAATAAAACTTTGGCAAAATTCACCGGACAACCCCACTGTGCTGAAATTGGGTTTGCGTGTGGCTTTAGTGACGCAAATATAGGGAAAAGTATGAAATATAGAATAACCGCAATTTCTACCCCATAAAAGGATAACCATAATACATGAACTCCCGTTACTTGTAATTTGAATGAAACTGTAGGTTAAGTGATGTGGTTGTTAATTTCGTGGCACTATATGGAATAGTCAAAGATTACAAACTATATTTTTACGTTTGTATGGGAGGCTCGCGAGATCTCAGGTCGGGAAGAACCCCTGGTTTATCTTGCAACTTACAACTATTTTAGAAACCAATGTGATAAGTCAATGAAATATGTGGGTAATACTTTACACTATTACTCGCGCTCCTCGTGGGCCGGTGGTAGCGCACCTTCTTGAGATACACGGTGTAGACAGCTCCGTCCACGCGCTCCTCACCCCACAGCCGCCATGTCGGCTGCTGGAACAAAACACCACAGGTCAACACAACAAAGTAAACAAAGCATTGCTCAAAGCCCGTATATACCAGGATTTAGAAATTTATAGAAATTAGGTGTATCGACCATAACTACCATACTTCTTCAACTCAACAACGCAAAATTACCAAGAAGGAACAAAACGTAGTAATTTAATTTTTACTTATAATTTCACGCCAAAATATTTCACAAATTTAACGGCTTATTTTTTTTATAAATGTGATTTATAATTTTATATATAGTACACATTATAGTTGGTACCGAATATTCTGTTTCAGGTAAAGCAAGCTCTACATTTTTTTTGCCACTTTTCAAACGTATAGAAATTAACGGCAAAAGCCATTGCAAAATAGAATCTATGGCGAAACTTGTCCGTGTGAATAACGTCATTTAGAAAGGAAACGGTAAGATAAACTAACTGTGGGATTTCTAAGCTTACTTTCATTTTAGTATAAGTTATAGTTTTAATGATAACAGGTATGACATAATATTGGAATGCAATAGCGCTTACATAATCATCGTGTAAGCTATCGAAGAGCGCGGGCACGACCTTACTGACGCCGCATATCTTCCACATGGTCCATGTCCGCGTCACGCGACGTCACCAGCTCAGCTGAGCTGCATCACGCTCACTTTCACTGGCCAGCGTTCCGTGCGGTGCCGTGCTTAGCCAGCTTTGTGGCTCTTCAATCAGTTTTCAGAATAATTATGATCTCTATCTCGCTTACTTTTGCTTCAAAATCGTTAGGATGCCAGACAACTAAAAGAAATGCTTGCTGGAGCTGTGTAAAGTTTCGCGATCACTTACGTGCGCGAAACAGAAACATACAGAGCCTGCTTAGTTTAGTGTAGTCGGAGTGAAGATTGTGTTGCTTTACCAGGTCCATGCAAATCTAATAGCTGTTTAATTGGATCAATCAGCGGCGAGAGGCGAACCAGTATGTGAGTAGCCGGCGCGCGTGACGCGGGTGAAATCGCAGAAGGCGCGGACAACGACACACATGCACGGTATCCGGCTCGAAACACACTTAAGCCAACAACAATCTGGCAGATCGTCACCCTCAATCACAAACACTGATCAAACTACCCACGGATACAGCTGTAGCGAAAGCCTCTTCCGGCATGGTCTATCGAACTCTTTAATGGACTTCACAATTTACTACTAGGTACTACAACGTTATAAAATAGTATTTGCATTCGAGTATATTACACAAACGTCGGGCAAGTGCACACTTTCACGCGCCGCGCGCCTTCGCCAGGCAGATGTTATGTTCGAGGTTCAATGTTCGGTTTTCCCTGAGGGCAAAACAAAATTTGCGGAAAAACTAGAAACGATTCTGTTTAACTAGCCCGAAGATACTGAACGTAAAATATTGTAAGAAAAGTGTACTCTAGATGCGCTGATGCTGCAAGGCGGGCGCAAATCGACTGCTCTCTGTGGAGAGATCGCTTGGAAAACTCCGATAGAGCACGTCGATGATGTACTTAGCGTACCCAGGTGTACAACACAATGCTTATAATTCTTGTAATAGTGTGTGTTTATAATAGACTTAGAAACGTGAGCTTACTTTGTATAATCGTATTAACTAGTAATTCTTCCAAATTATATGTCTAAGGAGATTATATTGAACTGGACAGGTATGCTAATGAATCCTTGTGACATTTGTAGAATGGATTTATACTGTTGGATAACGGTTTTTGTTTTTTTTTATATGGAAAGTTTTAAAAACTACTATGTCAAGTACCAGAGAGCCAAAACAATTATATATACCTATCGTATGGGCTATGCACTCAATGGAACGTTCATTAATATGAGTTTGTCGACCTCAATGGTGCAGTGGGCGAATAGCCGGCTGAGACGCAGGAGGTAGCGAGTTCGATTCCCGCCGCGGAACAAATGTTTGCATGCTCTGCAGATATTTGTTCCGGGTCCGGTTGTTTCTCTATATTATATGTATGTATTTCGCCTATAAAAGGCTCCTCAGATCGCGCGGCACGCATTCGATCGTCGTTAGTGGTCGCCGCTATAGCATGCAGCGGCCACACCTTAGGAACCTAGGCTGGTAGAGGGGGGCTCGAGTGCCGAAACACTTTGTTGTAGCAACGGCGTGTTTCGGCCCTCGAGTCGGCACGGTCACTCCCCGTGCTAGTGCTCGTTGCTTCGGCGTCAACGCAATCCACCTCAAGTGGCGAGGCAACCAGGCAACTGTAGAAGGCCTGAAGGTAGCGATAGGAGTTTTTATCGTTGCCAGATACTGCGTCCTGTTCCCTTCCAGTCGTAGCGGTTCTCCGTTCCACTGGGTCAAGGGGAGTAAGGAGGAGAGGGTGCATCTGTGTACGGCGCGCACACTTATGCAACTTAATATATCCTGCGCATCTGACTTGGCTTTGTCATTCCGAGTTTAAAAAAGTCCTGGGCTTGGTCTAATACCTGGACACGGGTGGCCTAAGGAGAGGAGAGTGGTCGCTCTAGCACTGCATCGGGGTGACAGTGTGGTTCGGCAGCACTCTTTGAGACAAAGCAGCTTTATTTAGAGAGGCACTGCTTTCCTCGCTCAGCCGGGGAGGGGGCTAGAAAAGGTGCCCCAAACAAACGCTCATTCCTCGCAATAAGAATAAATCTAAAAACATGCAGATGAATATGACTTTTGGTGCGTGGAATGTACGTACTCTTTTAGACCGACCCAACAACCTCTGCCCAGAACGTAAAACCGCCATTGTGGCTCGCGAGCTCAAACGCTATGACGTCGACATAGCCGCTCTCAGCGAAACACATCTAGCTGACGAAGGTGAGCTTGTTGAACGTGGTGGTGGGTACACTTTCTTCTGGAAAGGCACACCAGCTTCTGAGCCTAGACGGTCAGGAGTAGGCTTTGCTATTAAAACTACTTTAGCCTCTAAGTTGGAAGAACATCCAGTTGCTATCTCTGATCGTGTCATGTCCTTACGTTTCCATCTTCGAAACAATAAATACTTAAATGTTATCAGCGTATATTCGCCAACACTCGACAAAAGTGATGACGTCAAGGACAAATTTTATGAGGAAGTGTCAGAAGTGCTGACTAAAATCCGGCGCTGTGAGAAAGTTTTGCTTCTTGGCGACTTTAATGCTCGCGTCGGACGTGATTTTGAAGCTTGGCCTCGGGTGATAGGGCGACATGGCATTGGTAACATGAACAGTAATGGGCAACTGTTACTAAGCCTCTGTTCCCAATTTCATCTGGGTATTACCAATACCATGTTTAGACTCCCAAATAAATACAAAACTACCTGGATGCACCCAAGGTCCAAGCATTGGCATCTTATTGATTATGCTATAGTCCGTCAACGGGATATAGCGGATGTCAAAGTAACGAGAGTAATGAGGGGCGCAAACTGTTGGTCGGATCACCGACTTGTTGTTACAAAACTATTTTTGCGTCTTAGCCCTTGCCGTAGACCTCGCAGGGCTAAGCCTAACTGTCTTCATCTGAAAAAGCTAGAGTCTGCTGAAATATTGGCAAATTACAGGGAAGCTGTCAATACCTTTACAGCAGGCATACACCCCGAAGATGAACAGTTAGACGAGGGCTGGAAACTGTTAACTACAAATACCATCAATGCGGCTACTGAGATCTTAGGCCAAAAACCTCGTGTCTGTGAAGACTGGTTTGACGAAAATGATAATACATTGACAGTCGCCCTAGAAAAACACCGCCAGCTCCTTCGAAAGGGAAATCAGACAACTGCTTCTGAAAAAATAAAGGAGAGTACGAGCCAAATAAGGAGACTAACTCGAAACGCAAAAGATGAGTGGTGGCTGAACAAGGTTCGCTATATTCAGTGGCTTGCTGATTCGAATAGACTCGGCGATTTCTTTAACGAGATTAAAAAGTTAGTAGGAAGTCCACATCGAGTAAACGTACCACTGAAATCACTTTCAGGTACCCTCCTGGTAAGCAAAGGAGAAGTTCTCACTCGCTGGGCAGAACACTATAACAGCTTACTCAATGTGGATCGTTCTGCTGACATAAACTATTTAGCATCACTTCCTGCCTTACCACAAGCCGTAGATCTGGATCAGCCTCCTTCTCTTGAGGAAGTTATCATCGCCATCAAAGCGCAGAAAAACAATAAGGCTGTCGGCATCGATAACATACCAGGAGAACTATTAAAATATGGCGGAGATGAGTTGCACTACAAGATTTGGCAATTTTTCCAGCGCATGTGGGAAATGGAGTTCGTTCCTCCTAGTTTTGGCGTATCACTAATTTGCTCTTTGTATAAAAATAAAGGTGATCGATCTGTTTGCAACTCTTATAGGGGTATATCACTTCTGTCTACTCCAGGAAAAACTTTTGCCAGAGTACTCTTAAATCGTCTTATGGAGCTCTCTGAAAGTATATTGCCTGAAACGCAATTTGGGTTTAGACCCAATCGCGGCACATGCGAGGCCATATTCTCTCTTAGACAACTGCAAGAGAAAAGCAGGGAACAGTGTCAACCTCTGTTTCTCTGTTTTGTTGATCTGGAGAAAGCTTTTGACAGTGTACCTCGCGAAGCTTTGTGGATTGTGCTTTCGAAACTTGGTTGCACCGACAAATTTATACGCTTGATAAGACTTCTTCACGACAACATGACTTGTTGCGTAACCGTCAATGGTGAGCAGACAGAGCAATTCCCTGTCACTTGTGGTGTAAAACAAGGCTGTGTATTAGCACCCACTCTTTTTGCTCTGTACTTTTCCGTTGTCGTGAGGGAGACTTTACAAGCCAACACCGAAGGGATCCGCATACGTTTTCGCACAGATGGCAGTATCTTTAACCTGGCTAGGTTAAAAGCGCACACAAAGGTATCGTATGACCTCATTACCGAATTGATGTATGCTGATGACCTATGTTTCGTTGCGGAATCTTCTGAGGGACTCCAGGACTTGATGACTCGGCTTGACGCTGCGTGCTGTAGATTTGGCCTCAAAATTAATATTACAAAGACAGAGGTGATGGCCATGGACACTGTTAACCAAGCTCCACTGAATCTGCAAATCGATGGAAAGCCCATAAAACAGGTCGATACATTCAGATATCTGGGAAGCAGCATAACAACAAAATGCGACCTTGACTCGGAGATCAACAGCAGACTTGGCTCCGCTATGGCTGCTTTTGGTAAACTACGAGTCCAGGTATTTCGCTCCCATAACATCAAATTGAGTACCAAGATTAAGGTGTATATGGCTATTGTACTTCCTAACATCTTGTACTCGTCAGAGACATGGTGCCTGTATCGCAGACACATACGCACGTTAGACAGATTCCATCTGAAATGCCTCCGCGACATTCTTAACATCAAGTGGTCGGATCGGGTCCGTAATACCGATGTTCTACGACGGGCTAATGTCTGTGGCATAGAGGCATATTTGATGCGGCGTCAGCTGCGTTGGTGCGGGCACCTGTCTCGGATGTCTGATGAGCGAAGGGCGAAACGCATTTTCTTCTGTGAACTAGAACATGGTAAGCGGAAACGCGGAGGTCAGTTCCTACGTTTCAAAGACGTACAGAAGAGGCACATGAAGAGGTGTTGTATCGATCCGTCGCGCTGGGAGGCTCTCGCTGAAAAACGACCTGAATGGAGGCGTCATGTTCAGGACAAAGTGTACGAGTTTGAAGAAGAAAGGAGGCAAGAACTAGACTTAAAACGAGATCAGCTTAAAAGTCGACCGCCGGCTAATATCAATTACAACTACATTAATGGCGTCTTAACTTGTGTTCATTGTAACCGGACTTTTAGCGCAAAAATAGGGTACATCAGCCACATACAGGCTAAACACCTAGGCCAATAATCACAAAGTCAAGTCTCTGTAGCCGAAATCGGCTAGGAGGATTATTATTATGTATGTATTTACAAAAAAAAGTATATAAGTATTCTATCAGTTATCTGGTTCCCATAGTACAAGTTCTGCTTAGTTTAGGGCTAGATAGCGCTGTGTGAAATGTCTAGCAATATTTATTTTTATTTTATTAAAATTTCCTGCTTAACTATAGATAAATACACTCAATTGGAAACTGTAATTAACAGTTTTTATAATGTTTTGGCCAAGTTGTAAACTTGAATAGAGCCAATCTTCAATCTTTCATCCAATGTTTCTTCTTAGGTTTGTTTACTCACAGAATTGTTGTGTTGATTAGTTACAGTGGATACAGAACTTTTATTTTATTTATTTTTTAATTAAATCCACAGCTCCTAAAAATAAAAGTTTGTAATGCTTATGTATCTATCCTACAGCCAAAAACGGATTTACAATTTATAGATCTACAAAAATCTATTTATATTAGAATCTATCAATACGTTTATCCATCTTTACATGTATTTATCTATCCATCTAAATAAATATTAGAGTTATGTTTTTTAAATGCACCTTCACGTAGAAGTAATATAAGTATCCTGTCAATCCATCTATCCACATCTAAATACACAAACTTACACATTTCTAACCTTAATGTCTGCCAAACGACTTGCGAGTTGTTGGATAGTTTGTGGCAGAAAACACTGCAATATCGCAAGATAGTCCATATCTACCATATCTAGAACTTTGCTGGGTATATTTTGCCTCTAGACGCAAAATCTCATAGAACCGTTTATTCAGCTCAAGGAGAGCAAACTCTACGTACGTACTCTAATACGACAAGATGGTGCGGCCTTATATTGCGCAGGTATAATAGTTACTCCGTTAAAAAACCTACGAAATCCCTAGATAAGAGAAATCTCTCTCTAACCGGTAGATCAATGGCGATAGAGATGAGATATTAATGACCTCAACGTCTCTTCAGTGATAAGCAGTGACTATGCTCTCGCAGAAGTACAAGGAGACAGCCCAATCCCAAACAAGTATATTAAGAAGAGGGCAGGAGAAAGACAAGAAATAAATGATACAAAAATTAACCTGTACATATAACATAACATTTTGACAAACAAGTAAAAATGGGTACCACTTTTTACCCTGCCAAAGTTGAGTGGCGAGGCAGTGTCTAAAATCAGATCTCGTGCTTAAATGGTCCTAGATTGCAAGAGTTGCTGTTGACATCGCGCCAAGAGCCCAGTCGGCGCCAGCTGACCTCTCTTGACCTCTCAGGTTATTTTGTACAGTTTATTCTCAGCAACAATTACACCATAATAGTCCAGTTCTGAGGAACTAACCGTTGACTCAGAACCTCTTAAAATCTAAAGACTTCTTAGGCCCGGTTTGTTCTTTTGCAACTGAGTTTTTAACTGAGTCATCGTTAGCATCTTGCCCTAATGCCATTACTTTTTTTTTATATATGACCTGGAGATGGAACAAGCATATGGCCCACCTGGTGGTTACCATCGCCTATAACAAAGTATTGCCACGTAGTTCATGCTTGTTAGAAACTTGCCCTAGCCTGCGTCCGTAAACTTGAGGTACACAGGTGCAAAGCCTCATGTGCCCGTTATTTCAACCGTCAACCATACCCTTCAAACCGAAACACGGCAATGCTGCTTGGTGGTAGAAATAGGTAGGCGAGCCCTTTCACAAGAAACCCTAATACTCTTTGAACTTTTCAATATGTGTCATTTTTTGTTTTTGTTTGTTCTGTGAGATTTTTTATGAAAATGTATTTAATTATACTATTTTAGCCAGTACAAATTTAGACGATAATGTATGTTATGTTGTTGCTGATTTGTTATTTTAAATACTTTTTGTCTATCCGTCGGCAAAAAGAGCACTAATGTGCAAGATTTCAAGAAGATGTGGGAAGAAAACAGCTCTGGGCGAAACATCAAAAAAACAGTTTGAATACAATGTTTTGTTACAAGCATTGGCATTAAAATGTTCTATTACCTAAACTAAAGTTTCAATACAAAAGCCATAACGCCACTGAGTAAATAAGAGCGAAAACATGGAAATATGCTGATTTAGGAATCAACCCTCTTAAAACGTGGGGTCGTCAATATGTTTTTCCCTGGTAGCAGTATACATCATTAATTGATAAAACAATTTTCACTAACGAGACGAAACACGTAAAAGATTTTGGATTACCCATTATCTGTAACATTTCTTAGAATATACTTCAATGCCTTTCAAGTGCTATGATATTAGATGTCATGATTAAAGAGTGCTTGATGCGGGCACATTATAATGTCCAACAAGAGAGAAATGATAACCAGCTTGTATCGAGTACCGATTAGTACGACGTACTTCAAAGTATTTGTACCTTTAATAAAAGCTCGGTTCTTTTTTTTTTATTTTCACTTTAGAGGAGGGGCCTACGCGTATCCTTTGTAATCACAAAAACACTCGAGTAAATATTTTTCATCCATCATCATCATCCACAGCCTGACTTCACCCATTGTTGGGTGCCTCCCCAAGTTTGTGCCATCCACCACGATCCTGCGCTAGTCTCACCCACTGACGGCCCACGACCTTTACGATGTCGTCCACCCATCTCGCTGCTGGTCGTCCTACCCTTCTATACCCGCTCCTCGGCCACCATTCAGTCACTGTCCTGCTCCATCTGTCATCACCACGTCTAGCCAAGTATCCCGCCCAAGACTATTTGAGCTTCATAACTCGAATCCCAACGTCATGAACCTCCGTTCGTCTAAGGATCTCGACGTTTGGAACTCGATCTAACAGTCTGATGCCAAGCATGGTACGCTCCATGGCTCTTTGTGCAACTCTTAACCTGTACACAGCCTCCTGCGTGAGCGTCCACGTCTCGGCACTGTCGATCATGGTGGGCAGTACACATTGGTTGAATAAGCGGGTCTTCAGACACTGAAAATTTAGGCGACCTAAGGATGTCGTCTAATTTGCCGAATGCAGCCCATCCCAATTGGATCCTATTAGAGATCTCCTTCTGCTGATTCTCTTTACCAAACGATAGAATATGTCCAAGATAAACATACTGGTCGACTGGACTCCAGCCTCTCATTTCCCATTATTTCAATCTTGTATGAATTGAAACTTTTCGAGTGGTTTATAACTTCAAAACTCAGCTGTTAGTAACTAAAGTACCTACCAATTTATCTATATACATCAGAAAATAAAATATATAATAAATAAATATTGCTGGACATTTCACACAGCGCTATCTAGCCCCAAACTAAGCAGAGCTTGTACTATGGGAACCAGATAACTGATAGAATATTTAGGTATTTTTGTAAATACATACTTATAATATATAGAGAAACAACCAGACCCGGAACAAATATCTGCAGATCGTGCAAACATTTGTTCCGCGGCGGGATTCGAACCCGCTACCTCCTGCGTCTCAGCCGGCTATTCGCCCACTACGCCACGGAGGTCGTCAATATAAAAATAAATAAATATAAACGAGTAGTATGTTATGTAGTCAATTTGTACAAAGTGGGTTCTATAGATACATCCTGCAGATACTTCAAATCGATATGAGCTGGTATTTAGTTATTATAGTGTCTTAGGAATACACGCGGTGGCAGTATCGATCGAACCTGCAGTGATCTAAATATAGGATGACACAGAAGGCTGCTTGTCACGCGCTAGAATGCCAGCCAATCTTTTTTTAGAACTAAAATTTCGTTCTACTTTAGTTAAGGCTAGTTCGGACTAGGCTAATAATTTAGTAGAGTACCGAGTAATTTAGTGGCTAAAAGTGTGTGAACCACAAAAAATTAGTCGAGTAGTTTAGTGTACGATTAAGTCGAGTCGATCCATTTTACTCTATTTTTATCGGGCGAGTAGCGCCTCCCACCACGCGTCCGTGCTCACTGGTTCACCGGCGAAACAAGTCCGAACCTGGTTGATTAGTCGAGTTCATTAGTGACCGCAAAAATGTCGTTTCGCTGGAGTGAAGAAACAACTTTAAAATTTGTTTCCAAATATGTAGAACATGAATGCTTGTGGAATATTAAGTCCCCGTATTATAAAAACAAACAAATGAAACAATCCGCATAGGTACTTGGATTTAGAAAAGACAATGAATATACCCGAATTTGGTGAAAAGGAAATTAAATCGAAAATTAAAAACATCAGGTTAGTAAAGTTTTAATATTTTATGTATTTCAAAAGCATATTTAATACTATGATACAATAAGCTCGTAATTTTTATACACTTACTTGTGCACTATACTGGACCGTAATGCGAACGATTTCGGTGCAGTAGCGAGTAGTTTAGCCACTAAATTACACGTTACTTTACTAAATTACTAAAGTAGTCCGAACTAGGCTTTATAGTTCTGGTTGTCATTTTAGTAGAATAGTCATTATTGCGATCGTTTTAATTTGAGCTTAAAGCCTTATCCAATACGCATTTTTAAATATCCTCGGCAAAAAACGTAGTTTCCACAGATATAGCCATGACCTTTCAACCTCGAACATCCAATTCTGTATAAGCCTCTGATTCGAGACCTCTCGATTCAGCACTAACAATTAGAATTTACGCACTGATTAGTTCGTTTGCAATGGTATTTTAATGAAAAACTTATTTATACAGGCTGTCCGGGAACTCTTATGTTAAGACTAATCGAAGTGATTCCGACCATCAGAATTATCTACTTTTCACAGAATAAATAATAATTTAAACATGTTATTTTTTAGGATAAATTTCTTAAATATTTTAGTTTGACTTTAAAAAAGCTGTTTTTAGACTTTACTAGTGATTTGACAACCGATTGATGGACGAAAAACGTCTAATCGATTTTCCTGCAACCCATTTTCACATTTGACAAGAGATTTTGTTGAATGATTTGACAACCTGATGATTATAATCAGATGAGTAAAAAGACGTTTCAGTAACCCAATATGCACTTGACAAGAGATTTGACCAACGGTCAACTGATTTGTGAGATGATCTTCGTACGGACAACCGAGTGTAACTAAATCATTATTACGTTCATATAAAAAAACGAGTGTGCTTTAGACCACACGTCTGAAGTAAAACTTCTTTTTCAAAATATTAATTTATAAAATTGTTCAATTACAAAATTGTCCACACGGACCGACGCAACTCGCACTCGCACATTAACGTTTAAAAATATACGAAACGTAGGTAACTCTCTCTCTTTCTATCTTTACTAACTTATATCTCCCTCTCAACTTCCGTTAGCACTTTTCGTAACGCATTCACCAGCTTACGCCCCAAGTTTAGCGTGCGTATAGAAGTTGTACTTCAAAAACTCTAGTTCTGTCTGAATCAATGTTTTTCGTTCTTGTTTTGTTTCGTCTTTCTTTACCCTAAGCTGGGGCTGTATAAGCTTTTTGTCATCCTTAAAGTTATGTATTTTTTTATTGGCTGTCGTCAAGCGCTTGACTTCCCTGACGGTATGTGATGGTGTAGTCGAAGATGGTGCACAGGAGACCGAGATCCTCCGAGTTGGAGCATAAGAAGCCGGGAAAAAAGGCCAGAAGCGAGTTCCACTCCTAGTAAGTTATCCGTATCGAGTGGTCTCGGATCGGGAAGATGACGTTTTCAACGTGTTATTTTCATTATCACGACAGTATTGGCAGATTCAACATAAGAAGATAAGATTATTGAGGTGAAGAAATCTTGTCGTATTTATTCTACTTACATTTTCTGTAAGCAAATTATTATCCTGCAAAAGCGTAGTGTATTTTTTTTTTTATTATTCATTACAGAATCAACAGCACTTGTTAACAATGTAAACAATCCTTATAACTAATGCTTAATGCCAATAACAGATTCTCTATTTATAGACTTATCTTTTATGAAATTAGTCACCTAGAGAAAAAGATTAAAAAAACATACTATATTAATTAAATTTTTAAGGATTTTAGTAATTAAGTAGGTACGCATTTGAAGAACAAAAGAAGGTAGGGATGCTGTGTAAATGTGTGTACTTGAGGAGGTGAGGGAGAGAGTGTAGTGTGTGTTGAGTGAATTTCTGAATATTTTATAGAACGCGCTATATATGACTAAGAACAAATATAATTTGTTTCTTAAAAGATATTTTGCTATTAGAGAAGATGTCTATTGACGAAAAATCCTTGTTGTAGCTATCTAGCGTGCGACAGATGACAGAATTTTGGGCATAGTTGGTACGACTGAAAGGAATATGAAAGAGGGTTGTGTGTGTCGTACGTTTAAAAGGAGTATTGAATTGAAGAACGAGAGACGCCAATTCGGTGCTATCAATTCTATTACTGCAAACGTCGTGTAGAAACAACATCTGCAGCAAAGAGCGCCGATCCTTTAACGGCATGAGTTTATGAAACCTACACGATTCGTCGTAAGTCATGTTTCTATTACAATGGGTGCGATAGTTTAACGTTTTAATGAATTTGTATTGAATGCGCTCAATATCTTGCTCATATATTATGTATTGTGGGTTCCACATAGTGCAACAGTATTCCAAGACGCTACGGACATAAGAATAGTAAAGTACTTTAATACGTTCAGCGTATGTAATAATATGTATGCGTAGTTATACTCTTGGCTAACTGAAAATATTTGAAATAGGATTATTATCACACGGCGGCGTCTATGTAAATTATTAAAGGGTATGGCATGGTTTATACTTTGAGTACCGCTTACCATCAGGTATCTCTTAGACTTGTTTGACACCATGCGCCCCAGAGGCATATCAAATCACGGTCTCAATTTTTCAGTTAACGCAATTTACGTATAAATTAGATAAACAAATATTAGATAACCATAAAGTTATAGGTACTTAATTAATATTTGTAAGTTGGACGCTCTGCGGTGCGCCACCGCTATATGGTAGAAATATCTCCCTTTCGCACTGAGCGGTTCTCTTCGACCTTTATTATGCGCACCGCCAACGAGTGGAACGCCTTGTCAGAGTCTGTGTTTCCAGATAGCTACAGCCTGGGTATCTTTAAGTCGCGAGTGAATAGGTTTCTTCTAGGCAAGCATGTACCATCGTAGACTGCATCATCGCTTACCATCAGACGAGATCGTGGTTAAACGCAAGCCTATAATGTATAAAAAAACGTTGTATATTATTTGTCCGGGGTAATATTTTTTGGTATATACCTTTCTATAGGTTCCTATGCTAGGGTCTGGATGTTTTTCTATATATTATAAGTATGTATTTACAAAAAAAAAGTATATAAGTACATATTCTATTAGTTATCTGGTTCCCATAGTACAAGCTCTGCTTAATTTGGGGCTGGATAGCGCTAACATGCGCGTGTGACATGTCCAGCAATATTTATTTATTTTCTTTATATGCAGGACCTTACGTTTACTCCGCAGTAAACGCTGTCCTTAGAACGATGTATTTTCTTGTCTTTCAATCAGCCTATAGTGCACTCCCTTTTATTAGGTGTGCAGTAGGGAATGCAATCCCAATCCCGCGGGATCTCGTGTAATTTTTCGGGATCAATCCCGACGCATCATATGACGAGATCCGGTTCGAGATTGACGGGATTGGGCGGCAGTGGTCAGCGACGCTACACACGTCCACTCGGGGCGCAAGCGGCGCGCTGACTGACGGCCGCGAGCGGCAGGAACGCCAAACAGCGTTAGAAAACTATTCCGACTATTTCCGAATATTAGCGACAGGTGACGATAATTATTTAGTTTTCGTTTAGTAGATAATTATTTAGATTGATATTTCTAATCCCGCGGGATCTCGAATTTGCAATCTCGAGTCGGGATTGCATTCCCTAGTGTGCAGGTGCTTTTCTGTCTGGTACCTACCTACGTATATAAAATTAGTAGAATGAAGTTTTCAGTTCCCTGATTGGTATTTAGTATCAAATAAATTAATGTTTACCCGATGATGATTTGCCAACAAAATACAAGTTATGTTTTTTTAATACTACCTTGAGATGGAACAAGCATACGGCACACCTGATGTTAAGTGGTAACCATCACCTAAAGCAAAGCGTCACCTCGTAGGTCACGCACCGTAGAAACGTGCCCTACAATGCACTGCAATACGTGTGTGCCAAACCATACCCCTCATACCGAAACAGCAATGCTGCTTTATGGCAGAAATAGGTATGGTGGTACCTCTCGGGTCGAGCCCTTTCACAAGGAACTCTACTACCCTTAATCTTAAAAAATATGTGTTGTTTTTTTTATTGGTGATAGCCAAGCGCCTGAACACTACCTCCCCTGGTGGTAAGTGATGGTGTGATCGAAGATGGAGCACGCTTGCCTAGAACGAACCTATTGAATTTGAAGACTCCGAGATTATACTGGTTCGGAAAAACATACGCCGGAAGTGAGTTCCACTGCTTATTTGTGCTAACAAGAAAAATTTAAGCAAATCGTTTGGTACGGCAAGGCGGTATGCCGACCAGGTATGGGTGGTACTTTTCGGTACGTCGGCTTGTCCGGTGGTGGAAGGGGAAAGGAGGGATAAGGTCATGAAGATTTCACTAAAATGAATCTTGTAAAAAAACAGAAAGTCTGGATACCCGCCGCCTGTTTTACTAATCAAAATACCTACCTAATATTTTTACATGTGTGGTTTATTGGAGTGTATTAGGTAATATAGTTACTATTTCTTCGTAAAGGGAATCATCATCATCATATCAGCCGTAGGACGTCCATTGCCGGACAAAGGCCTCCCTCATTGATCTCCAGGAACTGCGGTTGGAAGCGGCCTGCATCCAACGCCGACCTGCGGTTCTTACCAAGTCGTCTGCCCATCTTGTAGGTGGACGTCCTACGCTGCGCTTGCCGGTCCGTGGCCTCCACTCGAGAACCTTCTGGCCCCAACGGCCGTAAAGGGAATAAAATGGCAAAAAATTAAACCTAATAAATTTTAGTAGGTATAAGGTAATATTAAATATTACATGCGCGTACGACAATTTATCGTCATCGTCATAACGACAGACATTTACTAAACAAATAATCTGTGGTTAGACGTCACTGCTCTAATGACAAATCTCATTTACAAAAGTTGTTCCCTAGTGTAGATAGAATACAGTGCAGTAGGTTCAATATTACGCAATGAGTGCCAGCAACAAAAAGCGATTAGAAAACAGTCGTGAGGCTAGGACGGTGTCTGTCTGAGGGCATTGTGCCGGCTGGCGCGACGGATCCGCTTGGCTGCCGGCCGGCCCTCTGCGGACGACTCTACCCGGAACCATCGCCCGGCGTTGAGCAACCATGAACATTCGTAAACATGCTAATTACGAAGAGGGCACACGAAGTACTAAAAAAAACCTTTCAATACTAAGTAATTTACCACCAAAAGCCGCAACCGAGAGAACCTTTTCAGATTTTCATCGAATGAGACGTTGTGTTCATGTCTCATACTGTAGAGAATTATTCAAGAATCGCTAACCTTGGCAAGTAGGTCAGTCAACCACGAGCAACAAAACAAGTACCAGCTGACGATAGTTAAATTGTTCACCCCAAATAAAAACATAACAGACGAGCAGTTTCTTTCAAACGTGGCCTACAAAAAATCCAACAAAGAACACTAAATAGGTACCTACTACTCAAGCCCAGTTGCAACAAAGCTGCTTTTCATCAGTATTCCTTTGAAAATGTACCTTTGCATTCGTAACCAAGTCTCTGGTACAGCTTGTAGAAATGTCGGTCATTCCTTTTGCAGTGTAAAAACTGAGGTTTCACTCAGAGAGGTGGTGAATAAAAAGTAGAGTGCTCACCTCCTTTCCATATTTGAAAGCACATTTTCTTGCTTTCCACTCGTATTCCCATGCAAACTGTAATATTATGGTAGGTGGAAATGAGATAGGATCATCAATGGAACAAAATATAAATACCTAATTAGTAGAAAACACACTCAAAAGTATATCTACGTCGTGTACCATTAATTATATTGGTAATACTTTTTGAATTGAATATCAGTTAAAAATACTTACCTACATAGACATATCGTAACATGATCTACTTTTAAAGACTATAAGTGCAAAACACCTACCAGTTGATTTGATATGTTTCGTGTTACACAATGCGTATGTCTGTCAATACAGTGTTAACTAGAGAGTAGTCTTTTAAATTCCTACTCACAGACTTGAGCTTTAATCCGTTTGTATAAAGACTGAATTTGAATTTGGCAGTTAATACATAGAGAAGTAAATATCGTGTACTGAAGACCAGTGCCGAACCTATGCTAAGTAAGTTCGTATGAGGGTATCGGAGTTTTAAGGCCGCGCAAAAGCTTCCGACATTACTTAATAACAATACTGCACTATGCTAACTAGCTCGCTATACTCCCTCGAATACTTCTACTTAGTTCGTGATCATTCTTACAACCAAACTCTTCATCTAAGACTGGATTTGTCACGTCAAGTGGTGGATCCAGCCAGGCCTTAATCCAACACTGCTGAAGACAAACGTCTAGCAAGGTAACAACAGCGATACTAGATGTAAGAATCTAGAGTTCGTCGACACCGCAATCAATACTTACCGTCCGTAGAAGTACGTACATATAATGGAGCGCTGAAGCGAGTAGTGACAACGACCCCTGCCTCTCGATCACCTGTATTGTTTCTCAAATATTTGTGCTTATGTTAATTAGCTGATGTTAACAGAAGCAGCAGATTAATTAGAATATTTTGGATTATTCACTCAAAATCACAGAATAAAACACATACATAACTAATTGTTTTCTTTCTTTAAATTGCTTTTTTACGAATTTTAGATGATTCAGTATCTAAAAACCTTAAAATAAAACGATGTTTGCAAAATATAGTCTTGATCAATGCATCGATTTTCTGATGAATTCTGATGAGACGCAGTGAACGGAATTTCAGATTTGTGTGTGTATGTTATCTCTAACACCTACCTATTGCACCTCAAAACCTAATCACATTTGAAGCTCAATTGCGATTAAGTCTAGACTAGAGGACGCATCCACGGACAGGTTGAGGTCAGGCAGATAAAGAAACGAAGGTTATCAAAAGTACCAATCATTAAAACTATTTTAAAGTATATAACCTGAGAAAACTAAGCACGACATTCAGAGAACTATGACCAATTTACCTCAATAAAACAATTTTCGATCACCGCTCACAATGTATAGGTATTATTCGTCAGTGATGGATGATTCATAGTCGACTCGCACGTTGCAAATATGCTCTTGTTTGTTTCATTATCGTCTTAAGGAACCTATGTTTGTGAGTGTTTAAGTCATACATAACAAAGACAGAGTTAAGTGTAAATTTTATCTAGAACTCTAAAGTCTCTAATGCGCAAGTTTTTCTTAAACTTGAGAACTTTTAGACACAGCAGTCAGTGATAATATAAAATAGATGACGAATTACACATATAAGAACAGACTTAAATCTTACTAACCGATGGAAAACAAGGAGGTGTTATCTATCTAAAAACCAAATTCTTATATATTTACTAACTCGCGCTGTTATATGTAAGTAAATGATTGAGGCGACGCACCGGGAACGCCCACGACAAACATCCTTGAGATTCACGGGAGAGGAACGACTGAATTTATCACATTGGAAAACAATTTGAATTAAAAGAGAAACTTACGTTTCGAAGATATTTTTTATTGGCATTAATAATATTCAGAAATTTTCATGTTCGTAAAATACAATTCACAATAAAATATCCAAGTAGGTATTTACCTAATTGATAGAGCGAAGCGAGATCTCCATATCAATTTGGGTGAATCGGCGTTGTATGATGTATGATCTGATCTTCGTGAAATTTGGTATAAAGGTAGGTAGTGATAACACAATCATCCTTTTTTTTACGGTGGGAAAATGCTTTACGCATGTCCTCTAACCCCCAAACGTTTTTATCTCATTTAATCACACCAGGGCCCGTAGCCAAGTTACAATTGCTTTGAAACGATTCGATTTATACATAGGTTTGTTGATATTTCCATAGCATGCGTCAAATCCCATACATTTTTGGACTTATCGACTAGCGTCATCGCTAATCGAATGTAAGCCCTCAGAAGCCCCTTGGCTAAGCCCTCAGAAGTGTGCCAACACTATCTACCTATATACCAAATTTCACGATGATCGGATCAACGCTTCGAAAATTATCCTCGGACAAACAAACATACATACTTTATTACTTAGAAAACTTTCGTGATTGATTTCAATCATTATTATAAATAATTATTATATTATACTAATATTATAAATTATTAAAATCATTATTATAATTATTATAAATTATTAAAATCATTATTATAATTATTATAAATTATTAAAATCATTATTATAATTATTATAAATTATTAAAATCATTATTATAATTATTATAAATTATTAAAATCATTATTATAATTATTATAAATTATTAAAATCATTATTATAATTATTATAAATTATTAAAATTATAATTATTATAAATTATTATAAATCAGTGCGAGGCGAGACGTTATTCGGAGCAGATCGCACTCACCCTGATGAAGGTTCACGAATTGAACCGAAACGGTCGGTCGAAACACCGATAAGACGGTACGTGATAAATCCCGTATTTATAATAATGATTGAAACATACATACAACGCCAATTTGCTCAAGTTGGTTTGGAGATCTCGCTTCGCTCGATCAATGTGCAAGTACTTACGTATGGCGACCTTCGGATGCGGGTGGCATCGAGGACCGCTGTTCTTCTTTAATAAATATTTACCAAATACCTTAGTTTGTATGCACAGAGGTCGCGGCTCATAGCAACATGGCATTCTTCGGCGCGGGCTCGGATTCCAAGCGCATGCACCGACACGGACGCTCACATAACTCAAGCCTTGACCTGCATTGCTAACGAGGCCTGCAGACGAGCACACGATAACACAATTCACTGGCATCGGTCTTGCACTCGAGAACACTGCGAATACTTTCCAACTAGGCATAGCACTTCGACCAAAACAATATTGTGGTTTACTAAAAATCCGAACTTTTCATTAATAAAACAAGCGGCCCGTTGCTTACTGATAGTCTGAAAAACTAAACCCGTTCTTTGTTATTTCTATAAAGCGACTGAATCATTTTAATTTTTTGTAGGTCTGGTGGTATCGCTAATGTAGCTACACCACATAACTCGCTAATCACGTAATAAGCACTCAGTGAGTAATGTTCGACAAAGAGGTCGCACGAAGAATCCAACTCGGCTGGGCAGCGTTCGGGAAACTTATATACGGAAAACGATATTTTCTCGTCCAAAATTCCCCAGAGCCTGAAGACTAAAGTCTTCACCAGTGTGTGTTGCCTATGGCACTGAAACGTGGTCCTTTACTCATGGCCTCATGACCAAGCTCAAGGTTGCTCAACGAGCTATGGAGAGGGCTATGCTCGGGTTTTCTTTGCGTGACAAAATCCGCAATGTGGAAATCCGCAGAACAACTAAAGTTGCCGACTTAGCTCTCAAAATTAGCAAGTTGAAGTGGCAATGGGCGGGCCACATCGCTCGTAGAACCGATAACCGTTGGGGAAGAAAGGTTTTCGAGGGGAGACCACGGACTGGAAGACGCAGCGTAGGCCGGCCCCCACAAGGTGGACCGACGATGTAGTAAGAATCGCGGGGAGCCGTTGGGCGCAAACGGCTACCAACCGCTCGTTGTGGCGATCTAAGGGAGGCCTATGGTCAGCAGAGGACGTCTTCCGGCTGGTGATGATGATGATGAGTAATGTTTGCTCGACAACACAGGCTTCGAATCAACCGTGGAGAAACAGTGTTTAACTGAGTACTGGGTGCCTATAATGCAGAATACACAAAATAATAGTCAAAAGGTATGTACCTTCTAAGCACAAAACGGTAAGACACAATGAATGAATCAACGAGTAAACTTTGACCATCATTTGTCATGTTAATAGTGCGTCATAAAAGCATCTATTGATTCATAGAAGATGAATTGTATCAAGCGGTTATATCCGATCTACACAGGAAATATATTGTTTAACATCCGGTGAAAAATACATACCGAGGGATAAATTACGTAGGCTCAGATAAAGCATTATTTATGACGAGTACAACTGATAACAGCACTTTATTGGAAGTACATACGAGTATATACAACATCAACAATGTCTGAGGATATTTCATTTCGAAATGATTAGCTTAAAAACTATTTGCTATTTAGGTGTAGTTGTTGTGGAATGAACCCCATTTTGTTCTATTTTCAAAATTAGAAAAAAAAACTTGAGAGGTGTCAAGGGACACCCGGATGGAACGAAGTTCCTTTCGATTAATTAGTGAAGGAATTATAATAAAATGTTATTTGTTATTATTAACAAATATAATGTACTCGTAATATAAACTTAATCTGTAGGCTTAATTTTAGTAATAATTGGCTTGTGGTAACTGAAGTAGGAAACATATGTTTGGGATTCTATTTTATTTAAATGTCTTGAAAAAACTGCATCGAATTGCAATTCTTGAATTTCTTTTCTCTAAATCAACTTGGGCAAATCGACGATGTATGTATGTTTGTCCGAGGATAACTTTCGAAGCGTCTATCCGATCATCGTGTAATATTGTTTTTCAGCTTTAGTGGAAACGGTGAAGCGGCATGTCTTATTTTCTACAGTGCATTCACATCGAAGTTCTAAGCAGATAGCGCTTAAAGAGAGGACATTTTACTCCAATATCCTTCTCTTTTCAGCCAAATCGGTTCAACCGTTCTTAAGTTATAAATAGTGTAACTAACACGACTTTCTTTTATATATATAGATGTACAAAAAACCTGTATACACTCAACAAAAATAATCGTCGCGACACCACACTGGTCAATGCGAAATAGAAAGACAAAACGAAAAAAACTGGCTTGCTTTCTATGAAAGAGAGAGAGAGAGAGAGAGACAGACAGAGAATTACGCGCACGCCGCGCGGCTTACAACTATCAAAAAGTGTCGTTACAACTTTTGGTCTTAATATTTTTCCGTCTAGCCCCCTTTCGCAACGCGCGATAAGGAACTTCGTTCCAAAACGTTAACATTGCATACAAAAAAATTAATTTTCAACGAGTGCTTCGTGTCTTTTTTTAATTTTAACTGATCTTGTGATCTTTATAAAAAATAAATAAATAAAATAAAATACATTTATTTCAAGCAATTATGTAGGTCATATAGGAAAGCGCACAACACAATAAGTATACTAATGTTTATACAGGGTTTTTGAGAGCATGCCTGTGACAGCAATGTCTGGTGTACGGGCAGTCTACTCTGCCGGCTATCATTGGCAAGACGGTGTTGGCGCTGGCCCGCAGCCTGTGCACCAGGGACGCGGCTCGCTTGCGCATGACGGTATGGAAGCAGTCGACCCGCGCCGCCGCGAACATCCCTGATGCACTGCAATAGCAAATTTATATCTATTATAATGTCATGAACGTCGACGTTTAAGCAGAGAATAAATTATGAGAGTGCTAGGCATGCTATAAGCCAGTGCTATCCAACGTGTGGTTGCCGATATCCTAAACGTCAATCAAAACGTAATTTCTTGATTGTGGTCACGTTATTATATTACTTACTGGGGAAGGGGATGTAGCAGAGCGCCATACCGGAAAAAACCGGCTTTAGACCACACGACTGAAGTAAAACTCCTTTTTCCAAATATTAATTTATAAAATTGTTCAATTACAAAATTGTCCACACGTATGTAGGTTGATCAGTCTATGTTCATTCTGGACTGACGCAACTCACACTCGCACAGTAACGTTTAAAAATATACGAAACGTAACTCTGTCTCTTTCTATCTTTACTAACTTATATTCTCCCTCTCAACTTCCGTGCGCACTTTTCGTAACGCATTCGCCAGCTTACTCCCCAAGTCAAGCGTGCGTAAAGAAGTTTTATTTCAAAAATTTCGTTGATGTATTTTTTTTATTAGAAAATAATATTGAAGAGTTGTAATTTGCTATTAATAATATACAGTATAAAATTATAATTCTTATCATTCCTAGTATACTGAATAAATTATATATAAGTTTTCTAAAAATCAACAAAATGTTGAATATCCCTAGACATTGTTGATGTGTGTACTGAGTATAAACAGATGTAAAATCCATTGCAAATAAAATAAAAAAAATATATGACGCATATGAATTTTATTGCAGAAGTGTTTAGCTAATATTTCCACAATCCAAACAATTTACCAGATGTCCTTCTGATAACAAATAAATGATCATGGGAACGTATAGATAATATAAGAACTAGCAAAACAAACGCTGAAAAGGATTGTTTATGATACTATATCCGTTAATCTGATATGATTAAAGCGGTAGTTTAGTAATTTATCTACACTATGTAAAATTCAAACTCTGGATTTGTTCTAACAAGAATGCACACGGAGGGAAAATACTTTAAAGAATAAAGAACTAAAGCGCGGTGGGATTTCTCGGCGCGAGTGGTGGAAATGAAATCTAATCATCATACTTATAGTGTTGTTTAACATCTGACTTGCTGTCTAGTCCGACGTGTACGCCTCAGTAAGTATATTTTTGTTTTGCACTAGGTCCTGTCGTTGTGCACGGCTACCAAAAAATATCAAGAAGCAAGGGCAGGAGCGCAACTTACCTTGACATACCATCGTGTCTGCGACTTGCGTTGCCTGGGACGGCGGCGCTCAGCGCTCCTGTCGGGGCGCGCTGGCGACCGGGCGCCGACCAGCGCATGACACCTCGCCGCCAGCTCTTTAGTGCGCTCCGCCAGCGAGTGCCGCAGATCACCCCCCGCACACCCCCGCACCAACATCGTCTTTCAACCTCCACCGGCTTCGCTCACCGCACAGTCTTCATCAACACTCATGCTAAAATTTGTTATCGCTTCAGTTGTTCCTATGACTGTCACTTGTGAATAATCTGAGTTCATCGCCAAACAAAAATGATGGGACGTATAGGTACGAGTTATTACGAGTAAATGCCTGACAAATAGCAACAGAAGAGCTGGTTATGAATCAATGCCAAGTATATTTTATTGTGGTTCACACTGTCTACAACGCTTATTTTTTCTGTCTGCATATAAGTAGGTATGTGGTTCTTCCCACATATTTACTTAGATGTTATTTTTATTTCAAAGGTTCTCCCCCTCTGTGTTGAGTCGGTATAAAACTGGATATAAATTAAACTTTCCAACTTTATAGATACTCTAACGATTGTTATATTTATGCTAAAAGTACGTTTTCGCAACCAATCTTCAGTCATTCTTGCATTACTCGTAGTAATCAAATAGTAAATGATTTGAGCGGCCCACGCGTTCTGTAACAAGATTAGATGAGACGCGCACCCAAGGTCTAGGTTGGCTGATAAGGTCGACACCGGAGCCAACGTGATATTTAATGCGTGTGGCCAACGCATTCTTCCTGATTCCGTAAACAAACGAATGAATTGGCGCAATGTAAAGCGAATCGTATCAGTGCAATGGACTATTTGCAATAAACTATAAAAAATAGAAAAATTTCAGCGTTTATTGCAAAGTATTTTTATGTTGAATAAACAATTTATAAAACACATACCTACAATACAAATAACATAGATGTAGGTAACATCTCTACGTCACATCCGCCGCGGACAACTACGTGCAATTTACATCCATTGCGGACAAAACACTCATTCATTCATAATTGTTTTGGATAATTATGAAATGTGTACCTCGTACAATATTTTTAATAGTATTTAATACGGTATTATAACATCTTTACATAGTATAAAATGAAGTCGCTTCCGCTGTCTGTTACCTTTATCTTTTAAACTACTCAACGGATTTTAATGTAGTTTTCAGCAATAGATAGTCTGATTCTAGAGGAAGGTTAATATGTATAAAACATGCATAGTAACTGCGAAAGTAATTGTTTGTTTGTTAGTTTGTTTGTTATCTTTTCATAACTAAACGGCTGAACGGATCGTAATGAAATATGGCAAGGATATAGATTATATCCTGGGGAAGGACAAAGGCAACTTTTTACCCGAGTGCACAAAGGAGGGTAATGTTTTAATGGGTAATACCACGCATGCGAAGCCGCGGGCGGGTCAGCTAGTTAAAAATAAAATGTAATTAGGCGTAGTGAAGCAACATATGAAATTTGTGAGAATCATTCAACATCCGTTTATTTCCATTATTACTGTATTTTACTGTATTTTTATTTGGTGTGCAATAAAGAGTATTTCAATAATTCATTCATTCATCTGGTTTAGTCCATAGAGTAGACGTACAAAAACTAGTCGAATGATAATTTAGAGTTACATAAGCATTGAGTGTGCAGACTAGGTCGATATCTGACGAGGAAATTGGATAATTGAGGAAGGGAGCGGCCGATGCCGAGAACTATTCCATCATACGTACGAGTGTGCGTTTAAATGTATCAAGCATATAACCACGCAGTAGTTACGACTTGTGTAATGTCTTGACCATACAGGTCTTAAAGCACAAGTAAAGGGAAAATTCAAAAAAAAGTTGAAAATTAAGGTAAATTTTGGTACAAACAGGTATTCGCGAAAATCTAAATTTGCTCATATCTTTTTATCGTGTTGACTCAAGACCTTGATTTTTATATGTATACCTATTAGGGACTATAGACTTCAGTATCTGGTATAAATTTCAACTTGCTAGGTCCACCCGTTCTTGAGAAAATCGGTGGTGACACACGAACAGACGGACAAGAGAGTTATCTTTATAAGGGTTCCTTTTTTACCTTTTGAGGTACGGAGCCCTAAAAATATCACATTATCATCACATGTTCACCCACTGTTAGTTACAGCCTCTCTTTGTCTGTGCCTATATTATGTCTCTGTGCCTGTGCCATTATAAAATATATATGTATAGCTTACTTTGAACAAAAGTAAAACTTTAAGGTATTGAAATGATTCACTTTGTTAGAAATATCATAACAATATTTACATAACCTAACATACAATGGCATACAGAGTTGCATATAGGCACATGTGATAACATAGTATTGTTAAAAATACTGCTAAATAAAATCGTTTAAATTGTTAACTAACAACAGATGATGTTTCGAGAAAGGTGATGCCCAATTCGAAAGGCGACAGGTGGTATTCGAAGGTGCACACGTCAGGTGCAAGGCGTTGAAAAAATGCCTACCTGGCTGGCCCCATATGCCATTCCTGGTAGCGGTGGTTTTATTGCCGAAATAAGATTTTCGATTGGTATTATCTTCCTGTCTCGATGAATTTGATAAAAGGTATCTGCACCTATTTTTAATATTCATTTTCATCTATTACGTGTAAATAATAAATTTTTCAGCTTAGATAGTAAGTGCAGTATAGTTTGTTTTTTGTTTTCACTTTTCTAAAGTCCGTTATATTTTTATTAAAAAGTTACTTGTTGATATTTAGAGTTAGGTTATGGTAAGGTTTGAAATACTGGCCCAATCAAAACCTAGTTCTACTGAAACATTGACTGACGGGAATGTTTAGTTGGCCCACTGTCACATGTTTTCAACTAACAACATGGGAACCGACGTCGGTATATTACATAAATCATATGCATTTATTGCCAGAATAAAGTTATATAGAAAGAAGTCACATTTTATTTGAACTAGTTGACCCGGCGAACTTCGCACCGCCTTGACATGCGTATGTCAATATCACCATCAATATGAAAATTCTGCATCAATGTGAAAATGATTTTTCTTTATAATATTTTTTTGCGTGATTTGTTCCGATATGTTAATAGTTATTCTGCTATTCGGGACAGAGACAAATACAACAAATCAAAAATCATCAAAATCGGTCCAGCCGTTCTCGAGTTATAAGTGTTCTAAAGCTTTCATATTTGTTTACGTATAAAGATATTAGGCACTGAGGTATTGAGGTCTTTTCGTCCAACATACCTCAGTGCCTTAAGACGAAAGTCTACAATCAGTGTGTGTTACCAGTGATGACATATGGAACCGAGACGTGGTCCTTCACTATTGGCCTTATGAATAAGCTCAGAGTCGCTCAACGAGCTATGGAGAGGGCTATGCTCGGGGTTTCTCTACGGGATCGAATCAGAAATGAGGAGATACGTAGGAGAACTCAAGTCACCGACATAGCCCGACGGATTAGCACGTTGAAGTGGCAATGGGCAGGCCATATAGCGCGCAGAACAGATGGCCGATGGGGCCGAAAGGTTCTCGAGTGGAGGCCACAGACCGGCAAGCGCAGCGTAGGACGTCCACCCACAAGATGGGCAGACGACTTGGTAAGAACAGCAGGTCGGCGTTGGATGCAGGTCGCTTCCAACCGCAGTTCCTGGAGATCAATGAGGGAGGCCTTTGTCCAGCAGTGGACGTCCTACGGCTGATATGATGATGATGATGATGAAACATATTAGTAATTACATTAAACTATTTATGTCAAATATTTAATATTTAATTAAAATTATAATCTGTCAAATTAATCATGTCATTATTAATAAAGTTTTCTTCTATAGTATAAAAAGTCTTACCTAAAAGTCATACCTACCTAATTTTAATTTGTGCCTAAATTTAAGAAGTGGCAATTCATGAATGTCTTTTGGTAAATTATTAAATATTTTTACAGCCATTACATATACATTATTTTTATAAGTATATCTAGTTTGCAATCTGGAAGATAAAGTCTATTATGATGCCTTGGATGCGTTTGTATTTTGTCAGAGTGTTTTAGAAATCGTTCTGAATTTACTCGTAGTAATATCATAGCAAAAATATAGAATATCATAGAAAAAAATATATACACGTACCTGTTCTGCGTCTACTTATTTAAATTTGTCGAACCCATTGGCAGAGCATTGCCAATGACTGATAAATTCACAAATCTTGTACAAAAGGTAATTGATAAACATTTCTAGTATAATTTCGAAAAGATAGAAACGAATGATATCTTTTGGCAGTTAGAATGTATGCATAAAAACAAAAATAAATCTGCTTTTAAATAGATGTATAGACACCAAACTAGTTGTTTCCTTGAATGAGATCAACACTTATTGATCCCGTACGAAGAATAAGAATCAACTTGATTCTTTATTAACAGTTTGTGGTATGTAAATGTAAAATTATGTGTCTTTTTGGCTTGGTATCTATAGTGTGACCATTAGTGCTGTGCACTCCCTGAGGTATGCGCGCGGCGAGACGGGGGGGAGAATCGGCTGCTGCGCTCTGTCAGTTCGCCGTCAACGCTCGTGGCGGCAGGTAGTGTTATTTGTATCGGACTGTCTATGTCATGTTATTTGTATCGGACTGTCTATGTCATGTGCGTCTGACATAGACAGTCCGATACAAATAACACTACCTGCCGCCACGAGCGTTGACGGCGAACTGACAGAGCGCAGCAGCCGATTCTCCCCCCCGTCTCGCCGCGCGCATACCTCAGGGAGTGCACAGAACTAATGGTCACACTATACCAATTTAATACATTGAAATTGAATAAATTATGATTTGTCTAACATGACAAATGTCTCATTAGATATGATGGAATAATTACCTTAGGTACCTACAATAACAATTTATTCGGTTGTTTATCAAAATAAATCCAATTAATTATCATAACCAAAACATCCTTCAGCAAAAGTCTTTAATTAAAGGTTCTTATTGCAAATACGCCATGAACGGTGATGAGGGAAATTCAATATTCAGAGATCGTTCAATCTAACAGATTGGATTCAACAATCCATTACAGTAATTTAAACAATTCACCTGGTCTAGATAAAAATACAGTAGGTATATTGTATAATTCTATCGTATCTATCATTGCAAGGATAAAAAACTTGGCATTGACTACATACCACGAGGATAAACCTAATAAAATAACCACAACCACCTAATTACCATACAAATAGCACTGAAGTTAAAACACCGGTTCGCACAACACACGCAAATTCACAAACTGAAAATACACATCCAATATCAGCCTTATCGCTGTGATAGTGCTAAAAATGTTTCAAACTTCACTTGTAAAGATTGTTATTAAAATCCTGGCGGGAATATATATACAAAAACTATTTTAGAAGACATGCCCTTCCGCACTCCGCTCTGAGCGCTGTACGCGCACCGTCTGACTCGCGGTCTGACTCAGCCGAGCCGAGCTCTGACACACCGAGTACCGAGGGCAGAAATGACAAGGAACTACGCAAGCGCAAGATTTTCTCGGCTTTTCCCGATAAACGTCACAGCAATGACGACACGCTCCACGTCACATGAACTCCATGCTTGAATAAACTCAGTAGCTATTGTCCTCAAATAACAAATAACGTTACACAAAATGTGTGTACGTTGTATTATAACTTTCGTTGTTTAAATTTTAATTTCATTTGTTCAGACATAATTTTAATGAAATTGTAAATAATGCAATGACAAATTTCGCGAAACCGATTCCCTATAAAAGATTTCAACGCGCTCATAATCATTACGGCATCAGTCTAACAGTTTGCTAACAGGCTGCATTTTAAATACTTGCATTTGTAAAACAAACGATTAAAAGTATATAAGTATTCCCTCATTTATCTGTTTCCCATAGTACAAGCTCCACTTAGTTTGGGGCTAGATAGCGCTGTGTGAAATGTCCAGCAATATTTATTCATTTATTATACACTAGTGGTTCGCCCCGAACTGAGATCGCGCGAGTCTCCGATTAAAACAGAAAAATATTATTGGCAATCTTTGACTAATAAAAATAGTGCCACGATAAAATAACCACATTACTTGACCTAGAGTTTCATTCAAATTACAGGTAACGGGAGTTCATGTTCTGTGTTACTTTTTTTGGTGTACAAATTACAGTTATTCTGGATTTCAGACTTTTGCCTATATTTGTGTCACTTAAGCTACACGCATACCAAATTACAGCACTGTGGGGTCACTGGTGTACCCTGTGAATTTTGTCAAAGTTTAGTTTTTATCATGACTAATAACTCAAAAACTTTAAAGAATTTACGAAAAATAGAAACGCAGTTTAAATGTACTAATGAATACCTTTCATTTGACACTACACTAGACCGAATAGCTCCATTTTTTTTTTACCCCTTTTGAACCCCAATATCTCAACAACCCCCCAACATTTTTAGCTCATTTAGTCACACCAAAATTGTGCCATCACTACCTAACTATATATTAAATTTCACGATGATCGGATCAACGCTTCGAAAGTTAGCCTCGGACAAACATATACATACATACAACGCCGATTTGCCCAAGTTGATTTAGAGATCTCGCTTCGCTCGATCAAAAATTATAAACTAATAATAGTTAAGCGCGTGTCGGAGCACGCCCAGTAAAGGCTTCTATAGTCAGTAGTCAGTGCGGCTGAATCATACTCATTTTAAAATACAAAGTTCCTGTTGCAATTGATTTGACAGACATTAGTTGGTTAGCGACCCTACGCATCCTTGATAAAATTCTTTACACAATTCCACTGGTACTATTGTCATCACTTTTGAAATATACAAGAATAGCAGTTTAGCTTGCTTAATGTACGAACTCTTACGTAACTTTCCTATACTGTAAAGTTACGTAATTCTTACAACTAGCAGCTGAAACTATAATTTGATTGCATTATGAGCGGATTGTCTTCATTGGTCAGTGACAAGTTCAAACAATGTGTGTATTACTCGTGCGCGATAACGTGGGACCTGCTAGGAATGCGACTCCCCGACCGCTTCCCCTGCACTTCCCCGATGGCGCCCGTATTGTACCGTTCGTATCACTATTTTTTACTAGGGTTTTTAGTCTCACATGTGTGACCTCAATCCAATAGAATACATTTGGAGTTTGGTCAAGCAAAGAGTAGCCGATAAAAATATCAACAAGTCAGAAAGGGAAATAGAAAAATTAACGAGAGTTGCAATTACCAGCATAAGTGAGAGTGACTGGAAAAAAGAAGTCAACCATGTGGACAGGCTTCGACAAAAGTATTGGGACGATGACCTCTTACAAGAGACGAATGAATCGCAATTAATTGTAAATTTATCGGATACCTCTTCGTCAAGTGATTATAGTGAGACTGAGGACGAAGAATAACCTCTAGAAGGCATAAATCTACTAAGTAGTGACGAAGATGAGATAATTTAAATAATAGATAAAATAAATGTATAAACTTAAACATTGTATTTTTATTTTATTCAAACAGTGTAAAAAAGATTAGATAAAAAGCAGCGTCCTCCCTGAGTAACATAATAAATTAGGTTAAAAAAAAACAAAGACGAAGCCGGGGGCGGCTGCTTGTTATGTTCGCTTTTTTGCGGGCGGTACAAACACGCCAATATGACGTCACCGCGCTCAGGTCCCAACTTATCGCGCACGGGTAATACGTACAATATGCCTACTTTAACGTTTTTAGGGATCCGGATCAAAATAGTAAATACGGAACGGTACGGTGTGACTTTGTCCGTCGCCCGTCGCGTCCTTCCGTCCGTTTGACACACCCGAATATCTCAGCTACTACGAAGCGTTCGACTTAAATTTGGAAGAGTTATGAATAATACTAGCCCACATTTATTCCAAGTGAAAGATATCATACTTTCCCATTAGGGTTACTAGGTCAAGTGGGGTATAAAATAAAAGAATCTAATTTGCACGTTTCAAAGGAAAAATAGAATGAAGTTGTTTGTTTATCTATTTTCTAGAACTACCATTAAATCTACTCTACACAAAGGTCAGCTGCAAGAAATGCTAATTAGTAGGTATTAAGTTCGCCTATGTATTATTTTATTAGTGCAATAAAGAATTTTCTAATCTAATCTAGTTCTCTATCTAAAACCAGTTTTTAGGGTTCCGTACCCAAAGGGTAAAACGGCACCCTATTACTGAGGCTCCAAGGTCTGTCTGTCTGTCTGTCCGTCTGTCACCAGGTCATCTCATGAATCGTGATAGTTAGACAGTTGAAATTTTCACAGATGATGTATTTCTGTTGCCGCTATAACAACAAATACTAAAAACAGAATAAAATAGATATTTAAGGGGGGCTCACATACAACAAACGTGATTTTTTTGCTCGTTTTAGCTAGATATTGATAACGGCAACAGATAGACGCTTGAAATATTCACAAAAATAAATAATTAAAATAAAATAAATATTTAAGGGGGGCTGTCATACAACAAACGTGATTTTTTTTACCGTTTTTATAGATAATGGTACGGAACTCTTCGTGCGCGAGTCCGACTCGCACTTGGCCGGTTTTATTTAGAAATCATTAGCCGTTAAAGTTATCTTTGGTTTCTGAGTTCTCGACCACATTACTAGATGGCGCTGCTGTAGGTACGGAACTCTCAGCGCGCTAGTCCCACTCGCACCCTGACCGGTCTTGTTTAATTAAAGATTATTAGATAGAATATGATTGTCTTTATCGATCAGTGCTATAAGAATACAGGGTGTTATTTTATTGACCGTGAAAAATTATTAAGCGTACATAGTTTTAGTTTTTTTAAGGGCGCGCTGTACCTCGGGAGACGATAAATCGCTTATTGAGAAACAGTGTTTTGTTCAACAAATTTTGTGCTTTCAATTCGTAATTCATATATGTTATAATTAAGCATACGTGCTAGAACGCCTGTTTTGTGAAAGCACGATTCTGTAAAATTTTTCGATAAAAAATATCAAAGATGGCTCCAAATGTATCTTAAAACCGTTCTTATGCGATGAATACTTCAATTTAGATCTTGAAACTTTATACAGTAATTCTACACAACATAAATAAGTGCACCTGTGTTTTAAATTTTGAAAATACATTTTAATTTTACCATAAAATGAAAGTAACTAACTTTTGCACTAATGAAACCATTCGCTTCGGACGCCCGATTCGCGATTCAGTCTTGCCTCGGCTTTCAGACAGGGTACCCGTGACGGTTGTCGCTTCAAACGAAATTCACGTAATCACGTAATTCTTAGGTAGAATTTATAATAAGTTGGTTTTTGTAAAGACGCAGTAATGAGAAATAAGCACAACAAGAAAATGAAGGGACTGAATGATAAAAAACCGGTAAACATATGAACCACGGCGAGATTAGGACGTGCAGCGGCGCGCGGAGAAGCGTGGGTGAAATTCTAGTTTGGGCTGAGGTACAGTCAACTCTTAAGAAAGAAACAAGAAGGAAGAAAGGTCTTCTTTGAGTAAAATATGCTAACTAAACCGTTAGTCTTACAGATTTGAAATTCGGATGTAAAGTTCTTCGTAGGGTGTAGACGCGTACTTAGAACGGATTTTTTTTATTTAATGCCCCACGACTCCCAAAAGGGGGAAAAAGGGTGTTTGTGTTTGTATAAAAAACCATAATCCTTGATCATAATCCTTAACCATATACCTGAAACTTGGTATCAGTATTAAGAGTTTTTTTTTTATTAATTTTTCTAAGATCTATTCTTGGGTGGGTGAAAAAGTGTGTTGAACTTTGTATGGCAATACATTACTCGTTCGGTTAATACAACGTAAAACTTTGAATAAGTACCTACATATCGAGGTACATAAATTAAACATATGGGATCGTCATTATGACTATAAAAATCACCTCTGGGGTTGAAAGAGAAGATGTAGTTCGTTTTAAAACATTACTCTACTTATAGGTTTTATTAGCATAGGTACTAGCTGACCCGCCCGCGGCTTCGCACGCGTGGTTTGTCAATAAAACTATTATCCTTCTTCTGTGCAGTTGGGTAAAAAGTAGCCTATATCTCAATCCCGGTCATTGTATATCTGTATACCAAATTTCATTGAAATCGGTCCAGTCGTTTAGTCGTGAAAATGTAACAAACAGACAAACAGAGAGTTACATTCGAATTTATAATATTAAGTAAGAATAGGGATATACTTCTCAAGATAAATAATGAAACATTCTATCATAGTGATCACCAGGGTCTGATGATGAAGCCAGGAAAGAAACACGAACTCCTTAATGGAAAACAATAGGAGGATCGTGTTTGGGTTCTTTTAAATTGTCATTGGGTCTAAAGATGGGGAAGACCGATAGTAGAAGCTTAGTTTTTAGATTTTTTGATAACACTATGATAACCTTCATTTTCGTTATAAAAAAGACAGCACAGAGCATCACTATTTACCAGTTAGTCAAAGCTGTACACGTTTAATCAAAACTGTACACGTTTAATCAAAGCCACGAAGTCGTGGCGGATATTATATACTCGTAGTACGTATAGATACGAGTATATATTATTATAAATATTATTTACTTAATTTATTAAATCCCACCGAGGTAACTGAGGTGGGAATAAAAACTGTCCATCGTCCAACGAGGTGCATTGAGCAGGTAGACCATGACCAAGGAGCGATAATAGGTATAAAGAAATAAGAAAAGAAATATCCAAAAACAAATCCATTAATTTTTGGTTCATAGCTAACGGCTAACGTATCTCCGAAAAAATACGATAACCTGTCAAAAACTCTGTTTCCCTGTTCTCTTGGAAGATTATATTTAATAAACTAAGAACAGTGCAAAAAGTAGGCAAATCAATCGTATTGTTTGGACTTGCCTTTTGGGATGTTTTCACCAGTTTGCGTACTGATACGAGATCCAAGGATGTAGGTATAATAAGCGGATTAATAAGTTTATTTATTTTTTGGAGCAGGTGGGTCTTAAAATGAACATGGATAAGACGAAAATCATGTCAAATATCCATGTTGCGCCCGTACCGGTAGTTGTTGGGGGCGATACTCTCGAAGTTGTCGATGAATATGTATACCTAGGACAAACTGTCCAATTAGGTAAGTCCAACTTCGACAAAGAGGTCGCACGAAGAAATCCAACTCGGCTGGGCAGCGTTCGGGAAACTTCGCGATATCTTCTCGTCCAAAATTCCCCAGAGCCTGAAGACTAAAGTCTTCAACCAGTGTGTGTTGCCAGTGATGACCTATGGCACTGAAACGTGGTCCTTTACTCATGGCCTCATGACCAAGCTCAAGGTCGCTCAACGAGCTATGGAGAGGGCTATGCTCGGGGTTTCTTTGCGTGACAAAATCCGCAATGAGGAAATCCGCAGAAGAACTAAAGTTGCCGACATAGCTCTCAAAATTAGCAAGTTGAAGTGGCAATGGGCAGGCCACATCGCTCGTAGAACCGATAACCGTTGGGGAAGAAAGGTTCTCGAGTGGAGACCACGGACTGGAAGACGCAGCGTAGGCCGGCCCCCCACAAGGTGGACCGACGATCTAGTAAGAATCACGGGGAGCCGTTGGGCGCAAACGGCTACCAACCGCTCGTTGTGGCGCTCTAAGGGGGAGGCCTATGTTCAGCAGTGGACGTCTCCCGGCTGATGATGATGATGATGATGATGAGGGTAGCAACTGAATGGTGGCCGAGGAATGGCTGTAGAAGGGTAGGACGTCCGGCAGCGAGATGGGTGGACGACATCGTTAGAGTCGCGGGCCGTCAATGGGTGAGACTAGTGCAGGATCGCGGTAGATGGCACAAACTTGGGGAGGCCTATACCCAGCAGTGGGTGAAGTCAGGCTGTGGATGATGATGATGATTTATTTTTTGTACAAATCCGGCATTTTTTTTTTGCTATAATAGCACACACAATACAATACCATAATCAAAGCATAAAATGAAACAGAATGCAAGACAATTTAAGGTATTTAAGATACAAAATCAAAGAATTTCAAAAGAGAGAATAAATAATATTTATTCAACATAAGTCGCAGACTGGACAAGCAAGTTGTAGGTCTGCAAAAGCGACAGTTGTCTATTCTCAAGATTCACAGAGTACCTACTAAATTTACACTATGTGTTAATTGCAATTTGCAATTGACAACGTTCTAAATGATTTTTCCGGTTCCTTAATACGTAATGTACCTAACGTGAAAGTGGTTACCAAAGGTCCGGAGCGTTTCACTTTCTACGTAAAAATGCGCCGCTGTCGAATTCTGTATTGTACACGCTACGCACTACAAGCTAGCCATGATCATCCACGCAAAATTCATATACCACCAACCTATTTAGAAAATAATTGAAAGCGATATTGCTTCATTCTTTGCAATTGTATAATGCATTGATGTTGTATCGTGATCTAATAAACGTTTTTTGCTGCACGTGACGTGCGATAATACATTCTTAAAAAACTGTTGAAGGTATTTAGAATGTTAGGGAAAATGCATGTTATCGGTTCTAGCAGACGAGTTTGAAGAACTTTTGTTTGTTGCAGAAAGACAACCATTTATATAAACTGCTTTACCTACGCGGTTCGGTATGCGTACGGGGAATCGTAAACAATGGCATAGAGTTAGAACTATATACGTGAAGCAAACTGTTGGTCCCACGAGCGGTTTCGACACTAGTCTAGATCACTGTTTTGTAACAGTATGGAGTTGCGTTTAGTTCAACTCTTATTATTACTATATTTAAAAGACTAGCTGAGCCGCCCTTCTTCGCATGGATTTTTATACTAATATTGACCCGTCAAGGATCACGCCATACATTTTTGTATGGTTGTGGTGCCTGACCGATATAATTTATATCTCCTATTTAATATCTTTTAATACAGTGTTCCTATTGACAAAGGCCTCCTTTAGCTCTCTCCAATGCAGTCTGTCTTTAGCAGCTCTTCTCCAATAGGAACCGGCAGTCAATTTTATTTCATCCTCCCATCGGGATCGTTTGATTTGCCTTCCTTTTGTTATTTTACCGTCTCTTGGGTTCTAATTTGTTATTCTTTCCATGCATTTGCAAGTTGTTGGTCAGTACTAACCGATTCTAAGTGTCGACATATAAGGTTACCAGCGAGATATTTTTTTGGTTGTAGGTTTGCGATCTCATGCGCCTACACTCCGATGCCGCCGCTCCATTCAAACCTATTTTTTGCGACATTTATCGTACCGTATGCCAAAAACAATAGGTAAGTACACCATTTTTTATTTTATGGTACTTATTGCTCAGTGAGTAGGTAGGTAGGTAGGTACCTACTCAATCGGTCCTCGCTCCTAATGTTTCGTACTGCGTTTTCCTGTTTTATTCGCTAAATTTAGAAAATGAATTATTCATTTGAATTATCTATGTATTTAAACTTAATGTCTATTTTATACTAAATATTATTGTACCTGCGTATCATGAAATTGAATTCCAGAAAGCCTTGAGATTTCTTATTCGGTGTAGACCTACGCAAATACTTTAGTATAGGTATCTTCAGCTTACATTCTACCATCATCATTATAAATAGCCAAATCGATGATCGTTTCCGTGTAAATTCTAGCTGAGATTTTTAAGATAACTTCACTGTGCAGTTAGCAGTAGACGTTAATTGAGCTCCTATTATTAAAAAAACTTGTATTGAAATAATACTATACTTAGAATAGTTTAGATATTGTAGGTATATAGACAGAGTGACTGTGTATAAGTGCGTATATAAAAGTGATATTACCAAGCTCTCAGCATCCTGGCTCATCTTTTTCCACGCATGGTTCCCGCAGAGGAACCGCGCTCGGCGGCGTCGTGGCTACACACCAGGTAGGCTCAGGCACTGCACCATCACGTCACCATAACAACCGCCACATTCCATCACTGCATCCGCGTCCAAATCAACATATGATCGGTTCGCCCGGTCTCTCTGACGTCACACGCTTTCTCACTACTTCACAAGGTTGCACCGCAAGTGCACCCTAGGCTTGCACTCACCGAAAAGACAACAAACTCGAAGCGTCTTCACTTCGCAAATTGATCCGTTTCACCTGATCGTTCGGGAGTAATGGTGTTTGCGTGTGGGGAAATTGTGTGGAGTGACGCAGGTAACGACTTTCGCGCACGAACTGAGTGAAGCACGTCCGCGTCGTGGCACCGCGGCTGCTCGCGCCTCGCGCGCTCCACGTAACGGGCCGGGGCCCCCGCGCCGCTCCGCCTCCGCCCGGCCCCTGCGCCGCCGCCGCGCCGCGCCGCCGCCGGACTTGCCTTGACCTCACTCGCTCTACCTACACGGCACAGCAGTCTGCACTGACCCACCTTCCCCAATGCGCGTACGCCATGCGCCACAAACACATCAATCAGTATCTCGAATATAACCAATAGCATATTACCCACGTACCTACCTATCTACTCTTCGGCATTAGAACTTAACTGTATGTACAAGTAATATTTCAACAAAAATATAACCCACCAAGTAATACACCCGCCGCCTAACATGGAAGAAACACCTTCAAATGAAAAGGGATCAACTCAATCTGAGATTCAAAGGGATCAACTCAATCTGAGATTCAAAGGGATCAACTGGCTACTTGGTAGCCAGTAGTACTTAGTAGTAGTTGATATTACTAGTCTCTGGTAGTACGTGGTACTTGGTAGAAACTCAAAACTATCAGTTGATAACAAATTACTTGTATACAAAACTGTACTGAAGCCAGTTAGGACTTATGGGATCCAACTGTGGAGATCGGCCTGTACCTCTAATGTGAACTGCATCCAGCGCTACCAGAATGGCCTCTTGAGAAATACAGTGTAAACTCCATGTAACGTCCCTCGTTTTAACGACAAACTCTCTAAAGCGTCGAAATCACTCGGCTTTGGTTGGTTTAGCTTGTCTTGCATACAATGGTAATCTCTGTATAGCATTACACCCACTCTCAATAACGACAAGAATTTGTAATAAAAAGTTCTTTTTAAGTTGCCAAATTAGTAAAAACTGCTCAGCTGTGTATATCCTTTTGTCGTTTTATTATCCTAGACCATAGTAAACTCGCCTGTCGGCATCATACACACCAAACTTTCTAAGAAATCCGTTCTTTTGTTTACAAAATGGGATTGCTTGCACGTGTAGCTGCAGACTGTTGTTAGTAGAAGTGATGGATTTTATCTATACGTTGTCATATTCTTAGTAGCTCACAAACTTTCAAGTTGTAAAAATGGCTAGTAAGAGAAAATCACTGTGTATTGACGAAAAAGTTTCAAGACAAATCAGAAATAAACGTTTTCTTTTTCTAATACAGATTTTACTTCTCTCCATTTAAAGACAACTCTCTATAACGTCAAAATATGCTCAGTCCCTTGAGTGTCGTTATATAGAGTTTACACTGTATTTAAATTCACCCTGGTTCATCAGAAATACGTCCATGGCTGCATGACATACTTCGAATCAACACGGTCTCTAAGGAGATAAAAGCTAATGCTCGAACCTACCAGAAAACCCTAAAAATACACCCAAATAAGCTGGCACAACAAGTCACAAAGGTTTTATTTGAGTACGGCCGCCAAAAATTGTACCTAAGGAAAAAAATCGGAGTCCCTCTCATTTAAAATATTAAATTTCTAAGTTTCATATAATTTTATGATAAGTTTTAAATATATTCCTGGTGCGCAGAATTATGTTCATTCATTAACATAATTTAAGATTATTTTGGTTTCCTTTTCAGTGCGTATAATTATTTTTATGATAGAGTTAATTTTCGTATCCAGTACAAAAACCGTGTGTCCTACGACATCTTGCACATGGAACAAAACCAACTTGTACAGCGTAGGTTCGTCACCTCTTAAGTTTTGGTATTAAGTTTTCGTATTGTTTTTCTATGTTCAATTGAATTCTGTTATATAAAATATGCAATAAAAGTATTCGAAAACTAATTTCAAAAATATGTCTCGCTTTTCATTCCCGTATGTTACTTCACGTAAGTTACCATAAAACGAGGTAACTAACAAGTATCCAGGCCCGTAAAAAAGTTTATTTAGTATGGCAATACCACTCTACGCGTTGGCCAACCTATAGAAAAAATTCTCCATTTTCTTTTGAAAAAAAGTGAAAACAAGTTGGGCGGCGTTTTTGTCTCGGTGTTTTTAATTAATATTTTTAAGAGTGATTAAGCAAGGTAAGATCGCAAATTGTTGTATTGTTATATATTGTACTTGTAGATAGACTATTGTTTTGACAAAAAAACCGATGCGGCGCCTTCTCACTTCAAAACTCACATAGTTAAATACGTTTTAGGTCATGTCCACAGAGATTTTAATTCACGAATGATACCGTGTCTTACTATGTGTGTTACGGAACATTCGTGATCTGTTGTAATGCTAAGTGTACACTGATTGAAATAAATAAGCATAGTAAACTTGTGATATGGGAACCACATGACTGATAGACTACTTAATATTTTTTTTAATATACATATACTACATAGTTACATAAAAAAATAAATATTAAGTGAATAAAAAAGACGAGGTTCTCAAGTGGGGTTACATTTTTAATTTTTAATATTTTCGTCAATTCGGGGCGAATCAATAGTTAATTTCATTTTTACTTTTTAGATGGCGTTAACATCGGCGGAAAAAACGGTATACCTAGAGAGCGAATGCGAACTAATAACTTCAAAAAGTTTGAAGATGCGGAGCGGAATAAAAAACGGGAAAAAAATAATGCACGGAATCTGAAAAATAAACTCTAAGAAAACAGTGAAAAAGTAGAAAATATATCCAGAAAAAAACATAAAGAAAATGATACAAAAAATCAAACTAATATTTCCACTAATGATGCTGAAAGTGATACATAAAGTGAATATGTATATTAATAAAGCACGACTAGCAGAAAGGAAAAAGTTCATTTAAGACATTTGGCTATTGTAAAAACGGACAATGAGAAAAAAATCAGCAATATGACAAAGGAGATTAAAGCAATTAATAATATATGACATAATAATTTTAGTTTGAAAAATAGTGGTTTACCTAGAATGGTAATTACATAGGCTGATTATTGCATTTTCATCTAGTTCCTCACATTTTTATTACGTATCTTTTAAAAAAACAATCTGATTAAAAACTTGTTGATATATCTTCCGTTTTATTTTAACAATGGAGGTAGTATAATCGAGAACTAAGGAATGTCTTTAATTGTACTCTAGGCTTTACAAAAATCACGTGTGTTACCGTATTCACGTATGTTACCGTGTGTTACCAATTCACGATTGTTAAAGAACAATTTTTGGCGGCCATACTCATTTATGAAGCGGCTGAAAAGAAAAGATGTTATGCTACTTGGTGACTGAAAAGAATCAAGAGTGAGATTAGGAGTGCACTGTGCCCGACGCAAAACCCACAAACAATTTGCTCATAGTTGTAAAACTGATCGCAGATAATACTCGGAAAAGAGAAAAAAAAACAACTTCAGATAATGATCGAAATCATAATTATTCGGTTTATTCACCTAAGTATAATTACATGCAGATGCCTTCTTTCTCATGGACTCCATCATGAGATCTTGTACAAATCTGACAATGTGGTAAAGAATTGTCGCTAAAAATATGTCGACGAAAATGTGTCCATCTGCCACCAAGAGTTTGTTCTCTTTCTTCAAGTCTCATAACCGTACATCAATATCGGTCTTTAGGGATAGATCCGAATCTACTGGATCTAAGAACACTTTGTATATGAATGCCGATATCTTCCTGCGTCGTGTTAGTGTTCTGTTTTAGACACAGAACACATTTTATACTCTGTGGTGTTAGTCACCACAGTGCAGCCTAGCTACACTCCTTTGAAAATATGGTTCCAACATGTACCTAAGTAGGTCTTCCTTCACGTTTCTGTCTAACGTGGTGTCTAACATTTTTCTATCTTAGCTTTGAGAAATAGTATATCACACTATCACATCATTATTATAAATTATACATAGCTCGATTACCACTCCCTGACTCACTCACTGACTCATTGACATGATTGTTCTCCCAGATGCCCCCTCGTAGGGTGGAAATGTTTGGCAGGATCGTATAGAGGAAGTTCCGCTGAGTTAGGAATAAATCCTAAAGTCCCCCTTTTGACCCCCATTCGCTCCCATCCACCTCGTATCTCGCAAAGTAAAAGTCTTAGAGCATTTGTGCCAAAACTAATGTTGCTCTGGACATTTTTTTATATCCGGATCAAATAAAATAAATCGTCTTTCATACAAAAAAAAATTTGTCCCATACAAAATATTTTTGTGCAAATACCGTACACCGTATATTTCGTTTGCCGTAACTTTCTTAATGTTTTTGTAGGGAGCCAAACGGCTTGTGGGTACTAAAAATTTTATTTTACTGTAATTTTATTTATTGGTGGAGGGGCATGAGATTTTTTTTTTTAGTTTTTGGAGGGGCATAAGGCAACTTGCTTAGTAAATTTTCATGTTTATGCGACATCCATCATCATCATCATTTTGGATGTCCAAAATTTTTTTTTTTGTTTTTGGAGGGGCATTGGGCAACTTGCTTAGTAAATTTTCTTGTTAATGCGACTTACATCATCATCATCATTTTGGAAGTCCAAATTTTTTTTTTTAGTTTTGGAGGGGCATAAGGTATATTCCTTAGTAAATTTTCATGTTTATGCGACATCCATCATCATCATCATTTTGGAAGTCCAAAATTTTGTTTTTTTTAGTTTTTGGAGGGGCATAAGGCAACTAGCTTAGTAAATTTTCATGTTTATGCGACACCATCATCATCATCATTCTGGATGTCCAATTATGTTTTTGTTAGTTTTGTAGGGGCATAAGGCAACTTTCTAAATAAATTTTAATGTTTATGCGACATCCATCATCTTCATCATTTTGGATGTCCAAATTTTTTTTATGTTTTTGAGGGGCATAGGGCAACTTGCTTAGTAAATTTTCATGTTCATGCGACAGCCATCATCATCATCATTTTGGATGACCTAATTTTTTTTTTTAGTTTTGCAGGGGCATAAGGCAACTTGCTTAGTAAATTTTCATATTTATGCGACGTCCATCATCATCATCATTTTGGATGACCAATTTTTTTTTGTATTTGGGGCATAGGGCAACTTGCTTAGTAAATTTTCATGGTAATGCGACATACATCATCATCATTTTGGAAGTCAAAATATTTTTTTTTTTTAGTCTTTGGAGGGGCATAAGACAACTTGCTTAGTAAATTTTCATGTTAATGCGACATCCATCATCATTATTATATTGGATGTCCAAATTTTTTTTATTTTTTTTTTAGTTTTGGAGGGGCATAAGGCAACTTGCTTAGTAAATTTTAATGTTTATGCGACATCCATCACCATCATCAGTTTGGATGTCTCAATTTTTTTTTTTTAGTTTTAGGTATATAGGCAACTTGTTAAGTAAATTTTAATGTTTACGCGATATCCATCATCATCATCGTTTTAGATGTTCAAAATTTATTTTTTTGGTTTTTAGACGGGTATAAGGCAACTTGCTTACTAAATTTTCATGTTTATGCGACATCCATCATCATCATCATAATCATCATTTTGGATGTCCAATTTTTTATTTTTAGTTTTTGGAGGGGTATAAGGCAACTAACTAAGTAAATTTTATTGTTTATGCGATATCCATCATCATCATCATTTTGAATGTCCAAATTTATTTTTTTTAGAATTTGGAGGGGCATAAGGCAACTTGCTTAGTAAATTTTCATGTTTATGATTGCTTCTACCACCTCGATATCGTCTTTGATTGCTTCTTTCAATTCGTTTTCATCTTTGAATGCTTATTTTACTTCTTCCACTTCGATATACTCTTTGATTGCTACTTCCACTTTGATATCGCCTTTGACTGCTTCTTCCACTTCGATATCATCTTTTATTGCTTTTTTTAAATTAAATACCCTATTCGATTGCTTAGTTAACTTCGATATCTTATGTGATAGATTCTTCCATTTCGATATCTTCGTTGATTGCTTCTTCCACTACGATATCCTCTCAACAAAATTATGATTTATAAAAAAAACTTTAATTGCTTGTATCTCCTAAACGGAAACAGTTAGACATAGTAAAGTTTACAAAATGGTAGTACAAATTTTTGGTGGAATCGTTTTTTTATTGTCATCATCGATCTTGATAGGTATCCTTTTTGATTTCTTCTTTCACTTCGGTATCTTCTTTGATCGTGTTTTCTACTTCGATATCCTCTTTGAATGCTTATTCCAATTCGATATCGTCTTTGATTGCGTCTTCCATTTGGATATTCTCTTTTATTGCTACTTCACTTCGATATCCTCTTTTATTGCTTTTTTAAATTTAATATCCTATTCGATTGCTTCATTAACTTCGATATCTTCTTTGATAGATTCTTCCACTTCGATATCTTCGTTGATTGCTTTTTCCACCACTATATCCTCTCAACAAAATTATGATTTTTATTAAAAAAACTTTAATTGCTTGTATCTCCTAAACGGAAGCAGTTAGGCATAGTAAAGTTTACAAAATGATAGAAGCAATTTTTGGTAGAATCGTTTTTCATTGTCATCATCGACCTTGATAGGTATCCTTTTTGATTTCTTCTTTCACTTCGGTATCTTCTTTGATCGTGTTTTCTACTTCGGTATCTTCTTTGAATGCTTATTCCAATTCAATATCGTCTTTGATTACGTCTTCCAATTAGATATTCTCTTTTATTGCTACTTCCACTTCGATATCGTCTTTGACTGCTTCTTCCACTTCTATATCCTCTTTTATTGCTTTTTTAAATTTAATATCCTATTCGATTGCTTCGTTAACTTCGATATCTTATTTGATAGATTCTTCCACTTCGATATCTTCGTTGATTGCTTCTTCCACTACGATATCCTACCAACAAAATTATGATTTTTATTCAAAAAAACTTCAATTGCTTGTATCTCCTAAACGAAAGCAGTTAGACTAGGGATTGCATTATCCGTAAGATTTTAGTATCCGAATAATTCGGATAGTAGTGAACTTTACTATTTGGATATCCGGATATTACGGATAATTCGAATAATTTTGGGAAAAGCGTTAACAACGAAAATAATTGTTATTAAAGTAGCTATAAACAATGTTTAAGTTATTCCAACATTTACCATTAAAATATAAATCACTTTTGACCATAAGGAAACTCGATAGGTATAATTTAGATCACGTTTTCTGTCACAAAATGCGACAAATATTAAAAATAAAAGATAAACAGTGTTTTAAATTCAGATTACTTTTTAGATACATGCACTTACTGCACATAATTATGAAATTATGGTTTTGATGTTGTTAATTTCATGTTTAAATCGTGATTTTTTGGTGAATTTTACTATTCGTTTAATTCGAATTATCCGAATATATTGATCGTCACTATCCGGATAGTAAAATCACACGGATATTCGAATAATACGGATATTCGGATATCCGAATTGCAAGCTCTAAGTTAGACATAGTAAAGTTTACAAAGTGGTAGTACAAATTTTTGGTGGAATCGTTTTTGTATTGTCGTCATCGATCTTGATAGGTATCCTTTTTTATTTCTTCTTTAACTTCTGTGTCTTCTTTGGTCGTGTTTTCTACTTCGGTATCCTCTTTAAATGCTTATTCCTATTCGATATCTTCTTTGATTGCGTATTCCACTTAGATATTTTCTTTTATTGCTACTTCAACTTCGATATCTTCGTTGATTGCTTCTTCCACTACGACATCCTCTCAACAATATTATGATTTTTCTTAAAAAAAACGTATTGCTTGTATCTCCTAAACGGAAGCAATTAGGTATAGTAAAGTTTACAAAATCGTAGAAACAATTTTTGGTGGAATCGTTTTTTATTGTCATCATCGACCTTGATAGGTATCCGTTTTGATTTCTTCTTTCACTTCGGTATCCTCTTAGATTGCTTCTTCCACTTCGATATCGTCTTTGATTGCGTCTTCAAATTAGATATTTTCTTTTATTGCTACTTCCACTTCGATATCGTCTTTGACTGCTTCTTCCACTTCGATATCCTCTTTTATTGCTTTTTTAAATTTAATATCCTATTCGATTGCTCCGTTAACCTCGATATCTTATTCGATAGATTCTTCCACTTCGATATCTTCGTTGATTGCTTCTTCCACTACGATATCCTCTCAACAATATTATGATGTTTCTTAAAAAAAAATTATTGCTTGTATCTCCTAAACGGAAGCAGTTAGGTATAGTTAGGTTAGGTAAAGTTTACAAAATGGTGGAACCAATGGTGGTTGGTGGAATCGTTTTTGTTTTTTATTATCATCATCGACCTTGATAGGTTTCCGTTTTGATTTCTTCTTTCACTTCGGTATCCTCTGAGATTGCTTCTTCCACTTCGATATCGTCTTTGACTGCTTCTTCCACTTCGATATCCTCTTTTATTGCTTTTTTAAATTTAATATCCTATTCGATTGCTTCGTTAACTTCGATATCTTATTTGATAGAATCTTCCACTTCGATATCTTCATTGATTGCTTCTTCCACTACGATATCCTCTCAAAAAATTATGATTTTTCTTAAAAAAAACTTTAATTGCTTGTATCTCCTAAACGGAAGCAGTTAGGTATAGTAAAGTTTACAAAATCGTAGAAACAATTTTTGGTGGAATCGTTTTTTATTGTCATCATCGACCTTGATAGGTATCCGTTTTGATTTCTTCTTTCACTTCGGTATCCTCTTAGATTGCTTCTTCCACTTCGATATCGCCTTTGATTGCGTCTTCAAATTAGATATTCTCTTTTATTGCTACTTCCACTTCGATATCCTCTTTTATTGTTTTTTTAAATTTAATATCCTATTCGATTGCTCCGTTAACCTCGATATCTTATTCGATAGATTCTTCCACTTCGATATCTTCGTTGATTGCTTCTTCCACTACGATATCCTCTCAACAATATTATGATTTTTCTTAAAAAAAAATGTATTGCTTGTATCTCCTAAACGGAAGCAGTTAGGTATAGTAAAGTTTACAAAATGGTGGAACCAATGGTGGTTGGTGGAATCGTTTTTTATTATCATCATCGACCTTGATAGGTATCCGTTTTGATTTCTTCTTTCACTTCGGTATCCTCTGAGATTGCTTCTTCCACTTCGATATCGTCTTTAATTGCGTCTTCCACTTCGAAGTCCTCTTTGATTACTTCTTTTATTTTGATACCCTCTTTAATTTCTGCTTCCACTTATCTTCTTTGATCGTGTTTTCTACTTCGGTATCCTCTTTGAATACTTATTCCAAGTCGATATCGTCTTTGATTGCGTCTTCCACTTGGATATTCTCTTTTATTGCTACTTCCACTTTGATATCGTCTTTGACTTTCTTCCACTTCGATATTCTCTTTTATTGCTTTTTTAAAATTTAATATCTTATTTGAATGCTTCGTACACTTCGATATCTTATTTGATAGATTCTTCCACTTCGATATCTTCGTTGATTGCTTCTTCCACTACGATATCCTCTCAACAAAATTTTGATTTTTCTTAAAAAAACTTTAATTGCTTGTATCTCCTAAACGGAAGTAGTTAGGTATAGTAAAGTTTACAAAATCGTAGAAACAATTTTTGGTGGAATCGTTTTTTATTGTCATCATCGACCTTGATGGGTATCTGTTTTGATTTCTTCTTTCACTTCGGTATCCTCTTAGATTGCTTCTTCCACTTCGATATCGTCTTTGATTGCGTCTTCAAATTAGATATTCTCTTTTATTGCTACTTCCACTTCGATATCGTCTTTGACTGCTTCTTCCACTTCGATATCCTCTTTTATTGTTTTTTTTAAATTTAATATCCTATTCGATTGCTCCGTTAACCTCGATATCTTATTCGATAGATTCTTCCACTTCGATATCTTCGTTGATTGCTTCTTCCACCACGATATCCTCTCAACAATATTATGATTTTTCTTAAAAAAAATGTATTGCTTGTATCTCCTAAACGGAAGCAGTTAGGTATAGTAAAGTTTACAAAATGGTGGAACCAACGGTGGTTAGTGGAATCGTTTTTTATTATCATCATCGACCTTGATAGGTATCCGTTTTGATTTCTTCTTTCACTTCGGTATCCTCTAAGATTGCTTCTTCCACTTCGATATCGTCTTTAATTGCGTCTTCCACTTCGAAGTCATCTTTGATTACTTCTTTTATTTTGATACCCTCTTTAATTTCTGCTTTCACTTATCTTCTTTGATCGTGTTTTCTACTTCGGTATCCTCTTTGAATACTTATTCCAAGTCGATATCGTCTTTGATTGCGTCTTCCACTTGGATATTCTCTTTTATTGCTACTTACACTTTGATATCGTCTTTGACTGCTTCATCCACTTCGATATTCTCTTTTATTGCTTTTTTTAAATTTAATATCCTATTCGATTGCTTCGTAAACTTCGATATCTTATTTGATAGATTCTTCCACTTCGATATCTTCGTTGATTGCTTCTTCCACTACGATATCCTCTCTACAAAATTATGATTTTTCTTAAAAAAAACTTTAATTGCTTGTATCTCCTAAACGGTAGTAGTTAGGCATAGTAAAGTTTACAAAATGTTGGTACAAATTTTTGGTGGAATCGTTTTTTTTATTTTCATCATCGATCTTTATAGGTATCCTTTTTGATTGCTTCTTTTACTTTGGTATCTTCTTTGATTGCTTCTTCCACTTCGATATCGTCTTTGATTGCTTCTTCCATTTAGATAACCTCTTTGATTGCTTCATCCACTTGGGTATCCTATTTGATCGCGTTTTCTACTCGAATATCCTTTTTGGTTGCTACTTTCTCTTTGATATCCGTTTTGCCTGCTATTTCCACTTGGATATCCGCTTTGAATGCTTTTTCCATTTTGATATCCTCTTTGATGATTGCTTCTTCCACTTCGATATCCTCCTTGATTGTTTCTTCTAATTCGTTATCCTCTTTGTTTGCTTTTTTCCATTTTGATATCCTTTTTGATAGATTCTTCTACTTTGTTAACCTCTTTAATTGCTTTCTCATTTTCGATATCCTCTTTGATTGCATTTTTTTCGATATCCTGTTTGGTTGCTTCTTTCACTTTGATATGCTCTTTGATTGCTTCTTCTACAAACAGAAAAACACGCAAACTGCAAGTAGCTCGCGCACCACGCGACCTCTAGTTGTATTATATATAGCTCGATTACCACTCACTGACTCACTCACTGACTCATTGACATGATTGTTCTCCCAGATGCCCCTCGTAGGGTGGAAATGTTTGGTGGGATCGTATAGAAGAAGTTTCGCTGAGTTCGGAATAAATCCTAAAGTCCCCCTTTTGTCCCCCATTCGCTCCCATCCACTTCGTATCTCGGAAAGTACAAGTCTTAGAGCATTACCGCCAAAACTAATGTTACTCAGGGCATTTTTTTTTATCCGGATCTATTAAAAAAAATCATCTTTTATACAAAAAAAAAATGTCTCATACAAAATATTTTTGTGCAATTACTGTACTAATATGAGCCAGACGGATTGTGGGTACCTACTATAAAATTTATATTACTGTAATTTTATTTATTGGTGGAAGGGCATGAGATAACTAAATTTTCAAATTTTTTCTCTTTTTTTTTTGTTTTTGGATGGGCAAAGGCAACTTTCTTAGTAAATTTGCATGTTTATGCGACATCCATCATCATCATTTTGAGACGTCCCGTTTTTTTTTTTTAGTTTTTGGATGGGCATAAGGCAACTTTCTTAGTAAATTCTCATGTTTATGCAACATCTAAAAGCATTACTTTGAAACGTCCAATTTGTTTTACTTTTTTTAGTTTCTGGAGGGGTATAATTCAACTCTCTTAGTAAATTTTCATTTTTATGCGACAGCTATCATCATCATTTTGAAACGTCCAAATTTTATTTTCTTTAGTTTTTGGAAGGGCATAAGGCAACTTTCTTCGTAAATTCCATTTCGATACCCTCTTTAATTTTTGCTTCCACTTGGATATCCCTTTTAATTGCTTCTTCAATTTAGATAACTTCTTTGATTGCTTCATCCACTTAGGTATCCTCTTTGATCGCATTTTCTACTTGGATATCTATATTGAATTCATCTTTTCCTTTAATATCATGTTTGACTGTTTTTTCCACTGGGATATCCTTTTTGATTGCATCTTTTCCTTTGATATCCTTTTTGACTGCTTTTTCCACTTCGATATCCTCCTTGATTGCTTCTCCTACTTCGATATCCTCTTTGTTTGCTTATTCCATTTTGATATCCTCTTTGATAGATTCTTCCACTTTTATATCCTCCTTGATTGCTTCTCCTACTTCGATATCCTCTTTGTTTGTTTTTCCATTTTAATATCCTCTTTGATAGATTCTTCCACTTTGATAACCTCTTTGATTGCTTCTTCCACTTCGATATCCTCTTTGATTGTTTTTTTAAATTTAATATTCTATGCGATTGCTTTGTTAACTTCGATAATCTTATTTGATAGATTCTTCCATTTCGATATCTTCGTTTATTGCTTCTTCGACTACGATATCCCCTTAACAAAATTATTTTTCTGAAAAAACTTTTATCGCTCGTATCTTCTTAACGGAAGCAGATAGACATAGTAATTTTTTTAAAAAAGTAGTACAAGTTTTTGGTGCAATCGTTTTTTTATTGTCATCATCGACCTTGATAGGTATCCATTTTGATTTCTTCTTTCACTTCGGTATCTTCTTTAATCGTGTTTTCTATTTCGACATCCTCTTTGAATGCTTATTCGACTTCGATATCGTCTTTGATTGCGTCTTCCACTTCGAAGGGATCTTTGATTACTTCTTTCATTTTGATAACCTCTTTAATTTCTGCTTCCACTTGGATATTCCCTTCGATTGCTTCTTCCATTTAGATAACCTCTTTAATGGCTTCATCCCTTTGGATATGCTCTTTGATCGCGTATTTTACTTGGATATCATTTTGATTGCATCTATCCCTTTGATATTCTTTGTGACTGCTTTTTTTACTTGGATATCCTCTTTGAATGCTTTTTCCATTTTGATAGTCTCTTTGATGTTTGTTTCTTTCACTTGGATGTCCTCTTTAATTGCGTTTCCTACTTCGATATCGTCTTTGTTTGCTTTTTCCATTTTTATATCCTCTTTGATTGCTTCTTCCACTTTGATATCCTCCTTAATTGCTTCTCCTACTTCGATGTCTCCTTTGATTGCTTCTTCTATTTAGATAACCTCTTTGATTGCTTCATCCACTTGGGTATACTCTTTGATCGCGTTTTCTACTTGGATATTCTTTTTGATAGCATTTTACGCTTTTATATCCTTTTTGACTGCGTTTTCCACTTGGATATCCCTGTTGCATGCTTTTTCCATTTTGAAATCCTCTTTGATGATTGTTTTTTGCGCTTTGATATCCACCTTGATTGCTTCTCCTACATACTTCGATATCCTCTTTGTTTGCTTTTTCCATTTTGATATCCTCTTTGATAGATTCCTCCAATTTGATAACCTCTTTGATTGCTTTGTCATCTTCGATATCCTCTTTGATTGCATTTTTCTTCAATATCCTGTTTGGTTGCTTCTTTCACTTCGATATCCTCTATGATTTCGTCTTCTACAAACAGAAAAACACGCGACCTCTAGTTATTATTATAAATGCGAAAGTTTGGATGTTTGTTTACTTATAAGTATATTAGTTTGTTACTCAATCACGTCGTAACGGCTGAACCTATTTCAATGCAGAAAGAAAGACAATACATTTATTTGACACACATACAGGACAATTAAATTTGGTATGTAGGTACGTAGATTATAACCTGGATTAACACTTAAGCTACTTTTTATTGACAAACCAGGCGTGCGATGCCGCGGGCGGAAGCTACTTTTTTTTTCATATTCTTCGACAAATTACATGTGCTTGGACAAGTCAGATGAAACAATTAAAATATGTTACCCACGTAATTATTACATAATCCATAATACATAAAGATACCTATAGTTAATATTTTTTTATAAAAAAAAGAAACAGTTCTAAATAATAACAATTTAAAATAAGGTCTGCAAAAGCATCGTCAAATTGTAAATAATAATTAAATAATAATGAGAAAAAATAATAATAATAAATTAATAAATTTATATATGTCAGGTAATCATTACAATTCATCAAATTTAAATATTGTTTTATCAGCAAAAGCTTCGTCCAACTTATAATAACTTTTACAAATAAGATGTCTTTTTATAAATGATTTAAATGAATTATCTGACATACATATTACATTGTGCGGTATTTTATTGTACAATTTAATTGCTGTACAAGTAGTAGCTCTTTGAAATTTGGGCTAACCTTGTTTTAGGTAAGACAAGACGATTTCGATTTCGAGTGTTATAATTATGTACATATTTATTTCTAGTCATTTTATCAATGTTTTCTCTTACATATAGAACATACTGTAGTATAAACTCTCCGGTCATTGTCATAATACCTAGATCACTAAACTTTTCCCGACATGAATCAATGTACCCCATACTCAAAATATAACGGATTGCCCGTTTTTGAAGTAAAAATACTCTATTGGCATCTGCTGCTGTACCCCAAAACAAAATGCCATAAGTCATTAATGCATCCTTTATGCATCCTAACTCCTTTATTTTTTTTATTGCATATGTTGCAGAGCACAACTTCTTAAGAAGAAGGTCAAAGTGGATTGCCCATGTCAATTTGGTGTCTAGCCAAACACCCAAAAATTTTACGCTAATACCTAGTTGGAGACACCTTAAGTTTATCGAACACATCTTCAATACATTTAGGAGTTTCAAGATATCTAGTGCTCAAAGAAAAGTTTATGATATTTGTCTTATTAACATTAAGAAGCATGTTGTTAGCCGAGAACTAGATTTTAATGTTGTTTAAAGATTGCAGTATTTTACTGCCTACCTGATTTATTGTTTTATCTTTTATAACAAGGCTTGTGTCATCTGCAAACAGGATTACATCAACGTCTTTAAGTACAACGGACACGTCATTAATATAAACAATAAAATGCGTTGTTATAAATAAAATTTAAGAACAATAATTTTAACCAACCTCACAAGATAAACAACATCGCGTAATCGGTGAAACCGGCCTCTTGCCGGCCAAACCAAAGTTACCAGTTCTGATTTTTTTGTGGGCAATGGCTGTGCGGCTCACAGCTTCTATTCTAAACTACCCACATTTAGTTCACTTTATTATATGCTTGATCTTTAAATATTTTGTTGTGTCGTGTTAATATTTTATTGAATGATAAGTTTTATGTGTATATACTATAGTCTAACTTTTTATTAGCTGCAGTAAAATGACGTTTCTAAATGTCATTCCGTAAAATAATGTTGCCAGCCTAATCTCAATAGGGATGTGATTCAGTTCACAAAAATTAATTAAATAACATTATTATGACGTTTTTGTTTCATTTTGAATGAACCTCCCTATACTTCCACTAAAAAAGATCAATCCTCTAGTATAGTAATAATAATAGGTTAAAAAAATACATTACAACTTAATATTAAATCTCAAAAAAAAAACCAAACTGATTATTCATTTATGATTCACTCATTTAGCTACATCCCTATTTATTTTTCTTCAAAAACCGGCAACCCACAAAACGTCATTTTACTGCAGCTAATAAAAAGTTAGATTATAAACTGAAATTATAAATTTTACCACAAATAACAATTGCAAATATGTTAAATTATGATTTTTCTAGTTTCGTGAAGATAATAATGTGTAATGGAAAGTAATAAGTGTATGTAATGTAAGTATCTTAATATAATTGTAAAAATGCACTGTTCACTGTATCAAAACAACTATTTAAAATGTTGAATTTATGTTTCTCAGTAAGCGATTTATTGTAAATCTTTTGAGAAATAAAATATCTTAAACCGTAAAAAGCAAGGGACCCAAAATTGACCCTTTGTTGTTACATATACAAGGGCTGAAAGAGATCACACACGAGATATTTTGACGCTAAGAATTCGAGAGTGTTATTGATCGCTTACACCTTAAATTCGTGATGAAAATACAGTCTGTTATTTTTTTTTTGTATGTTATTTGTGGGGAAACAGGCTTACGGCCCACCTGATGGTAAGCGGTCACCGTCGCCTATTGACACCGGCAACACCCGGGGTATTGTCGGTATTCCCTACACCGTAGAAACCTCTTTACATTTCTCTTGAAGCGTGCCATGTCGTAGCCTAATGGGAAAACCTCAGATGGTAGCTCTTTCCACATCTTGCAAGTATGGGGTAGAAAAGATCGCGTGAAGCGTGTGGTGCGTGATATCCAATTGTCGATGATATGTGGATGAGCTTTATTACGTTGTCGAGAAGTGCGGTGGTAAAATCTCGACGACGGGATGATATCAAATAGCTCCACAGAACATTCCCCATTATACAGGCGGTAGAATACACTGAACGATCCGATGTCACGGCGTTGACTCAGCGGTTCCAGCCTGTAGGCGAGTTTGGGATCACCGATGATTCTAATGGCTCTTCTCTGAAGGGAGTCAAAACGAAGCAATTGGTACTTTGGAGCTCCGTGCCAAAGATGGGAAGTACGTATTCTACATGCGGCCGAACTTGCGGTTTGTTATATTGTTATACAATAGCCGTTGTTATTTATTTTCAATAATTGTATTTCAATGTAACATACAATAGGTTTTTAAGCATTCTAGATGTACCTATGTACCCTGTAAGAGTATGGATAGGTATGGTATAAAAATACATAATAGCTACGTAAACAAAGTCTTAAATCTAGAAATCTTAGAAGAAGGTAGATACAGTGTAAACTCCATGTAACGTCACTCGTTTTAACGACAAACTCTAAAGCGTCGAAATCACTCGGCTTTGGTTGGTTTAGCTTGTCTTGCATACAATGGTACACTCTGTATAGCATTACACCCACTCTCAATAACGACAACAATTTGTAATAAAAAGTTCTTTTTAAGTTGCCAAATTAGTAAAAACTAGCTGTGTATATCCTTTTGTCGTTTTATTATCCTAGACCATAATAAACTCGACTGTCGGCATCATACACACCAAACTTTCTAAGAAATCCGTTCTTTTGTTTACAAAATGGGATTGCTTGCACGTGTAGCTGCAGATTGTTGTTAGTAGAAGTGATGGATTTTATCTATACGTTGTCATATTCTTAGTAGCTCACAAACTTTCAAATTGTAAACATAAACTGTAAAACGCAATAGCGTTCAAATTAAAACAGATTTTTATTGTAGGTACTATTTAACAAGACAAATCAGAAATAAACGTTTTCTTTTTCTAATACAGATTTTACTTCTCTCCATTTAACGACAACTCTCTATAAAGTCAAAATATGCTCAGTCCCTTGAGTGTCGTTATATAGAGTTTACACTGTATATACATTTTTTTACTAGACTAAGATAAATTGCGTAACTTTGTTACGGTAATTACTAAATTGGGAGGTAGGTAGGTAATAGAAACATTTTAATTTTACATAGACTGTATTTCATATTACTTACCTACTTAACTCTTAAAAATTCAAATACATTATAATTGCATTTTTATAATATTAGTTTTTTTAAGTTTTTAATCAACGTTATGTCTTATAATTCGTTTTTAATTGAGACTGGGACTAATAAACCTTTTTATTGAAACCGGAAGCACTAAATGCCCCCTCCGCGGATTTTATCAAGTTCGAAGAGGTTTGTAAGTTTTCTTACAAAATAGCTGTTTCAAAAATGTAGATGCTGAGCAAAATTAACATCTTCCATCATTATTATAAACACGAGATTATCACTTATCGGTGTTTCGACCGACAATGTTTCGGTTCAATTCGTGAACCTTCGTCAGGGGTGAGTAAGATCCGCTCCGAGTAACGTCTCGAGTCGCCTCACACTGAGACTGAGTGAAGATTGCGATGAAGGTTCACGAATTGAACCGAAACATTGTCAGTCGAAACAGCGATAAGACGTTAGGTACGTGATAAATCCCTTATTTCTAATAATGATTGAAATTAATCACGAAAGTTTCTTAAGTATAACATCTACCATTGTATAAAATGTAGCCGGCAGCTATAGCGTAAGCATTTTTTTCTGCATGATGAATAAGTATTACAGCCATGCGTACGTAGGCGTAGGCATAGTAGGCAGTCATCGCGGTTTCTATGTCCATATTTGTTGAAATAAAACTTCTTTACGCACGCTTGACTTAGGGAGTAAGCTGGTGAATGCGTAACGAAAAGTGCGAACGGAAGTTGAGAGGGAGATATAAGTAAGTGAATATAGAAAGAGAGAGAGTTACATTTTGTATATTTTTAACGTTAATGTGCGAGTGCGAGTTGCGTCTGTGCGGAATGGACATAGACCTACAGATGTGTTGACAATTTTGTAATTGAACAATTTTATAAATTAATATTTTGAAAAAGAAGTTTTACTTCAGTCGTAAAGCTAAAGCACACTCGTTTTTGAAGTAAAACTTCTTTACGCACACTTGATTTGGGGAGTAAGCTGGCGAATGCGTTACGATAAGTGGGAACGGAAGTTAAGAGGGAGATATAAGTAAGTGAAGATAGAAAGAGAAAAGTTACGTTTCGTATATTACTGTAGGGGCAAGAGAGAGAGAGAAAGGTGCGAGCACACATTAACTTTCTCTCTTTCTCTCATAGCCAGTTGATTTGTCTCTAAGCTCCTTTCCCAAATTAGCCTTAATTAGGTATACAAACTGCAAAAACAAAACCCTCCTTCATGCTGTATAATAGAGTTTATTTTGCCATAGATCAAAAAAGTATTTACGACGTTTCGTATTTTGAATCTACCAGCTTCGATTTACGAAAAAGTTCAGCTATTCCACAACAGATGGCAGGCAGCAGCAGAAGTTTTACTGCAGTCGCATGTGCAAAGCACACTGTTTTTTTTTAATTTTTAAGAATAGTTAACGCATACAAAAATTGAAACTGTTTGGTTTAAATATTTTCAATATGTGTATGCCCAAAAAGGTTGGTTAGTGAAGTTAAATTTAGGGGTGTTTTGGATAAGGCATAAATTGCATTGTTTTAGTCTTTTTGTATTTACTTGTAAGTTATGTGTAAGCCAAGATTTATATTAGTTATAAAAAGTGTGTTTATTTCATTTAAGGGGACACCGGAGGGACAATCGCCCATACAACACGTACTACCAAGATCATTTCTAATTGGAGCATATTTCTACCTTAATAAGGTATTATTTTAATTTGAATAGTATTTATCTAGGTTCCCAACCATATATTAGTAAAAATACTTACCTAAAATGAAATAGAAGCGTATCGCATTCTGCATGTTTTTACGTCATAAAAGACCTGTTTTCAACCTAATTGTTTCGTATTAAAAACAACAACATCTTACGTATCCTAGTCATGGGAACATAGATTATATCGTCTAGTTACAGAATAACAACACAATGAGAAAAAGACAACAAGTTTTCAGTCATCATTTTTGGTATTACGGAACACAGTCAAAATCTAATCAAATTTAGAATCGTTCTATTGCTATCACTGTCGCTCTGCGTAGCTAATCTTCGTCACTAAACAGGGATAGCGATATTCAGGCCGTAGTTTTTGACGCGGCCGAATTGAAGTTGCGCTCAGTGTTCGCCGGCGCGTTAATGAGTTACCATTAGGTGTGCATCTAAAGAGAAAGGAAACATCATCTGCAAAAAGAATGCAAGAGAAGTTAGTAATAGCTTTTGGTAGGTCGTTAATTATATACAGATTTTTTTATTTTTACGATCGAAATAAAAAAAACCACTCATGCTCTAAAATTGGTTGCTGTGAACTCGATAACGGCTCCGTAAATGCAATTTACGGCCCGAGGTTGTATTTTATGAATGCGGCCTCTTTCTTTTATAAGGTTAAATAGAGGTTAAATAGGTTTTATAAGGTTTATTAAGGTTTTGTCATAGTTATTGTATTTATTTTTAGCATTTACCTACCTATGAATGTAACCTCTTTTAGTTTTATTCATAGAAATAAGGATTAAAATTATGCCTGGAATACGGGACGTCCCGGAAAATACGGGACGTCTGGCAACCCTACTCTGCACGCTCTACAAATGCGAAGGTGGCCGATTATCACCGATATTCTTTGTCTAAAGATAGATGACTGTACTACTGCTTATTGCAAGGAATTTGTACTAAATAGGTAAGTCAATGCAATGGCCTAAAACTCCGGCTGAGGTTTTCGTCAGATGGTGGTCCCTTCGTTTTGTGAACAGTGAACGGACGACCAGTGGTCTCGAACGTCATAGAGCGAGATCGGTAGAATTGCCAGCTAAAATCGGTATATTTTCACCCAAAATCGGTATTTGACAAAAAATAATACAATTTTTTTTTTTTTAATATTGTTTATTTATTTAAAAAACTTACAGACTAATTTATAACAATCATACTTAAGTATAATTATTTATTATACCAATATTCTTTGGCCAAAGCCGCGGTCATCTTCGAATTTATTTCAAAATCATAACAATTATCTGTATTGAGGGGACACCAAAGGGACAATCGCCCATACAACACGTACTACCAAGATCATTTCTAATTGGAGCATATTTCTACCTTAATAAGGTATTATTTTAATTTGAATATTATTTATCTAGGTTCCCAACTATATATTAGATGAAAATACTTACCTACCTAAAATGAAATAGAAGCGTATCGCTTTCTGCATGTTTTTACGCCATAAAAGACCTGTTTTCAACCTAATTGTTTCCTATTAAAAACAACAACATCTTACGTAATCGTCATGGGAACATAGATTATATCGTCTAGTTACAGAATTTCAACACAATGAGAAAAATACAACAAGTTTTCAGTCATTATTTTTGGTATTACGGAACACGGTCAAAATCTAATCAAATTTAGAATCGTTCTATTGCTATCACTGTAGCTCTGCGTAGCTAAACTTCGTCACTAAACAGGGATAGTGATATTCAGGCCTAAGTTTTTGACGCGGCCGAACTGAAGTTACGCTCGGGGTTCGCAGGCGCGTTAAAGAGTCGTTTTGAATGTAATAGACCAGTGATTCCTACTCACAGGAACTATAGAAGCAGTTTTGCCAAATTTTAACATTTTTGGATCAATTAGGTCTAAACCTTTTATTGGGTTATTAAAATCGGTAGAAAAATCCGGATAATTTCCATGTGTACTATGAAATCATAGAAAAATCGTTATATTGCGGTAGAACAGAGCCCATATCGGTAGAAATACCGAAAAATCGCTAGGTTCGAGACCACTGCGGACGACGGTTGCGGAGCATTTTTAGAGGGCTCCAATCATCATGGGTCTTCAACACTACGACCATTATTGTTTGGGAAGTGTGGTTATGGGTCGGACTTCTGTGCTATGTTGACCCTGGCTTCAACGTCAAAGACTCTGAGTCACGCACGGGGTGCTATTAGGGTAAGACCGCATTAGAGCGGCACTGCGCGGTGCTACACGCCACGCCACAAAGCGTCAATATATTGTTTTAATGATTTTGAATGGCGCGTGTCTCACTAGAGCGGTGCTGCAGCAGGTGTAGCTGCCTCCAAAAGAATATTGTGATGTGCAGCAACGTGCCGCCCGCGCCGCGCGGCGTTGCTCAATGCGACATAGCAAGCGGCGCGTCGCGTCACTCTGCGTACTGCGCTCGGTGGAGAAACAAATAAAAAGCGGCCAAGTGCGAGTCGGACTCGCCCATGAGGGGTTCCGTATCAGCAAGTAACATAATATAAAAGTTCTTGTAGTTCGTTGTAACTTTTATTATATTTGAGTTGATTGAATAAAAGGTAAAGTGCGGTTTACGATTTATGACAAAAAAAATACTACTTACTAGATCTCGTTCAAACCAATTTTCTGTGGAAGTTTGCACGGTAATGTACATCATATATTTTTTTTAGTTTTATCATTCTCTTATTTTAGAAGTTACAGGGGGGGACACGTTTTACCACTTTGGAAGTGTCTCTCGCGCAAACTATTCGGTTTAGAAAAAAATGATATTAGAAACCTCAATATCATTTTTGAAGACCTATCCACACGTATGGGTTTTATGAAAAAAAATTTTGAGTTTCAGTTCTAAGTATGAAGAACCCCCAAAATTTTTTTTTCTTTTTTCATTTTTGTGTGAAAATCTTAATGCAGTTCACAGAGTACATCTACTTACGAAGTTTCAACAGTATAGTTCTTTTAGTTTCGGAAAAAAGTGGCTGTGACATACGGACGGACAGACAGACATGACGAATTCTTATGGGTTCCGCTTATTGCCATTTGGCTACGGAACCCTAAAAAGGTGACGCGAAGTGGCGTGCAGTGCTGCGCCGCTCTTAAACCTGTAGTACGATAGGTGACGTGAAGTGACGTACAGCGCTGCGCTGCGCAGCGCTGCTCTAATGCGGTCTTCCTTTAGGGCTTTGAGGATATAATTTTGCTATGCCAAAAGTGACATTGACTGTAGTTAAAATTTGATTTCTCTCGAGTGACGTGACTAGGGTTGCCAACCGTACTCTAAAATAGAGTATTGGCCTCTATATCATGTAGGCGTACTCTATAATCTATAACACTAATAGAGTACGATAAAATACTATTTTTTACACAATGTTTAGTAAACTAGTGCCAGTCTGTAATAATATGCAAAAACCCATAATCAGAATAAAAAAGTCTACTATTTACTGTTAATATGTTGGGATCGCCGATTCCCCAAACCATATTCGGACGTTCCTGAACGCAGTCATTAATGTCATTAAGTTAAACGTGTCAATGTATTGTCATGTCACAAGTTGTTTTGAGTCTTTGAGGTTACCCGTTACATTGATTTTGTTTCCACTGTGTTGTGACTTTGTTTTATCAAGTTAACACTAATTTTTCATTGTGTCTAGACAAATGTTTAACTTATTTACAAAAATGGTTTGATTTTTGTAGTGATAACTGACTGTATTCACTAAATACAATATCTTAAAAACTAATGTTGAATTTAATTATTTAGAACAAATTATAGAAGGAAAACTTAATTTACGAAGACTAAACATACACATGGACAGTTTATATTCAGAAGTAATCATTTCAAAGAACTCCAAGCCAAATTGTTTAACAACACAGATTTTATGCAAAAATCCACTGCAGAAAAATGACAATTTATTTATAAAAAATGTCCTGAAGAATATGTTTGTTTAAAAAAAAATATTAGCTATAAGTATACTCTCTGTTCCCGCCACTTTCACTGTTCACACACACACAGCATTTACTGAAAGAGTATTTTCGGTCATAAATGTGAAGTGGCGAGAAGAGAGAAACAGAGCTTCATTGAAATTGATCAAAAATGAGCTCTTGATATATATAAATTTTGAGTTGGAATGTTTGGACTCGTACAATTCCTTTAAAAACAATGAAAAAATGTTATGTGCTGCAAAAAGTACAAAAAAATACCTTTTTAAAAGTACAAAATAAATGATACTCTTTTTTGTAAGTCCGTACTCTTTATTTACCTCCTTTAAAATCAGATATACTCTATTTCTTCTAAAAAAAGTTGGTAACCCTAGACGTGACTGACGTTACCAGTTTGTCACTTGTCAGAAATCAGAAACATTCATTTAATAATCAGCCAAGCTCAGACTATTATTTGATACTAGGTCCGAGCAGCCAAGACTATCAGCGTAGAGATATACTAATAGACGGAAAACAGAGTAACAGATAAATTCAAAACGTTACACATGACACGAATCAATAAAAGAAACTTATAAACTAACACAGATACAAAACAACAAAATAATTGAACAAACAATCACACAGTAGATTAAAAAAAAAGAAAACTTATTTCATTCATTCATTTTTCTTTTATTCTGAGTCACTGTTGCCAAATCAGCTACTTTGTAGCTAGATCTAGCAATTTTTCAATGCAGTAGAGCAACACTATTTAGCTAGGTACTTTTTGTTTAATTTCACAAATCAAACTGGCTGAAAATTTTATACTATACTAGAAAAACATAGCTTGATCTCTGGGACAGCTGTCAGGAAAATCGCGCCTATGAAGTTCTGAATTTAACAGTACGGACAAACGTACCAGTCAATGTCATACTTGATGGCCATGCTGAGCTAATTATAGTGATGAGCGATGAATCATAGTGACCACAGACTGTAAACTATCGATATTTTGGATAAAACTTCATTCAAAATTAATTTATCATTTAATTTAAAAAAATAACATTATTGAATATTTAAAAAAATAACATTATTTACAATAGTGAGTAAATAAAATCTAAATTCAACCTACTCGTAACATTCCTTCCGACAACTTTGGGGTTCGAGAGAAGTTTGGCCGCGGCGTGTCTTCTTCCGCAAGATGGCGCCAACGCGCCGCCATCTTGTTTGACATGACCCATTCTCCTCAGTACGAATGCTAACGCCTTGTATACGCCACGTGTTTTCCGTTCTCATCACTTTGTTTTTGTTACTATTGCTGTTAATTTGTTAAGTTTATTTATTATTGTTAGTTTCTTTGTTGTTATTGTTTGTTTTCATTGTTTGTTGGCATAATGCCAATGAGTCTCACGCTGTGTGCGGCAGTACGCGGACGTGTTTATTATCGTTAACTCGGTGACTCATTTGCGAGGGACAATGACCTCTAATATTGTGAAGTGTGCGAACTGCAACGTTGTAATCAGTGAGCTTCTGGCTTTTTTGCAAAATGTTATGGACTTCATGGATGAAGAGAGTATACACCAGTTGTGTACTACCTCTTTCACGGCGGAAGATATTGAGACGGAAAGCGCTGCTTTTTGACGCTATTCCAAATGCAAAGAAAATGCCACTGCGTCGGAAAGCGGGGAAGAAGAAAATGTCAAGAGACCTAGATGACATTATTGGCCTAATGAAAGGCTCTGATCTAAAGAAGTTTCCAGTTTTTGTGGCTAGGAGACTACATAAACTACCCCCCGTAAACTTTGATAGTGTAAATGTTACTGGGCTCCTAAGAGATATACTGTGCCTTAAAAATCAAATATGTGCACTGGAGGAGAAAGTAGTTACATCAGAACAGTTTGAAATGCTAAAACAAGAGGTAGAATATATGAAAAACGCATCTATTATCGATAACTACTCATCAAATGTTAACAAGAAAAGAGGAGCGTGTTTGCAAGAAAGTTTAATATGTAATAGTGGTCCTATTGGTCTACATTATGTGCCTGAATATTTGCCTATAAAAACATCGCAATTATCAGCTGATGTAAAGGTTAATGACCGAACTGCGCTCGTAAGACATTCATCTTTGAACAGAAGCGAGGAACATATTTCTACCCCCATCATTTGCGTGAAAAACAAAGCGACAGACTCAACACAGTGCATGGAGACGGCGCCTGCGCACATCACGGTGTCAACAGGGATGAATGAGAGCACCTGCCCGGCAAGCCTTGAGTGCAGCGTCAGTGCGAGTGTAAGCGAGACGGAAGCTAGGTGTGTGGAGGCTCCACCGGAGAGTACCGCGGTTTTGTCACAAACATTTGCGTCGGCTACCTGCGCGCGCATGTCTGCGGCGAGTGCGCTTGCTATCAGCGCTAATAGATCGTCAATTTTACAAGAGTCTACGCGTGCGCCTGACTTCATAGCTTCGCAGCGTGACAAATATGATGCAAGAGGTGGTATGCATGCTCCAGATCTCAGTGAAAAGTGTAACCAAGTAGGGGAATGCAACTCGGAATGGCAAGTAGTGAGAAGTAAGTCCGCTAAGCGTTATAAACTGATAGGCCAAAGGGGTTGTGCTGCACCGGACAGTAAATTCAAAGCGGCTGATGTTAAGGTGCCGCTTTTAATTTCTAATGTTTGTAAAGAATCAAGGGAGGATGATATAATTTCTTATATAAAAGACAAAACAGATGAAATTGTATCTCTTAAAATGATAAATATGAAGAAAACCAAAAGATATAATGCCTATAAGCTGTACGTTTCTAAATGTAAATTAGACTTATTTTTAAACGATAAGCTGTGGCCAAGTGATATTAAGTTCAGGCGTTTTGTGTATTTCATGTACAAATCGCCTACACCAGAGCATTTAGTTAAAGTTAATTAACAATTTATTTTATGTTTTTAAGCCCTAACCAATATTTTAATTTTGTTAGTTTTAATTGTAAATCTTTGAAGCGGTCGATTGATAATATACGGGACATGTGTAAGGTGTCTGACGTATTGGCTCTTCAAGAGACATGGCTACTGCCCCATGACGTCCCATTGCTAAGAACTATATCTAGTAATTTTGAATACACCGGAAAATCTGCTGTAGACACGTCCGCTGGTCTGTTGAAGGGAAGACCATATGGGGGAGTGGCCATTCTTTGGAGGAAAGGCATTTTCGAAAATGTAACGATACTAGAGTGTAATAGCGCCCGTCTGGTAGCCATCAGAGCTACGATTAGTGGGCGTTCTATTATTATATTCTCGGTATATATGCCAACCGACTCTCTCGATAATTTGCCAATTTTTTCTGAGGTACTGGGTGAAATTAGTGCAGTTGTAGCGAGCGGAGATGTCGAAAGTGTATATATATTAGGGGATTTTAACGCTCACCCTTACGAATTATTTTATGACGAACTGTGTAATTTCTGCCTGGATCAATCTTGGATCTGTGCTGATTTTGAAAAACTAGGCCTGCAGTCGGATACCTACTCTTTTGTCAGCGAAGCCCACGGTTGTAGGAGATGGCAAACTGTTGTCGAGGTAGGTGTCATAGAAGATGTTTTCGTATCCGATCATCTACCTATATTTGTTAAATGTAATTTAAATATTGTGAGACCTAAAATAGTGACGCACGCCTTGCCCCGTAGCTCAATAATATGGGGAGTGAGAAATGAGTCTCAAATAGGTAAATACCAGGAGATGTGTCACAATAGACTTCGTGACATTGACTTTCCTATTGAGTTTCTGGAGTGCAGTCGTGGGTCATGTGGTTTGGCGGAACATACGCTTGTGCTAGACAAAATGTATAAAAATATTGTTGATACTTTGTGTAGCGCGGCCGTGAGAACAAGTAGGAATGCAAATAATAAAAATACCAAGAAGAGACAGCTGTGTGGATGGAATGAGCATGTTGGTGAGGCCCATCGTGAGGCCAGGCTTAAGTTTAAAATGTGGTTATTATATAACCGACCTGCTTCAGGACAGATTTATAAAGAAATGGTCGAGTCACGAAAAATTTTCAAAAGTCGCCTGAGTTGGTGTCTGAAAAACCAGGAGCAACTAATGATGGACATTTTGGCTAAACACAGATCGGCAAATGACTTTAGTAAGTTTTGGAAAGCAGGAGATTAGGCCTGGCCTCCCGGTGAGTGTGGGTGGAATGAGTGAGGCTGTGGACATCTCTAATATGTTCATGGAGCACTTCAAAGTGTCCTCGCCGCTAGGACCCTCATCTGCCTCGATGGATGTGTCTGGGTGTGCGGGCGATGAGCCCCTTGTTCTTTTTACTGCAGGACAGGTTTGGGAGGTCCTGAAGAAAATGAGCGGCGGCAAGTCTTCCGGGCATGACGGGCTCAGTGTTGAGCATTTGAGGCATGCGGGAGTACACCTTCCGAGCATTTAGGCCATGTTTTTCACAATGTGCATTAGTCACTCTTACTTACCACCTGACTTAATGAAAACTATCGTAGTGCCCATTGTGAAGAACAGGACTGGGGATGTCGCAGACATTAAAAACTACCGCCCAATCTCGCTGGCTATAACTGCTAAAATACTGGACGGTTTGCTTGATTCTTGCTTAGAAAAACATTTAAATCTCCATGACGCCCAGTTCGGGTTTCGGCCCGGACTTTCTACTGAAAGTGCGATTATAAGTCTCAAGCATACCGTCCAGTATTATACAGACCGTAGGACGCCTATATACGCCTGCTTCCTTGACCTCTCCAAGGCCTTTGACCTTGTGTCTTATGATGTGCTCTGGAGAAAGTTGAGGGACCAGGGTATACCGGCTAAAATCCAAAATATTTTTAAATTTTGGTATGACAATCAGACCAACTATGTGAGGTGGGCCAATTCTCTCTCAAATGCATATAGGTTGGAGAGCGGGGTGAGACAGGGGGCTTGAGTTCTCCCAAGCTCTTCAATCTCTATGTAAACGACCTCATCGTTGGGCTGAGCAGCATGCGTGTCGGCTACTGGATTAACGGCGTTAGCATCAACAACATTAGTTACGCCGATGGCATGGTGCTGCTGAGCCCGACGGTGGGGGGTCTCAGGGAATTACTGAGGGTCTGTGAAGCCTATGCTGTTGAGCACGGGCTTATATATAATGCGAAGAAAAGCGAATACATGTTTTTTAAGGCCGCCGGTAAATGTCCCGGTTATACACTGAATATAACCCTAAACGGCTTGAACTTAAATCGTGTTACGAAATTTAAATATCTGGGACATTTTCTTGCCGACGTCCTTAAAGACGATGCAGATGTTGAGAGGGAGCGTAGGGCCTTGGCGGTCCGAGGTAACATGTTGGCCCGTAGACTTTCCCGTTGTACTGAACAAGTTAAAGTTACGCTTTTTAAAGCGTACTGTCAGAGCTTTTACACGGGAAGTCTGTGGGTCCGAAATACCAAAAGATCATTAGAGGACCTACGCATCCAATATAATAACATCTTCCGGATGATGTTGCGGTTGCCCCGATACTGCAGTGCATCGGGGATATTTGCCTACTATCACACAGATGGCTTTCACGCCATCATGCGCAAAAAAACGGCATCGCTGATGAGCAGAATTCGGGGCAGGCGCAACAGCATCCCGAGGACAGTGGCTGAGTGCTGCACATCTCCGCTCTGGAAGTGTTTTGTACGGAGGGTGATTAATGAAGGAAATAATTTCCTCAGTTAGTCACTCTTGGCACAAAATGGTGTTTTCTATTTTCACCCAGTGCCTATTTTTATTTTTGTATATTTAGCTGTTCTTCTTCTTTGTTGTTTTATTTTTTTGTGTGTATGTTAGTCTTAAGATATGGACTCTAGTTGTCTGAAATAAAATATTTTTATTATTTTATTATTATTATAATGCCAAAGAGAACGAAGAAACTGTGAGAAAATTAATGAAAGAAGATTGGGAGCGGGACGTTCGATTTGATAATATTTGCGAACAAGAGTTCATTATAAATTTACAAGATTGCTCTAGCGATTCTGTAAGTGATTCGGATATTGATTTGGGGTGTATTCCTTTGGAATAAATAAATGTATGTATTAAAATATTCGTTTCATTTTATCACCCAAATCATTATATAATCCAATATACATATAATTATGGCAGACAGCCTTCGTAGCGAAGCGGTAGTGAACACGACTGCTGCGCAGGAGGTCGCGGGTTCGATACTCGCTCAGTGCAAATATTTGTATGCATGAATATGTGTTTTTGCACTGGTCTGGTCGTGCCTCGGAAAGCACGTTAAGCCGTCGATCCCGGCTGCCATACGAATATCTAATGGCAGTCGTTACGGGTTGTTGGAGCCCTCAAAAGTCCAACAATTGGTCTTACTGCAAAGCTTCTATCGATATTTTTTTCTGTATCATAACAACCCTAGGAATGTCAGTTTAACAAATGTCGCAGAGATCAAGCTATGTTTTTTCAAGTATAAATACCCATATTTTGAGGTTAAAAGTTTGCTAGATTTTTGAGCTCCATATATTTTCAAATCTATACATACCTACAATTTTTTTTAATTAATACAATGTAGTGATTTAGCTTGTAAAAAAACTCAGGTTGTAATTAAATGTCATTTTGAATATTATGGAAATTAAGCGTTCAAAATATCGATAGTCTGTGGTCACGATGAATCATCGCTCATCACGATAATTAGCTCAACATGCCCATAAAGTATGACATTGACTGGTACGTTTGTCCGTACTGTTAAATTCGCAACTTCATAGGCGCGATTTTACTGACAGCTGTCCCAGAGATCAAGCTATATTTTTTCTAGTATAGCAACTTTTTGAGATGAAGTAAGCTACATTTGTCAGACAGAGCAGTATAGTAGTTTGCAACAGGCTTTCTGAGCACTGCCACTGATGCCAACTTAGCAACTTTGTAGCTAGATCTTGCAATTTTTGCATACCCATTAGCAACTATTCAGAAAATTTAGTAGTAGACTTATTAGCAACTTTACAACCTAACATATTTTTCTCTCACAAAATACTAAAAAACAAAACACACTGTTTTGAGCCAACAATCCCGTGTGTTTGAAAAACTGCATACCTACTTCAAACAAGATGTTCTGAAACAAGATTTTCTTATAAATTTTTAATGAGTAATCACACATATGTTAAAGTGCATGTAGGTATGTACCTCTGATTATTCGTGGTAACTAATTCATAATCTCAATTAAAATAAGATTTTATTTGCAAATACATGTTGTAGTTTTAGTGCAAAAAAATATGTTCCTTTTTCATAAAAAAACTTTAGCTACTTCTAGCAACTTTTTAGGATATCAAAAATTAGGATTCTGGCAACTTTTCGCAAGAGATCTAGCTACAAAGTTTAGAGTACAGTTGGCAACAGTGTTTCCAAGTTGAGATGAGTTCATTCAGTACATCTAAGTGGTCTGTGAGTTCATTCATTTCATTTCATGTTCGTTCATATCATTTTCGTTTAGGTTTATGGTGCCTTTGAATAAAATTGGATTCGCAACGTAGAAGTAGGTTCTACTCTATACTGTACTTTGGATTGTTGATACCTTGTTGTTATTTAGGTACCTCATGGTTGGTTTGATAGCCTTGATTTTACTAACTTGTATCGGTATTTAGGATACCTATTTTCTTTCTCCGGGAATTGGTATTTTTGTTTTGCCAACAGCGCACAACCCAACCAAGTTCATTTGGTTATATTTTTATAATTTACATTTCCAAAAAATCCTTAGTAGTTGTTTTGTTTCAGACTATTCAGACTGCTTACCATCCTCATAATTTAACTAAATAAAATGTTGACAAATTAAATTTATCAAAAAAAATCTGAGGTTATAAAATGTCCGCTTCTGCTGGTCCCTCTGAGGCTGGTCCTGATGATGGATCGCCAGCAGAGAAGCACTTGATCACAACAGAGTCACTCAAACTTGGTAAACGAAGTGCCAATGATTCTCGAGATGTTGACAAACCTGTAAAACGGGCGGCTAAACCAGAGCACAGCAGTGTCGTCGCCGCACATTACAATCATCTTGAAGAGAAAGGTATTGAAGAACGCTACAACTCGCCAATATTTTATCTCCGAAATTTTAACAACTGGGTCAAAAGTGTACTTATTCAAGAATATACTGATAAAATACGTGAAAAAGACTATGGAAGGCGGATCAGGGCCCTTGATATTTGTTGTGGAAAGGGAGGAGACATAAGCAAATGGCAAAAAGCTAGGATAGATCGAGTTATATTTGCAGACATTGCAGAAGTGTCTGTGCAGCAATGTGAAAAACGTTATGAAGATCTACTAAAACGATGTGGCGGGCGGCTTTTTACTGCTGAGTTCATTGCTGCAGATTGTACTAGAGATACTCTCAGGGATAAGTACACAGATCCGTCAATTAATTTTGACCTTGTAAGCTGTCAATTTGGCTTCCATTACTGTTTTGAGAGTTTAGCTCAAGCAAGACGCATGCTTACTAACATTTCAGAGTGCTTGAAACCCGATGGACACTTTTTTGGAACAATACCAGATGCTAATGAGATAGTAACACGTGCACAAAAGTCCAAAAACTTGTCTTTTGGAAACAGGATTTTTAATATAAAGTTATTATTTGATCCAAAAAATGGGTACCCCATATTTGGGGGTAAATATGACTTCAACCTAGAGGGTGTAGTGAACTGTCCTGAGTTTTTGGTAAATTTTGATGTCTTAGAAAAACTGGCATTAGAATATGGCTTAGAGCTAGTTTACAAAGCAAGATTTGAAGACTTTTTTAAAGACCATTCAGGGAAATACAAACAACTGCTTCAAAGAATAAAATGCTTTGAAAGTTACCCAGCTCCTCCCAGCAAGAGCCTCATGGGTGAAGAGGCGGAGTATGAGCACGCCAAACTGTTCTGGGAAAGCAAAGAAGATAAGACTGAACATGATCGTATTGGTACAATGAGCCAATGCGAATGGGAGGTATCGAGTGAGTGAACAAAATATTAACATTCTATCATTCTGCATACATCTGTATACACTACAAAGTGCTAATATTTTTTTTCATTTTCTGTTTCAGCTATTTACATGGCTTTTGCTTTCAAGAAGTTCAAAGGCACCATGGATGCAAATGGCAAGACTGTTTATAAAAAACTTCCAACAAATAGTAAATAAGATTAGGTATATACTTAGTTCTGTTTAAGTTATTACATACTGCTATCAATTTAAACCATCCATAATGTTGATATACAAATACTGATGATGTAATCCCAGTACAACTTTATTGATTGGTCTATTAACGTTACTATGAAAATAGCCTTACAACAAACTGATATTTAAATTTTATTGAACTAATGTTGTTATTATTAAAGTGTGAAAGTATTTGAAATTGAAACTGAATAAATAAGTACCTATTGTTATAATGATTTGTTACTTTTACTAGTAAAAATGGTATTTAAATTGTCGAGTTATGTAATATAGCTACATCATAGAAAGAACTTAATGACATAGCCTGAATATTTCGATCAAAATTATATAAATCGAAATAAATTTAAATATTGCAACTGTACCTAATCTAAGATTTTTAAAATCATCTCAAAAATTTCAAGCCTAGACGGGACCTTCTATATATATATATATCTATTCTATCTATATCTTCTATAGTGTTATCCGAACACATGCGGAAAATTCCAAAATTTTTAAAATCATCTCAAAAATTTCAAGCCTAGAAGGTCCCGTCTAGGCTTGAAATTTTTGGAGGTATAAAAATACTATTTGTACCTAATCTGTTTGCGAAGATTTGGACTTTTCAAAAAGTACCTACATACAGTACCCACATAATGTTCTTGAACTGCCTATGTAATATTAATTAATTAACGAAAGTAACTCTGTCTGTCTGTCTGCTACGTTTATTATGACTAAACGGCTAGACTGATTTCGATGAAATTTGGTATTTAAACTGTGTGTAACAAGGGAGGTGGATAAACCAACCGACGACGACGGTAGCAAGCGCTTCGCGGACGGGTAGGGGACCACACGGTCCATCCGAATTACCCTATATATTTTCTACCAGTTCTATAAAAATTTTATTCTATTTCTACTATTTTCTACCGTTGAAAGGAATAAGGTTGGTTAGATAAAATTACCATTTGGATTGGAATCCCATTCAATCTTACGAGAACAGGAAAAATATGACGTACAAATGTACTAAAATTTAATTTACCTCTATAGGTACTATATTGAGGAGGATATGGACCTAGTCCTTAACGACGATGGCGGGAATGAAATCGCAGGAGACCTATTAGGCCTAAACATTCTCTCGCCGGCGGCATTAATGGATGAGGAGATTGTCCCCGCAGGGCTCCCTACCACCATCATCATCATCATCCTAAAAATTACCCCCCCCCCCCCCCCCCCCACACCTTTATCCTATGTCATCATGATTGTTCAAAAGGGAGCAACAACGTTACTAAAATCCCTCCCGGGAGCAGCAGTATAGATAGGCCCGACACATGCAGCAGAATCAATATTATTCAGGCCAATATCCAACACAACATCACTGGGTTCGCCGCCCTAAGAAGAACCCTTGAAGAACAACCAAATACCATAGCACTGGTCCAGGAGCCATACATCGTCCAAGGAAGGGTAGGTTTTAACGCTCTTCGTGGCAATGTATTTACTCTACCAGTAGTGGCGTAGCGTAGTAGGGGCGGCCCGCCCCGGGCGGCAAAATTTAACAATAAATAATAATATCTTGTAAATATTCGAACCATTTAATTTTTTTTGTTGCATAAGCAATGCCAGCAGTGAGAGAAGTATTTCAAAATTGAAATTAATCCAAAATTATTTAAGATCAACAATGAGTATTTTAAAGATAACTAATCTGGCTATCTTATATATTGAGTAAGAGGTGTGTAGGTAATGCTATAGACATTGATAGTGCAATAAAATTCTTTGCTCTTAAAGAGAGTAGAAATAAAGTTTTAGTTTAAAGACAAGTTTGATTTTCAATTATTCTATTATGTACTTTACCTAACTTCCAATAAAAATATAAATATTAACAGTATCGTCGTTAGTTCTAAATTCAATTAGAACTACGACGATACTGTTCGTTGACTTTCAAGTCAATTTGCGTTTTATATTCAACTCGCTAATAACATAATCTTCATGATCGTCAAGGACCTATAAACATAAGTGTTCTATACCTGTTATATCAATGTAAGTGGCACACGTGTAAGAATTTTTCTAATAAATGTGATTATTATTATATTGTAAAACACATAAATGACCGTTTTATTTGTAACCTGCACAATAATGATGCCTGTTCTTGCCGAAAAGTTCTTTAGAATTACTGTATATTATAGTCTATTAAAATGAAATACTTACCTAAATAAGAGGGCGGCAAAATTCTCTTCCGCCCCGGGCGGCAGCCACCCACGCTACGCCACTGACTACCAGTACATAACAAAATAAGATCGCACGTCTACGTGCCAAACACACTCAAGGCATCGCTGGTAACTCATCTGTGTACGGATGACCTTACAGTTGTGAAATTGGGCTTGAAGGTAAGCTTAACAACATCCCATCGCTGCACGAGTATTGGCGAGACAACATGTCAGATGGTGGGTACATGTACATATTCCTGACACCTACCTACGACACAGGGAATCCTAGTGTGGGTTCAGGACTGTGTGCCTGTGCGCCTACCCAACGTGCTACCTACTAATATTTTTTATGATGATTTTATGTAGGTAAGTTAAGTTTTTTTGCTCTTTATTTGTTTCAATAAAGATTTTTTGTATTGTATTATTGTAGCCTCCGCATACATGGGCATTGCGGCAGATTCACCTCCCCCAGAGCTAGAGGTGTTGAAACGTGTATCGTACGCTTTAATTATATCATAGAGTAGAGACCGTGTTTTTTTTTTTTGTTTTGTCTGTATTGACAACACTGCCTTTAGTCGCTCTCTTGTCAAAATACTACGTTTGGTGTTCACACGTATTCTAATCTTGTAATCTGATTTTATCTAATTAATCTTCTCCTGACTAATGTGTTTGACGATGCGATAATGTACTATTGTAATATACTTTGTTGATACAAGTAATAGAAGAATAGCTACCGTTGAAGATTGGTGTTTTATTTCATTGTAAGTCACCCACCACTATAAGCATCTGTTTGAACGCTACCAAAGCGATAGCATTCAAGTCTTGTGAAACACAACTAGTGCTGCGTAAACTGCTCAGCTAGTCCGTACTAACAGGTTATGGGCCCAGAGATTTTACAAGAAGAAATTGCTAACGCTAACGCGTGTTGGATATAACCTCGGTGAGTCGCTACGTGGTGCGGTGGATTGTGACTTGGTGACACTTGCTTCGATATGGCTACGCCTGGCCGTCAAGAATCGAGCAATGGAAATTCTACTTTGCAAGGTAGCAATGGCCTCGCATCGTCAATAGAAAAATTGGAAGGCGTATCCAACTATTTGAATTGGAAATTCGCAATAAAGATGCTGCTTACCATGGATGGCTTGTGGGACACAATCGAAGGCTCCGAGTCTGATCCTGTAAAAGATCAGCGTGCCTTGGCGCGAATAGCTTTGTGCATCAAACCGGTGCTTTATCAATATATCAGGAATGCTACTACGGCTAAAGAAGCATGGAAAAGCTTGGCTGATATTTTTGAAAATAAGGGTCTACTACGGCGTGTGCTGCTTTTAAGACAACTACACAGAATAGATTATACTCAATTTTCATGTATGTCTGAATACATACAGGGTGTGATGACCCTTGTGCAGCAGCTCACGGATATTGGCCGGAAGACGGATGATGCTGAAGTCGCAGAGATTTTATTAAGTGGTCTACCTCAGGAATTTGAATACTTGGTTTCTAATCTGGAGACAGTATGTTTAACCAGTAATCTCACCAGTGAGATTGTACGATGTCGACTTCTGCAAGAAGAGTTGCGAAGGAGTGATGGTGCAATGAATAATAACAACACAGCTATGGTTGCGAAGAACACTTCAAAGAAAAAGTCTGTGATTTGTCATTACTGCAGTAAGCCTGGACATGTGAAGGCTAAATGCTACAAGATGAAGAATGACCAGAAGAAGAGTGACCAGAAGGATTCTACAAGCTTCGCTTCAGCTCTGTTTGTTCATCAAAATGATGCTTGGTTCATTGACTCCGGCTGTACATCTCATATGACAAGCTGTAAAGAAAATCTGGTGAATTATAAAGACTTTAATTGTAATGCTAAACACACTACTGTTGCTGTAGCTAATAATGAAAAGTTAAAATGTAGTGGTGTAGGAGATTTAATGGTAAACTTTGGAAGTGAGGTAAGACAACTTAAAAATGTTTTATTTGTGCCACAGATAGCCACTAATTTAATATCTGTAAGTAAATTAGTAGAAAGTGGACTAACTGTTCAATTTAGTAGTCATGGGTGCAGTATTTATGATAGTAAAGTCTCTGGCAACCGTTTAGCTCTTGTGGGGTGTGAAAATGGAATTTATAGGATAAATTGTAAAATTGTAAAACCTTTGCACAATCAGCTGGTGTATTCTTCCAAACTTTTGAGTAATGGGCAAACGACAGAGAGTACTGCAGTAGCTGTCTCTACTGAGCTATGGCATCGCAGGTTGGGACATTTAGGTCTAAGAAATATGTGTACTCTAAAAGGTCATGTGTCTGGTGTGGTGTTTCAGAATGACCAGAACAGATTGAAGGACTGCATACCCTGCCTTGAGGGGAAGCTGTCAACACAGCCGTTTCCCAAAGGAGAGGGCAAGCGGGCCGAGCGACCATTGGAGTTGGTGCATTCTAATGTCTGCGGGCCAATGAGTGAGAGCAGCTTGGGAGGTGCAAAGTATCTGGTTACATTTACAGATGATCACACAAGGAAAACATTTGGATACCTAATGAAATGCAAATCTGAGGTAATGTCCAAGTTTATTATATTCAAGGCTATGGTTGAGAGACAAACTGGATTGAAGATTAAATGCTTACGTTCGGACAATGGTGGCGAGTATGTCAATCATAGGTTTTCAGGATTCTTATGTAAAGATGGAATTGTACATCAAACTACAGTTCCTTACTCGGCTCAACAAAATGGTGTTTCAGAGCGCCTTAACCGGACGCTCATTGAAAAAGCGCGTTGCATGCTGCAGGAGTCAGGTCTCAGTAAGAGTTATTGGGGAGAGGCAGTCAATACTGCAATTTATTTAAAAAATAGGTCCCCTACTACAGCTTTAGATGGACGGATTCCTGAGCACCTGTGGTCAGGATCTAGAGTTGATCTGAGTCACTTAAAGGTTTTTGGTTGCATCGCTTATTCATTGGAGCCTAAGCATAAGCGTGGCAAGCTTGATGCTAAGAGTAAAATGTATATCTTTGTGGGATACAGTGAGACCTGTAAAGGGTATAGACTGTCTGATCCTATAAATCCTAGAAATATTTTATTGTCAAGGAATGTTGCATTTTTAGAAAACAGATTTTATAATAAAGATTTTAATGAAAAGGAATGTGAACTTGATGAAGTTATTTTGAGTAATAATGATTTTGACATGAGCACTGAATTGGTTTTAAATAATGATAATTCAATTAATAATAATAATACTAATGACATCCATTCTAGTCCAATAGATTTAGGAGAATGTAATAATTTAGATAGTATTAGTAATAAAACCAATTCTTTAGAGTTAAATGATGGTTCTCACATTACAGATACCACAGATGAGGAGCATTATTGCACAGGCAGTGAGGTTGAGTCCCGCTGTGCAAACTCGTCGTCGGCGAGCCACGAGTCTGTGACTTCGTCATCGCCGGACGCGTCTGTTCGAGGGGAAGGAATGACACGTGTAGAGGTACCCCGGGCCGCGGCTAATACCCGCCCTGTACGAAGTACTCGGTCAATTCCACCATTGAGGTATTGTGATTATGATGTTTCGATGTATGTCGGTAATATTGAGGAACCATCCTGTTACGAAGAGGCTATCTCTTGTTCGGATGCCACTGAATGGCGTGCTGCAATGCAGAGTGAGTATGACTCTTTAATCGCGAATGAAGTTTGGAAGATCGTCGATAGACCTATAGGGAAAAATGTAATTAAAACTAAATGGGTTTTTAAGCGCAAACACGATGCTTCCGGTAACTTTAGTAAGTACAAAGCGCGATTAGTTGCCAGAGGGTTTACACAAAAATACGGGGTAGATTATAATGAGACGTTCTCCCCTGTGGTAAGGCATTCCACTATGAGAATTTTGTTTTCTTTAGCAAATGATTTAAATCTCAGTATAGACCATATAGATGTAGCTTGTGCTTTCTTAAATGGAAATTTAAATGAAACAATATTTCTGGAACAGCCTATTGGTTTTGATAATGGAGATAATTCTAAGGTTTGTTTATTGAATAAGAGTATTTATGGTCTAAAACAAGCAAGTAAAATGTGGAATAGCAAGGTTCATGATTTGTTAAATAGTAATGGTTATGTACAAAGTCTGTGTGAACCATGTGTTTATATAAAGAAAGAGAAGAATGATTTAACCATTATAGCACTGTATGTAGATGATTTCTTCATATTTTATACTGAGAGAAGTGCTATTCAAAAAGATTGTGTAAAACTGTTACAAAGGGAATTTAATGTAAAGAACCTTGGTCCATTGAAAAGCTGTCTTGGCATAAATGTAACGAGAGATAGATCAAAATGTATTTTAAAATTGGACCAGACTGACTATATTAAGAAATTATTGTTGCGGTTTGGCATGGGCAATTGTAAAACTGTATCTACACCGATGCCATTAAATTGTAAATTACTGAAAGCTGAAAATAAAGATATAAGCGAGAGCAATGATAATTTTAGGCAATTGCTAGGTTCCTTAATGTACTTAGCTGTATGTACAAGGCCTGATATAGCTTATGCTTGTAGCCAGTTAAGTCAATTTAATAACTGTCACGATAACAGTCATTGGCAAGCTGCTAAACGTGTTTTACGTTATTTAGCGGGGACAATTGATTATGGCTTACTATTCGTAAGAAGTAATAAATTGAGTTTAGTCGCTTATACTGATGCAGACTGGGCTAATGATGTAACTGATCGTAAGTCTTATACTGGATATGTCGTGAAGTTAGGTAATAATACAATAAATTGGGATTCACGTAAGCAACGGTGTGTTGCTTTATCTACTACAGAAGCGGAATATCTCTCAATTTGTGATGTTTGTAAAGACATAAGTTTTATTAAGAGTTTGATATCTGAGATCTTTTGCTTGGATCTAGAGTCAGTTGTTTATAATGACAATCAAAGTGCAATTAAGTTGTTAGAATGTAAAGAGTTTTGTCATAAACGAACTAAACACATTGACCTCAGATACCATTATGTAAAGGATCTAATAAAAAATAATATTGTAACTGTAAAGTATTTACAAACAGAGAAGATGATAGCAGATGTACTGACCAAACCGCTTTGCTCTAAGAAGCATGTAGATTTTATTAAGGACATGAATGTATGTGTTGTGTAACATGACTATGTGTGTACTAAATTGTAGAGATAATATGATAGAGTCATTCAATGTTGTAGAGTTATGATTAATATTGTAGAGTCATATAGATATATGTTATGTGTAGTTGTCTATAAGTCTCTAAGTATGTTTTTATTGACTTTATTATGAAAAGTAATAATGTAAAGCGTAAGGGGAAGTGTTGAAACGTGTATCGTACGCTTTAATTATATCATAGAGTAGAGACCGTGTTTTTTTTTTGTTTTGTCTGTATTGACAACACTGCCTTTAGTCGCTCTCTTGTCAAAATACTACGTTTGGTGTTCACACGTATTCTAATCTTGTAATCTGATTTTATCTAATTAATCTTCTCCTGACTAATGTGTTTGACGATGCGATAATGTACTATTGTAATATACTTTGTTGATACAAGTAATAGAAGAATAGCTACCGTTGAAGATTGGTGTTTTATTTCATTGTAAGTCACCCACCACTATAAGCATCTGTTTGAACGCTACCAAAGCGATAGCATTCAAGTCTTGTGAAACACAACTAGTTCTGCGTAAACTGCTCAGCTAGTCCGTACTAACAAGAGGAACTGCTGACTCATTGCAGAACACACAATACCGAATGCATCGGCTGTGATGCCAATGCGCATAGCACCGTGTGGAGAGGTATAAACACAAATGACAGAGGTAGGGATTTACTAGAGTTCGTCCTGAGACATAACCTTAACATATTAAACAGAGGTTCGGAACCAACGTTTGTTACGTCATGGGCCCGAACCGTAGTAGACATAACTACTTATATCAACCAATATCATTGCAGAGCACATAAATAACTGGCACGTTGCCACCAACGAGGCTTCGTGTGCAGACCATAGGCGGATTAGGTTTAATCTGGAGACAGGTGAAATCAAACCCCGGACATACAGACAATACAGAAACCCAAAGAAAACAAACACAACTCTTTTCGCTGAAACACTAGAAAAGGGTATAGACAACCAACCATGTATTGAACCCACGTCTAAGCTCACTCCGGAAGAGATAGAAATCACACTTACATCACTTATCCAGTGTATAAATGCCAGCTATGAAAGGTCGTGTCCACTCATAACAGAAAGCAATAAAATTGCACATCGTCAAGACAGATGGTGGAACAAGAACCTCATCAAACAAAGAAAGAAGGTACCTAAGACATCACTTTAACAGAGCGACGAATACCAACAACGATACAGACTGGTCAGAATATAGAATAGAGAGACAGAAACTCTAGCACGAAATATGTAAAGGCCGCAATAACTCATGGAAAAAGTACAGCAACTCCATCGCAAGCCTAAGCGAAACGGCCCGCCTAACTAAAATACTTTCTAAAGAAACCAAAATTAAACTAGGCTCCCTCAAGAAGCCCGACGGATTGTACACGACAACTGAACAAGAACAGTTCGAGCTACTCCTGAGAACACACTTCCCAGACAGTACTCTTAGTCAAAACACAGACTGGGATGCGGATGACGGTCACACTCCCGTGGCTGTCGACTGGGACCTGGCAGACGCCATAGTCTCGGAAGAGGCACTGGTCTCCAAAGCCAAGCGAGATTTGTGGACGCTTGGGGCTTGAAGACGTTTGCCAAGGCTTGGCAAGCATGGAAAGGCACCATTACAAGGCAAGTGCTACCAATCTAGACGTTTGACGTCTGATTGATCAGTGGGTAGTGTGATGGATGATGTGATTATCTGTATAAAAAAAGTACTCGGTCTACGGTGGTGTTATTGAAGTAAAACTTCTTTAAGCACGCTTGACTTGGGGAGTAAGCTGGTGAATGCAATACGAAAAGTGCGAACGGAAGTTGAGAGGGAGATATAAGTTAGTGAAGATAGAAAGAGAGAGAGCTACGTTTCGTATATTACTGTAATGAATGTACAATGCGCATCTCTATGTTTTTCTCGTCACTACTACTAGTAGTCTATGGTTCCATTGGTAGCTCTCTGAACGTGTGTGAGAAAAAGATGGCGTACTCTTGTATAAATGTATTTGGTAACAAATAAAATAAAAAGCTAATGTGTATTCATAGTGATTTCAATCGAGTAAACCACGGATCCTCAACATACTGTAGGGGCAGAGAGGTGCGAGTACACATTTTATTTCTCTTCTAACCAGTTGATTTGTCGCATATCTCCTATCCCAAATTAGCCTAAAATAAACAAACAGCAAAAACAAAACACTCCTTCATGCTGTAGCTATAGTATAATAGAGTTAATTTTGCTATAGATAAAAAAAGTTTTTACGACGTTTCATATTTCGGATCTACCAGCTTCGACTTACGAAAAAGTTCAGCTATTCCACAACATATGGCAGGGAGCAGCAGAAAATAACTTATGTACCTACCTACTGTATGCGCCTCGAAATAAGATTGACATTTCCTTAAACATTATTTTAACCTAACTATACCTATATATAAACATATATATATATATAGGTACATATAGATGGAGCTAAAGAAGTTTTACTTCAGTCGTGCGTGTGGTCTACTAAAGCACACTCGTTTTTTTTCTCATTATTTCGACCGTCGAATTACTGAGATTTTTGATGTGTAACATCTTTCCTCTCGGTTTGTGGGAGTGATTTTGGCATAAGGGCCGGAAATGTACAACAGGAAACCGGGAAATGCGCGCTATTTGATTTGACCAGTGAGCGCGCGCGGTGGTCAGGATGTTACACATGGCTCGTAGTTTTTTTTTTCTCATTTGTTCAACCATCGAACTTATATAATAAGTTCTTGAAAATATTTTTCGGTCTTGTCTAACCCAACAAGCATAACCAGAAACAAAGAAAATATGTAGGTATGTACCTACCTACTTAATCTTTACCTACATAGTATAAAATGAATCGCTTCCGCCGTCTGTTCGCTTAGATCTTATAAACTACTCAACGGATTTTAATGCAGTTTTCATCAATAAGTAGATATAATGGTTCAAGAGGACGGTTTATATGTATAATACATACATAATAACTGCGAAAGTAACTGTTTGTTTGTTACCTTTTCATAACTAAACGGCTTAACGGATCGTATTGAAATTTGGCAAGGAGATAATTTAAATCCTGGGGAAGGCTACTTTTTACCCGAGTGCGCAAAAGGAGGGTAATGTTTTTTATTGAAATACCACATATACGAAGCCGCGGGCGGGTCAGCTAGTTCCCTAAAAAGTAGGGATTATCAGTCTTTGGGTATATTGCAGTAGTTTTCCAGAATCCCCGAGGGGGTGTTGTCCTAATAATTATGATGTAATTGGAAAATGATCTAGTACCTGAGTAGATCACCATCGGTAGTTTCTGCCTGCATAACGAGTTCAATACCACAGCCAGCTTGCTCTTTTCTAATGCTCTTCTGAGGATAGATAGTACTTCATCAACTGACAGTTTCTCTAAAATGTACAATATATGATCATTTGTCAAGGATTTGTCTATTTGATCAAGGATTTTTAATTCTTATTTTCGTATACATACGCGATAAATTAACCCGGGTATTTAACACTGTTAATCAATAATTATATTAGTAGTTTCAGCCTACAGAATCTATGTATAGAACCAAACAGAATCAACCTTTATTATTAGGGTTTTCACGTGCTTCGCGCCATCTATATTGCTTCTATACTTCTAGAGATAGGTAGGTACCTACATAAATAAAATCCTTTAAAAAACGAAAGAGGTTTCGTTTAAAACTGAACATGTTTTTTCGCTAGCCTGCATTTTCCCACTGCTGAGCAAAGATCCCTAATGATAGTAATTCTAATTCTAGGGTGGGGAGAATAAAAGATCTGCACTGACGTCCCGCATTGGGGTGTATTGTGCATTACCCCCCTTCTAACCTAACCCCAGCCATCCTAATTCCTTGAAGTAACGGAGTAGGACTTTGGGTTGGTGGCAGCAGCTTTCCAGGGTCCCCGTGGATGTTGAAGTACTTAGTAGTGGTGTTAGTGGAGCATGAGAATTCGATGACCCCTTGCAGACCCGTTCTTAGTCTTGCGTCGTTTGTGGCAGTGCAGTGGAGTATCACGTGCTCCACAGTCTCTTCCTCCCGAAGGCATCCGCGACAAAGTCCGCTGTCCGTGGCTCCGGTCTTTAGGTGATGGTTAAGTTCGCAGTGTCCCGTGATGATTCCCACCATCATCCTTAGATCTTCGCGTTTCATCTTTAGCAAGGTGTTTGTTGTTTTTCTGTTTTTTGTCGGAACCATTGTCTTTGTCTGCTTGCAGTCGGCTCTACGTTCCCAGTATTTCTGGTGCTCCTTTTCAGAATTCATCCTCAGTCTGTTTTTTATTTCCGCAGTTGGCGGATTGGAGAGATTAATATCATTTGTGTTTGGTGTTAGCTTGGCTCCTTCTCTTGCTAGGGAGTCTGCCTTGTTGTTCTCTGGACAGGAACCGTGAGCTTTAGTCCATTTGATAGTTACACTATGATTCTCAGCCAATTTCTGTAGAGCACTATAGCACTCCGCGACAGATTTTGATCGAGTGTCGGGTCGTCTGATCTGAGAGCATTAATAAGTGCCGCGCTGTCTTTTGTGGATATTAGTTCTACCTTCTGGTTTACAGCAGACCCAATTGTTGTTGATATTTCCGTTGCTGCCAGGAGGGGTCCGAGTGTCTCAGCCTGGAACGCTGTGGTCAATTTATTCAGAGGTTGTACTCGTGAGAGCCCTATTTTCGGGCAGAAGAAGCCACAACCTGCCCCTGTTTTGTTTCTTGCTCCATCTGTGTAGATGTGATATACAGTTGGGGTTTGTGAGGTCGGTTTTGTTACCTGATCATCCACATGATACCCTTTATTAGTTAGGTATGTTGTTGCTATTCTGTCTTTTCCTTTTGCTGCTTCTGGGATGATGGCAATAACCTTATCCAGAATTCTGCAGTGATTCGTTATTTTGCCATTTCCATTCCATTGGTTGGTGGATTTTATTCTTAGCGCTGCCGCCATTGCTTCTTGTTGTATATATACATGAAGAGGCGTTATTCCAAGCATAATGTCTAGCGATGCTGACGGTGTTGATTTAGTGCATCCGCTAATGAGGGAGCATGCTAACCTTTGAGCCTGGTTGCAACCTGTTTATTGCCGTCACAAGATTAGTTCTTGGCCACCATACTACGGCGCCGTACGTAAGTACTGGTCGGACCATGACAGTGTACAACCAGAGGCACAGTTTTGGCTTGAAACCCCAGTCCTAGCCAACGGCACGAGTGCACTGCCATAATACGTTTGTGGCCTTTGTTGTTACATGATCGAACTGTTTTCCCCAGATCAGTTTGCTGTCTAGCCATACTCCTAGATACTTGACTTCTTTGGTGAGATTTAGTTTTGTCCCAAAGAGTTATGGTAGGTCTAGTTTCGGTAGGTTTAGTTTCCGTGTGAAGAGAACAAGCTCCGTTTTATTTGGGTTGACAGAGAGACTGTGCTTAATGCACCACTGTTCCACTGTGTGTAGTGCTTTCTGCATCTTTTCACACAGAGTGGTCTCAAATAGTCCTGATACCATGAGCGCGAGGTCATCCGCATATGCGATGGTAATTATACCCTCTTTGTTGAGTGCATCGAGGAGTTCGTTGGCAACAAGAATCAAAGCAGTGGGGACAGTACGTCACCTTGCGGGCACCCCTTTGTAACCTTGCAGCGTGTGACTTCCGAACTTTCAATTTGTGCCTATTTATGATAAAATCTCACAAGACCGTTTTTTAGAGATAATTCTTTTTAATTTTTTAAACGTGCGAAACGGTTCTCTGGAAGAAATCGCTTCCTCTTACAAAAAGACAATATTCATGAAACCGCGTTTGCCTTTTAAACCAGTCAAAGGTTATAACCAGAAAGAGCACCGCAATCTTATTAATGAACCATCCCCGACCCTAACAAATGGTTGCGCTCTAAAAGAGGTTCCTCTTTCAGATAAGCAACCAAGTATATCAGATATTATTAATCTATTGAATGCATTATTAAAATCCAAAATTATAGAACCGTCCAACGCAGCCATAATAACAGACACAATTAGTATTCTCAACACCCATAATGGATCACACCAGATCCGCAGTTCAGTGGAACTGCAGGAGTGTACAAAGTAAAAAAAGTGAAATTGTATATTTAATCAATAAATATGACCCTTTTATTTTCTCTTTTATTTTAAATTGAGTGGCTTCTCCTGCCTCAGAGATGATAGACCTGATGGATGGGGAGGAGCCGCTCTTTTTATAAAAAAATCAATTATATTTTCTCATTTTCCTTTACGTTCTCTTAATAATGATAACTTTACTGCTGTAGCTTGTTTGATAGTTAATATATGTTTTGTATCTATTTATATTCCACATCCTTCCATTCAAATATTTAATGAAGTTGAAAATTTAGGTACTTGCATATCTTCCAAAGCCATGTGTTGTTATGGGAGATTTTAATGCTCATCATAGGTCATGGTGTAGCTCAGTTTCTAACTGCCATGGTAAAGACCTCCTAGAGGTGATAGACAATCAAAACCTCTGTGTATTAAATGATGGTTCTCCAACACGTCGCACAAACCCACTAATAAATCAGAGTGCTGTTGATTTGTCCATTGCTTCCCCTAGGTTGGCATCTTCTATTGCCTGGAAAACAGTACCATCCACACATGGTAGTAATCATTTTCCCATCATCCTTAGTTTTTCTGAATTTAAACTCAATGACATTCCAAGTGCCCCACCTAGAATGAGATATAAAATTAATAAGGATAAATGGAGTGACTTTAAATGTCACGTTGAAAACAATGTGAACATGTTACCGAATATTTCTCAAGATGTTTCTACTTGAGCGGATAGTTTCGCTAAAAGTTTAATAGAAGCTGCTGATTCAACTTTTCCGTTGAAAAATAGTGCTTCATGCAAGCTAGAGTCTGGCTAATGAAAGTTGATACTGAAAAAGCGAGGCAAATTTAAAAAATATCAGCATGGCAGCCCTAAAGTAAAAAGGAAAGTTGGAACAACTCACTTTGATACTTTGACATTTATTTTTATTTTACTAGTGGATGCTTGCAATTTTGTCCGCGTTATGACGAGATTAAAAGTAGCTTATATCACTTGTTAACTCTTTATTAACTCCATACCAAACATCACACGGATACGTCACTCCATTGTGGCGTATTAAAGGAACAAACAGGCTATCAAACACTATCATGAGTATCAATATTATCATGAGTTTAAATATTTGTAAATCTATGTGAGTATGTATCAAAGAAAACAACACCATATATTTTTATACTGTTTTTTAATCACTATAATCAAAATCTGAATCTAAAAATTCAACATGGAGTGAATCGTCAGAATCACTGGAGTCGCTGCTGTCTCTTAAATTGATGATGAAGCTTTCTAAATTATTTTCAGTTATATGGTCTCTTCTTTTGTACTTGTCTTCCACATGAATGACATGGTCTGTCATTTTTTTCCAATCATCTGCTGTAATACACTCAAAAGATTGTTTTATGAGATCCTAGAACTCTTTTGGAGTTCGGCTTACATTTTTGCTTCCCACATTTCTTTTTGCTAGACTCCATATGAGTTCTATAGCATTTAGGTCACAATGATATTGAGGAAGTCTTAACACTTCATGTCCGTTTTGGCTTAAAAGTTCTTCAGCTTCATAAATAGGTACTGGTGTGTTCTGTTTTACTAAGCAGAGCAACTCTGTTCTTTTTCTGTTCTGTTTTTTTCTAATTACCTATGTATTTTGAAGTAGGTTATTTAATATTATAAAATTATTTATATTTATTTATATGTATATTTTATTTTAGTCATTTATGTACTAATTCTGTTAGTTATTATTTGATTAACGCCGCCGTTCTCTTTTGTTCACACAGATCCTGTCCATCCAAAGGTTGCCTGGAAGAGATCGCTTTTAGCGATAAGGCCGCCCATTGTACCTTTGATTTAATTTTGTATTCTCTTTTGTTTGTTTTATTTTTAATGGTGTGCAATAAAGAAATTATCTATCTATCTATCTATCTATCTCTGCTTTTGAATTGTATGTTTCAAATTAAATACCATTCAATGTAAGCCAATTCTGTATCTCTAACTTTCGATTTTGAGATGTGGGCGCTTTATTTATTATGACAGAATGGTATGATGCATTGTCCATTACAATTACACTTGGTTCATTCAAATTGGGCATAAGCTTTTCTTGAAGCCATTTGTTGAAGTTTGTGGAATTCATGTCATGGTGGTAGTCGGCCATTTTCGATTTGGTGCTAAATACTAACAATGAGTTTGGAACAGGGCCTTTCTCTGATCCTGCATGCACAATAATATATCGTTTTCCTGACGATATATTTTCAATTATTCCACTTGTTGATGGACCTTGCCAACATTTTTTAGGCTTATAGGTTTTGTGGACATAAGTTTCATCTAAGTAGATTATTGGCTTGCCTTCTGCACGTTTCGATGCAATGGTACGCAAAAAGCGATGTCTCCATGCAGCTATATCATACCGTTCAATTAATAATGAACGTTCATTTTTGTTTTTCTTAAATTCATAACCGTTGGCTAATAATATGCGACGGAGAGTTTCACGACATCCACCAAATTCTATACTTTCTTTTAACTCTACCAACAAAGATCTTAATGTTGGTACTTGTTTCCTCACAATGTAAAATTCGTTTACTTTATTACGAATAACATCCATATCGAAACTATCTAAATTCGACACTTTTGAAGGGTGAGGTCGTTTTTTACCTGGAGTCCTCCAGACCCTTCGTTCACCGCACCTTCTTTTTTAATTCTCTTCAATGTAATAACACTTACATCTGTAAAAAGAATAAAATACAATGTCAATTATCGTGAGTCTCATAACTAAGAAATAATAGAAAATACACAAGTATTACAAAACTAGTCTAAAATTAACGTTGAGTGAAAACTTACCGGTGAGTGAAGATAGTTCTTCTAAGTACTGGTTCTGCGATTTCATCATATCTTTTTGATCTAAATCTGTGATCTTTTCAATTGCTTGTTTTACTTCAGCAGTTCGTGCATTATCCTCAAGACTATCTGTAAAAGAACAATAACATTATATAAAGTAACTAAAACTAATATGTACTTATTTAAAATAAAAAAATATCAAGACATTTTGACCGTACTAACATAAAAAAAATGGGTTACAGTACGTAAACAATCCTGTTTTTCTCGCAATACGGCTTGTTTCACAAGCTTTTTCTCTTCATATTTCGAAATCATACAAAACAATAGTTTTCGCACTTCACTCTTTATAGTTTTATTCATTTTTATAGCATTAACACGGATATATCACAACAAAACTATACGCAAGTCAACCACAACGAAAATTCAATAACCAACGCCCGCCATCTTGTTGCGTCAGAGATAGGGATACCATACACTGCTTCTGATTTTACCAAATCTTTCGGAAAACAGCCGAAAATTAATTTCTTGAAAATAAAATTGCCAAGTTTTTCTCTAGTAAATAGTGTACCTAATTAATTAAGCTATTTATTAGACCAACTTAAGGCTTAGTGTTGCTCTTGAAATGTACCAACACGTACATACGATACTTATTTTCGATGAATACAATTTTAGCACACATACGAATTTTAAAACTCATTTTATAAAATGTCTAAAATAAGTTTGTTTTAAAAATGCCTTTTTGGAATTAATTGTTCCTAAGTACTTTCTGCTTAAAATACCCCAATTTGCAGGGTAAATATCCGATGGTAGGAACACTTTAGTGTTGTCATATAAAAAGTTTGCAAAAAAATCCAGTATCTACTTTCGTTAGCCAGACTCTACCATCTCCACCATGGTGGGATGCAGAGTGTAGTGTGGCTGTTGCTCAGAGAAAGGAGGCAGAGTTAACTTATAATATAGATATGTCCGAGGATAATTTCGACAGACTGACTGGCATTGTAGCGAAAACTAAAAAGTTACTCAAGGAAAAGAAATTCCAAGGTTGGAGAAGATTTTGCTTGACTATATCTCCAAGTACAAAACCGTCCGAAGTCTGGAGAAATATAAGACGTTACAGATCTGGAGTTAGTCCATCAACTGTTGTAACAATGCCACCTTCTCTGAATGATAGTTTTCTAAACCGTTTAGCTCCACCGACAGTGCCAACAAAACAATTATTTATTTATTCAATCCCTGCAACTATTTCCACTTGCCCTTACGGCCTAGACGCTCCTTTTTCTATGAACAAGCTGAAGGGTGTTTTATCAGAAACATTTCTTACACATCTTGGTGAGAGCGCCTTGCAATATTTTCTTGACGTTATTAATTCCGTCATATTGACAGATGACATTCCTTCAACATGGAAAATCCAAATTGTATTGCCACTATTAACACCAACTAAAAATCCTTCAGATGTCATGTCATATCGACCAATAGAAGCACTGTCTCCGGTTATTATAAAAATTACGGAACATCTAATTAAAAATAGAATCGAATGGTACATTGAAAATCAGAATATTTAACCTAATAGCCAATATGGCTTTAGGAAAGATAGGAGTTCAATGGATAGCGTGAGTGTTTTTATAACAGACATTCGCTTGGCCTTTTCGCAAAATAAATCCGTTGTTGCAACATTTTTAGATATAAAAGCTGCGTATGACAATGTTTTAATTGAGTTACTAATAAACAAATTATATATATTAAAGGTCCCATATATTTTATCCAACTTTATACGAAATATGTTAACTGGTAGAGTTATTATTTTAAATTCTACAGAACTCTCCAGAGTTGCATGGAGAGGTTTGCCTCAGGGTTCTGTTTTAAGCCCTCTTCTCTATCTAATATATAAGAATCGTTGTCCTGACTGACTGACATATAGACAACGCACAGCCCAAACCGCTAGTCCTAGAAACTTGAAATTTGGATGGTATGTTCTTTGTGCTGTAAAAGTGAACAATTATAACGGATTTTTGGAAATTCATTCCCTAAGGGGTTCAAAAAAGGTTTTTGCGGTTGTATGAAAAACCGTGGTCCTTGGGTTTATAAACTTGAAACTTAACGAACATATTTTTCAACAAAAATAAGAGAAATGGTATTTTTTTATTTTTCAAAATTCATCCCCTGGGTGGGTGAAAAAGGGTGTTGAACTTTGTATAGCAAAACATTATTTCTAGGGTTAATAGACTTAAAACTTTACTTAAATACTAAGCAAGGTGCATAATGAAACATGGGATAGTAATTCTATCTGAAAATCACCCCATAGGGTTGAAAAGGGATGTTGTAGTTTGTTCTTAAACAATGACATGTGCATTTACGAATGTATAACTTTGCATAAAAGCTTTTTATAGGTAAATAATGAAACATTTTATCGTGGTAAGACCACCAGGGTCTGATGATGATGATGAGCCAGGTGGGAATCTACAGAACTCTTGAATGGATAACAGTAGATGTATCATGTTTTAGTTCTATAAAATCGTTTCTGCAAGACGTTTCACGATATAATTGACTACCAGCGTCTGAAGACGGGGAAATAGACCTCTCATAATCATCAACATCATCATCAGTATATTAAATAATCGTTACGAGACTGACAGACTGATTGAAAATCAACGCACAGCTTAAACCGCTGATCCTAAAGACTTTAAATATATAGGGTGTGTTCTTTTTAGGGTGTACGGGTGGACTAAAACAGTATTTTTTTGACATTCGCACACCAAGGGGTCCAAAATAATAGTATAAAATAAAACAAAAAATAGTCTGTTTTTCAGGTATCGTCAGTAGTAGACCGAACAAATTTAAAATGTAGATTCCCCATTAGGGGAAATTTATAATTTATTTTATTAAAAATAAACTAATATATACATATTTCAGCGCTTTAAATTTTTTTCTGAAAAGAGGCACAGAACCACTTTGTTTGACAACCTAATGAGATTAGGTTGTCAAACAAAGTGGTTCTGTGCCTCTTATCGTTTTAGCCAGATTTAAAAGTGTTTTGGAATAGTTAGTTTTAAATTTAAATTTTTTCAGGATCCCTTAGTTCAAAATAAGACCTCTTATATGAAAAATTTAAGAGTGGTGTCGTTTTAAATGTCGTCAAAAGTAAAATGGAGCCAACAGGTGATCAACCGAATTCCTTAATGAATAAGAGTAGAGCGGTTATGTTTGGGTTCTTTTAAATTATTTGTGTGAGATGTATGATGGTAAATCTATACCAGAGTGTGATGATGGAGCCAGGAGTGAATCAACAGAAGTATTTAATGGATAACATTACAACGGTCGTGTTTGAGTCCTTTTAAGTTGTTTGTGTTCGATTTATAACGATAATACATATAAGGTCTGCCGGGGCTGGTGATGGAGCCAAGAGGAAATCATCAGAAGGCCTTAAAGGATACTAGGATGGTCGTGTGTGTGTTCTTTCCAATTGTTTTTGTGAGATGTTTGCCGATATCGTCTACCAGGGTCTGATGATGGAGCCAGCAGGGATTCAACAGAACTCTTTAATGTATAACAGTAGATTTCTCGTGTTTGGGTTCTATTAAATTGTTTTTGCGAGACTATAATGACTACCAGGGTCTGATCATGAAGCCAGGAGTAAATCACACTAATAGTATAAATTTGAAAGTTTGTATGTTCGTTTATTTGTTCGAATGAATGAAAGAATAAAATAAACACTTTAGTGTACACCATATAAACAAAATAAATACAAACAACATAGAAAATACATAGACAAATAATTACTGTTTAGCTGTGTGTTTTCTATGGGCGGTGATGATTGTGCCTAGGGTTAAGTTTAGCTTACGGGACGTTATTTAAGAATACCACTGATATACGTGTGCGCTCGATGATGTTTAAAAACTACATATAAAAGGCGGTCCTATCGCTTATCGTCTGTTTGTTTGTTACTCATTCACATCTTAAGGACTGAACCGATTTCGATGAAATTTAGTATTTACGTAGATTATAACCCGGATTAACAAACAGGCTACTTTCTATCTTATAAATCAGGTCCCATGGGATAAAAATGGGGTGTCATAGTTTCTATAGGAAAATTATTTTGATTTTAGTTACCTCTTCACGACAAAAACACTGAACGGATCGAGTTTAAACTTTGCAAACGTTTAGTTGACGACCTCCGTGGCGCAGTGGGTAAATAGCCGGCTAAAAAGCAGGAGGCAGCGGGTTCGATTCTCGCCGCAGAACAAATGTTTGAAATGATTTACAGATATTTCAATTTATTTAATAACATAGAAATAACATAACAGTATACAAGAAAACAAATCGGTATAACTAATACATTTGTCAGGGTCTGGAAAAATGTCGGAAAATTTGCATAAATGCTTTTTATAAGTAAATAATGAAACATTTTATCATGGTAAGACCACCAGGGTCTGATGATTGAGCCAGCACGGAATCTACAGATCCCTTTAATTGATTACAGTAGATGTAACGTGATTGGGTTCTATTAAAATGTTTCTGCGAGACGTTTCATGATACAATTGACTACCAGCGTCTGAAGACGGGCAAATCGACCGTTCTTAATCAACGATATCATCATCAATATATTAAATAATCATTACGGGACTGTCAGACTGACTGAAAATCAACGAACAGCCTAAACCGCTGATCCTAGAGACTTGAAATATAGAGGATGTGTTATTTTAGGGTGTACGGGAAGACTAAGAAAGGATTTGACATTTGCACCCCGAGGGAATAAGAGAATAAAACCCAAAAAGTCTGTTTTTCAGGTACATATTAGACCGATCAAATTTTAAATGTACACTCCTCTGATAAAATAAACACATAGATATTTCAGCATTGAAAAAAGGCACAGGACCACTTTGTTTGCCAACCAAATCTCATTTTTCTTTTTAGCCAGACTTCAGAGTATTTCGAAATAGGTAGTACAAGTTAGGTTTTGTAGTAGTTGCTAAATTTTAAATATTTTCAGGAATCCAAGGTCAAAATAAGACCTCTTATATGAAAAACTTGAGTGTGGTATCGTTTTAAATGTCATCAAAAATAAAATTATTGTTATTTTTTATGTTTGTTTTGAGGATCAGGGATAATGGAGCCAACAGGTGATCAACAGTATGCCCTAATAATTAAAAGTAGAACGGTCATGTTTTGGTTCTTTCAAATTATTTGTTTGAGATGTTTATGCGTTTTTGATTGTTTGTATTTCATTGTCTGTATTTAATTATCCACTGTATGTAGTTTCTGTGTGTTTGTAACTTGTGTCGAAATAAATGTATATATCTATCTATCTATGTATGACGGTAAATGTATACCATGGTCTGATAATGACTACCAGAGTCTGATCATGAAGCCAGGAGTTAATCACACTAATATTATTAATATGAAAGTTTGGCTGTTCGTTTATTTGGTTGTTACTCAATAACGTCGTACCGGCTGAACTAATCTTGATGAAATTTGTTATGTATGTAAATTTATAACTTGGGTTAACACATATGCTACTTTTTATTCCATAAATCAGGTCCAATGGGATAAAAATGGTGTGTCAAAGTTTCCATAGGAAAATGATTTTGGTCTTTGTTACCGCAAGATTTTAAAATCACCTCAAAAATTTTCAAGGCTAGACGGGACTTGAACCCGCTGCCTTCCTCTTGATACGAGGATGCACTATCCAATTGTGCTACCGGGCTCTGTCACGCCATTGTCGAAATTAATGAGATGATTCAGATTACGACTAAAGCGCCGTTAGTTTGTTACACGTTCACGATAAAACTACTGAACGGATTGAGTTCAAACTTCGCAAAAGTTTAGTTTACTTCTTATTTACTAAATTAACGTAAATGTTACTTATTATCTCATAAATCAGTTTTCATAATCTTTGGTGCGCCTTCAGGCCAAGGTTAGTGTAGATATAAATAAGTAGAACAAGAGATATATTATCTCTCCTAAATCCATATAAGTAGGTAAATTAAAAAAAATCTGCTACATAAGCGTCCTGCAGTCCACTCCCTTTAAATTTAACATTGATGCAATGGTGAGCATACAAAATTCAGCCATCGTAGTGACGCCAGCCTATTGCATGCATGGTAGATATAGACGCAATGATGAGTCATAAAAAAATTCAGTTACCGCAGCATCTGCCAGCAAACTCTCTTCTATGAAAATAGGGTCGCAGTGATGAATCATACACAATTCAAGCTACCGCAGCGTCCTCCAACCAACTCACTACAAGTCAGTCCGCAACAATAAGTCATAAAAAATAATCCAGCTACCTCAGCATCCTACAACCCAATCATTTTAAGATTTATAATGTTGCAATGATTAGTCATAAAAAAATTAACGCAACATTCCACAGTGTATACTGGGGGATGCTGCGTTAAAAGTTTTTAAATAGCGTATCAAGGATGAATAATAAAAAAACAGCTACTGCAGCGTCCTGCTATCCACTTTCTTTAAGTTTGTTAGTGTCGCAGTGATAAGTCAAAAGAAATTTGTAGCAACCGCAGCTTTTCCGAGCCCATACTCTTCAAGTTAAATAGGATCAGCTAACGTAGCGTCCCCCAGCCCACTCTCTTAAATTAGATAGAGTGGCAAAATTGAGTCATAAAAGAACCAGTTACCGCAGCGTTTCCTAGCTCACTCTCTCTGTAACTACAATGGGGTCTTTTTAAGATGAATAGAGTAATAATAGGTCAAAAAATTAGCAGCGCAGCATCCTCTTTAAGATAAGTAGGGTCACAGTGATGAAAAGTAAAAATGTGCAGCTACGTAACGTCGTCCCCAACCAACTAACTACAACAAACTACAAGTAACATGGGGCCGCAACAATGAGCCTTAAAAAATCAGATATCGCAGAATCCACCAGCCCAATCGTTATAAGACAAATTGGATCGCAATGATTAGTCATAAAAATAAATCAACTAGCGCAGCCACCCTCATTTAGATAAATAAGCATAAAAGAACGCAACGTGCCCTACTCAACCCACTACAAGTTAAGTAAGGCTTTAAAATATTCAGCTACCGCAGCGTCCCGCAGCCCACTGCATTTAGGTTTGATGCGGTCATAATGATAGTGATATAGTTTTTCAGCCATCACAGCGTCCCCACGCCAATGATGAGCCATAAAACATTATAAAAACTGCAGCGTCCCCTAACAAACTCACAACAATAACAATAACCTATTTAACGATAGGGTTAAACGATAAGTCAAAAAAATTAGAGGTAGCGCAGCATCTCCCAGCCTACCCTCTTTAAAATAAATAGGGTCGCAATGATGAGTGATACCAAATTTTTCAGCTACCGCTGAGTTTTTCAGCCTGCTCTTTCTAGGTAGAGTCTCACTAGAGTCTCTTAAAATTTGCTGTATATTTATAATATAGAACAAGACTTTTTTATGACTCATCATTCCGTTTATATCTAACATGCAGAGATTGGGCTAGGGTCACTACGGCTAGCATTTTGTATGGCACACCATTGCGACAATATTAAAATTAAAGACTACACGACGACGTTTATGTAGCTGCAATTTTTTACCTGATTTATGGGATTAAAAGTAGCATGTTAATAGTAGTACGTGAAATTCAAGTTAAAATCTACGTACTTACCAAATTTCATCGAAATCAGTTCAGCCGTTACGGCGTGATTGAGTAACAAATAAACAAACATCCTCACTAACCATCATCAACATAAATGAATGTGATATGTTGTGATAAATTAGTACTCATTTAGTAGTGTAACGCGTGCGAAGTCGCGGGCAACAGCTAGTAATATATATACATATGATTTGGAAGCGTCTGTGAGTGACACAGTTAGTATATTAAATTTTTGGCAAACAGGTTCTTCTTCCGTGTCCTACAAACGTCTAATCGTCAGCTACTTCCTAGAATTCGGCAACTTTCAGAGCTTGTTCGCTCATCTTCGTACTGGAATCATAAATTGCCTCCGAATCTCATTTATAGTTTTCACACATATAGAACCTTTTCAGCCCCAACCCATCAATCATTACTTCTGCCCATTTTCCATTGCAACTTCCAATATACTGATGATTTGTTAATATACTCCATAAGTAGTTTCATGGATATAGCTGCATCTAATATAACATTTGCTCTGAGATTTTAAAAATTGTGGTTAGATAAACACGGCTTGGAACTATCACCTGCAAAAAGTACCGTGGTTCCTTTTAGTCGTAAGCTTAACCCACCGCCCATAAATATTAAGTACGATGGTATTACTATATCCGTTAAAAGCCATGCCAAGTTTTTAGGCGTCATCTTAGATTCTAAGCTTACTGGTCATCCACATTGCGGATATATTGTAGAAAAATGTGAAAAACATCTTAATCTGCTAAGATGCCTCACTGGTGTGGTGCCCATCCATTCTCTTTAAAATTAGTGTACAATGCTTTGATTCGAAGCACTCTTGATTATGGCACTTATTTGTTAGAGCCTGGTACAGTTACTGCATTTAAGACTTTAGATTCTATCCAATCCCGAGCAATGCGTATAATTATGGGAGCAATGAGATCCAGTCCTATCAATGCGTTGCAGATAGAATGTGGCGACCCACCTTTACATTTAAGACGTAAATTTTTGGCAAACAGGTTCTTCTTCCGTGTCCTACAAACGTCTAATCGTCAGCTACTTCCTAGAATTCGGCAACTTTCAGAGCTTGTTCGCTCATCTTCGTACTGGAATCATAAATTGCCTCCGAATCTCATTTATAGTTTTCACACATATAGAACCTTTTCAGCCCCAACCCATCAATCATTACTTCTGCCCATTTTCCATTGCAACTTCCAGGCCGTAATAATGCTCCCTAATGTTTATTTTGACCTGAATGTTGATCGTGGTGACAAATATACATTCAATTGTCAATGAAAGATGGCATGGATGGCATCAAATTTATACTGATACTTTCTAGCTTTCACAGTCAGGTAGTGTTGGTGTAGGTGTTTATCACAAACAGTTCAATATTGTCCAAAAAATTAAGTTTCCGTCCGAGACTTCTGTCTTCACTGGCGAATGCTACGGCATTGTGAAAGGGTTAATGTTTTGTTAATGAAACTCGAAAATACTGTTATTTTTAGCGATTCTATGAGTTCTTTACAATCACTTATTAAATATCCTTTTCGCTCTAAATTACACTTTCCACTTATATAAGAAGCTAGGATGAAACTGTTACAATGTAATGCGAAAGGATTTACTGTTAATTTTGCGTGGATACCTAGCCATTGCGGTATGAATATGAATATATATGAATATGGTAATGAATATGCTGATAAATTAGCTAATGAAGCTGTGGAGTGCGGAGACCGTTTCTCTTACAAAAACTTTTCTCAGGATCTAATTGCTCTGCCCAAGGTTTATATTATGGAAAGTTAGAATACAGATTGGGACGACTCCAGCAATACTAAGGGTAGATATTATAGGCAAATTCAAACAATGATTCCCATCAAACCCTGTTTTTTTAAAATGAAACTCAATAAACGTGCCACTACTATCATAATAAGAATGCGACTAGGGCACACGTGCACGCCAGCTCATCTAGCGCGGATGAAAATCTTAGATGACCCATCTTGTAGTTGTGGAGATAAATTTGGTGATGTAAATCACATTTTCTTTTCGTGTATTAACAATGACCACGTTCAATTTTACAAAGATCTTGTATCCCTTCATGTTCCGCTTCCTTCAAATATTAAAATCTTTCTCTCCTCCTTAGATCCATCCGTGTACCAATGTTTAGAATCTTTCATTTGTACAAATAATATTAGTATATAAAATCACAAATTTGTGAATGTCAATTTTGTAAATATCTCTTATCTTGTATAATTTCTCATTAATGTATCCTCTCCTGATCCTTTCCTAGTTTAGTGTATATAACCCGGGTTTTGTATTTATTCTTTTTCCCTAATTTTTTTTATTTGCCAATGGTAAATGCACTACCAGTGCGACGCCACAAAAAAAAAAAAAATAAGTCGAGTTCTTGGCTGGCACATGTACTGCGCTCCGCCGTCCGTCCAGCAGCGGCTCTGTATTATCTATGGGCTCCGCTCCGCCTTGCCTTGCATTGCAACTCGGCCGGCCTCATGTAATCTCGTCTCGTTCAGGCAAACGTCGGATACGTGGGCAAAATCAAAATGAGTGTTGAAAATCCAGCCAGTGATAATGATGGTGAATCTGTAAGTATTGAATTTTAAATGATTCAGCCTTAGCTTTTGATACAATCTTCATTTTTATTTCAATGTGATCTACAAACTCGTATTTACTAGTGAACAATGCTCCCACGAAGCGAAAATTTTCTAAGTCCCAATATGGCGTCTACTACGGACTGAGTTGAAAAGAAGTAAAGCGTCGGTTTGAGAAGCGTAAAATAATCAATGGCATCTATTTTCGGAGTATATGTCGATTTCATGATTTTAGTTAGTCGTATTTACAATAGATATCATTAGTTCAGCTAAACATTATTTTGAACTTTTGTGACATCTTGTTACAGGGAAAAGTAAATGGTAATAAAACTGAACACGTGAACGGAGTTCAGAACGGCTACAGTAGCTCGGACAAGCACAAGTCTAGCCACAAGTCGTCGAGCAAGGACAAACACCGTGATAAAGACCGCGACCATAAAAGCTCTAAACATAGCAGCTCCAGTAGCAGGTTAGTTTTCCAGAGAGTTCTGTAAACTTTGTTTATTTCATGTACTTACTCAATTATACAAACCTATTCAAATATATTCTATATTTGCAGAGACAAAGACAAGGATAAGAACAGGCATTCTAGCAGTAAGCATCATAGCAGTAGCTCACACAAGTCATCCAACAAGGACAAGGAACGCAGTGATAAAGACAAGCATCGCAGTGACAAAGATCGTAGCGACAAGGACAAACATCGCAGTGACAAGGATAAACACAGAGATAAGGACCGAGATCAGGCTCATAAAGACAAGGATAGACACAAGAGTGCTGATGAAAAGAAATCATCTTCATCATCAAGGGATAAAGATAAGGAGAAATCCAAGGATAAAGAACACAAGTCTAGGGACAAAGAAAAAGACCGGCATAGAAGTGATAGAGATAAAGACAAGAGTCGCAGCGATAAGGACAAACACTCCAGTTCATCTAAAGACAAACACAGCAGGTTAGCATTGTTATTTTTTTTAAGTTAACCACAAAACGAGAAATCCTATATTTTGTTACTTAAGTTTTATACACTTAAATTAGTTACTATGTGGATACAAATATAGGACCAGACCCTCTAGCTAGAGTTAAATTAGTATATTGCCAATTTTACTTTCAATTTTAACTGTTTTGAGTAAGGTATATGTGTGTTTACTTCCTATTTCAATGCTTGCTCTTGCTATTTAAACTTTAAGTTAAAAAATTGGGGCTCTGCTATGTTTTAAAAACACATTATTTTAGTACCCTAAAAGTTAAGTCAGTAATATGTTCTTGTTACCTTACAGCAGTTCTAGTAGTAAAAGCAAGGAGAAAGAAAAGAGCAGCAGTAATGTTAAAGAAGAAAAACGTGAGAAACTCAAATCTGAGTCTGATTCACAAGATTCTACCAGAGAGGATTGCCTACAGGTAAAGCAGCTTAATGTATTGATAATATTTTATTACGCATCATAACATAAATCATTTTATAGTAGAGACAGTCACAAATAAACGCCTAAGAGTTAACCATTTTCATTTCACTTAGTTTTATGCCTTCTGAGAGTTGTCACAAATAAAATCATCAAGTTGTAAGCCTAAACATTAACATAGTTGCCTATGCTTTTTGTTTAGAAACTTATACCTATACCTATGTAGGTTTTACATTGCTTTTTTTAAGATTTTCCTTTAGTGATTAAATTAATACAAATATATTTTGGAACAGAAACAAATACAGTTATACTATTTATATTTTGATATTTATCTTACTCTTATATGTATATGATGTAAAGTGATCGCATTGTTTTGAAATTTACAAATCTTAACTTCCCACAGATTGATGAGAGCTACATGAAGCAGGAAATCAAAGAAGAAAGTGAAGATGGATTTGTAGCTGTCGCTAACACAACGCAGTCATCATGTGATTACTCCATGTCACAGTTCAAAGATGATCCCCTTTCAGAGCTCCCACCTGATGAAGAGAGTGAGGAGGATGTTCCTTTGGTAATTTTATCATATATTCCTGTTTTTTCACATCTCGTGATGTGGCAACAACTATCCAATGGTTTAAGTAATGCAGTGGTAAATTTTATGTCAAATAAAGGTTATAGATTGTTTTATTTTCATCATCAAGAAAAATTGGTTGCAGTGATATTTTTACATTGCCTTGGCAGTTGGAGAGAAAACGGCGCCTGCCCAGTGAGAGTGAAGAAGATGTTGTGTTGTTGAAACGCAAGAAACCTAAGAAAGAGAAGAAAGTTAAGAAAGGTATAATATAATAGAAAATACACATTACAACTAAAGGCCAGGGGGCCAATTCACGTAATACAATTTTAAAAACAACAAGTTAACCCAAATGAGATTATGAATTGAATATATTTTGGCATTCTGCTCCATTCATATACAATATTAGCTTGATATAAATAAAGTCTATAATCGCATGCCAATCAACTCATACCATTGTATTGTTCGTTTCGTGAATACCGTTTAGGACATATATAACATAACGAGACGAGATCGATACTCGAATTTTACTATTTTAAGTTACGGGGTAATAACCACTAGCAAGTGACTGTTGACGCGACATGCACAGAAACACGTGTTATTTACTCCTCATAGGTATATGTTTATTACTACTTAATGCGCTGACAGTAGTGACTAATGTCCTACACCTCTGTTATGTAGGAAGGTAAAAAATGTATCTTATTATTACATTAATTCAACAGAACCCATTTACGACGATTATGATGACGAAGTAGAAGAAAAGCCCAAGAAAAAGAAGAAGCTTGAGAAGAAACCTTCCAAAGTGAAGTCTGAGCCTGATGATGGACCTAGCCCCACCAAACGTAAGAAAAAAGGGCAGGAGGAGGAAGGGGAAGTGTGGAAATGGTAAGTGATGTAACATTCACCCCCATGCTTGTAGTAGTTCAGTGCTGCCAATTTCGTTCCCCCAGCAAGATCCTAAAAACTAACCAAGAGGTGGTTGAACTTGAATTGGTATAGTAGTACAATAGGAGGCAACTAGATGGCGCTAGGATTGAGTACCATGTGACAGCACTTACTTACATTGAGGTTATGTTCGAAAATAATAATGTTGATGAAGGTTGTGTGTGCATTAACATGTGAATTTAATTCAATATTGAAGAAAAGTGCGTCAAATAAAATTATTTTCAGACAATTGCGCTTGAAAAGGCTAAAGTGTGTTGGTATTTTAGATTATAATTCAGTTGAAAGCACAGTGTTGTAATTCGCAAAACAAAGTAATTAAAATCAGTTTCTCTTGTTTATTTTTAGGTGGGAAGAAGAAAAGAAGGATGATGGCACTAAATGGAAGTTCCTTGAGCACAAAGGACCCGTATTTGCTCCCGATTATGAACCCTTGCCTTCAAATGTGCGATTCTTTTATGATGGCAAAGAAATGCGTCTCTCCCAGGACACGGAAGAGGTTGCGGGATTCTACGCGCGCATGTTGGACCACGACTATACCACCAAATCAGCATTTAATAGCAACTTCTTCGCAGATTGGCGTAAAGTCATGACACATGAAGAAACCAAACTTATCAAAGATCTCTCTAAATGTAACTTCAAAGAAATGGCTGCTTATTTTGCCAGTGTTTCTGAAAAGAACAAAAATCGTTCTAAAGACGAAAAGGCGCAATTGAAAGCTAAGAATGAAGAGATTCAAAAAGAATATGGTTTTTGCACCATCGATGGACATAAAGAGAAGATTGGCAACTTCAGAATAGAACCACCTGGTTTATTTAGAGGCCGAGGTGAACATCCTAAGATGGGTATGTTAAAGAAACGCGTGATGCCTGAAGATGTCTTGATCAACTGCTCTAAAGATAGTAAAATACCTAAACCTCCACCTGGTCACAAGTGGAAGGAAGTGAGACATGATAACACAGTTACATGGCTAGCTTCATGGACTGAAAATGTTCAAGGTAATTCTAAGTATGTCATGTTAAATCCTAGTTCAAAACTGAAAGGTGAAAAGGATTGGCAGAAATACGAAACCGCCAGAAAACTTCATAAGTGCATAGATAAAATCAGAGATACTTACCGTTCAGATTGGAAGGCAAAAGAAATGCGTGTGCGGCAACGTGCTGTCGCCCTCTACTTTATAGATCGACTTGCACTGAGAGCTGGTAACGAGAAGGATGATGACCAGGCAGATACCGTGGGTTGCTGCTCCTTGCGAGTTGAACATATCGAGTTACACCCTAAAAAGGATGGAAAAGAGTATGTTGTTGTGTTTGACTTCCTTGGTAAAGATTCTATCAGATATTATAATGAGGTACCAGTAGAAAAACGAGTATACAAGAATCTTGAACTTTTCATGGAAAATAAAAAAGGAAGTAATGACCTTTTTGACAGACTAAACACACAGACATTGAATGAGCATCTAAAAGAACTGATGCCTGGATTGACGGCGAAATGTTTCCGTACATACAATGCTTCTATTACATTGCAAAACCAGTTAGATGAACTCACAGATGGAGATGCTACTTTACCAGAGAAAATTCTCGCATACAATCGCGCCAATCGAGCTGTAGCAGTACTGTGTAACCATCAGCGTGCTGTCCCTAAGGGTAATTGAATCCATAAGATTATTCTACTGTTTTTTTTGTGTTAAACTGCTAACTGATTCCTAACATAACTTTACCATTCTTTTTAGGTCATGGAAAGTCAATGGAAGCTCTGAAAGAAAAAATTCAAGCCAAGCGCAATCAAATTGATGAGGCCGAGGTAGAATTGCATGATGCCACAAAGGCAGCCAAGCGCGGCTCCGTCAAGGAAAAACTCAATGCAGACAAGAAAAAGAAAGCCCTAGAAAAATTGAGAGAAGCACTGAAAAAACTAGAACTGCAAGAAACTGACCGTGATGAAAACAAAACTATTGCCTTGGGAACTTCGAAGCTCAATTACCTCGATCCCCGGATCTCTGTTGCTTGGTAAGTATTATGTCTATAGTAACAAAGTATGTATTGTTTTTATGATTTGTGCCACTGGTTCTTCCTAGATGTACCTCCACTCTGCATTGGAGCAGTTATTCATTTTTGTTTGTATGTTACAGGTGCAAAAAACACGACGTCCCGATTGAAAAAATCTACAACAAAACTCAACGCGACAAATTCCGCTGGGCTATCGACATGGCGGGCCCTGAATATATCTTCTAAAGGTCACATTAGCATTAGCTATGTTTATTTTACACACATTTTTATATTTAAGCACTCCACTTTAACTTTCAGTAAAAAAATGATGTATGTTTTTATTTAGTGACTTTTTCAAATTGTAGTGATATTTATTTGTCTGGAAAGGATAAGTTGGACTCAAATTACGTGTTGTAATGTCCCTTTATTTGTAGAAGGTCCTAAATTAGAAGTCTGATTCTAATTTATTTCATTTAGAATAAAATTAAATAATAGTTCTAAATATTTCTTATAGTTTTATTAGTAGGGTAAGTTGTAGTATTAGACACCTGATAGTTTAAGATTTTCCATTGTATATTTCTGCAGTCTGTTTTGCCTTTAGATTTGCCCATTTTTGTTGATTTTGATATGGATTGTAGAGGTTCATCTGAACTAGGTACATCTTTATTTATTAAAATCATGAGTAGTATAGTTTTGTATGAACTGTGAATGAAAACAGATTGATAGTTTTGGATTCTAATAATGACAAAAGTCTAAGTGTAACATAATAATAATTGTAAATAGTGAGGCTCCAGATCAATTTGGTAATAAAATAATCTACTTAACATTGAACTTCTACAAATGAGCAATCTTTGAGCAGGTTATTAGATAGTTTTATTTTTACACCTAATAATATACCTAGAAATGGAGTATGTAAGTCTTGTCACGTGCTAAATGTGCAGTAGTAGGTATGTTGTAAAGAATGTTATAATAATTTTGTAAATTTAAGATCAAAATTGGGGCAGTAGCCGTCAATGTTACAAAAGGTACAATGTTAGGTAAAAATCGTATTAATACGTTAAATGTGCGTGCGTCTTGTAAATAGTACATTTTTACTATATATCTTGAAAATTGTGAAATGAGATTATCCCAAATAAATAAAACATTGACACTAGAAATTTTGCGTTTTTTATTCATACTTTTAATTTGTACAACACCAAGTACTAACCCCCATCATCATCTTCACAGTTTGTAAAGAAATCTTCATCTTCGAAACCTTCTGGCATATAAGTCAATCCTGATTCATCCCTGTGTGACAAGTTGTAACCAGCGCCGTAACCTATAAATTACATTATTTATTACTTCAAAAATAACTGATTAATTTACTTGACAGAATAATCGAATACAGAGCTAGATACGAGGCGCGGTGAGGTTAGCAATTGCCCGCACCGCTATCGGCGTGTTGTCCCGCATATAAATTCATACAAAACTGCAACCACTCAACCGCCACTTAGTATGTGATATGTGCCTACGATCTTTTTTGGGACTGCCGCGATACATACCCAATTGTTTCATAAGCTTTGTGGGCGCATTCCGCAAATGCAATGGCACCGGTGGTAGAGGCCCCTGTGACAATAACTTCTGGCATCTCCTCATCGCGCAATACACCTCTCTGCTTTTGGGCGCGCGCGCGAGTCGAACTGCGCATTGGACGAGTAACACGTCACATTCAGGCATTCCTATTGACTGGCAGCCTTGATGGCACGCGATGGCCTCGACTAGAGCGTTTTGATCAGCCAGACCTGGAAAATTTTAATTTGCAATCATTACAAGTTAAATGGCTAACGTTTGTAGATCGACTGAACTTTCGATTGAGAAGTACGACGCATGGGCGACACGCGGTCCGCTCCTCGTATACATATACAAGTTCACATTTCAATGCTTTTTACTTTGTGTTGAATCAATATGGTAAGGACGAGTACTAAGCGCGGAGTAGCCCACTGAGGTGCGTGCGGTAGACAAGTAGCCCCATTGAGGTGCAGGCAAGTAGCCTGACTGAGGAGCGGTAGCCAAGTAGCCCGACTGAGCGGTAGGCGAATAGCCCACTGAGGTGCGGTAGCCAAGTACCATTGAGGTGCGTTAGGCAAGTAGTCCGACTAAGGTGCGTTAGGCAAGTAGTCCGACTAAGGTGCGGTAGCCAAGTAGCCCGCTGTGGTGCGGTCGGCGAGTAGCCCACTGAGGTGCAAGATTCCCGCTGCGGGACTAATGTTTGGAGGACAAAATGATCTGCACAATTATTATGTTTGTTCCAGAAATGTTATATTGTTACCTACTCGTATCTCCGTTAGCCACGACACGCAGAATCCTTGTGACTGTTGGATGTTATTTATTAGTATTTTATTACCAATATCTTCACATGCTATCCTGACGAGCCTTCGCGCGATGTACAGTGGGTCTTCGCCGCCGTGCAAAGCTCTCGTGGTCCAATACAACGCGGCGTTCTCGTCGCTCGCTCGGATCGACTTGTGAATCGCGGATATTGTGTTGTAGTGCTCTTCGCCTTTCCTGTCGTAGATCATGTGTGTGCGCTGAAATATACATAAAGGACTAGGGCAACCTAGTTAGGCCACGAGGAAATGCCCTGTTAACAGAATGTTGACAGTTTACATGGACACCAATGTTGATTGAAGTAAGTTTGTAGGAGCTATTGGTCTTCCCTGGTGTCGGCAGACCTTCGGGAGGCCTATATACCTAAAGTATTTTAGCTGCCCAAAGGCCTTGGACGTGGTCCAACGATTGACTTTAAACTGTATAATTCTCTTTGTACAATTTATATTTCTTTTGTACATTTTAACAAAACGTCGCAATTATATACCTACCAAATATAATTGCGACGTTTTGTTAAAATGTACAAAAGAAATATAAATTGTCCATATAAATATGAAAATTAAATCTTATTTTCCGAAATTCCATGGACCGATTTTGATGAGATTTAGTTCTTGGTTATATTTGAATACAACAAATCCATTTCGTTACTTTAGTTTCTAAGCGCCATTAGGATTAAGTTCCATGTAATGACTGGCATTGTCCTTTTTACGAACAGTCAGCTGCATAAGTTATTGTTGTAAAGGTTGTGTCCCACTGCAGGGCAAAGGCCTCCCTTCCCTCATTCCGCTCGTCTCTGTTGTTCGCAAGTAAGGGCCAATCCTTGAGGTAGGAGTTTAGCTCATCCCGCCACCTTCGCCCGGGCCTTCCTTAAAAAATATATATGCCTGCTTGCTGCTTCGTAATAATAGGGCCACCCCTTCTCAGCCCGCGGGGGCCGTGTGAGCCGGCAAAGGGAGTTGTTCCAGGGAATGGGCAGCAGCATTCTTCTGTGTACTAATCACCAACCACTGCGATCACCAAGCCGCCTGCCAATCGTAGTGATTATGGCAAAACCCCCCCTATGACAGACACAACAAACAAACGGCCCCCAGTCCCCGGCGGCTCCATCATCCCTGGAAGTGGTAGCAACCAGGGCAGTGGCGGAGCAGGAGGTGCTAAGAATCCCCGGCAGCGATCCAGCTACCACCACCGACGACTGGACCTGGCAACGTACAACACACGAACGCTCAGGGCTGACGAGAAGATTGTCGAGCTGGAAGAAGAACTGAGTAAGCTACGTTGGGACATCCTAGGATTGTCGAAGTCCGAAGACAGGGTCAGGACACGATGATCTTTAACTCCGGTAACTTGCTCTTCTACCGGGAGGGAGATCAACTATCCCAGGGTGGTGTCGGGTTTCTCGTCCGTAAGTCCCTCGTTAACAACGTGACAAAAGTCGACAGTGTGTCGAACAGGGTAGCATACCTTATACTCAGAATTACCGAAAGGTATTCGTTGAAGGTCATACAGGTATATGCGCCGACCTCGACACATCCAGACGATGAAGTGGAAGCCATGTATGAGGAGATCTCCGAGGCCATACATACTTCCAAGACTCATTTCACGGTTGTAATGGGGGACTTCAACGCAAAGCTAGGCACAAGGAAAGACGATGAGCTGAGAGTGGGGCCATTTGGATTCGGGCGGCGGAACCGAAGGGGCCAGAGACTGGCCGACTTCATGATGAACTCCTTCTATGAGAAGCGGCCAGCCAGAAAGTGGACGTGGATAAGCCCCGACGGTTTCACTAGAAATGAGATAGACTTCATTATGACGACCAAGAAGCAAATATTTGATGTCTCCGTGATCAGCAGGGTGAAAACCGGGAGCGATCACCGCATTGTTAGAGGCACATTGAATATCGATGTTAAACTTTAAAGGGCACGTCTGATGAAGTCTGCGCTCCGTCCAAATCCTGCCCAAACCCAAAACCCCGAGAGCTTTCAGGTAGAACTGCACAATTGCTTCCAGTGCCTAGCCAGCTGCAATTATATTGACGAGATAAACAACGGGTTGGTGGAAACTGTCCAAGCGGTGGGATCTAAGTTCTTTAAGGCCCCCTGCCGAACTAAGCACCAGAAACTCTCAGATGAAACCATTAAGCTAATGGAGGACCGGGATGAAATGAGATTGCAGTCTTCAGCTGATATGTCGGCCTACGGCGTGCTTAATAGACGAATCTCGAAATCTATGCGACACGATCTGCGTACCTTTAATACATCTCGTATTAAGGTCGCAATAGAAAGGAACAAAGGTTCAAAAGTCTTTGCAAAGCATTCGTCTATAGGGCAAAGCCAAATGACTAAGCTGACGACCGACAGCGGCACTATCATTTCGTCGAAACCGGAGATTCTGAGAGGTCGAAAAGTTCTATGGACAGATGTACACCTCAACACAAAACCCCGTTGGTCAGTTGGCTCAGGACACCAGAGCCAAACTAACCCGACACTATACCGAAGACATCCCGGACATCAGCCTGTACGAGATTAGGATCGCTCTGAAACAGCTTAAAACAACAAGGCACCAGGTGAGGATGGAGTTACGACAGAACTTCTGAGAGCGGGTGGAAAACCGGTACTTTAAGTCCTCCAGAAGTTATTTAACTCCGTCGTCCTTGAAGGAACCACGCTAAAAGCGTGGGATAAGAGCGTGGTGGTGCTTTTCTTTAAAAAAGGTGATAAAACCTTATTAAAGAACTACAGGCCCATCTCGCTCTTGAGCCACGTTTACAAGCTGTTTTCGAGAGTGATTACGAACCGTCTCGCACGCAGTTTCGATGACTTCCAGCCTCCCAAACCAGCCAGTTTCCGAAAAGGCTTTAGTACCATAGACCACATCCACACGCTACTCCAGATTATACAGAAGACCGAGGAGTATAATCGGCCGATGTCTAGCGTTTGTGGACTATGAAAAAGCCTTCGATTCAATCGAGACCTGGGCGGTACTGCAGTCTCTTCAGCGATGCCAAATCGACTATAGGTATATCGAAGTGTTGAAGTGTTTGTATAGTAAAGCCACTATGTCAGTCCGTCTACAGGACCAGAGTACGGAACCAATCCAATTGCAGAGGCGTGAGACAGGGAGACGTAATTTCTCCGAAACTGTTCACGAACGCATTGGAGGACGTTTTCAAACTCTTGGTCTGGGACAGACTTGGCATCAATATCAATGGCGAATAGGTACATCACTCACCTTCGTTTTGCAGATGATATAGTAATTATGGCCGAATCGCTCGAGGAACTCGGTACCATGCTCAACAACCTCAGTAGGGTCTCCCAACAGGTGGGTCTTAAAATGAACATGGATAAGACTAAAATCATGTCAAATATCCATGTTGCACCCGTATTTGTATTTTGTATTGTATTTATTTATCCATAGACATATTCACATGTACTTAGACTAGTCATATAAACAGAAATATAAATAATCAAAATTAACAAATTATTAGGTACTTAACATAATAACAATATTAAGTATATAAAAAATTAATTAATTGGTTGCAGCAAAAGCATTGTCAGATTGTATAAATTTAAATAATTAAAATTCATAAAGTAATAAGTCGTATTTCCAATATTATGTCATGAATATTAGATTCAGCCTAACTAATAAACGAATTATGTCACAATCAATTAATTATGTCTACTCAATATTTTTAAATACATTTAAACATGTCCTTATCTGCAAAAGCTTCATCAATATTATAATAACTTTTGTCAATTAATATGTTTCTTATGTAAGATTTAAAGCTAGCTTCTGTCATTTTTCTAATATCCATCGGTAAAATATTGTAAAACTTGATTCCAGTACAGTAATAACTTTTAGATACTTTTGTAAGCCGTGTCATAGGGACAACCAGGCGATCCTTGTTCCTAGTGTTAACATTGTGTATGTCTTTCTTAGTTCTAATATTACCTATGTTTTCTCTAACATACACTAAACTTTGAAAGATGAATTCACCAATCATCGTCATAATGCAAAGTTCTTTAAAACGCTGTCTGCAGGAGTCCATCTGTTTTAAACCTAATATATATCTTACTGCTCGTTTTTGTAATATAAATATTCTGTTTGCATCAGTCGCAGTACCCCAAAATAATATTCCATAAATCATCAGAGAGTGAAAATACGCAAAGTATACATCTCTAGCGGGTTTTATGCCTCCTAACTCTTTAATTTTTTTGACAGCGTACGTTGCAGAGCACTACTTCTTTGCAACTACATCTACGTGGATGCCCCAGGTCAGCTTACTATCTAAATTTATGCCTAAAAATTTCACATTATTCGTTGGAGATATATTAAAATCATCTAAAGCATGTTGACGGCATTCTGATGTAACTTTTTTAGGTCTTGAACCTAATTCAAATTCAATTACATTCGTTTTGTCAACATTTAACAGCATGTTATTGACTGAAAACCACTCATTAATATTAAGTATCGCTTTTTTTAGCTTTTCACTCAGTAATTTGATATCTTTGTCTTTAATAATTAAGCTAGTATCATCAGCAAATAAAGTTATGTCAATATCCTTAAAAAGTACAGATACATATGTCATTCGTATAAATGATAAACAAAAGAGGTCCTAAGATCGACCCTTGTGGGACTCCTAAATGTATTTTACACTTACTAGATCTAGCATTATTTACTTCTGTTACTTGATACCTATTGCGAAGGTATGATTGCAGTATGTTTAGTTCCTTTCCCGCAACCCCATAATGAAGTAACTTTCCAAGAAGAATTTCATGAGCAACGCAGTCCAATGCTTTGGAGAGGTCACAGAAAACTGCGTATGTTTTCTGTTTACTTTCTAGACCAGAAAATACATCTTCAATTAGTCTAGTAGTCGCATGTTTGGTAGACTTAGCTTTTTGAAAACCAAATTGCCTTGTGCTAAGTAGTTTTTGGTCAATCATATAGTCCATAAGTTCCTCTGCTACATATTTTTCAAGAATTTTGCTAAAACTAGGCAAAATTGACACAGGTCGGTAGTTGTTGCAAAGATTTGTACTACCCTTTTTATGAATTGGGACTACTTTAGCAATTTTCATTTGATCAGGGAAATATCCCTGCTCAATACAGTTATTGATGATAGTTACTAACGGTACCGCCAATTCAAACTCTAGTTTTTTTTATTAACAATGGTGTTATATACCAATAGTCACCAGATTTCTTAGGCTTCATGGCCCTGATAAATCTGATAACCCTAAACATATTAATTAATTTTAGTTTGAAATTATTACTATTAATTTGCTTAGGAATAAATTGATTGAGATATAATTGTGATTTAACAAGCGAGCACTCAAGATTCCGAGTTAGGTCAACAGCTGCATTAACAAAATAATTATTAAAAGAATTACAAATTTCATTACAAATAAATTTACCGTTACAATCTAAAATCTTATCACAGTTAGTATCACATTTTGTCACTTTGCCAGTTTGCTCATTTATGATTTGCCACGCACATTTAATTTTATTATCTGCCTTTTTAATTCTGTTATATACGTGCATTTTCTAAGCTTCAATGCAAACTTTTTTAAAAAAAATTCTATACTTAGACACACGAGTTCTCAACGATTCATTATCATCCTTTTTTATAAGGGCATACAATTCAAAAAGTCTTTCTCTAGAAATTAAAATGCCTTTAGTTGCCCATGTACTGAATTGAAGACTATTTTTTTATATAATTTCAGTTACAGGTATTATATCGTCAATTTGTTTAACAAATCCTTCAAAACAAAAATTTGACGTGTTCTTTGAACGATTCCATGCAGTATTTAAACGATTATGCACAGAAACAGTCTGATGAATTTATATTGCCGCCAATTACAATAACGCGGGTCATAACAATTATTAGGCAATTAAAATCAAAAAAGTCCAATGACTACTGGTATATCACCCCAGTTTTGGTGAAAAAGTTAGAATTAGAGATAGCATTACTAATGATGCAGACTATTAATAAATGCATTACTAAGGGATTGTTCTCCAATGAAATGAAAATTGCCAAAGTGGTGCCTCTACATAAAAAAGGGGAGACTTCTAACTGTGATAATTATCGTCCTGTATCAGTACTTCCCAGTTTAAGTAAAATTTTTGAAAAGTATTTAGCTCAGGAGCTCACGGGTTTTTTATGTAAGAACGAAACTCTCAATGAACGACAGTTTGGATTCCAGACGGGCAAATCGACAAAACACGCTATTACTAAACTCATTGAGGATGTTTATTCAGGCTTGGAGAAATCACAAAAAACGTATTCTGCGACTTGTCCAAGGCCTTTGACTGCGTTTCACATGAGATTTTAATTGAAAAATTGAGGCACTACGTTGTAAATGGAAATGAACTTAATATGTTTAGATCATATCTCACAATGAGGACACAAACTACAGAGATAAATGGGTGTCGATCAACTGAGCGTCCAATTAACCTAGGTGTTCCTCAAGGGTCAATTTTGGGTCCCTTGCTTTTTATAGTTTATATTAATGACGTGTCCGTTGTACTTAAAGACGTTGATGTAATCCTGTTTGCAGATGACACAAGCCTTGTTATAAAAAATAAAACAATAAATCAGGTAGGCAGTAAAATACTGCAATCTTTAAACAACATTAAAATCTGGTTCTCGGCTAACAACATGCTTCTTAATGTTAATAAGACAAATATCATAAACTTTTCTTTGAGCACTAGATATCTTGAAACTCCTAAATGTATTGAAGATGTGTTCGATAAACTTAAGGTGTCTCCAACTATTAGCGTAAAATTTTTGGGTGTTTGGCTAGACACCAAATTGACATGGGCAATCCACCTTGACCTTCTTCTTAAGAAGTTGTGCTCTGCAACATATGCAATAAAAAAATAAAGGAGTTAGGAGGCATAAAGGCAGCGCGTGATGTTTATTTTGAATATTTTCACTCCTTAATGACTTATGGCATTTTGTTTTGGGGTACAGCTGCAGACGCCAATAGAGTATTTTTACTTCAAAAACGGGCAATCCGTTATATTTTGAGTGGGATACAATGGGATACATTGATTCATGTCGGGAAAAGTTTAGTGATCTAGGTATTATGACAATGACCGGAGAGTTTATACTGCAGAATGTTCTATATGTAACAGAAAACATTGATAAAATGACTAGAAATAAAGATGTACATAATTATAACACTCGAAATCGAAATCGTCTTGTCTTACCTAAAACAAGGTTAGCCAAAATTTCAAAGAGCTACTACTGTACAGCAATTAAATTGTACAATAAAATACCGCACAATGTAATATGTATGTCAGATAATTCATTTAAATCATTTATAAAAATACATCTTATTTGTAAAAGTTACTATAAGTTGGACGAAGCTTTTGCTGATAAAACAATATTTAAATTTGATGAATTGTAGTGATTACCTGACATATATAAATTTATTGTTATTATTTTTTCTCATTATTATTTACAATTTGACGATGCTTTTGCAGACCTTATTTTAAGTTGTTATTATTTAGAACTGTTTTTTTTTATAAAAATTATTAACTATAGGTACCTTTATGTATCTATGGCTTATGTAATTTCGTAACATATTTTAATTGTTTCATCTGACTTGTCCAAGCACATGTAATTTGTCGAAGGATATGAATAAATGAAATGAAAATATAACCCGTAATTACTTCTTAGTAATTACGGGTTATATTTTAATAACCTGTTAGAAGTTTGGGATCTGTTACTTGTCTTATGCTTCGGGAAAATGTAGCCACATAGTCATCTCTCCGCCTCGAGCGAATAGTACTAGGCGCCTTTTATTTTGCTGCTCCAAAAATAAATATAAAAATTGTTTAAACCTAACAAAGAAGAAGTTCAAGTGTATAATTCGGTCTTCGTAAAGTACAGTGAAGTGCACAAGTGAAGGTGAAGGATAATATCTAAGGATTAAGAAGATATTCATTATTTAATATCCATTGTGTAAGCATTACGTTTTTTCATAAGTCTACCGTCACTTACCATACCAGCAAAACTTGTGAAAGCGCCTTGAAAAATTAAAGAGCAAGGTGCATTCGGGTGTTTATCAGTCTTTTTCTACTAGTAAAGGTCCGCCTCCGAAATGCCTCTAAGAAGTCCACCACCTTCAACATCCGAACAGACGCATGGTAAACCAGCAAGAGTTCCAAAACCCAAAGAAAAGACTGTCTTAAGACATCATCTGGAGCCCGAGACTGCATTCAGTAACACCTCGGAGGATGAAGATCGACCGACGTCTCGCTCTGACAGAGCCAAACGCAGACTTGAGAGTGCCCTTGATGCTGGCGATATACAGTCTGCGGTAGCTGAAATGAGAATGCTCTTTGCTAATATGTCCACCAAATGTGATGAACAATTCAGTTCACTTCAGGCTTCGATAGTATCTCTTAAGTCAGATATGTGTGATTTAGCTGGCTCTCTCGAGTATTTGACACAGAAACATGATGTATTCCAAGAAAAAATTTCAAAGCTGGAGTCCGAAAGGGAAGCTAACCACAAGCAAATACAGGTCCTGGAGAGCAGAGTGGAGCTACTTGAACGTAAGTCTCGAAATTCTTGTGTAGAGTTGCGCAATGTACCTAGACTCAAGGAAACTGAGGGTAAGACTCACCGATGACAAGTCTTGGAAGTACACTTGACGTGAATATACGGGAACAAGACATCGCTGATATCTATCGTGTTAATACGAAAGGCGAATCTACGAACCCAGTAGTAGTTGAATTTGTAAGTTCTTTGAAAAAGGAATGCCTGATAAGCTCTGTCAGGAAATTCAGCAAAGGAAAAAAGAAGGAAGATAAACTCAACACGAGGCATGCTAAGATAGAGGGGGCGCCGAAACCCTTGTTTGTGTCAGAGTCACTGACCCAAAAAGCAAAGCGTCTCTTTTACTTGGCAAGAGACTTTGCCAAGACCCAAGGCTACGCGTACTGCTGGAGTTCAAATGGGAACATATACCTTCGAATGAAAGAAAATATGCCACTTGTCCGTGTAAACCATGAAACCGAAGAAAAAGCAATGACTCAACTCTACAGCTGCCATGCGCTTCTTAGACGTGCCTTGTTTTCTTATTCTTACGTACCACATGGTGCTTTTAAAATGTTTAGAATTAATACTTGTCAACACTACACACTTTCCACTCAATCACATTGAACTTTTCAGTCTTACACAAACCATTGCCTTTATAATATTTATAACTCAACAGTTATTGTTACCAAATATTACACCTTTTTGCCGTCATTTATAATACGTACTGTTACCTGGTGTATATCAATATACTATACCAGTGCCATTCTATCTGGACCTCTACTAAAACACTAACCTATCATGTCTAGTAATATAAGCAACGTTGTGGAGGATCTTGATGCCCACTCTGATATTCAGTGTCACCTGGTTCATGATCCAAGGGATTGCCAAAAAATTCTTGCCACTCATATACGTGCTCTTAATGTTCTTACTGTCAATATAAGAAGCATTTTTTGTAACCTTGACTCACTCATCGTTTTCATATCCAGTACCGGTGTGGATATTGATGTTTTAGTTTTGGTTGAATGCTGGACCCAGAATAAAGCACAGTCAATACCTAGTATTGACAACTATACCACGTATAGTACATCAAAAAACATCAACAAAAACGATGGCGTTGTTGTTTATATAAAAAGATCCATATCTGCAACTGTAACAGAACCAGATTTTAATGAAGGGAGCCTTCTTAAACTAGACATTGGAAAAGATCATTGCATATTTGTGTTCATACAGACCACCTAGTTTCGGCAACCCAGCAGGTTACCTAGAGTCACTTATAAAGATTCTTAACGATATTAAATATAAGAATATAATTTTCACTGGTGATATTAATATGAATATTATGCCAGACAAAGTCACTGGTCATGTTGCTGAATATATGAATATAATGGCTAGATTTGGTCTGCAACAAGGAATCGTCTATCCTACCCAAAAAGGCTCATGTCTGGATCACTTTATGGTGAAAACCACTAACAAAGTAGACACTTTTGTTTTCGAAAAGCTAACAGACCATAGTCCGGTATTGTTATCTATGACTCATGCCATTGTAAGAAGTGAACCTATTTTTACTAAACTGACTACAAATTTTGCTGATATTAGCAAAATACTGGGCAACTCTGACACTTGGAATGAGTATTTTTTGTTAAAGGACGTAAATATTGCAGCAAACTATTTGGTTAAAAAACTTCAGGAAATCATCAAAACAAACTCAAGTGTGTAAATAATATCTAGGAAAAGAATGCCATTAAAACCCTGGATTACTGTAGGAGTAGTTAAATCAATACGTAAAAGAAATAAATTGTATAAAAAAGTTAAATTATCAGAAGACAAAGAACTTAAAACTAAATATTTAAAATATCGTAACATATGTAATAAGTTAATAAAATACCTTAAGCAAGAGTATTATAGAAACAAGTTAAATAGTAGTTTAGGTAATTCAAGGGAAACATGGAAAATTATAAAAGAGGTTTGTAACCAAAATTGTTTAAAATCATCGCCCACAGAACTGTTATTATCCAGGTCATCCTCGCTTGACTCTTTAAACTGTGTCAACAAGTATTTTACCACTATTGGTAGAGATTTGGCAAACTGTACTCTATCCAAGCTTTGTTTAAGTGACTCTGAGCTATCAATTAATGCTAAAGAATCAGTTACTCCGCTTAATTCCATGATGTTATTACCAACTGACCCATCTGAGGTTATAATATTAATAACTAAATTAAAAAATAGTAATTCAGTTGGTTCAGACAACATCTCCACCAATTTCATAAAAAAAATTAAATGTGAGCTTGCTCTACCAATTAGTTTCTTGTGTAATTTGAGTTTTAGTAGCGGAAAATTTCCTGATGAATTTAAAAAAAGCTATAGTTTGCCCTATTCACAAAGCAGGAGATAAATCCCTCGCATCGAATTATCGACCAATATCACTGCTTTCTACTTTTTCAAAGATTTTAGAAAAACTTATGAATAAGAGGCTCGTCAATTACTTAGAAAGTAAGGGGTTATTATCGGAAAACCAATTTGGATTCAGAACGGGACGCTCAACAGATGATGCTGTTCTAAAACTGACAACTCTTATTTCATCTCATCTTGATAATAACGATAAATGTCTCGGTGTTTTCCTTGATCTTCAAAAGGCATTTGATACTGTTTCAATCCCGATACTTTTAACTAAATTGGAAAATTTAGGTATAAGAGGATCGCCCATCAATTGGTTCAGGGATTACCTTAGTAATAGGACTCAAGTAGTCAGGATTGATAATTTATATAGTGATGATGCAGGCTGCTCATATGGGGTTCCCCAAGGTAGCACACTAGGACCTACACTATTCCTCGTTTACATTGACGTACTGTGCAAAATGAATTTAAAGGGTGCAGATCTTATAATGTTTGCGGACGATACTGTACTTGTATTCCATGATAAATCCTGGGATGGTGTAAAAAAACTGGCTGAAACAGGTCTATGTGCAGTCAGTAGTTGGTTGGAGAATAATCTACTCTCTTTGAATACTGCGAAGACCAAATATGTATGTTTTCACAAGTCTGCTGCATCTAGTCCCTCTAATTTCAATGTGACAATACATACACATCCTTGCAACACGCTTGGGGAGCATAGAATTCCATGTAGCTGTGATGAGCTGGTGCGAGTTACATCTATTAAATATCTTGGAGTTATTATCGATCAGAAACTAACATGGCAACAACATTTGACTGTCACTGCGAAAAGAATAAGATCTCTTATGTATATACATATTTAAAAATCTCAGAGTTGTAGCTGATGATAATCTATTAATTAGAACATATAAGGCACTGGGGCAATGCGTCATAAATTATTGCATTACTTCATGGGGAGGTGCTCCTAAAACATACATGTTGGAAGTTGAAAGAGCCCAAAGAGTCCTTCTTAAAGTAATGATGTACATGCCATACAGGTATCCTACAAATCTCTTGTATAGAAAACTTATGAGTCTTTAGTGTTCGTAAATTATATATATTTCAGTGCATTCGCAGATATCACCGCTTCACAGTTCCAACTTTAAATTTACCCGAAAGAAGAATTAAACGTTACCCTATTCCCAATTTGATTTGTTCTCTGGCTCGTAGACAATATAACTATAACGCATCTCGATTATATACAAAGCTTGATTCTAAATTGAATATATCTAAATATAGTAATCACCAATTAAAAGGCATTTTAACGCAATGGTTAGACACGTTTGATTATGCCGGTATAGAATACTTACTTATATAAACTTGAACATACACACAATCATACACATACACACTTACACATGCACAAACATATACACACACACACACAAGACACCCACATACTCACACACATGACCCACGCTTTCACTCACTTAAACACTGATGCATACATGCAAGCATGTGCGCTATCCAACAATACATTTCTTTGTTTGTAATTTTGTTCATGTACTAGTAGACTGTAATATTTATATCATGTAATTCAGGAGAGAACTGTTTCCTAGGCCACAGCTTACGCTTTTCTGGGAAACAGGGACACAACTCATCTATGTATGTAACATTTTATGGTCACAGTAAATATATTTCTATTTCTATAGTTAAAATTAACTTTGACCTCAGCAATTTGTGCGTAGTGATCTGACTTAATACCCTGTATTACTTTTACACCTGTTACTGCGTCTGAGTCAGTAAAAATATTATCAATACACGACGGCATACAAAGCTTACTAACTCTAGTATACACGTATATTTGTCGTTTAAGTAAAAAGCTATCAAGAACATCAGACAAACTGTGCTTAGAATCTCTTTTAAGTGAAAAATGAATATTGAAATCGCCGCATAAAATTATAGTCTTATTATTATTTGTTGTAATTTTATCAAGACAATGCTCTAATTTCGTTATGAATATATTTAGGTGGGCTGATGGTGATCTGTATACAACCAATATTATAGCATTACACAATTATATACAGCAAGCTTCAAAGTGTTGCTCTATTGACATTTTATTGATGTCGTCCCTTTTTTATACCTATACTTTCTCTTATTAAGATAAAACAACTACCCCGTGAAATTTTTGTCCGACAGTAAACACATGCTTTTTTGTAATTATCTACATTAAATATTGGTTCATTACTCAATTTCAAATGTGTCTCGGTCATGCACATAATGTCAATATGTTCCTTTGCTAAAAATAAGCTGAGATCGTTTTCTTTATGATATACCCCTTCGACGTTCTGATGACATACTTTTATTTGACGGCCCTTATTGACATTTCCTGAAGAAAATTTTGTTGGGAAGTTGTCATGACTTCTTCTTTGGTGTAGGCCTGGTCTTTACTTATTATTGTCAAATTACTTCTATTAACACCGTACAGACATGCAGTGGCTATATATTTAGCAGATGCTTCCTGGTATTTCCAATATTGCTTCGTGTTCTTGTCATTATTTAGCTCCACTATGTTGACATTGTTGAGTAGCGATGCGAGAGTATATAGCTTACTGTTTATCTTCCTGATCTGCATATTTATGAAATGTTGTCGTTCGTGTACAATCGTAGTTACAATTACTTTCTTATTTATTCTCTTTCTTGCTAATCTTTCTATTTTAGATATATACTTACTCCATTGGATTATCTTTTACATTTTTGTAGTTTCCTATCATGAATATGATAGTCTCGTTATTCCTTTCTTTTTTAGAGCTTTCGTCAATTATTTCAGTGTAATAACTTCCTGGTTTATAATTATTAATTACTTTTAGTGAGCCTGGGAGATGTTTTTTTTTTATTTTGCTAGCCTTCTTCATCTTTTCCAGACTTGTCAGAAAACATATTTATTATATGTTTCGGTTTGTTCACTATGTTATTTTTTATTTTATTAGCATTATTTCTAACTCCCGTGCTTTTCTCTTTGAGCGTAGCTGCTCCATCTTCTAGATCATTTATCCTTTCCATCTGATGGTTTCCCTTAGCACCAGCTGTGGTTTCGTCTACTGTCTTATCATTTATTTTGTATTCTATAATATGCTGTAGTATTTTGAGTTTGTTTTCTACAAATGAGATCTTTCCCAAAGAAATTTAATTGTATTTTAAATCTTCCTCATAATTTAGTATTAAGCTTAGTAGTTTGTCACTTTCCATTTGAAGAGCTAGTACAGTTTGATCTCTACGTTGTAGTTCTTCTACCATAAGCCTATTTTTTTCGCTTAATATGTTTATTTTGTGTTTGTTATTTCTTTAATTGTTGTTCATAATATGTTTTTCGTACCACTTGCTCAAAAAAGTGACATTCTATGCCACAAAAAGCGAACATAACAATAGTCATTTTTATTCTGTTAAAAACAGGGAAAGAAAATTGTACTGAATTTCATTCATCCTCTAGGGGGAGAATGTGATTTAAATTTGGAATACTTACCGAAATTTATACTGAACTACATCTGTGTTTACACCATTGAGTTTGTATATAAAGCATTATACATTTTTTGAAAAAGGAATACGCATTCATTATGCAGTTATGATTATTAAATAAAATTACGAAAACCGACGAGGCCGTATGAGCTTGATGCCTTTGCTTTTCCGAGAAAAAAATATTAGTCTAGGAATTTGCCGCGTTTTTGTTTTCTTCAAATACATAAACGTTCAGTTTATTTTAATTTATTTTTATAAATAAGTTGATGTTATTATATTATGTCATACTATTATTATTGTGTTAATTTTTTCGCAAATGGTACGAAAAGTAGAGTATTTTCCTCGGTGATAAAGCTGTCTTAGTCTTGGGTGAACTTAATTCCTTCTTAAGTTTTTAACACCCTCGCTACTTTCGGGAGTAAACCTGGAGTCCTTCGTTACGCTCGCGATTTAAATCGTCACCCGCGACAGAAGACACTGCTTTATCCCCTTGGTTAATAATCTACTATTCTATTATTATATCTTCTTTTTAGACAAGTATTATATCCCTTCTTAATGCAGGATGAGTTAATAGATTTTAAAAGAATGTCACTGTATTTGAGTTGGAGTTCTACTAGTTCATCATTTTTTGCTTCCAGTTTTTTAATTAAATCAGTATATTTAATCGTACCGGTAGTTGTTGGGGGCGATACTCTCGAAGTTGTCGACGAATATGTATACCTAGGACAAACTGTCCAATTAGGTAAGTCCAACTTCGACAAAGAGGTCGCACGAAGAATCCAACTCGGCTGGGCAGCGTTCGGGAAACTTCGCGATATCTTCTCGTCCAAAATTCCCCAGAGCCTGAAGACTAAAGTCTTCAACCAGTGTGTGTTGCCAGTGATGACCTATGGCACTGAAACGTGGTCCTTTACTCATGGCCTCATGACCAAGCTCAAGGTCGCTCAACGAGCTATGGAGAGGGCTATGCTCGGGGTTTATTTGCGTGACAAAATCCGCAATGAGGAAATCCGCAGAAGAACTAAAGTTGCCGACATAGCTCTCAAAATTAGCAAGTTGAAGTGGCAATGGGCAGGCCACATCGCTCGTAGAACCGATAACCGTTGGGGAAGAAAGGTTCTCGAGTGGAGACCACGGACTGGAAGACGCAGCGTAGGCCGGCCCCCCACAAGGTGGACCGACGATCTAGTAAGAATCGCGGGGAGCCGTTGGGCGCAAACGGCTACCAACCGCTCGTTGTGGCGATCTAAGGGGGAGGCCTATGTTCAGCAGTGGACGTCTTCCGGCTGATGATGATGATTGCTGCTTCAAAGGAAGGGAAGAAGGACTAATGTGTCTTGATCCCGAACGCCAAAAATCAATCAAACCATCCGCCCATAGCCCATAGTCCTCCAACTTGCGGATCACAAAGAGAACAAGCAAAAAATATAGTTTTACAGAAACATTAATAGGAATTAAAAAAATCCAGAATACCTTTATCCCTTCTTTAATATCGTCCAGCGAGAGTATAGCTGGGCCGGCCACGTGCAGCTCGAGCCGCGGCTCGCGCGCCGTCAGCGCCAGCTCCAGGGCTCCGAGCGCAACGCGCGCATCTCCGTCGCATATCTCAGCCAGCCACTTCAATGAACCCTCTTCGACAATGCACCTGTCAAAATTAATTTTAACCTTCCTTACTATTAATATAAGTTCGAAAGTGTCACTCTGTTACGTTTTCACAACTAAACGGCGATTTCGTTAAAATAAATAGTTTATGACCTAATTACATGAGACATAGGTTACTTTTTACCCAACTGCACAGGAGGGTTAGCTAGTCTTCTTTACATAGTATAAAATGAAGTCGCTTCCGCTGTCTGTTCGCTTAGATCTTTTAAACTACTCAACGGATTTAATGCAGTTTTAAGCAATAGATAGAGTGATTCAAGAGGAAGGTTTCTAAGTATAATACTTACATAGTAACTGCGAAAGTAGCTGTTTGTTTGTTAGTTTGTTACCTTTTCATAACTAAACGGCTGAACGGATTGTAATGAAATGTATCAAGGACATAGGCTACTTTTTACCCGAGTGCGCAAAAGGAGGGTAATGTTTTTATTGAAATACCACGCATGCGAAGCCGCGGACGGGTCAGCTAGTTCCATATAAAGTAGGGATTATCAGTCTTTGGGTTGATTGCAGCAGTTTTCCAGAATCCCTGAGGGTATTGTCATAATAATGATGATGTAATTGGAAAATAATCTAGTACCTGGGTAGATCACCCTGAGACATAGTTTCTGCTTGCATATCAGAGTTTACTACCACAGCGAGCTTGCTCTTTTCTAATGCTCTTCTAAGGATAGATAGTACTTCATCAACTGACAGTTTCTCTAAAACGACAACTCTGCATCTGCTGAGTAATGCATTGTTAAGACTGAAGGAAGGATTCTCGGTGGTGGCTCCGATCAACGTTATTGTGCCGTTTTCAACATGAGGAAGGAATGTGTCTTGCTGCAGCTTGTTGAACCTAAAAGAACATAGTAAGTATAAATATTGTAGTATGCTATTCTGTGACTAATATTAGTTCTCTGTGATAGTATTTTTAATTTTGTATTGATACATATTTTTTTTACTTTGCATTTAATATAAAACTATACAAAATATATAAACAAATAACTGAGTTTACCTGTGTATTTCATCCATGAAGAGGACAGTATGCCTCTTGAACTGGGCTTCATTTTTAGCAACTTTAACAACTTCTTTAACATCGCTTATTCCTGCCATTGTAGCAGACAGCTTAACAAATCTCATACTATTTTGTTCCTTGCAGATATTTGCCACAACATTAGCTAGTGAAGTCTGTAAATTAAAATTTTAACTGGTGTCTTTGTTGCTCCAGTTTTTTCAGATGACAAACCAAAGTAGGTACCTAGTAGTTATATATTTTTTACTACTTACGAAGACAAACTTAGAATACATACTTTTCCACAACCGGGAGGGCCCCATAGAATCATATTTGGTACTTTTTTCTGCTCCAATAAGGATCCCAGCATTGATCCTGGGCCAAATACTTGCTTTTGGCCAACTATTTCATCCAAAGATAGTGGTCTCATGCGCTCAGCTAGAGGAACGGTTTCTGTCACTTCACTTTTAACTTTAGATTTATTAGCTGGTCCAGCGGAGAATGGCGTAGATTCCTGAAATGAAAATGTTATGAATTTGTTAAAGTCAGTATAGGTAACCGAGTAGGCACACCAATGAGTAATGTGGTATCGGTCTAAAATTAGATCAACTTTTGAGTAGTTAGAAAGTGCAACCAATATGTACCTACTTACAGCTCTTGTTGCATTGTTAGTTAATGCTTTAGTTTTCATTTTAATACGTTTTTCATTCGGTGAAACACTGTTTAGGTGAGAGCTACTGCGCTTAGAATGATTTCTTTCAGAGGTATTTAGAAACAAACATTTGTTTACATGCTCTTCAACCACATTTTTTTCGAAAAACTTCCCACAAATCGGACACGAAACTGGGCTGTTTGAACTACATGCTTCGCCAACGTTTTTTGAAGCCATAGCTATGAATTCAGTTGAAAACACATACAACCCATGAAGAAAACTATTTTTATGAAATTTGCAAAGCAAAGCAAGTTTGTAATGATTTTGGCGCTCAAATCAAAACAAAACAACGACTAAAAAAGATTTTTTTTTTTTTCGAAATGTCTAATCCAAATTTCCACAGATATTAAATTAACTTTGTCATCTGTGTACACAAAATACTTCGTAACGGAATCTACCGGTTTTAGTGATTGATGATTATAATGCTTGCTAGATTATGGATTAGCGATCAAACAACAATAAGCTGTAAGTTCTTACAAGTCTTGTTTAATCATTTTGTATGACTTTTTCATTCATTCACTCACTCTTGTTTTGTTGACGTGTTTGGGTGTGCGAATTTTTGAAATTCATTTAAAATTGCGGCTAAGGGCAGAATTCAACGAAAATGAAGCAAAAATAACTGGAAATAATTCACAATAAATAATTAAAATGGAAATTGATAAAATCTCGAAGAAACGCAAAGAAAACAAGCAGAAATGTAACGAGGTCAGCGAACCTTCGGACAGTTATATCGAAAAGCCTTCTACCCATTCAGAAACCGAAATCGTAAGTAAATAAATTTATTTAGCGTAGGTATTTTAAACCTGTTTCTCTTGCTTGACCTTACTAAATTAATAATTTATATCCTTTGTGTCTGGTTTCTACAATCCCGTTATCTTCTATATTCTAGGGTGAAAGTTACAAATATTACTTCATTTATTTTAGGTCAAAACAGCGTCTCCAGAAATCACAGAGCCAAGTATAAAAACCGACAAATTTCAGGACTTAGAGATACAGCCCAAAGGATTCTATTTACATATAGAAATTGATCTTGTATGTCTAGGATTGTTTTTGCTAGCTTTGTGTACTAGACTTTATAACTTGGAAGAACCTAGATATATTGTGTAAGTACTACAAAAATAAATCAACTTTTATTCATATTTTTTATTACAATCATTGATTTGTCATTAACATCTTACCTAATAAAGAGAAAATAAGGTGTCTTATAAACGTTTAAAAATTACTTGTGGTATGTTCTAATAAGTATTCAATTTGAATGTATAGGTACCTGTTAGAAGAATTATTATCTGAACTGATTTAACTTATGTATGAACACTGCCTGAAACAAATGATTATATTCTAATCCAAATAAAATTGTACTCATTACTAAGAGAATTTATTAACTTTCAGATTTGATGAGTTACATTATGGGCGTTATGTGTCTCTATACACAAAAGGAGTATTTTTCTTTGATGCTCATCCACCATTGGGCAAACAGCTGCTATATTTGGCGGGCAGAGCTGCTGGCTACGATGGCAACTTCACATTTGATCGGATCGGATCTCCGTATACTGAGAATGTGCCAGTAAAGGAACTGCGGCTTGTACCAGCTGTAGCCGGTAGTCTACTTGTGCCAGTTACTTACCATGTGATGCGAGAACTGTCTATGTATCGGTGGACGGCTGTTTTAGCTGCACTATTGGTTCTCTTTGGTAAGAATTTAATTTTACTTAAGTACTTTTTTGCTCATCCTTAGTCAGTTTTTTTACCAAAACAAGACTAATTACCATAAAAAACAGAAACATAAAAACCACATAAAAACATATAAAACCCACACAGCTGTTGAACAAGTGTTTAAAAATTCTTACCAATTTTAGTACACAATTTTTTTAAACAGATGCCAAGCAGTGTTTAATTTTTTTGTGGTAAGACCCAGAACTTTTATTTTTCAGAAAACTGCTTCCTTGCCCAGTCAAGGTTCATGTTGTTAGAGAGCATACAGATATTGTTTGCACTTTGTGGAGTCTACTGTGCTTTGAAAAGTACCCACAGATCTGGCCTCAGCTCTGTTGTATGGCTTTGTATCGGTGCTCTGTCGCTAGGTTGCTGTTTTTCGTAAGTACCTACTAGTACGTCCTTGAAATTAGTAAATGTCTCTTAAAATTATTGTTTAATTAATATTAAGTTTCTTCCTTGAATTTAGTAAACGATTCCTTAAATTTCTCTGGTCCTTAGTTACCTAACATTGTATCTGTACCTACCTACTTTTCTCGTTATCTGCAATAAAATATGCTCCAAAATAATATGTAGCTTAAGGGGGCACCAGAGGGACAATCGCCCATACAACACGTACTACCAAGATCATTTCTAATTGGAGCATATTTCTACCTTAATAAGGTATTATTTTAATTTGAATAGTATTTATCTAGGTTCCCAACCATATATTAGATTAAAATACTTACCTAAAATGAAATAGAAGCGTATCGCATTCTGCATGTTTTTACGTCATAAAAGACCTGTTTTTAACCTAATTGTTTCGTATTAAAAACAACAACATCTTACGTATCCTAGTCATGGGAACATAGATTATATCGTCTAGTTACAGAATAACAACACAATGAGAAAATTACAACAAGTTTTCTGTCATCATTTTTGGTATTACGGAACACGGTCAAAATCTAATCAAATTTAGAATCGTTCTATTGCTATCACTGTCGCTCTGCGTGGCCAAACTTCGTCACTAAATAGGGATAGCGATATTCAGGCCAAAGTTTTTGACGCGGCCGAATTGAAGTTGCGCTCAGGGTTCGCCGGCGCGTTAATCCGGAAGGTCATTGACCTCACATAGGAGAAGAATGTATGTTTAATGACTTTGGCGAAATTTCATGTTTTTCCTTAAAGAATCACTGGGTAACATTTGCAGATTTCTACTACAAAAATGTACAAATTTAATGTTTTATTAATCATAATCATCCATAATCACACACTGTTAGTAAAGCCCCCATTGCGATTTTCTCCATTAATTAGGTAATCTATTCTAGGGTAAAATATTCAGGCCTATACTCATACTACCTGGCGCTGTTCCTGGTCGGCCGACAGATATGGCGTCGCTTCGGCAGCTCAGAATCTGGACTACGTATCACCCTGTCAGCTCTTTGGAGGATGTCTATACTAATAGTCGTACCGGGTGCGGTGTATGTAGGGGTGTTCTACGCCCATCTAGCGATGTTGCCTAAGGCCGGCCCGCACGACAGTGTGATGACGAGCGCGTTCCAAGCCTCGCTGAAGGGCGGGCTTGCGAGTATCACAAAAGGACAGCCGCTGCATGTCGCGCATGGCTCTCAGATTACTCTCAGGTAAGAATCTTGTAAATTCTGCTTATTTAATATCTATCAGAGCAAAAGATTAAAGTAATTTTTCACTGGGCCAAAACTAGAACCAAACATCTAGACGTATCTAATATAGGTACTTCTAGCAGATGGTAACTAAAAGGCACTTGTACACGGAATGTGTACGCGTAGACGTGCACGTCGCACGTTCCACTGCGTTGTAATGTATGTAGCCGCAACCGGTTTTTCGTCCCGGTGTTCAGCTCATTCAAGACGGCGGACCACCTCTCGTGAATCTGATAATATTGTTACATTTAACTACTACCCTATCGGTACTGATGGGTAATATTGGTATGCTTGTCGTTCAATTTGATAGGCCCCCTAATGAGGGGTTTTTTAACGATTTGGTACTATTTTTAAACAAGAGTACCAGATAGTACCTACCAATTTGTTAACTAAATTAAGGTAACAAAATAATAAAACAATAATAATAATTATTTCTGAACATTTCACACAGCGCTATCTAGCCCCCAACTAAGCAGAGCTTGTACTATGGGAACCAGATAACTGATAGAATACTTATATACTTTTTTTTCTAAATACATACTTATAATATATAGAGAAACAACCAGATGCGGAACAAATATCTGTAGATCATGCAAACATTTGTTCCGCAGCGTGAATCGAACCCGCTACCTCCTGCGTCTCAGCCGGCTATTCGCCCACGGCCCACTGTACCACGGAGGTCGTCAGATATACGAAACGTGGTCCCGCAACGCTATCTTTGCGTTCACAGGGGTGCGATGGTGTCCCATTGCTGAACTAATGGTTAGATACTAGATATGTTGTTCCGGGTCTGGTTGTTTCTCTATATATTATAAGTATGTATTTACAAAAAAAATGTATATATAAGTATTCTATCAGCTATCTGGTTCCCATAGTACAAGCTCTGCTTAGTTTGGGGCTAGATAGCGCTGGGTAAAATGTCCAGCAATATTTATTTATTTGTGGGATGAGTGAAGGTGAGAGAACTGTGTGAAGAGTGAGTGAACTAATTCATGAAGAGCACTGCTTTCCAACTTCACACGCACCTTATAGAGAAGCGATGGTTATACAATATAGATCATCATGATCATATCAGCCAAAGGACGTCCACGCTAAACATACGCCTCCCCCATACATTTCCAGAGCAACCGATCTTGTGTGGCCTGCACCCAACGACTCCCAGCAACCTTCATCAGTTCTTTCCATCTAGTGGGGGGCCGTCCTACGCTGCGCTTTCCAGTGCATGGTTTCCACTCGAAAACCTTTCTGCCCCAACGGCCGTCAGTTCTTCGAGCTATATGCCCTGCCCACTGCCACTTTAGCTTGCTAATCCTTTGTGCTATGTCGGTGACTTTGGTTCGTCTATGAATCTCCTCATTTTTGATTAGATCTCCTAGAGATACACCAAGTAAGCCCTCTCGTTGAGCGACCTTGAGCCTTTTCAACATACAATATAATAGAATCATTTATTTGAGCACAGACACACTCACGGACGCACTTGCTGGCTGCACTCCCACGCGCATGTGTACCCGGTCCGGTACACGGACGGACGCGGCTCCTCGCACCAACAAGTTAGTCAATCTTTTTTTCATCACTAATGTTCTGAAAGTTGGTCATTGTTATCTCGATAACCAGCTCTGTAAATGCAATTAACGGCCCTCGGTAAATTTTGAAAATAGAACGCGGCTTATTTCATTCGTAATATACTAAAATGAATTACAATCTCCATGACAAATCATTATTTCTATTTAAAAACCGGCCAAGTGCGAGTCGGTCTCGCGCACGAAGGGTTCCGTACCATTATCTATAAAAACGGCAAAAAAAAATCACGTTTGTTGTATGGTAGCCTCCCATAAATATTTGTATTAATTTAATTTTATTTTTAAAGTGAATATATGTAGGTATAACTAAATATTATGTGAATATTTCATGCGTCTACCTGTTGCCGTTATCAATATCGAGCTAAAACGAGCAAAAAAATCACGTTTGTTGTATGGGAGCCTCCCATAAATAATTATTTTATTCTGTTTTTAGTAGTTGTTGGTATAGCGGCATCAGAAATACATCTTCTGTGAAAATTTCAACTGTCTAACTATCACGGTTCTGGATACAGCCTGGTGACAGATAGACAGACAATAAAAATATTCTTAGGGCGACTTGCGCAACGATGCCTAAACGTATTTAGTGGCTAAATATGATTTAAGGAATTCTCAAATCATACAAATACGTAAAATTTAAACATGCGCTAAATACGTTTAGGGATCGTTGTGCAAGCCGGCCTTAATCTTTGACTAATAAAATAGTGCAAAAACCACTTAACTTGACCTACAGTTTCATTCAAATTTCAGGTAACGGGAGTTCATTATATTTGGTTCTTTTTTTTTTGGGGTACAAATTGCAGTTATTTTGGATTTCAGACTTTTGCCTTGTGTTACTAAAGCTACACGCATACCAAATTTCAGCACTGTGGGCACTGGTCTACCCTGCGAGTTTTGTCAAAGTTTAGTTTTTAGTATGGCTAATAACTCAAAAACTATAAAGAATTTACGAAAAATAAAAACAGAGTCTAAATGTACTAATGAATACCTTTCATTTGACGTCACACTTGACCTAATTTCCATATTTTTTACCCTTCTTAAACCCCATTATCGCAACAACCCCCCAACATTTTTAGCTCATATAGTCACAACAAAATTGTGCCATCACTATCTACCTATGTACTAAATTTCACGATGATCAGATCAACGTTACGAAAGTTATCCTCGGACAAACATACATCCTTACATACATACAGCGCCGATTTGCCCAAGTTGATTTCAAGGCGGGTTCCTATATCCGTCGGTAACCGACTACCCCTCGTATCTCCTTGATAAAGTGTCAAACTTTTGACAGGTTTTCAAGGAGAAACGAGTCGTAGCTGGTTACCGACGGATATAGGAACCCGCCTTTAGAGATCTCGCTTCGTTCGATCAACTATCACGGTTCATGAGATACAGCCTACGGATACGGATAGACAGACAGCGAGGTCTTAGTAATAGGGTTCTGTTTTATCCTTTCGGTACGGAACCCTAATAAAAACGGTACATACCTACGCGATAAATACTCGTTTAAATTAGTATATTATGTACAGTGATCGCGAAAGTGTGAAAAATACAATTGTATGTTTATTTTAAAACAGCAAGTCACATGCTACAGCTTCAAAGACGTGAACAACTGGTGGATAGTGAAGCGACCGGAGCAGCCGTCGCTGTCGGTCGCGCGGCCGCCCGACGCGATCCGACACGGCGATGTAGTGCAACTGTTGCACGGGATTACAAGCAGGGCTCTCAACTCGCACGATGTCGCTGCCGCGGTCTCGCCTCAGTCTCAGGTAACAAATAGACATAGACAGACATTTATTTGCTACCACAGCACACACAAAGTCACATAATACAATCAAAAGATATAACATCAAACAGAAAGCACAAGTAAGAGAAAACAGAAAATTACATTCAACAAACATAGGGACAATAGAATGAAATAATAAAGGAGAACGGGCATAAGTGTATGGAAGCTGGTCTACTTTGCAATAAAAATGAGTCATATGTCAATATAAAGGTAATTCTATGTATTTTCATATGTAGAAAGTCGCATTTCTCTAAGTATTGTCCGATCTGAGTTCTACTAAAAATTGAATCTGATAATATTTAGTGCCAAACATTGAATATCGTGGTAATTAAAAAAACATTTTGTGTAATGTAATGATTTTATTTAAGTTAGGTAAGTAGTAATACAAATAAAAACAACATCTTCTTAAAAAATCAAAACAATATGTTATTAAACATTATCATCATCATCATCATCGATGAGAATACTGTTAAGGAACAATGCAGGTTCATTGAACCCTTCATGACGGGCATAACCTACGTACCATATTAATTGACAGTACATGGGCACAAGTACCTATAGTACGTCGCTCTGTCAAGCAGGTACAATAATATTGTGTAATATTGTTATTAATATTATTGATTAATATATAACAAAAATATTTCCTGGCTCGGACATGTCGAGACTGTATACGTCCACGTAATAGCCAAGCCTCTTCGTTGATATCATATTGTGCCAAGTCTTCTAGAGCGTTATCTCTATACGTCTCGATTATATAAAGACCATTTTGTAAGTGCTCGCTACAATATGATCGAGCGAGCTTTAACTGGTAAGTTCCCAAGGCAAAATGTATGACTTGTTCTTCACTAAGCCTTGGGAAGTTTTCTATTTCATTTGCTTCGATTCGCATGAAGTCTGCTCTCCTATAATTCAATCTCTTTGCTTCCACATAATTGTGCAATGTGTTTGGTATGTGTATTTTAGCTCTTATTGAATTCAAAAAGGCTGCTGCGTGTGAACTATCTTCGATGGGGGCGTGGAAGTGGTTTAGAATGGCTGCAGCTATTTTGAAGTCAACAAACATTTTTGGCAACGTTTTATTAAAATAGTTTTGACGCAAAAGTTTAAAATCTCGCTTAAATCTCCCATTTACTACTTCCACCACCCATCGGCACATGGTGACCAAACGAGACTGATTAGCTTGTTCTGTAGTGAGTTGATTTTCTCTTCTGTCTTTAGTTGGTGGCACATGATGTTCGTAGCCACAAGCTTCTATATCCTGCAAACTATCTCTAAATCCTCTGTCTAGGATAAACGCATCATTACGTTCGAGTAACCAATGCAGCGGCTCATCTTCGTTATTCATTATTTCACTCATGATCTGGGCATCGGTTCTGGTAGCGGCAAATGGCCCTTTGACATCTAATATATAGCCGTCCGTGAATACCATTAAAAACGGCTTCAACAAGTTTTGATATTTGTGTAAGCTGTATGACAGCCGTTGAAACAAAAAGTTGGGGCTTTTGTTAATATATATATATATGTACCGTCACATATAATATATGTACCGTCACATATAATTATGGCTTTGATGTTTTCATCGTTTCCAAATAAAGCCCTTGGAATTGTTAAGTTTCTTTGAAGGATATCATTTCTGGTAATGTGGTCCACACCTAGATGCAGCACAACGTAATCGTTGCTCAGACATTCTCGAACTATAGGCAAAAAACGTTCTAGTTTTCGACGAGACATATGAAATAACGTTGCCAGTCTCTCATCAGAGTCTCCAGTTCTAAGTTTTGTTAAATAGATGCCTAATGCAGTTCTAGGCTGGTTACAACGTTCACTTAGTGACGGAGTTTGTTCTAATATAGCTTCGAACTGATCGTAAGTGCGCCCAGTTCATAAGTGCATCTCTTCATTAGACAAGGTGCCTCTGTTTTCGAAGTCGATTCTGGGCTGGTTGTTAGCAGCCATTCTCATCAAGTCACAGAGCGATGTAAACTGAGCGTCATTAAAATCATGTGTCACATTACACATTTGCGGCAGGTTGCTCCATTCATTATTTTGTAAGTGTTCTGTACACACCCTAGCGCTATCAGGAATAAAAAGCTTGCTCTCACAAAATACATTAATTCTTATCGCGTTTGGTATATGATTACGGGTAATATTAGCACAGTTGTTGTAAATACAATGCACCGAAGTGTTCGGTGCCCTCGTGTATTCTTGAGAGTGCAATGTACCAGGCGCTCGCGCCGCTTGCTGTGCAGGTCTATGATCACGCTCAGTCCTCTGCCAACATCGGTGACACAAGCTTCGAGTACTGTCGAACACCACCTGAAAATAATAACAATTAATACTTAAAATAAATAAATCCTATGCCTAACTACTCAATATAATAAAAATAAAAGGTAACTAACCTCCAACACAGCATGTTGTTGTATAAACGCGGCGAATTCTAGTCGTTCCCTTTGCAGGTTATCAGCCAAGATATGCTGCTGGTACCGTCCGCGGTAAAGTCCTCGACGACACATCACACAGTTTCGAAAAACTTCCATTATCGGTAGGCAGTTCAAAAGTCAATAAGTCGAGCCAAAGTTAACACATTAGGGAAAGAAACAGGGTCCAAAAGCAAGCCAGGGTCAGTAAAAACAGAGAAAGAAGTTCAAACACAGCACTATCAAAGAAGTTCAAACACAGCACTATCGTAACAAGACGTGACGTAGCCACTCACTTGATGCGATGCGACTGATTATTGTAGCCGTCCGGCGCGGCGCGTACACAACCGTTCCCCTCCCCCGCGTACGCATCCCTCTCCCCACGGCCCTTACATCGCTCTTCTCCCTTCTCGCTCTTGCTACTGCATTGTATAGGAGCCTTTATGTATGGATATAGTAATCGTGAAACCGTTATTTTATGTTCTTTAAAACAAAAAATGCTGGTGTTTGCATGGCTGTAACTCAAAACGGACAGACTTTTGGGGAAAGTTTCAATAGTATATTTTGATGTACTATTGTATGCCAATTCGAAAATGTGCTGCTCATTTTTATTGGACTGTAGACCAGGATGCCCGTTCTCCTTTACAAGTCAGGGATAAATAAAAAGAGGCAAGTAGGTGTGTGCTACTGCAGCAAATGGGTTCCAGCTCAGCATTATGCCTCGCCACCGATCGACAGGTCGGCGCTGTTATTCTACAGAAACCTTTTTTAGGCAAGTCATTAGAACTCGTAAGAACGAATATGCACTAATTGGTGTTTGCATACAATTATGGTAGGCTTAATTAGATAATTATGATATGTAGGAAACTAACAAATAACTTACAACACAAACTATTTATTAACAGACTTCAAAAAAGGAGGAAGTTCTCAATTCTATTTTTTTTTCATGTTTGTTACCTCATAATTCAGTCATTTATCAACCGATTTGGAAAAACTCTTACTATTTGAAAGGAATGGTCCCATAGAAATTTCATCGATATCGGTTCAGTAGTTTGTATTTTCTGTTATCTGAGATCGGTTATATTTTTGTTAAGAAGTTACTAGTTTATATGCACTGTAAAAGTTTTCCTGTATAATCTGAATCATCTTATTAATTTCGACCGTGACGTGACAAGAGCCTGTAGCACAATTCTTATTCTTCGTATCAAGACTCCCGTCTATCTAGGCTTGAATATTTTTGTGATAGTTTTAAAAAATCTCTTAGTTTTTTATTATCGGAACGCCCACATTTCCAACCAAGCCAACCAAATTTGTTCCGTTGCCAGGAAGTATCATGCTACATAGATTACAACGTGTCCATGCCGGCGCAGAACCTCTGGCGCGTAGACATTGTGAACCGGGACAGCGCTGACTCGACATGGGACAGCATCAGATCTACAGTGAGACTCGTCCACGTAGACTCAGGGTCGGCGCTGCGGTACAGCGGCCGTCAGCTGCCTTCGTGGGGCTTCCATCAGCATGAGGTGGTCGCGGACAAGGTGATCACCCATCAGGACACGCAGTGGAATGTAGAAGAACATAGGTATACGAAAGGTGAGATGATGTTGACAATCCGAATGGGGTACCTACTGTCTTCTCCCGCAGCAGCAAATATACCTAGTTCACTAAGGTATTGTATACAAGGTATGCCAATATTTAACTCCTTCAGGACAGCTATCTTTTCTTTTGTTGTTAGAAGGTTTCTTGCTTAGGAAACTATAGGTTTATTTTGAAGAAAAGAACTACCGCATTTTTAACCTACTTCAAAAAGGGCTGTTCTCAATTCGACTGTATTTTTTTTAATGTTTGTTACCTCAGAACTTTAGACTGATGATTTTTTTAAATTTGAAAGCTGGTGCTTTCCCTGTGGTCCCATTTTCATTTGGTCCAGTTCTGACTATGGCATCCATGAGAAAACCATATAAGTCTTAAATGTTTTATTTTTATGTTATGTTGGTTAGCTCAGAACTCTGTTATACAGTGTTTTTTTTAACTGTAACAGTACGGCAGCACCCATAACCAGAGGAGATACAGGTGCAGTTTCTTTTAAAACATCAGCTCGTTTTCGAAGAAAAACATTGTATCGAATGAAAAAAATCTGAATAGTTTCCACTATTCAGATTTTTTTCATTCGATACAATAAAATGATTCTTGCAAAGGACTGCATCGATCGGCATCAAAAAAATTTTTACCAACTTGGTTTATTTTAAGGCGCTACTCACACTTGACCAAAAATTTTTTTGTGCCAAAATAAACCAAGTTGGTAAAAATTTTTTTGATGCCGATCGATGCAGTCCTTTGCTTCAGAATCATTTTATTGTATCGAATGAAAAAAATCTGAATAGTTTCCACTATTCAGGTTTTTTTCATGGACTTGCAAAGGACTGCATCGATCGGTATCAAAAAAATTTTTACCAACTTGGTTTATTTTGGACCAAAAAATTTTTTGTGCCAAAATGTTTTTCTTCGAAAACGAGCTGATGTTTTAAAAGAAACTGCACCTGTATCTCCTCTGGTTATGGGTGCTGCCGTACTGTTACAGTTAAAAAAAACACTGTATATATCAACCGATTTGGAAAATTAGCTTTTTATTTGAAAAAATTTGAAAGGATATACTTTTAGATGAACCCCATGGAAATTTCATCAAAATTGGTAGAGTAGTTTGGTTTTTACTGCTATCTGAAGTCAGTTATAATATTGATATAAAATTAATTGCTGGTTTAAAAAAAATGCAGCCAGCCTATAAAACGTCATTTGTCAAAAAAACACTTCGCAAAGTGACTTACCAAATCAAATCGTAAGATTTAGCAAAAAATAAAAAACTAATTTTTCGTACCACTTGCTCAAAAAAGTGACATCTATGCCACAAAAAGTGAACATAACAATAGTCATTTTTAATCTGTTAAAAACAGGGAATGAAAATTGTACTGAATTTCATTCATCCTCTAGGGGGAGAATGTTATTTAAATTTGGAATACTTATCGAAATTTATACTGAACTACATCTGTGTTTACACCATTGAGTTTGTATATAAAGCATTATACATCTTTTTGAAAAAGGAATACGCTTTTATTATGCAGTTATGATTATTAAATAAAATTACGAAAACCGACGAGGCCGTATGAGCTTGATGCCTTTGCTTTTCCGACAAAAAAATATTAGTCTAGGAATTTGCCGCGTTTTTGTTTTCTTCAAATACATAAACGTTAAGTTTATTTTAATTTTTTTTTATAAATAAGTTAATGTTCTAAAAATACGTTACGATGTTAAATCAAAGCGACAGTGACAGTAATTTGTCGGATTCCATCAATGCAAACTTTTAATTGTCATTACATATTTTTAATAAATGCTTATCTCATATTATTATTGTGTTAATTTTTTCGCAAATGGTACGAAAAGTAGAGTATTTTCCTCGATGATAAAGCTCTTGGGTCTTAGTCTTGGGTGAACTTAAATCCCTCGCTACACTCAGGACTCGTCTTAAATCCCTCGCTACACTCAGGACTCGTCTTAAATCCCTCGCTACACTCAGGATTCGTCTTAAATCCCTCGCTTCGCTCGTGATTTAAGTTTTTAACACCCTCGCTACGCTCGGGAGTAAACCTCGAGTCCTTCGTTACGCTCGCGATTTAAATCGTCACCCGCGACAGAAGACACTGCTTTATCCCCTTGGTTAATAATCTACTATTCCACACAATTTCTATGAAATGTGATGAAACCATTAGTTTGTAATTATATGATTACAGTGCAACTTTATCCATGTTCGTTGTACGGGGTATTTGCACGCACTGTTAGCTATAGGCCGCTCTATACTACTATTCTCTCTGATAATATTTGCTTTTATTGTTACAGCGGAAGACAGAAAAGAGCGCGAACGCGAGCTCGTATCAGCGGAAATGATTCCCACAGCCGTCACTCAGCTGAGCTTCTGGGAGAAGTTTGTGGAGCTGCAGTACAAGATGGTCGCGCACGCGCCGGACGCGCCGCAAGGACACATGTTCGCCAGCGAGCCGACCGAGTGGCCGCTGCTGGTCCGCTCTATAGCCTACTGGCTCTCGCCTACCTCTAATGTAAGTAAGATTGTAAGAAGCTCAGCTGAGCTTCTGGGAGAAGTTTGTAGAGCTGCAGTACAAGATGGTCGCGCACGTCAGATAAATTGGGGGGACCAGGAACCCAATATTTTGGTCCTAGTTGTAACAGGGAGATCTTTCGGATGTCACAATTTATATGCAACTACAACAGCTACTTGTTTTCTTCCAGGCTCAAATCCACCTCATCGGTAACATTGTGACGTGGTACGCCGGAACTATCTCAGTTTTAATATACGGCGCCCTTCTTGCTATCTACGCCATCCGCCAACGGCGAGGCTGCATCGATCTACCTCCGCGAGCCTTGCACAAATTCTACGATGCCGGCTTTATTCTTTTCCTAGGATACTGGATCCACTATCTTCCATACTTCTTCATGGATCGAACTCTTTTCCTTCACCATTATCTCCCCGCTTACATATTCAAAATCTTACTGCTCTCTTACATTGTCGATCATATTTATTACGTTATTCAATTACGAGAAAAAACGAAACCTCTTACCACTATTTTTATACTTGGTGTTGCGATATGGCTGGCGTATGTTGCGCTAACGTTTAAAAAGTTTTGTGTACTTAATTATGGAAACACTGATCTGACTGAAACTGACCTAATGAATCTCAGGTGGAAAGATACTTGGGATTTTATACTGCACAAAAGGGGATAAAAAATCCTAGTATTTTAAGGTCTTTAGTATTTTTTAGCTGCCATTTCTAAGATCTTGTCATCACAATTATGTAAGTACTTATTTAGTTTATGAAGATGTATTGTTTACTTACACCCCATTGAGTCTGTTGTTTAAGAATACTCAATTTTAGGCTAGTATTAATTTTTTATTTAGAATTATGTAAGTATTATGACATTCCATCCAATTTTTACAGAGATTTAATTTTAAAATATCTATGTAATAAGGTTTAGCCAATAATATTCCAACAATATTTAACAAATACAAAAGAATATATAAAAGAAAAGTTTATTTTACTCATACACTATTTGATAAATTAGCGCCGACTGTGCGAAGGCTCCACATCCATTGGCTGAGAGCCAGCCACAGAGTGCACAGCCACTGATTCCACCTCTAGAGGAATCACTCGCTGTTTCAGAACTGCAGTGGTTCCCAGGGGATATCTATATGATCCTTGCTTCTTGCCCTAAAACAAAAGAGGATATCCATAAAAACCAAAGATTAACTGAGAAAGCAGTAAAGTAGTTATAAGTTGTGCAAAATATGTATTAGAATAAACAGACAGACAGTATGGGTTAGGTTTTTGAGGAACTGTGTACACATTAATTAGTGTTAGCTCATAGGCAACTTTTTGTCCTAGACTGGGCAGTAAAGCCACAATAATGACCATACAATATTGAGAGTAATCCATGGTAAATAAAGTTACCTTGACATTAGCTTCTTCATAAGTCCTCAAATACTGAGCAGGGCCACTGTTACGGATGACACAGAGATCCACATTAGAACCAGACCCCAAGTCATTGAAGATACCAGCCGCAATGGCATCACGGACCAGCTTCTTGCCTTCATTTTCAGGCAAGTTAGGCCTCCAGCCTGATTCAAACACTGCCATTGCTGCAAGGGAACCAGAACCTGTGGAACAAAAATTTATCAATTTAATTTAGTTGTATTAACTATTAGTAATTTATTAATTTCATAAGGTATACCTTAAAATGCTTACCCATAGTGGCATACGGCAACTTATCAACAGAACCATGAGGGTAAATGCAGAAGATGTGAGGTCCTGTTCTGTCAACCCCTCCAAGCACGAGAGCGGCGCCAATATGCCCCTGGTAACGGAACAGCATTCGCTTCAAGAGCGTCGCGGCGGTCTCTACCGGCACAGTGCGACCAGTGTGCAGTCTCTGGAGCTCCAGCTGCGAGGACACAGTCTGTGTCGTCATTTCAGTGTCCGCTGCAGTACCCGCACCGCAGCAGTACATGTTACCTGCTAAGTAGTGAATCTTCTCGCAATTTTTATCCGAAACAACGGTATCTTCAGTAGCCCTGGTGTCGGCACCGAGGATGACACCATCGGCGTAAATAATCCCTACAATAGTTGTTCCGGTCTTGGTAGCTTTCGGAGCAGGAAATCCTTTACTCGCGAGAAAAGCATTTCTGAAAAAAAACTATAGTTAAACGAGGCTTGCAGACTATTATAAGTGGCAGACTGTGACCGCAACTTTTACTTACCGTTGATAGTTTGCAAACGAAAATCCAGGGGCAGGAATTTCTGGAGCCAATACTGAAGCCATTTTTGAAAATAATTCCACGAAATTCCTCAAGAAAGTTAAAATTATTTACGAGAACCACACACACCGACCAAACGCAAACCAAAATCTAAGTTTTGTTGTGTCATTGTCAAACAATCATGACTGTTCAATTTGAAACTACAACAGTGTACAAATTTAAATTCTAATAATAAAAAAACCGGTAGATTCCGTGATGAAGAGATTTGCGTTGCGTGCGCTCGACTTGGCCCAGATATTTAGTAATTTTTTTTGCTGGCAACAGATACTTACGAGGCTACGGCTGATTGGTGAATATAATGTCATAATCAGAGTATTCAGAAATTGTATCCAGTGTGAGGGGTATAGAGTCGACATTAATACAACAAAATTCTGGATTGTTCATCGTTTTCATTCTTAGCCTACTTACAGCCAATCATGACGAGACGAATTGTCTTCTTACGCCTATTTGTCAAACCAATAGCGATGTTGTCAAAAGTGGTCAAAAAGTAAAATGTGTTGAACTCGTTTTCCAGTTTTTCTATTGAATTTTAGCTTCTAAATTAGTTCCTAGGTTAGTAACACAATGTTAACTAACGCTGCGTATGTGTGTCTAATTTATTTGGCCTCGACTCTAGTCCTAACGTTAGCCGGTCGTGATTTTTACCAAATACTCGGCGTGTCCAAATCGGCAAACACTAATGAAATCAAAAAAGCTTACAGAAAGTTAGCAAAAACGTTACATCCAGACAAGAACCAAGATGATCCTGATGCCTCGCAAAAGTTTCAAGATCTTGGCGCGGCATATGAGGCTCTGGCGGACCCAGAAAAGCGAGAGCTTTATGACCGATGTGGCGAGGACTGTTTGAAGAAAGATGGAATGATGAACAACAATGATCCGTTCGCTAGTTTCTTTGGAGACTTCGGTTTTCACTTTGGGGGAGAACAGCAACAACACGATACCCCTCGAGGGGCGGATGTTATCATGGAACTTACTGTTTCTCTTGAGGAGTTATACAACGGTAACTTCATAGAGGTGAGCATGAACTTGAACTGTATTTTTATGTTTGTTGAACATTATCTAATGACCATGCTCATCACTTCAAACTTACAAAAAACTGTGTTCACACTCAATAAGTTTCTCCCTGTTGACAGATTACTCGAAACAAACCAGTTATCAAGCCAGCAGCAGGCACACGGAAATGCAACTGTCGACAGGAGATGGTGACAAGAAACCTTGGCCCAGGCCGCTTCCAGATGATGCAGCAAACTGTTTGCGATGAGTGTCCTAATGTGAAGTTTGTTAGTGAAGAGAGGCTGTTAGAAATAGAGGTAAGATCCATCATTTCTGATATTTCATATTCCATTCTGATTGATATTTGTGTCAGGACCTTACAAGTTCTAGGTTAAATAAGTTTTTTTGTTGAAAAAATACTTTTTCAAAACAAGCTTTTATCAAATTCATAATCAGAACCGCAAGCAGATTCAAGTGAGCCCAAACACTAGTAGCCTACAATAATCCATTCAGAAGTTTCGTTGTCTAGCATCTGTCTCCATCATGAGACCACCTCCATGGTACCATATTATTGCATTGTAACCGAAGTTACATATGTATTCCAAATTTCAGCTCAGTTGGTTGAGGGGAATGGGTTTAAAATTCAGTTGTAAGATTCCACCTGAACAAACATACATACATTGCAAGTTAATAAAAAGCTTGTAAAAAACGCAGAACTTGTAAGGACCCAGACAATGACAAAAATTGGTACTTTTATTGTAAATTGTTACAAACTAGCTTTTACTAAATTTTGTAGTCCACAGTCAACATTATCTATCTAGAAAAAACTGAGGCCCCAAATGATTATTAATTGAAGATGATTTAGACAGTCTGCTAGCATTAGCTGACTATAGGAATCTAATACAACATGTATGTAACTAAAAGTGACAAAAAATATCCAGTCACATTCTTATTGGAAATCAATACGAAATTTCTAAATGTTGTTTTTATAACCTTTCAGGTAGAAGTTGGTGCTCCTGATGGACACAAGTCCAGGTTGCGAGGGGAAGGAGAGCCACATGTAGACGGCGATCCTGGAGACCTCATTTTCATATTCAAAACAGAGAGACATCCACAATTTGTTCGTAAAGGGGATGATTTGTTCATCAATGTCACTATATCTTTACAGGTAAGTTTTACAATTTTCTCTCAATTCATTCACATCAAATGAAGTAATTTATTTGAGTTCTTACAGATATGATATAATAATAAATAATTAAATACAAAAAAAAATAGATTTAGCTCAGCTTGCACAACATTCTCTAAACACATTCAGCAACTTAACACGTTTGAATTTGACGTATTTGTATGATTGGACACGTATCTTAAATATATTATATACTAGCTGACCAATCCGCGGCTTCGCACGCGTGGTTTGCCAATAAAAAGTAACCTATGTGTTCATTCAGGTTATGATCTACGTACATACCAAATTTCATCGCAATCGGTTCAGCCGTTTCGGCGTGAAAGAGTAACAAACATCCATACATACAAACTTTCGCGTTTATAATATTAGGAGGATTAAATACGACTAGGCATCGTTGCACAAGTTGCCCTTAGTGCCTATTTCACCACCTCTTAGAATTCAATGTATAAAAAATATATACATCTTTTGTTTTGACATGAAAACAGATAAAAAAGGATGAATTTTATGCTCAGAGGTGGTGAAACAGGCACTAAATATCATAATTACCAAAAATTAAAGACTTTTTTTAATAAAACCTTGCAATTAATAAATACTGCAAAAGCCCTCTATAACCGCATATCGCACATTTTAATGGTAAAATTATGAAATAAGATATGAATTATGTTTCAACACTGCCACATTTGTCATGCCATGTTTTTATTTTCACTTCTGTTCTTCAAACATTTTACAGATCTTATCATGAACAATTCAAGCATGTTGTATAAACTAACATATATGGCCTTAAAGGCCACACTGATAAGCTTTTATAAAAAAAAAAATTTTTACTAGTTTTTACATTGGAGTTAGATCATTTAGTTAGACAGACTTTGAGAGATTATAATCCATTCTAAAATTGCCCGCTCCTCCCTCAACCAAAACAAAATCTAGAAGTTTACTTGCAGTAGACATTTCAAAATTATCCTTATGATTGCAGTGGATAAAGATTGTTATGATTTAACATTGAAATTGTGGGACACGCAATTTAAGGCGACCCCTATGTTTTATGATGGTATTTGCTAAAATATTTGAATTCTTCTAGGACGCCCTAACTGGCTTCACGTTGGAGTTAGATCATTTGGATGGGCACAAGGTCTCTGTAACGCGGGATAAGGTGACGTGGGCCGGCGCGCGAGTCCGTAAGAAGGGCGAGGGAATGCCTAACTTTGAAAACAACAACCTCCATGGAAACCTGTACATTACCTTTGATATTGAATTCCCTAAACAAGACTTCACTGATCAGGAAAAAGAAGGTTAGTATTTCATAGTATTGCTCCATTTACACTTCGATGCAATAATCTAAATTATTTGAACAGGCGTAAATTGATTCAACATTATCTGAAAGGTTTCAACAAGGTTGTTTGTGGCTTTGCATGTGTGTGTATAATCTCAAAAATAACTAAACCGATAAAAAATAGTTTCAGTACGAAATCTCATTACTTGTCATGTCGAAAAACGCTGACGCTGTGCTGACGAAGTTGCCAGCGCTTCAGTTAATTGTGATTATTTTTTTGGAAGTTGAGCTGTAAGTTCAGGTGTAACTGAAATATAATATTAACACATTTTTCTCTTTAACAATATTGCTTGTAACAAAATACTAATGATTTGCTTGATCAGCTGGTGTCGATTGACCTTTATTAATAAATCTGTTTTTGTTTCAGCGCTGAGAAATATATTGAAACAGCAACCAAATAACAAAATATACAATGGACTGTAAAAGTTAGAAATTTATGCCAATTTTATTTATTTAAGTAGTGAAATGAATGAACAATTAGTGTGATGAATGTGTTACCGACATGATGTGATTGTTTTTATACAATAATCAGACTTAAAATAATGTCACCAGGAACTGGTAATTGAACTTTTACGTTGATGGACTTCATATCATTCACAAGTTGAGATGTTTTGTTTGAGCAGGTTAATAATAAACAGGCAAAAAATTAAATAATTTTATTTCCAAAATAAGTTTTTATGATTATTATCCTTAAAAATATCACATTTCATAAAATATTTCAACAAATAATAGGCTAATATATAATATTTATGTACACACGGCTACACGTCAAGCTATACATTTCCAGTATAAGCTGACCTCATTCTACGAAAAGCCTACACAATGCGAGGTCAGCTTATACTGGAATTGTATAGCTTGATGTGTAGCCGTGTGTACCTTCCAACACTATTATAATAGGAATTTATTTTGTGTTTCAAATAAGTTTTTACTACATTACTTAATTCCACTACATTAGTATAAGTACTTTACAAAACGATTTAACTAAAATACCTAGTCATAATATCTGGCACATCAAATTTATCACAAAAATACCATCCTCCCAATTTCTATTTTAATTATTTTACATATTTATCTGGACCCTATCACATGAAAGACCCCAATGAAAAAAAAACCTCCTTTAGAAACTTGTGCCTAAACATTTACCTATCAAGGTCGCATTTATGCATAACTTGTGTGCGTCTCGAAATATTTTAAATTAAAATATTAGCACAGAGCGCTATCCCATATCTATTATTGGCCTGGCTCTTTTGCCAGAGGGAGAAACTCGACTATAGAATAATTTAGTCCCTAATGCTCGGGCCACACCAATGTTCGTGCTGTTTATTTCTATCTACATCACTCATCACATGAAAGACAAAGACATTTAACATCGGCCCAGACGTGTATATCTCACATCCTTAACATTTGTTTAGTTTGCCATCGAAGCTTGCAAAGCTACAGATCTGAAATAATTTTATATTTACATATTTATTTTGCTTACATATACATTTTTTACAGCTTATATAGTAATTAAGGTTGATATGCAAAGATTGCTGGAAAAATAAGACGAATTTGCTATCTAGAAGTTTTTTTTAATCAGCCTAAAACTTAGTTTGCTTTTTTTCCGTTTAGTTTACTTTATTTGCCAAGGATTGCGATAGGTGGAAGGAATTAGGGGGAAGCCTTTGCCCAGCAGTGGGTAAATGTAGGATAGCTAAAAAAAATGTTTACTTGGTTTCCGAGACACAACTAGATGGCGCTGCTAAATTAATATAAATATAGGTACGGAACCCTCGGTGCGCGAGTCTCACTCGCACTTAACCGGTGTTGTTCCTGTGGTGTTCACCACATAAAACACTCTTGGTCTAGGATACGAGGCAGGTGGGATGAGTGGTGGGTATGAGTTCGGTAGAGGCGCCCTGCAGCACGCTGTTGACGACCGCCCGCGCCAAGTATCCGACGGACACTGACGCGTTCGCTGCGGCCAATGCCTCCGTATTCTCAGGGGAGACTCCACAGTCCTAAAAATAATAAAAATATGTATACAGGCTGTCACCGCATTCACGACATTAATTTTAAAACACATGTGCAAGAATCGTATCAACTGATTTTAGAGATTGGTTTAATACCGGTAGCATGAAATTCATGCTAAAAATTCATTTTTGAAATTCATGATTCATGAAATCCATGCTATGTAAATGTACCAATTACGGGATAAATACTCAATATTTATCCCGTAATTGGTACATTTACATTTTTAACATAAATCGGCGGCGCTTTTGCGCCGATACCGCTTAGTCAGTCTAACAGGCACCTACTTGCATGATGAATTAATATGATTTGTTTACCTATTTTATACAGGCTGTTTCATTGATATATTAGAACTTGAAATTAAGGTATATTGAAAATTTCCAAAATTTCATGCTAATGAATTTGAAAAAACTGGTTCCTAGAGTACAAGCTTTGCTTAGTTCGGGTGCTAGTAGATGAATTAATCGTTAGAATAGAAATTGTGGGTCAGATGAATAGGCATACCAAACCTTGCAACCAAATCTGACTGGGACTGGACTGGGGATCATTTCAGATTGTAGGTGCGTTGCGAATTCGCTAACAGACTTATAACTCTTCCCATGAAGCTGTTGCCAGAATAGTAATATATAATTATCTGGCTTATGTAAAGTTGTTAGCGGAAACAACTCGTAACTATGACTAAATAAAACTCATTTTGCTTATAAAGGATTAGATTAGATAATCCTTTATTGCACACCATAAAACAATACAAATAAAAAATAACAACGTAAATCTATGGATACAATTAGCGATGTTATCGCTACGATCTCTACCAGACAACCTTTCGATGGAATAGACTGTGTGGACACTACCTGGGGTGTAACGGTGTACCTAACATACTACATATACATACATACATCTAATGGTACAAAGATGAAAAAAAAACCGTTACCTTGGCATAAGTGAGATGTGCGTCATCAAGTAGCTTGTCCAAATCAAGCGCATGTTGCAGATAAAGCTCGGGGTTGCGTCGCAGTATAGTCGCCAGCACGCACAGCAACTCAACGCACAGCTGCCGCCGGGAAGGAGACTCCACTGTCACCAAAGCCTCTTCTACCAGCAGAGCGAATGATAGCTCCGATCGGGACATGTTTACTAAAGTGGGATCGGCGGGAATCGAGTGACCCTGTCAAACAAAAATTTAATTAAATTATATTGGGAAAAGTGAAAAGGAATACCCTGCGTCTCGCGGTTTATGTGCGCCGGTAGTGATGCACGCGGCGCGAGTATTTTCTCTGGCTCCCAAGCCAGTTGATTTGGTGCTTTGGGCGGAAGGCCGCTTTTTGGAAGTTAATGATGATGATGAACTTTTGATCACTTTAAAAAATTGAATGACGCTGATTTTGCTGAGTTTCCGGATATAACTTTCGAGAAGCGATGCGTCCGCTCGACTCGAAGGCAAACTTAGGAAGAAGACCGTGTCCTCTCTACCCCCAGGTATTTAGGAAAAGGTGACAGGTAGAAAATGAGGGTACGGAGGGCAAATAGATAATGACATACATAATGAGGTAAGGAGTTTCGTTCCGAAATTGCTAAGTTTACGAAACATATATATTTGAAACAACTTTCAGAACTATCTAGATAAAAACATAAAATAACAGTAACAAGAATCTCTCAGGGTTAAGCTCGCCTTTGTTCATGTCGTCTTTCTACTATTTCTCTACTTTTTAATGTATTTTCTTGTGTACAATAAAAAAGAATAAATTTAAAATTTAAAACACTTAAGAACTCATAAGTACATATACATATATATTGTACCTTACCTTATTTACATATATATCGTAAGTAGTTGTTTGTTATTCCATATTACATAAAATAAATAAAAACTCAAAATCGAAAAGTAAATCTTCGGACCGGCTGATCTAATCCTCATCGCACTTAGCTAAAAGCAACACAGATAAACTTGCTTTCTATTTAAAAAAAACCGCGTCCGAATCTCGGCCCATCCGTTTGAGAACTACGACGCCACAGACAGACAGGCGTCAAATTTATAACACCTTTTTTTGACTCGGGAGTTACAAGTACGATGATATAATTCATAGTAGAATATTGAGAATGATGGTAGATCAATTTATCTACTAACTACCCACTCGCAAAGACCTTGTCCAGAAGGGGCGAATTCGCCGCGAATCGATACGCGCGTTGGCGAGATACTTGGCACCAGTACACTGCGTTCACAAGCATCGCGCGAATTTAAAATACGCGCGTAAATCGCGTGCACTTCGCCAGACTCTTGTGGAGTCTCTCTCGCTCTCGCTCACGCCTCGCGTGTTGCGCGCGAGTCGAGATATTTTGTTGACATACTTTTTAAGACACCTTGTTGCGTCCAGAATATGCGCGAACTTCAGAGCGAGTGCACGTATCAAGAGAAATAGAGCGCCAAAATTTTGATACTGAATTGTTTAATGCTCGCGCGTTGGTACGCTCCTTCTGGACGCAACTGTGGCGCGTAATACGCGCGAGAGAATCGCGGCTCGCCCTTTCTGGACAAGCTCAAACACTTCAGTTTATTCCGTGATCATGCCGTATACAACTACACCGGCATTTGAAAAAAACATAGTTTTTTGTGAAAATTATATTTGACACAATAATTGTGTCATTCGAACATCGGGCGGAATGACTCGACATACTCATATTATGAGTTATTGTCCCATTAAAGATGAATGAATAACTTATACATTGGCATAAACAACGTGGCTGGGAAACAACGGACTAGACACGCGGGATTCCGGCAGTGGGTGCAGACGAGCAGATGATGATAATCATTTACCTGAACAATAATTCCTTTTGGAGTCCGCAACAGAATGTCCCACACTTGAATGTAGAAGTGTTTGGGCACTCGGCAAAGACATCCTTCCAACTGCCGCCGTTGGAGCGGAGTCAACCTGAGGAACACAAAGCAACATCTTTGGCTAAAGAACAAAAGACAAGAATAACATACCAACCCAACAGTCACCTAAACCTGACGCCCTCGAACCGTGATATACACTTATCTCAAACTTATCTAAATATGTATAGAGCTGTAATACCAACTCTTCTATCTGCCTAGACACACCTACGTTTTTTGCTATGTACGATATTAAATGAAATCACGGGTAGGGCTAATGGCTAGTAAGATAGGTTTTATTACCATTGAATGAATAAATGAAAATTCTTTATTATACCTTACAAGCTAGACACAACAGATTTAAAGAAAAAAAAACAAATAAAAGTAAGCATAATGGGCGGTCTTATCGCTTAGCAAAGCGATCTCTTCCAGAGAACCTTTGGATGGAGAGGATCATTGCTTAATGGAAGTTGGGCCGAGGATAAAAAAAAAGAATAAACTTAATAATAGAAAAATAAATTAGTTATATACATACATACTAGAGATCGCATGGTGCGCGAGCTGCTTGCAGCTCGCGTGTTTTTCTGTTTGTAGAAGAAGCAATCAAAGAGGATATCAAAGTGAAAGAAGCAACGAAACAGGATATCGAAGAAAAATGCAATCAAAGAGGATATCGAAAATGAGCAAGCAATTAAAGAGGTTAACAAAATAGAAGAATCTATCAAAGAGGATATCAAAATAGAAAAAGGAAACAAAGAGGATAACGAAGTAGAAGAAGCAATCAAGGAGGATATCGAAGTGTAAGAAGCAATCATCAAAGAGGATATCAAAATGAAAAAAGCATTCAAAGAGAATATCCAAGTGGAAATAGCAGTCAAAACGGATATCAAAGGGAAAGATGCAATCAAAAAGGATATCCAAGTAGAAAACGCGATCAAATAGGATACCCAAGTGGATGAAGCAATCAGAGGTTAACTAAATAGAAGAAGCAATCAAAGACGATATCGAAGTGGAAGAAGCAGTCAAAGACGATATCGAAGTGAAAGTAGCAATAAAAGAGAATATCCAAGTGGAAGACGCTATCAAAGACGATATCGAATTGGAATGAGCATTCAAAGAGGATACCGAAGTAGAAAACACGATCAAAGAAGATACCGAAGTAATAGAAGAAATCAAAACGGATACCTATCAAGGTCGATGATGATAATAAAAAACGATTCCACTAAAATTGGTTCTACCATTTTGTAAACTTTACTATGCCTAACTGCTTCCGTTTAGGAGCTACAAGCAATTAAAGTTTTTTTTTAAGAAAAATCATAATTTTGTTGAGAGGATATCGTAGTGGAAAAAGCAATCAACGAAGATATCGAAGTGGAAGAATCTATCAAATAAGATATCGAAGATAACGAAGCAATCGAATAGGATATTAAATTTAAAAAAGCAATAAATGAGGATATCGAAGTGGAAGAAGCAGTCAAAGACGATATCGAAGTTGAAGTAGCAATAAAAGAGAATATCCAAGTGGAAGACGCAATCAAAGACGTTATCGAATTGGAATATGTATTCAAAGAGGATAAAGAAGTAGAAAACACGATCAAAGAAAATAAGTGGAAGCAGAAATTAAAGAGGGTATCGAAATGGAAGGAGTAATCAAAGAGGTCATCGAAGTTGAAGACGCAATCAAAGACGATATCGAAGTGGAAGAAGCAATCTAAGGGGATACCGAAGTGAAAGAAGATATTAAAACGGATACCTATCAAGGTCGATGATCTCAATAAAAAACGATTCCACCAAAATGTGGTTCTACCATTTTGTAAACTTTACTATGCCTAACTGCTTCCGTTTAGGAGATACCGTTTAGGATAGCAATTCAAAGTTTTTTTTAAGAAAAATCATAATTTTGTTAAGAGGATATCGTAGTGGAAGAAGCAATCAACGACGATATCGAAATGGAAGAATCTATCAAATAAGATATCGAAGTTAACGAAGCAATCGAATAGGATATTAAATTTAAAAAAGCAATAAAAGAGAATATCCAAGTGACAGACGCAATCAAAGACGATATCGAATTGGAATAAGCATTCAAAGAGGATACCGAAGTAGAAAACACGATCAAAGAAGATACCGAAGTGAAAGAAGAAATAAAAAAGGGTACCTATCAAGATCGATGATGACAATAAAAAAACGATTCCACCAAAAATTTGTACTACCATTTTGTAGACTTTACTATGTCTAACTGCTTCCGTTTAGGAGATACAAAAAAATTAAAGTTTTTTTAAGAAAAATCATAATTTTGTTAAGAGGATATCGTAGTGGAAGAAGCAATCAACGAAAGTATCGAAGTGGAAGAATCTATCAAAGAAGATATCGAAGTTCACGAAATAATCGAATAGGATATTAAATTTAAAAAAGCAATAAAATAGGATATCGAAGTGGAAGAAGCAGTCAAAGACGATATCGAAGTGAAAGTAGCAATAAAAGAGAATATCCAAGTGGAAGACGCAATCAAAGACGATATCGAATTGGAACAAGCATTCAAAGAGGATACCGAAGTAGAAAACACGATCAAAGAAGATACCGAAGTGAAAGAAGAAATCAAAAAGGGTACCTATCAAAATCGATGATGACAATAAAAAAACGATTCCACCAAAAATTTGTACTACCATTTTGTAAACTTTACTATGCCTAACTGCTTCCGTTTAGAAGATACGAGCAATTAAAGTTTTTTTAGGAAAAATCATAATTTTGTTGAGAGGATATCGTAGTGGAAAAAGCAATCAACGAATATATCGAAGTGGAAGAAGCTATCAAATAACATATCGAAGATAACGAAGCAATCGAATAGGATATTAAATTTAAAAAAGCAATAGAAGAGGATATCGAAGTGGAAGAAGCAGTCAAAGACGATATTAAAGTGGAAGTAGCAATCAAAGAGGATATCGAAGTGGAAGTAGCAATCAAAGAGGATATCGAAAAGGAAGAAGCAATCATAAACTTGAAAATTTACTAAGCAAGTTGCCATATCCCCCTCCAAAAACTAAAAAAAAAAATGTTGGACATCCAAAATAATAATGATGATGGATGTCGCATAAACATGAAAATTAACGAAGCAAGATGCCTAATGCCCCACCAAAAACTAAAAAAAAAAATGGACGGCCAAAATGATGATGATGATGGATGTTGCATAAACATGAAAATTTACTAAGCAAGTTGCCTTTTGCCCCTCCAAAAACGAAAAAAAAATTGGACATCAAAAATGATGATGATGATGGATGTCGCATAAACATGAAAATTTACTAAGCAAGTTGCCTTATGCCCCTCCAAAAACTAAAAAAAAAATTTGGGATATCCAAAATGATGATGATGGATGTCGCATAAACATGAAAATATACTAAAAAATTGCCATATGCCCCTCAAAAACTAAAAAAAAAAATTGGACATCCAAAATGTTGATGATGATGGATGTCGCATAAACATGAAAATTTACTAAGCAAGTTGCCTTATGCCCCTCCAAAAACTAAAAAAAAAATGTGGGTCATCCAAAATGATGATGATAATGGATGTCGCATAAACATGAAAATTTAGTTATCTCATGCCCCTCCACCAATAAATAAAATTACAGTAAAATAAATTTTATAGTAGCCACAAGCCGTTTGGCTCCCTACAAAATCATTAAGAAAGTTAAAAAAAAAAAACGAAATATACGGTGTACCGTATTTCAACAAAAATATTTTGTATGGGACAACTTTTTTTTTCATGGATAGATAAAAAAATGTCCTGAGCAACATTAGTTCTGGCGCGAATGCTCTAAGACTTGTACTTTCCGAGATACGAGGTGGATGGGAGCGAATGGGGGACAAAAGGGGTACTTTAGGATTTATTCCCAACTCATCGGAACTCCCTCTATACGACCCCACCAAACATTTCTACCCTACGAGGGGGCATCTGGGAGAACAAACCCGTCAATGAGTCAGTCAATCAGTCAGTGAGTGGTAATCGAGCTATATATAATATAATTAGGTACATAAATAATTTTAAATAAATAAATATCATATATAAAATAAATAAATATGTACTTACATACTTATACTTACATTAATAATATTAGAGATCAGATGAATCATGACTCTTCATGGAGATAAAAGTTTTTGAGTCTAGCTTTAAATACGGAAGGTGAGGGGGATTTCTTAATGGAGACTGCCAAGGCGTTCCATAATCGGACAGCTTGGACAGAAAAGGAATTTGTAGAAACTGGTTCTATGTATCGGGGTTTTGAGAAGGAGGTTTTCAGAGGATCGGAGTGTTTGGGAATTTGTGCAAAAAAGGAATTCGAAGCGTTCCTTCAGATAACAAGGCGTGGAAGGATTGCGAAGGATGTTGAATAGGAGGGATAGGATGTGAGTATTCCAGTATTCGAATGGGGAGCCATTTGAGTTTATTACGAAATTCGGAGATGTGGTCGTATTTCCGGAGTCCGAAAATAACCCTTATGCAAAAATTTTGAGCTTATTGAGCTGCTCCTCCGTGAGGTCAAGATAGCAGGAATCAGCGTAATCTAAAATTGGGAGAAGAAGAGATTGTGCAAGCGCAATTTTAGTAGCTATCGGAAGAAAGTTTCGCAGTCTCCTGAGCGAACCAGCAGAGGCAAATAGCTTCCGACTCACAGATTCGAGCTGAGGACCCCACGACATACAGCTATCCATGAAGATGCCCAAATTTTTCACAACCTTTGAGTAGTGAATAGTTACATTATCAAACTTAATTTGAGGGAGTGTTGTGTAGTCGATTTTCGATAAGGTGCGTGAACTTCCCAGTATGATGGTCTGTGTTTTATTAGGATTAACTCTTAATCCATAAGCCTTGCTCCATTCACCTATATAAAGCAGGTTATTATTAGTGGCGGTGATCGCATCAGGCAACTCATTAAGTGGAGCCTGGGTGTAAATTTGGAGGTCGTCTGCATAAAGGTGGTAGGATGAAGTGAGTTGACGAGAAATAGAATTTATAAAAAGTGCAAAAAGAAGAGGAGATAAGACGCCACCCTGCGGTACACCGGCTGATGTACAACACCAAGACGAAAAGGAATCGTCACAACGTATCCGTTGCCGGCGTCCGTGCAAATAACTGAGAAACCAGTCAACCACCGATGGAGATATGTTAATTGAGCGAAGCAAACCCAGCAGGATGTCAAAGTCGACAGTATTAAAAACATTGCTAAAGTCGAGCAGTGTCAGAATAGTAAGGTAGCCGTTTTCCATGCCCGATCTTATATCATCCGTGATTTTAACAAGTGCGGTTACAGTACTATGACCGGGACGGAAACCGGATTGAAGAGGATTGAGCAGGGCATTTGTGATAAGGAAGGAGCTAAGCTGGTTGTGGACGAGACGTTCAAGGACTTTTGATAGGAGTGGGGAAATAGAGATGTGACGATAGTCGGTAAAGGAAGTGGGTTTGGATTTTTTAGGAAGTGGAATTATATGCGCTTCTTTCCACAAAAGTGGAACAGAACTAAACAAAGTAGAGAAATTGAGTATATGGCAAATTATTGGAAGTACCTCATCAATAATTGGAACTAACATATTCCGTCCAATATTGTCACTACCCATGGCATTTGAAGTAATTGACAGAATGCTCTTTTTAACATCACATGCGGTGAATTGACTAAAGACAAAAGGAGAATAATAAAATTATTGAATATTATTGCAAACATAAAATTTTCAAACAACCTTTATATCAAGTCCTAAAATATCATTGAAACAGCCTGTATAAAATAGGTAAACAAATCATCTTCATTTATCATGTAAGTAGGTACCTGTTAAACTGACTAAGCGGCATCTTCGCAACGGCGCCGCCGATTTACGTTAACAACTGTTTATTGGAAATGTATCGATTACTGTTTAAATATTCAAGCTATAGGTATTAAACCCACCTCTAAAATGTGTTAATACGATTCCAGATGTGAGTTTTAAATTAATGTCATACTTAACAAAACAGGTTGTATAGAAAATAGAAACAGTATTTAATATATTATCGTGCTCCAGGGCCGCCGGTAGGATTTCCCGTCACGCTAGCCTTAATGATATACGCCGGGCTTTTTGCAGCGTCAACGTTCCAGCCGTTCTCGGACCTACGTGACGATAGTAAGAGACCTGTCGGTATGACTCTTGTACCTTGGGAGAAGGGTAGGCCTTTGGTGTGGCACGCCACGTGCGTCGATACCCTTGCGCCATCTCATCTGTCTGGTACAGCAGTTGGGGCCGGTGCGGTGGTAAATTCAGCCGAAGATCTCAAGCGGAGCAAAAAAAGTCTCGACAGAGCTTAGGTATTTTAGCCATTTGGGGTCGAGAACCTTGGGTCCATGGGGAACCGGGACCCATCGCGTTTTCAAAATTATTTCTAGGCGTGTGATCCGAGAGCTGGCGCTTATCTGGGTCAACGCATAAGCATTGCAATTCAGCGGGGCAATGCAGCTAGTGTCTTGGGGACACTTCCACCTGGTAGTGATCTGGAGCAGTTGAGTTATCTATAGATCGTTTTCTTTAAATGATTCAACTGTTTCTTATATATTTTATTGCAAATAATTGTATATTCTTTCTGTTATTAAAAGCATGCTTTTTATCTATACTAATATTATAAAGAGGAAAGATTTGTATTTTTGTGTGTGTTTCTAATGAATAAACTTAAAAACTACTGTGCCGATTTCAAAAATTCTTTCACCATTGGAAAGCTACATTCACCCTGAGTGACATAGGTTATATTTATTGCTAGAAAAGATTAGGGATCCTTACTAAAACTAAGTAACGTAACCCAAGGTGTAAAAAAGTGCCCTAAAACGTCTTTCGTCGCATGCGCTGCGGAAACTATTGATGATAGAACAAAAGTATGTTCTACAATATTAAAGAACATATCAATATCTACAAAAAACTACGGGATACCATATTACTTAATATTATCAAGAGGATTTTTGATTTGTTTGTTTGTAACGAATAGGCTCCGAAACTACTGGACCGATTTAAAAAATTCTTTCACTGTTGGAATGCTACACTATCCCCGGGAGACATAGGCTACTTTTTACCCAACTGCGCAGAAGGAGGGTAATGTTTTTATTGAAAAACTACGTGTGCGAAGCTTCGGATTGGTCAGCTAGTACATAATATAGAGGTGTAATATCTACCCTTTCTCATCCGCCCAGTCAGAAACACTCAACACTCGTATAAGCAACATCCTCAATTTGAAAGGACTCAGGCTTTCAGTCGCTGCGTCGCCTCTTCCTTCGTGAGGGAATAGCTTCAGGTAGATGCGGATGGCTTCCAGCACCCAGCCCACTCGGATCTTGAGGATGCCGCGGAACATGTCCGGGTTTGTACCGATGAGGCGGCCGCAGTATAGGACGATCTCCTGTTACAAAATACGTACGTAAATAATGCTGGACATTATACACATTGTGTTATCTAGCCCCAAACTATGCAAAGCTTTTACTATGGGAATCAGATAACTGATAGAATATAACTTTTGAAACTATCATGGTTATGTACACTGTTTGTACTAAAAACGGTATATTTACCATGATTTTTGAGTATCCCGATATTTCGACGCAGTTGCATGCGCCATGATACTCGAAAACTCACAAATCATGGTAAATATCCCGTTTTTTGTACAAAAAAACTGATAGAATACTTAGGTTTGTAAATACATTCTTTTAATATTTAGAGAAACATCCATTTTCTAACCTTTTGAATCCGTGACCGAAATGTATCTGAGCTCAATCCGCAATAGTTATAATAGCTGTACCTGTGTAGTATTCGAGGCGGGAATCGAACCCGAATCCTCCTGCATCTCAGCCGGCTCTTTGCCCACTGCGCCAGTGCGAAGGTAATACGAGATGACAGTCAAAACAATAGAAAGTAGACAAAAAGAAGTCCACTGCTGGCCTTTGTGCGAAGTCATATTGCAATCTCGCGCACCCGGTTATTATGCAATCCGTGTGAGTCGCAATTCAGTACAATGACGTTATCCAAATCGACGCAGACAGTTCGATTGCACACTTTCGCTGACGTGATGTTCTTTTAGCAACTTTTTGACACCTCACTCGATAGGTTTCAATCAAGTTGTTTGTTTCGCTTGAAATATATTCGCCATATTGGATTTCTTGAAACTTCATTAATGCTACTCTCGTGATTCAGACGATGCTGTTGATAACTCATTTGACAAAATCCGTCAAGCCGTTAAGCCTACAGGGCCGCCAAATGAACATACATACAAAAACTAAAAACTTTACCCTTCTTCTGGGTAAAAATTGCTCCAGCTGTTACTATTCAAACAGTAGTACGTATTGTATTTTCTTACCTGTTGCAACACAGCGCCAATGACATCGTACGGCTGAATAGTGGAGTACATCACTGACTGAATTTCTCCGGGCGTCATCGGTTTGTCGAACACCGTCTCTTTCTGTCCAATCACGCCGACTGTCAGCTGGAATTAAACATAATTTTATACTAAACAAATATTATGTACTGAGGCCCTATCCATACCATTATTATAAATTCGAAAGTAACTCTTGTCTGTCTGTCTCTCGGTCTGTCTGTATGTTACAACAGGACCAATTTCGATTAAATATGGTTTACAAATAGATTATAACCGGGATTGGGACATAGGCTACTCTTTACCCGACTGCGCAGAAGGAGGGTGATGTTTTTATTGACAAACCAAAACCACGGGCGGCAGCTAGTATTTATATAAAATTTATAACTATGCTCAAGCGTAGATAATTTGTCAGATTTCAAAGAAACAAGTCCATGCTTGAACCGTTTGAGAGAAATTAAGGCGCCTAGACGTCTGAACGAAAGAAAAGCGCGAACGAGACAGCACTCTACTCTGTGGAAATGAGTTTTAACTAACAGGTTCCTTCTTGTATTCATAATTTTGAGTACGGAAAATAAAATCTAAAATCCATACTAAAATTATAAATTCGAGAAATACGCTGTGGTACAAACGCTTCAGGGACTCCAGAGCAGATGTGCCGTTCACCTTACACAAGCTGTTATAGTATACCTGTTTCCCATTAACGAGGACGGTGGTGATGAAGGGGCTGATGGAGTCGACGGTTTGGTTGAGGAGCGAGGAGCAGTACCGCACGGCGCGCCAGTGCCGCAGCACGCCCGCGCTGTGGTACAAAGGCTTCAGGGACTTCAGAGCAGATGTGCCGTTCACCTTACACAAGCTGTTATAGTATACCTGTTTCCCATTAACGAGGACGGTGGTGATGAAGGGGCTGATGGAGTCGACGGTGTGGTTGAGGAGCGAGGAGCAGTACCGCACGGCGCGCCAGAGCCGCAGCACGCCCGCGCTGTGTTACAAACGCTTCAGGGACTCCAGAGCAGATGTGCCGTTCACCTTACACAAGCTGTTATAGTATACCTGTTTCCCATTAACGAGGACGGTGGTGATGAAGGGGCTGATGGAGTCGACGGTGTGGTTGAGGAGCGAGGAGCAGTACCGCACGGCGCGCCAGTGCCGCAGCACGCCCGCGCTGTGGTACAAACGCGTCAGGGACTCCAGAGCAGATGTGCCGTTCACCTTACACAAGCTGTTATAGTATACCTGTTTCCCATTAACGAGGACGGTGGTGATGAAGGGGCTGATGGAGTCGACAGTGTGGTTGAGGAGCGAGGAGCAGTACCGCACGGCGCGCCAGTGCCGCAGCACGCCCGCGCTGTGGTACAAACGCTTCAGGGACTCCAGAGCAGATGTGCCGTTCACCTTACACAAGCTGTTATAGTATACCTGTTTCCCATTAACGAGGACGGTGGTGATGAAGGGGCTGATGGAGTCGAAGGTGTGGTTGAGGAGCGAGGAGCAGTACCGCACGGCGCGCCAGTGCCGCAGCACGCCCGCGCTGTGGTACAAACGCTTCAGGGACTCCAGAGCAGATGTGCCGTTCACCTTACACAAGCTGTTATAGTATACCTGTTTCCCATTAACGAGGACGGTGGTGATGAAGGGGCTGATGGAGTCGACGGTGTGGTTGAGGAGCGAGGAGCAGTACCGCACGGCGCGCCAGTGCCGCAGCACGCCCGCGCTGTGGTACAAACGCTTCAGGGACTCCAGAGCAGATGTGCCGTTCACCTAAACAACACGGAAATAACTGTGACTATCGTTAGCAACGATTTTAAACCGACTTCAAGAACCGGAGGAGTTTTTTTTTTCAATATTTATTTACCGGTAATACTTCACCACGTCCAATTTCAATGATTCTTTTAATGTTAGAAAGGGGGTATGTTGTTTCATGTAAATTTGGTCCAGTCTAATGAGATCCATAAGAAAATCCTGAAACTCTTCAATTTGCAAAGGCATCTGCACGTTTCTTATTTCTGTTTTCTGAAGTCTTATATTTTTGATAAAAAGTAACTTCAAATTACTTTATCGATATAATCGCTGATTATTGTTCTGGATTACGGACAAAACTGTTCCGCCGAATAATTAAAATTGAACTGAATAGCTTCCTGCTGGTTGACAAGTTTCGGCTGACGATAGGTAAAATCAAGAAAGAGGAAGTATATACGAGTATATGTACCTCATACATTGGACCTTCACGCTCCCTGAGAATGCCCCAAAGCTGGCACTGTGCGAAGATGTTATCGCTTGCCCGCAGCGCTTCAACGATATCTGGCGTAGATCTGGGAAAGCAAAGACACTGAATTAAGTATCAATGGTGGTATCGCACATCTTATGGCACAATAGCTCCGAACCTGAATACTTAACATTGCTTGTACTTATAAAACTTAAATAAAGACTGATTTTTATATGATTATTAAAAAAAACGAATGTTCTTCAGACCACTAGACACTAGACTGAAGTAAAATTTCTTTTGAAAAATAATAATTTATAAAATTGTTCAATTACAAAATTGTCCACACGTCTGTAGGTCGATCAGTCTATGTTCATTCTGGACAGACGCAACTCGCACATTAACATTTAAAATATACGAAACGTAACTCTCTCTTTCTATCTTCACTAACATATATCTCCCTCTCAACTTCCGTGCGCACTTTTCGTAACGCATTCACCAGCTTACTCCCCAAGTCAAGCGTGCGTAAAGAAGTTTTACTTCAATAAGTTTAGTGCCACCAAATTGTATCTAAAATGTAAATAAAATGGTATCATGACAAGGAGATATACTGGTTATGAACATGAATTGTTAATCATCTAACAAATGTCTTTGACAGTCTGACTAAAAGTTCACCATTATTGTGTACACTTATCATTCTGGAGTCTTTCTTTGAATTTATTGGGACGATTATGAAAGGCAAATACTGTTAAAGCTGACACATAATAAGCAATAGTAGGTGTGACAAAACGAACAAAGGCGTCGTCCATTGAACGGACTGAACCCGAATATTCTAGAACTAGCTGGCCAATCCGCAGCTTCGCACACGTAGTTTTTCAATAAAAACATTACCCTCCTTCCGCGTAGTTGGGTAAAAAGTAGCCTATGTCACCCGGGGATAGTGTAGCTTCCCAACAGTGAAAGAATTTTTTAAATCGGTCCTGTAGTTTCGGAGCCTATTCAATACAAACAAACAAATCTTTCCTCTTTATAATATTAGTATAGATTATGTAATGTGATACGTGCCTGTTATAAGCACGCGGCGAGGCGCGACGAGGAGTGTCAGTCTTTACTCAGCTATCAGAACGCTCTTGAACTTCATTCTAGAGATTTTTTAAGTGTTTTATTGTAAAGGATAGTGTGAATTACTGTTAAAGTGCTTAATAAATGCGTTATTTTGGGTAACTGGATAGATCTTCGTACTTACTTATGCCTGTAAGTTTCATAGGACATGAGTTCCTCCCTGTAGATGTTGGAGCGCGGCACGTCCGTGAGCGACTGGTAGCCGATGTACTCGTGCTCCAGCTGACGGAACTGAGTGAACATCTCCGACGGAAACTCACCCTGGCTCATGAAGTCGAGGTGCTCTGCGGAACAGAACATGCACCATCTTACATTTTTATAAATCGAAGTTGTTGATATGTGCTGCCCTTTTGCTGCTATAGCTGCACACAACATACCTACCTCATGTTTAAAATTAAGAATTGTATTATATTGTTTGTTTCAGTTTTACATGTAGTACTGTTTAATATTATTATTTTTACGTTCATTATTTTAAATCATCTTTTGTAAATGTATTATGTGTGCTATTTAGCAAATAAATAATTGTCTATATCTATATCGAAGGGACGGCTGTAAGGCCTTTGAGAAAATCTATGCCCAACAATGGAAAGATATATTTTAAGGGGAGATATATTAATTGGGAGTATTGTGGATTACTCCCCTTCTAGGATTTACTATTTCTGAGACAAGATAAACACAATTTTAAACAGCATAGAACACCACTTTTTATCATATTGGTTTAGTCGTTACGGCGGTCCACTTTTTTTTATATACAACTTATATGGCAAACGAGCATGCAGTCCACCAGATGTTAAGTGGCTACTGCAGCCCATGGATATCCACATAGAATTCAAAACAAGGTCTTATGTTGTCTTGATCTCTATGTGGATACGTTGCCATACTATAGGACTTAGCTGTTATGCCTATGTGCCAGTAATTACAGGAACATACCATTACCATCTAACCGGAACACAGCAGCACAAGTACCGCTATTTGGCGGCAGATAAAGGTAAGGCGGTGGTGCCCACTTCCTCGAGCCCGTTCACAAAAGCTTCTACCACCAGTAAAATTTGTGATAATTTTGTGTGTAAATTTGTGAACAACACTAATAGTACAACAGATATACATATTGGTTTAGTGGGTACGGCGGCCCAATTGACTTCAGCCTCTTTTTAACTCCCCACGCAAAAAGAGAGGTGTTAAAAGTTTGATGCCTTTTTCTGCCTGTGTATGTGCCTGTCTATCTGTGGCATCGTATTTCCCAAACGGGTGAACCGATTCAAACGTGCTATTTTAATTGGGTTTGTTTTTAGCTGTGCTAGTTTTTAACCCCCGACGCAAAAAGAAGGGGCTAGAGTTTTCAAATTTTTTTAATAGTTAACTTAGCAGTTAGCAAAGGCAGGCTGTTGATTTAAATGTATATATAGCCTAGTAGGTGCAGGGTTCTTGAAGAATGAAGAATAAAATCCAGGCTCACACATAAAATCCGTCTATTCACAAAATATAAACAACCGTCGCAGACTGCCGACGCGCGCGTTTTTTAAAAATATTTGGGTGAAGCGTCCTTCCCCGCACCCTTCTTGCCGCAACACGTATCGTCCTATGACAGTGCGCAAGGGCGACGCCTCACCCAGAAGAAAACAGAAATACAAAACAATAATGATAACAGAAAAATAGTCGTGCTACTCAACAGTATATCATTAGTTCTAAATTCACACTGTTAAGAGTTACAATCCTCACCCATACAAGAGCTGGAGATAAGATTCTGCAGTCGTCCTAATCGCACTTTGACGCCATCACAGTGCCCCTTCTTCAGCATCGCGAATAGATCTAACATCTGCTTGAAGTGCGGATCTCGCATGTGTTCCTCTCGCACCAGCAGACAGACTGTAGGTCGCCCGGATAGACGCCAGTACCTGAACATTTTTAGCAGATCTTAAGGGGACACCGGAGGGACAATCGCCCATACAACACGTACTACCAAGATAATTTATAATTGGAGCATATTTCTACCTTAATAAGGTATTATTTTATTTTGAATAGTATTTGTCTAGGTTCCCAACCATATATTAGATTAAAATACTTACCTAAAATGAAATAGAAGCGTATCGCATTCTGCATGTTGTTACGTCATAAAAGACTTGTTTTCAACCTGATTGTTTCGTATTAAAAACAACAACATCTTACGTATCCTAGTCATAGGAACATATATTATATCGTCTAGTTACAGAATAACAACACAATGAGAAAATTACAACAAGTTTTCTGTCATCATTTTTGGTATTACGTAACACGGTCAAAATCTAATCAAATTTAGAATCGTTCTATTGCTATCACTGTCGCTCTGCGTGGCCAAACTTCGTCACTAAACAGGGATAGCGATATTCAGGCCGAAGTTTTTGACGCGGCCGAATTGAAGTTGCGCTCGAGGTTCGCCGGCGCGTTAATGTCATTCCCAATATTTGATCCATTTAAGTTTTGGATTGGTATTAGATGGTTGGTATTCTAATAAGCGGCGTTAGGCTTGCAACTTTAACTTTTTTTTATACTACTTGTATGGCAAACGAGCATGCAGTCCACCAGATGTTAAGTGGCTACTGCAGCCCATGGATATCCACATAGAATTCAAAACAAGCTATTATGTTGTCTAGATCTCTATGTGGATACGTTGCCATACTATAGGACTAAGCTGTTACGCCTATGTGCCAGTAATTACAGGAACATACCATTACAATCTAAACGGAACACAGCAGCACAAGTACTGCTATTTGGCGGCAGATAATGGTAAGGCGGTGGTGCCCACTTCCTCGAGCCCGTTCACAAAAGCTCTACCACCAGTACAAACTTCTATAGAAAACTAGGCATGTATCAAAATCAAAATGGTTTTATTCATTAAAACCACAAGGATCACTTTTAAACGTCAATTTTACTGCCTGTCCCTTCGCGATCAAGCCAGGACAGAAAGGCAAGAAACAAGGCTGGTTGTTTTTTAATGATCCTTTTAGAATACGTACAATAAACTTACGTCTAAATTGTAACAAATTCTGACAGGGTATATCAAACCTAATCAACAAACCTAGTATCTGAGTGACTAGCCCTTTGTATTCACGATGAGATATTTTCACGGGTCTGCGTACTGAGATCCGAGGATGTCCATCAACCATCATTATAAAATACTAGCTGATGTCCGCGCTTCGAACGCTTGAAATTAACCGTTTCCGTGGGAACTTCGGGATAAAAACTATATAAAACACTCTAGTCAAAGTGACGCGACACTTCATGTAAATGACTTTACGATAACGTCAATGAACGACGGTTAAATTATATGGATATGTTCATGCAATAATACTAAAATCGCGATTAACAAAGGGTGTGGGGGGAGGAGGGTGAAAAATACTTTACGACCTATTCTCATACCTACCAAACATACAAAAAACAAATCATGAAAATCGGTCGACCCGTTTCGGAGGAGTGCGACAACAAACACCGTGACACGAGATTTATATATATTAGAAAAAAATAATAAAGTCGTGTGCCTTATAGTTCATTTAGTTTTTATTCTAGTATATATATGTTTGAATTAATGGATTTATGATATATGATAGATATATATTTTTTTGATGAATAGCAGTAAAATTAACGGCGCGAATGAATTAACTATTGACGTCTTATAACAAACCAGATACTGAGCCTACTGAGTTTGCGAGCTACTTTCTCTGTCTATATAGAGACATTTTCTTTGTATAATTACCGATTTAAGCGGGTATTTATCGCGTATGTACCTTTTTTATTTGTTACACCGACGTTTCGAGCAACTAATACCGTGTTGTATCACTAACTATGTACAGTGATCGCGAATGTTTGAAAATACATTTTCCTTGTGTTATATAACGTTAAAATTTACGCAACTGGACATTGAGACCGAAAAGTTCGACAGTAAAAAAATAACACAGTAACCTTTAATCATCATTACATCAGCCACAGGACGTGCACTGCTGAACATATACCTCCCCCATACATTTCCAGAGCGACCCATCTTGTGCACCCAACAGGAGGCAGATCGAAGACTACTTACAACATACGATTCCTTTCAGAGAGTACAGCAACACTCAGCGCTCTGGAGAGTCACAGCTGTAACTTCAAGCTCGTTTACGAATGCCACTTAGCCCTAGAAAATAATCGCCACGAAAAACAAGGTGATCTTACAATGGATCAAGGGGCATAGCGGATCACTAGGCAACGATTGCAGATGAACAGGCTAGAAGAGGATCGGAAACGACGGCTATAGGTCCACATCCATTCCTCCCTCTACCTTTCACTCAGCTACGAACATGGATACGGAATCGTACTCTAAATCTACACAACGAACGCTGGGCACAGACCATGGACTGCAGACAGTCGAGGGCGGCTCTGCCGGCCGTCTCGTCACGACTAACACATCGACTGCTCAACCTTCAAAGACTGGACCTTCGAATCATCGTGGGGACCCCTTACAAGATATTGTTACCTCAACAAACACCTCTACATCGTCGGAGCAACAGACAGCCCACTCTGCAGGGGATGTCTCACCGAAGAAGAATCAGCTGCACACGTAGTCCTGGAATGCGTAGGGGTAACAGCACAACATGCAGAAATCCTGGACAATCCAAGGTCACTCCGTGTCCTAGTCAACTCTCTCACGCATAATGGACCACATTCAGATTTCGAATGGGGAAAAGGGAGTCCACCAACATAATATAACATAACCCAAAGGCTCCCAGCAACCTTTATCAGGTTGTCTTTTTATCGAGTGTGCAGCCGGCCTGCTCAACACTTTCCAGTAATTTAATTTTTTATATTTTAGGGGTTAAGTGGATAAAGGCGTGACAGTATGTATGTATGTAAGGGAGATGGTTACTAACTTGCCAACAAACTGCAGCTCAGTTTTGATATCGTCGATTAACAACGCCATGTCACGATACAAATAAAACTCCGACACTTCAAATATCAGCGGATAGCACAGCACTGTCATTCCGCACACCCTGTAAATCTGCAAAATGAACAATCATTACTAACTGTTTTAAACCTTACTGTTTAATAACGATATAAACGAAAATTTAAAACAAATCGGAATCGAAACTCTGACATAAAAAGTGTCGAGTTCATTTTTAATGAGCTTTCCAACAATGCCACACACACTGGGATAAGAGCGAAATTTGTTTTTCATCCCCTCTACCTCAATGGAAAGTACCTTCCAAATTATTTGACCTCAATTAAACTGAAATGGGACCACCTTGGATCTACACTGAACCCAACGCAAAAATAATCATTCAAAACGGTTCATAAAAAAATAACTAATGCCTTAATATACACACACCCTGTTTTGTTATGTACGACATTAATTTAAAACACACATCCGGAATCGTGTTAACTATTTTAGAGGTGGGTATAATACCGGTAGCTTGAATATTTATCCAGTAATCGATATATTTAAATAAAAAAAAAATCACGTAAATCGGCGGCGCCTTTTCAACAATGCCGTCTAGTCAGTTTAACAGGTACCCTACTTCCATGAGGAATTGATATGATTTATTTACCTATTATATACAGGCGGTTTCATTGATATTTTAGGACATGATATTAAGTCACACATATACACCTGTTATATACTAAGAGCTGTGGATTTTGTTCGAAATAAAATAAAAATTCCATTTTATACTTAGGTACCCATAATTTAAATGAATTGTAGTCTCTTAGTCTTTTTCATATTTATTCGTATCAGCCTTACTCTCTCCTTATAATAATAATAATAATAATAATCCTCCTAGCCGATTTCGGCTACAGAGACTTGACTTTGTGATTATTGGCCTAGGTGTTTAGCCTGTATGTGGCTGATGTACCCTATTTTTGCGCTAAAAGTCCGGTTACAATGAACACAAGTTAAGGCGCCATTAATGTAGTTGTAATTGATATTAGCCGGCGGTCGACTTTTAAGCTGATCTCGTTTTAAGTCTAGTTCTTGCCTCCTTTCTTCTTCAAACTCGTACACTTTGTCCTGAACATGACGCCTCCATTCAGGTCGTTTTTCAGCGAGAGCCTCCCAGCGCGACGGATCGATACAACACCTCTTCATGTGCCTCTTCTGTACGTCTTTGAAACGTAGGAACTGACCTCCGCGTTTCCGCTTACCATGTTCTAGTTCACAGAAGAAAATGCGTTTCGCCCTTCGCTCATCAGACATCCGAGACAGGTGCCCGCACCAACGCAGCTGACGCCGCATCAAATATGCCTCTATGCCACAGACATTAGCCCGTCGTAGAACATCGGTATTACGGACCCGATCCGACCACTTGATGTTAAGAATGTCGCGGAGGCATTTCAGATGGAATCTGTCTAACGTGCGTATGTGTCTGCGATACAGGCACCATGTCTCTAACGAGTACAAGATGTTAGGAAGTACAATAGCCATATACACCTTAATCTTGGTACTCAATTTGATGTTATGGGAGCGAAATACCTGGACTCGTAGTTTACCAAAAGCAGCCATAGCGGAGCCAAGTCTGCTGTTGATCTCCGAGTCAAGGTCGCATTTTGTTGTTATGCTGCTTCCCAGATATCTGAATGTATCGACCTGTTTTATGGGCTTTCCATCGATTTGCAGATTCAGTGGAGCTTGGTTAACAGTGTCCATGGCCATCACCTCTGTCTTTGTAATATTAATTTTGAGGCCAAATCTACAGCACGCAGCGTCAAGCCGAGTCATCAAGTCCTGGAGTCCCTCAGAAGATTCCGCAACGAAACATAGGTCATCAGCATACATCAATTCGGTAATGAGGTCATACGATACCTTTGTGTGCGCTTTTAACCTAGCCAGGTTAAAGATACTGCCATCTGTGCGAAAACGTATGCGGATCCCTTCGGTGTTGGCTTGTAAAGTCTCCCTCACGACAACGGAAAAGTACAGAGCAAAAAGAGTGGGTGCTAATACACAGCCTTGTTTTACACCACAAGTGACAGGGAATTGCTCTGTCTGCTCACCATTGACGGTTACGCAACAAGTCATGTTGTCGTGAAGAAGTCTTATCAAGCGTATAAATTTGTCGGTGCAACCAAGTTTCGAAAGCACAATCCACAAAGCTTCGCGAGGTACACTGTCAAAAGCTTTCTCCAGATCAACAAAACAGAGAAACAGAGGTTGACACTGTTCCCTGCTTTTCTCTTGCAGTTGTCTAAGAGAGAATATGGCCTCGCATGTGCCGCGATTGGGTCTAAACCCAAATTGCGTTTCAGGCAATATACTTTCAGAGAGCTCCATAAGACGATTTAAGAGTACTCTGGCAAAAGTTTTTCCTGGAGTAGACAGAAGTGATATACCCCTATAAGAGTTGCAAACAGATCGATCACCTTTATTTTTATACAAAGAGCAAATTAGTGATACGCCAAAACTAGGAGGAACGAACTCCATTTCCCACATGCGCTGGAAAAATTGCCCAATCTTGTAGTGCAACTCATCTCCGCCATATTTTAATAGTTCTCCTGGTATGTTATCGATGCCGACAGCCTTATTGTTTTTCTGCGCTTTGATGGCGATGATAACTTCCTCAAGAGAAGGAGGCTGATCCAGATCTACGGCTTGTGGTAAGGCAGGAAGTGATGCTAAATAGTTTATGTCAGCAGAACGATCCACATTGAGTAAGCTGTTATAGTGTTCTGCCCAGCGAGTAAGAACTTCTCCTTTGCTTACCAGGAGGGTACCTGAAAGTGATTTCAGTGGTACGTTTACTCGATGTGGACTTCCTACTAACTTTTTAATCTCGTTAAAGAAATCGCCGAGTCTATTCGAATCAGCAAGCCACTGAATATAGCGAACCTTGTTCAGCCACCACTCATCTTTTGCGTTTCGAGTTAGTCTCCTTATTTGGCTCGTACTCTCCTTTATTTTTTCAGAAGCAGTTGTCTGATTTCCCTTTCGAAGGAGCTGGCGGTGTTTTTCTAGGGCGACTGTCAATGTATTATCATTTTCGTCAAACCAGTCTTCACAGACACGAGGTTTTTGGCCTAAGATCTCAGTAGCCGCATTGATGGTATTTGTAGTTAACAGTTTCCAGCCCTCGTCTAACTGTTCATCTTCGGGGTGTATGCCTGCTGTAAAGGTATTGACAGCTTCCCTGTAATTTGCCAATATTTCAGCAGACTCTAGCTTTTTCAGATGAAGACAGTTAGGCTTAGCCCTGCGAGGTCTACGGCAAGGGCTAAGACGCAAAAATAGTTTTGTAACAACAAGTCGGTGATCCGACCAACAGTTTGCGCCCCTCATTACTCTCGTTACTTTGACATCCGCTATATCCCGTTGACGGACTATAGCATAATCAATAAGATGCCAATGCTTGGACCTTGGGTGCATCCAGGTAGTTTTGTATTTATTTGGGAGTCTAAACATGGTATTGGTAATACCCAGATGAAATTGGGAACAGAGGCTTAGTAACAGTTGCCCATTACTGTTCATGTTACCAATGCCATGTCGCCCTATCACCCGAGGCCAAGCTTCAAAATCACGTCCGACGCGAGCATTAAAGTCGCCAAGAAGCAAAACTTTCTCACAGCGCCGGATTTTAGTCAGCACTTCTGACACTTCCTCATAAAATTTGTCCTTGACGTCATCACTTTTGTCGAGTGTTGGCGAATATACGCTGATAACATTTAAGTATTTATTGCTTCGAAGATGGAAACGTAAGGATATGACACGATCAGAGATAGCAACTGGATGTTCTTCCAACTTAGAGGCTAAAGTAGTTTTAATAGCAAAGCCTACTCCTGACCGTCTAGGCTCAGAAGCTGGTGTGCCTTTCCAGAAGAAAGTGTACCCACCACCACGTTCAACAAGCTCACCTTCGTCAGCTAGATGTGTTTCGCTGAGAGCGGCTATGTCGACGTCATAGCGTTTGAGCTCGCGAGCCACAATGGCGGTTTTACGTTCTGGGCAGAGGTTGTTGGGTCGGTCTAAAAGAGTACGTACATTCCACGCACCAAAAGTCATATTCATCTGCATGTTTTTAGATTTATTCTTATTGCGAGGAATGAGCGTTTGTTTGGGGCACCTTTTCTAGCCCCCTCCCCGGCTGAGCGAGGAAAGCAGTGCCTCTCTAAATAAAGCTGCTTCGTCTCAAAGAGTGCTGCCGAACCACACTGTCACCCCGATGCAGTGCTAGAGCGACCACTCTCCTCTCCTTAGGCCACCCGTGTCCAGGTATTAGACCAAGCCCAGGACTTTTTTAAACTCGGAATGACAAAGCCAAGTCAGATGCGCAGGATATATTAAGTTGCATAAGTGTGCGCGCCGTACACAGATGCACCCTCTCCTCCTTACTCCCCTTGACCCAGTGGAACGGAGAACCGCTACGACTGGAAGGGAACAGGACGCAGTATCTGGCAACGATAAAAAAAACTCCTATCGCTACCTTCAGGCCTTCTACAGTTGCCTGGTTGCCTCGCCACTTGAGGTGGATTGCGTTGACGCCGAAGCAACGAGCACTAGCACGGGGAGTGACCGTGCCGACTCGAGGGCCGAAACACGCCGTTGCTACAACAAAGTGTTTCGGCACTCGAGCCCCCCTCTACCAGCCTAGGTTCCTAAGGTGTGGCCGCTGCATGCTATAGCGGCGACCACTAACGACGATCGAATGCGTGCCGCGCGATCTGAGGAGCCTTTTATAGGCGATGTTGCCTCGACCACTAACGACGATCGAATCTTCGTATATTCAACGGGCAGCGTAACGACGCCCCAGAGACGTCCGCACTGTACGACGGCTCGAGCACGACTGACTCTCTCTCCTTGGTGTTTTCAAAAATACAGTTATCTTTATCTGTAGTATCCGTGTGTACATTTGAGATGTAAAGTGATATCATTGATTCCGCGGCTTTGAAATTACCATGTCTTTTATTTTGAGCTTTTCCAGTGCACACATCTAAACAATTTCTGTATCTTCGTCGGTTATTTTTGTATCTTCATTAAAGGTTTTTTTTTTATACTACTTGTATGGTAAACGAGCATGCAGTCCACCAGATGTTAAGTGGCTACTGCAGCCCATGGATATCCACATAGAATTCAAAACAAGCTATTATGTTGTGTTGATCTCTATGTGGATACGTTGCCATACTATAGGACTTAGCTGTTATGCCTATGTGCCAGTAATTACAGGAACATACCATTACCATCTAACCGGAACACAGCAGCACAAGTACTGCTATTTGGCGGCAGATAAAGGTAAGGCGGTGGTGCCCACTTCCTCGAGCCCGTTCACAAAAGCTTCTACCACCAGTAATTGGTGGTATGAAAATTTTAAACTTTACAATGTACCTAATCGATTTGCTAAAAATCTATTTAACAATAATATTAGGCATTAGCTCTACCCGTGTTTTCATTTAATGCCTCACGTAACAAAACACGTAGTATAATAAAAAGTGAATTGAGAACCTCCTTTTTTGAAGTCGGTTGAAACTAATTTACCCTTTTAACTTGCTTACCTTACTTGTACCAAGTGATCCAACAGGACGGATAGGACGGCCCGTCAACTTCAACTTAGGACAAACTCCTAACTCTCTGTACACGTGAACCAGTTGAGTTGAGCTGCAGACCTGCATATAGAATACATATAAGCAATTTTCAACCTAATAGATGATATGAATTAGGTCCATAATTGAAACTTCACGACCAAAGGATAGGGTAACTTAAACTCACGAGTTTCTTAATTCAATTACAGTTTTTAGATTATTTTGAAATTTTAACCATCGAACATGGATCAAGTTGCACTGTAGTAATTTAATACCATAGTTAATGGTTTCTCTTCAAATTACATAGAAATTTATTTTCGCAACATTTAGTTTTTTTTTTGTAAAATGCACTGTAATTTTTTTCAAGGATCCTAAAATGCGGTTGTTTTTCATTCAAAAAAAAACTAGTTTCCTAAAAACAAAACCTTTTAACAAAAGAAAAGGTAGCTGCCCTCAATTAGGTAAAATTTTGCCCCACCTGTATCAAATCAAACCAACATCAAATGCAACGGTGTCACACACTGATATTATATATTCGAAAGTTGGATGTTTTTTTGTTACTCAATCACGTCGTAATGGCTGAATCGATTTCGATGAAAGTTGGTATATAAATATGGTTTAGACCTGTTTTTTATTGACAAACCAAGCAGGCGAAGCCGCGTGTTGAAACCAGTATTAAATAAACTTTACCTGCACCGGCTCGACCTCGTGGGGCGTTTGTGTCTGAATACCGTAGGTACCCATCATCGCTTGGAGACGCATCGACTCTGCGATCAACACTACTTGAACCACCAAATCTGTTGCAATCCCCTGAAAATGATAAAGAACAGTGTTTATGCATCAGTTTTGTTTGAACACATTCGTGCGCCAAATGCCCACCATCTTATCTGTACAGGTAACAGCGTCCGTCGCTAGTGTCTACTGACAGCCGCGTTTGAATCTAGATTAGTACTTGTGGTACAGATAAGTTGGTGGAACTGTACATATATTTTTGCGTGTACATTGCGATAAAGACATCACAAAGGCTGCGTGGATCAGATGCATTCGAATCTCATTATTTGATCAGCAGAAGCGCTTGCTAAATATGCTATGCAACACAAATATTGGCATCAAGTACTAAGCCAAAAAGTTTTAATACTTCTGTTCAGGCTCGCCGCTGTCTGTAGTAGTACACATCCTACAAGTAATTTATTATTATGGAATTATTAAAACGGGTATTTATCGCGTATGTACCTTTTTTATTTGTTATCCCGACGTTTCGGCTGTGTTGCAACAGCCGTGGTCACGCGCGGACTGGTCGGGATAACAAATAAAAAATGTACATACGCGATAAATAGCCGTATTAATCAGTAATTATGTACAGTGATCGTGAAAGTTTGAAAAAATACTTGGTATGTTTACACAAGTACCCTTGGTACATATGTATGTATAATTTTTTTTTTATTTATCGTATTTTATATTCCTTTTTATTATAAAAGCTACGTATAAGTTGAACGTAAAGTTCTATTATGCATGCAGAGATTATAATAATCTTACTAATTGTCCAGTAACGCGTGCGAGTAATACTCACAAATGTCGGCTTGGCCTGCATGTAGACAAGTAAATCAATGGTAAATTATATTTTCTTGAAGGCAAAACTCATTCGGAGAAGAACTTATTCCTACAAGGAGAGATAAAAAAGTAGTGAGAATGAGATAGAATATAATGACTATTGATAACTTAATAATTTATTTTTCTACATAGTCTCAGAGTCTCTCTACACACCGAGTCCAGCGCTATTCCAAGGCTTCAATCCCTTTCAAAAAAAAAGTTATATCTTGGTCCTGCAAAAAGCTCTCCACGGCATTCATCACCTCGTTATCGTCTTCGTACCTGTTTCCCCTTAAGTATTCTTTCAATTTGGGGAACAGATAAAAATTGCAAGGTGCCAGATCTGGTGAATAAGGGGGGTGGTCAACCAATTCGAAGCCAGCTTGCTGAATGGCAGCCATCGCAACTGCCAACCTGTGCGCGGGTGCGTTGTCGTGATAAAACAGCACGCCCCTTCAAAGTTTCCATCTCCTTTTCTCTTTGATGGCCTTCCTCAACTTGGGAATTAAAGCTGCATAATATTGGCCTGTAATAGTGGTTCCACGCTCCAGGTAATCAATCAACAACATCCCTTTTGAGTCCCAAAATATTGAGGTAATAACCTTGCCAGCCGATGCCACGGCACGAAACTTCTTCGGGGTCGGTGATGATGACCGTTTCCATTGCGAAGATTGCTGTTTTGTCTCGGGATCAAAATGATGGACCCATGTTTCGTCCATTGTTACGCTAAACGAGTAAAAGTTTTCAGAATCTTCTTGAAACTTGTCCAACAATATCTTCGAAATCAAATCAAAATCAAATCAAAAGTTTTTATTTAAGACGGTTTACAGTCCATTTTGTTAGTACAACTTATGCATAATTGGTTAGTAAAAGACAAGACATGACAAAATAATAAAGATAATAATAGAAACAACACATCAGACAATCAACTACTTAATTAATAAATCATTTTTTTTACGAAATGCTTCCAAATAGGAGAGGTGCATCTCTCAGCAACAGTTTTTAGGATGTTGTTGTGACTATCCCGTAATCTGCTCATCAGAGATGCTGTCTTTTTACGGATGATGGCATGAAAGCCATCAGTCCTGTGTTGGGCAAACATCTCCGACGCACTGCAAAAACGCGGCAGCCTCAACAGCATCCTAAAAATATTATTATATTGGATGCGTAGGACATCCAGTGATCTTTTGGCATATGCTACCCACAGATTACCCGTGTAGAAGCCCTGACAGAAGGCCTTAAAAAGCGATATTTTAACTTCATCTGTACAACGGGCAAACCTACGGGCCAACATATTACCACGGACCGCCAGCGCCCTACGCTCCCTCTCAATATCTACATTGTCTTTAAGGTCGTCGGTGAGGAAATGCCCAAGGTATTTAAATTCAAAAACCCTACGTATTTTTATACCATTTAAGGTAATATTCGGTATATTTTCTGGGCACTTACCGGCGGCCTTAAAGACCATATATTCACATTTTTTAACATTGTATACAAGTCCATGTGATATGGCATACCGCTCACAGACTCACAGCATTTTACTAATAGATCCCACAGTTGGTCCCAGCAGCACCATGTCGTCCGCATAACTTAAATTATTAATACTAATGCCGTCTATACGACATCCGACACGCATGCTGCTGAGCTCAACTATGAGATCATTAACATAAATGTTAAACAGCTTGGGAGAGCTCAACCCCCCCTGCCTCACCCCACACTCCAACCGATATGACTCTGAAAATGTGTTAGACCATCTAACATGGTTAATCTGGTTTGCATACCAGTATTGAAAAATTTTCAGGATTTCCGCCGGTACATTCCTGTCCCTTAGCTTCCTCCACAGCACATCATATGACACGAGATCAAATGCTTTGGAGAGGTCCAAAAAACAGACAGTATGCTTAAGCCCCACAATAGCACTTTCAGTAGAAAGTCCAGGCTGAAATCCGAACTGGGCGTCATGTAGTTTTGTATATTTTTGTAGGCAATTATTAAGCAAACCGTCCAACACCTTAGCAATAATCGTGGCCAGGGAGATCGGGCGATAGTTTCCCTTGTCCGAGATATCTCCTGTCCTGTTCTTAACTATGGGTATAACTATCGTGTTCATTAAACCTGCTGGCTGGTAAGTACGAATGACTGAGACATAGCGCAAAGAACATGGACAGGACTCTTGTTAAGTGGACTCCTGCATATCTTAAATGTTCAATACTGAGTCCGTCATGTCCGGGAGATTTGCCCCTGCTCATACCCTTTATAACAGCTTTCACTTGTTTCGCTGAGAAACGCAGAAGGGGCTCATCCTCCAGACCGCCGAACTCAGTACCGACCATCTCAGCTGACTGTCCTAGGGGTGAATGTACTTTAAAATGATCCATAAACAATTTTGCAATCTCACCTGGTTCACTTTTCCCCTCAACACTCACAGGGAGGCTAGGCTTGATATTCAATTTACCTGTAGACTTCCAGAATTTACTAAAATCTTTGGTGGCTCGGTGTTTAGCTATTATGTCCATTTTGATCTGTTCTTGGTTATTCTGGCACCACCTTAGTCGACTTTTAAAAATTCTGCGAGTCTCATACATTAATTCATAAATCGGACCAGAGGTGGGCCGATTATAAAATACCCAGTTACTGTAAGCAATCCTAGCCTCCCCGTGAGCAGTGCGTACATGCTTGTTCCAACCACACACTGCTCTCCTACGCCTGATACTAACCTCTTGCTTAGTATTCACAGCCGATTCACAAGAAATGTCAAGTCGATTTTGTTTCTGACTGTCGGTTAACATTCTCGGCACCCATCTTGCGAAGACTTTTCTCATATTCAAAGATTGTTTCAATATGGATTGAAAACTTCCATATGAAATGCCCGTTTCTTGAACTAAGTGTCGGATGGTAACTCTTCGATCGCTCAATACAATTTTCTCGACTTTCGCAACATTTTCTTGGGTGACTGATGTCGATGGACGGCCGCAACGATGTTCGTCTTCCGTGCTCGTTCTCCCTACTCGAAATTGCGACAGTGGAATACGGCGGAGCAGACTCTCCTAATGTTGCCTTCAAATCGCAATGAATCTCTTGCGTCGTTAACTTTTTTAAACAGAGGTATTTATTAACGGCTCGCACTTCGTTTTTCTCCATTTTCGAGAACACGTTTCGACACGAAGCAAACAAATGACTACATTCAGAAAAAAACAAAACAGAATCGAAGATCTTTTTCTTTATTAATATTACAAATATGTATCTGAGCTATGCCTGCCAGTATTTTTTTTTTACCAAGGAGTATGTCGTTCTCAATACTTTTTGATCTCTCCTCGTATTACAGCACAAAGGGGTACTCATTCACTAAGCTCGGCTTGCACAACGATCCCTAAACGTATTTAGCTACTAAACATGTTTAAATTCGACGTATTTGTATGATTTGACTACTCCTTAAATCATATTTAGCCACTAACGATACGTTTAGGCATCGTTGCGCAAGTCGCCTTCGAATCAACTTGAACGAAATAGCGTTTGATCATCATCATTCATGAAATATAGTATAATAGGTAGTGTCCAGCCAGGACACCTTGAACCCTCAGGAGCCTTCAGTAACTCTTATATTGTCCAAATACATGGATTGCTGTGTCTTTTATCGTTTTTCGTCAGGCAATTTTAGGGTTCCGTAGCCAAATGGCAAAAAACGGAACCCTTATGGATTCGTCATGTCTGTCTGTCTGTCCGTCCATATGTCACAGCCACTTTTTTCCGAAACTATAAGAACTATACTGTTGAAACTTGGTAAGTAGATGTATTCTGTGAACCGCATTAAGATTTTCACACAAAAATAGAAAAAAAAACAATAAATTTTTGGGGTTCCTTATACATAGAACTGAAACTCAAAAAATATTTTTTATCAAACCCATACGTGTGGGGTATCTATGTATAAGTCTTTAAAAATGATATTGAGGTTTTTAATATAATTTTTTTCTAAACCGAATAGTTTGCGCGAGAGACATTTCCAAAGTGGTAAAATGTGCCCCCCCCCCCCCCCCTCTTTAACTTCTAAAACAAGAGCAAACTTCCACCGAAAATTGGTTTGAACGAGATCTAGTAAGTAGTTTTTTTAATACGTCATAAATCGCAAATCGCAATTTACCTTTCATTCAATCAACTCAAATATAAAAAAAGTTACAACGAACTAAAAGAACTTTTATATTATGTTACTTGCTGCTACGGAACCCTTCATGGGCGAGTCCGACTCGTACTTGGCCGCTTTTTAATTTTGTAGTTCGCGGTTTGAAGCCGCGACAGGTAGGGTAATGGCACCATCCCGGTGTTACCAAATGAGTTAAACATGTGGAGGAGTTATTAACATTGGGGTGCAAGCGAGGTGCAAAAAACTAAAGTTCAACAATCAGGTCAAGGGAGTTCTCAGTTCTAGACAAACCGCTATTTGAATTTGTAATTCTTCAAGATTGTACACACGGCTACACATCAAGCTATACATTCCCAGTATAAGCTGACCTCTCATTCTACGAAAAGCCTACACAATGCGAGGTCAGCTTATACTGGAAATATATAGCTTGATGTGTAGCCGTGTGTACAACAGTAATTTTAATAATTCATAACTATTTACACAGTACTGTGGCCTGTGTTATATGTATAGCCTGTGAATCTTTTGTAGGCTCATCACGACTGAACTGCTGACCCGATTTCGATATAGTTTGGTAGATTGATTATGACCTGGATTGAGACATAGGCAACTTTCGACAAGTAATCTAGTAAGAATAAAAAGTACCTGAAAAGCTGAATAGCGGCCGGCGCGCCGCGGCCGGTTGTACGACGGCAGGTACCGCCGGATCGGATCCAGCTCATTCACGTGCAGCAACCCTCCAGTTAGCAGCTGCGCGAGCACGAACATCGACTGCGCCCAGAGGAACAGCCCTCCCGTGTCTGCTCATTCAGAAACATTCAAATATCGTTTTAAATGTGCCGAAAACAGAACTGATGAAGCACAGTTAATTATTATTAGATACGGAATTGATAATGTAACCTTTTATCGGTGTCACGACCGACAATGTTTCGGTTCAATTCATGAAAGTTCTTATGGGCATACTACGTGTTTTAGAATGTATGACATTAAATGAAAACACAAGTAGGGCTATTGTTGTGAAAAAGGTTTTTTTCAAATTCATTATTACCATAGAAAATTTTAAATTTTGATACAGCCATAATATCAAGTCCTACAAATATTAATGAAATCGCCTGTATAAATTAGTTAAACAAATCATATTCCTTTAAATGTAAGTAGGTAACTGTTAAACTGACTAAGCGGCATCGTCGCAAAGGCGCCGCCTATTTACGTCAAAACTGGTTTATTCGAAATGTATCGATTACTGGATAAATATTCGAGCCATCGGTATTAAAACAACCTTTAAAATCAGTTAATACGATTCCGGATGTTTGTTTTAAATTAATGTCGTACATAACAAAACAGGTTGTTTAATCATGAAAGTATTTTTAGTAAGGGTTAATTACGACGATATCAAGCAGGAGACTGAGATGACAGCTGATAAAGAATATTGAAGAAAATGCTTGTTAAAAATAAAACTCGACCCCCTCTTTCTGCTGTGGGGTTTAAAAGACATGATATGCTGATCACACTTAATGTGGGAAAATGTAGGAAGATCAATATTCTAGAGTAGAAGGTTTACTGTTGTATGATAGGATTACTGACGGTGACCACTTCTATGGCGTGGGGTCGAGTAACTGACAGAGATGCGGGTTCGATTCCCACCGCGGTAATCATTTGATTCGCTTGCTGGCGCAATAACGTTTATATTGTTTAAACAAGTCGAGTTATTGAAAACAGAAAAAAACCAGTTATAACACCATGTTGATAAATAAAAAACAAACCATTCCTATTACTAAAAATCAAAAGCTGAAGAATGTAAAAGTATGCGACAGTAAGCTAAGCCAATCAAAAACTTTTTAACGCAAGCCTTTTTAAACACATCAAAATGCAAGAAGACACAGATAGGTGCGCAAGATCGCTAGACTTTGCAAAAGTAAAAAAAGAAAACAGTTCAAATCAAAAAAAAAATTACTTCAACCTTCCCACAACCGTTACCTTTATTTTCTTGGTCGCCTGGCGAGTCTGTAAATATCAGGTAAACCTGTTTATACTTTGCAAAAATATACAAAAACTCACTTTTTAAACGTAAATCAACACAGATTTAACTTTAGAAACTTATCATGATTATTGTCGCTAAAACAGAAAAAAACAACCCAGGGATAATATCGTTTTTAAAGAAAACAACAGTTTTTTTTATTTAGAATACGCCTTCGTTGATATTAAATATGTCAGTTAACTTACTAGCTGGTATTCTGCGTACGGAATTAGGCTCGCTGCGCTCGTTTTCAATGCCTTCGCGCGGCACGTAGTAATACCACGGAATTACAGGATCTGAAAGCGAACCGTTTCATTAGTAACTTCATAATTATGCACCACGCACTCCGCATTTACACAAGGTAAGAGTCGAAGCGTTTTAGGACCTTAAGCTTTTTTTTTCAATTTATTTATTTTTAAAAAACATATAAACTATACTTATATACTTTGACGACCTCCGTGGCGCAGTGGGCGAATAGCCGGCTGAGACGCAGGAGGTAGCGGTTTCGATTCCCGCCGCAGAACACATGTTTGCATGATCTACAGATATTTGTTCCGGGTCTGGTTGTTTTTCTATATATTATAAGTATGTATTTACAAAAAAAAAAAGTATATAAGTATTCTATCAGTTATCTGGTTCGCATAATACAAGCTCTGCTTAGTTTGGGGCTAGATAGCGTTGTGTGAATTGTCCAGCAATATTTATTTATTTATACTACTACTATATACTTCTATAACTATACTTATACTTTCATGCTCTCAAAAACCCTGTATAAACCTTAGCTTACCCTATTGTGTTGAGCGCTTAACGCGCCGGCGAACCCTGAGCGCAACTTCAATTCGGTCGCGTCAAAAACTTCGGCCTGAATATCGCTATCCCTGTTCAGTGACGAAGTTTAGCCACGCAGAGCGACAGTGATAGCAATAGAACGATTCTAAATTTGATTAGATTTTGACCGTGTTCCGTAATACCAAAAATGATGACTGAAAACTTGTTGTATTTTTATCATTGTGTTGTTATTCTGTAACTAGACGATATAATCTATGTTCCCATGACTAGGATACGTAAGATATTGTTGTTTTTAATACGAAACAATTAGGTTGAAAACAGGTATTTTATGGCGTAAAACCATGCAGAATGCGATACGCTTCTATTTCATTTTAAGTATTTTGATCTAATATACGGTTGGGAACCTAGATAAATACTATTCAAATTAAAATAATACCTTATTAAGGTAGAAATATGCTCCAATTAGAAATGATCTTGGTAGTACGTGTTGTATAGGCGATTGTCCCTCCCCCCTCCCCTTAATATGAGCTACATAATTGCTTGAAATAAATGTATTTTATTTTTATTTATTTTTTTATTTTAATAAAATTATTACACATAAAAACCCTTAGTAGGTTTGTCCTAAGTACAAATTCGACATTCCTCTTTAGTATCTTAATAACTATTTGTAGACATGTACGAAATTTTTATAGATATGTTTTGTTCTGTACATCGTACATGGCCAGCCGTGCGCCGGCGCACATTTCATCGTTATCTGCACAAACATACAGGTTGCTCTAAAATGGCAAACTTTATGGAACAATTATTCAAATAGCAGTTCAGTAGTTATAAATAAATAAAATATTATATGACACTATATTATATACTAACTTCAATATGATATTATATTATATTTGATATATTTGGAAATAGTACAATAGTCACAGAGTTATATACCTACTTAAATATGATGTAATATATATATATTTGCTAATGGGATAGTATAGTACAACATTACAGTATTCTTAGTATAATATTATTAAGTGATACACTTAAGGCGGGTCTATCCGTTGGAAACCGACTACGACTCGTTTCTCCTTGAAAAGTGACAAACTTTTGACACTACCTACGGATGTAGAAGCCCGCCATTAACCTCACCACACACGAGCCACGCGCCACGACTAGAAAACGCCGCCGCAGAACGGCGGACCGCATTCATACATTTTACTTAGGTCGACAGCCCCGGATTTAGGGGGCGGAGGGGTGTGGGAGGGCAAATCTGGTCACCTGCCCCGGGCGGCAGCTTCACAGGGTCCCCGATCAGGGGACGCCAAATTCTTCAATAAAAATATGTTTGAAAAAAAGCTTGTTTCAAAAAGCGCTTGGCATCCAGCGCACGTCGTACCTACTATCGATTATTCCACGTCCGTGGTCCATCTGCTTAGTTCACCTGGCTGTTTATTTGATTTAGAGCGCTTTAAACTTTAACACCCCTCCCCCCTCTCTAACGCTGGAGGAGAGGGCGGCGCCACATCAAGTTTCGGCCCCGGATAGGAAAAATTCTAAATCCGGGGCTGACGGTTAAGAAGCCGGCGAACCCCGAGCGCAACTTCAATTCGGCCGCGTCAATAACTTCGGCCTGAATATCGCTATCCCTGTTTAGTGACGAAGTTTAGCCACGCGGAGCGACAGTGATAACAATAAACCGATTCTAAATTTGATTAGATTTTGACCGTGTTCCGTAATACCAAAAATGATGACAGAAAACTTGTTGTAATTTTTTCATTGTGTTGTTATTCTGTAACTAGACGATATAATATATGTTCCTATGACTAGGATACGTAAGATGTTGTTGTTTTTAATACGAAACAATTAGGTTGAAAACAAGTCTTTTATGACCTGCTTCATGCAGAAATGCGATACGTTTCTATTTCATTTTAGGTAAGTATTTTGATCTAATATATGGTTGGGAACCTAGATAAATACTATTCAAATTAAAATAATACCTTATTAAGGTAGAAATATGCTCCAATTAGAAATGATCTTGGTAGTACGTGTTGTATGGGCGATTCCCCTCCAGTCTCCCCTTAACGCTAGTGGTCGCTACACGCCACGAGACGCCGTTTCTCGCTACGTGTGGTCGTGTGGCCGCCACCGACCGAGAGTAAAGGAAAAAGTGACTGTCGCGCGCTTTCACGTCTAAGTGGCCGTTTCCAGCGTGTTTTTTGGCTGTGGCGCGTGTACGGCGAAGTTTATTAAACCGATGTAAAAATCCAATTCTTATCCAGCCTCGTGTATACGATACCCATTCCGATTTTTTTATTTATATCGGTTCATGGCGGCGTTATTAAACAACAGATATCCAAAAACTAACTTTATTATCTATACTAATATTATAAATTCGAAAGTAACACTGTCTGCCTGTTACGTTACCAAGACTAAACGGCTGAACCGATTTCTAAATTTGATAAATAAATAATGCTGGACATTTCACACAACGCCATCTAAGCCACAAACTAAGCAAAGCTTGTACTATAAGATCCAGATAACTGATAGAATACTTATATACTTTTTTTTGTAAATACATACTTATAATACATAGAAAAACACCCAAACCCGGAACAAATATCTGTAGATCATGCAAACATTTGTTCCGCGGCGGGAATCGAACCCACAACCTCCTATAGGTTGATAGATAGATTTTTATTGAGTACTCGTACGAAGCCGCGGGCGGTAGCTTGTTTATAATACAAGTTAAATTATATTTACCTCCATACTCATCCATATATATCCTAGCCTTCAGCAGCTTCTGATACTCCTCCACCTGCTCGGGCAGAGTCCGGAACACGCCGTCAATGATCATCAGCACGTAGAAAAGCGGCCACTCAGACTCAATACCATCAAACTCCTTCAGCTCCCCTTCATTATAGTACCGTCTGTTCTGGTCTTCGAGAACGCACTTGTATCCGTCCCGACTGAACCGTTTGAAGCCGCATTTGCCTAGCAACCGTCTTAAAATATTTGTTTTCGTTAGCTGTACTAAGTGCTCTTCGTGGGTCGCGAAAGCGGGGAACGATATTGTGGGCAAGAGCGCGGCGTCTACTCCCTGAAACAATGTCGAATATAATAATAAACATCCAAAGTTTTATTTATTTGTTCATCTCTTGCTCTGAAAGTGGGTCATAGTTAATTCGAAAACACGATTAACGCCCCCCCCCCCCCCCCCCACCCCTTCCGAGGGCCGTAAATACATTTGAAATAGAACGAGATTCATTACAATCATAAAAATGTATGCTACAATTAAATATAATCTCCATGACAAATTCTCATTTCTATTGGATATGTCATGGTGATTGTATTTCCACAGTCAATTTTTAGACCAAATAAAACAAAACAATAAAAAACGTGTAAAAAAAACAAGGCAAGAAAACGGGAACGCAAATTTCCTTTTTAGCAACAACCTGTTAAATGATTTTAAGTGACGATTATATTATATTATATTTATTTTATATTTATCAATACTAATAAGGAGTTATACAGCGCGCTGAAAGTGAACCAGATCAATGTGGGCCTGTTTCAGAGTGTGTTAGCTGAACAAACATCTGACTCTGCTAACATGCTCTACCGGTCCACATACGACCTGCTGCGGGAGGATGCTTTGTAAATTTATAATATTGTAGACAATTATGGAACTGTCATCGTCGTAAAGAACGACACAAGTTCCCTAAAATATAGATTAAAAAAAAATATCAAACATATGTTTATAGTGGGGTCATTATTTTGATAATTAGCCCCCCTATTTTTTACCTTGAGAGTTGATTTGACAATTCTTGATAGTAACTTAGGGCCGTTTTGACAACCGTCAATCTCTGGGTGGTTTTTAAGATACAGATCCCAAAAGATGGTGCTATAGTGTGACCATTAGTGCTGTGCACTCCCTTAGGGTATGCGCGGCGAGGTGGGAGGCAAAGAAAAAACTGCATGAGTTCACATGAGATCAATACATGTCGGACATATCTTACGATATCAGTTTGCATTTCTAAGGCAAGACTTGTGGCGGGACGATGGTCGGAGGCTATCTATCTGTAATATATTATACTTACTTAGTTGATTAAAATGTAACTTAAATATACTCATATTTTATTAAAAATATGCAGATGATAAATAAGAACTAAACTTATAATTCAAAGGACTTGTTTTATTGAACATTTTTTATATTTACAAACAATTATATATTCTAACGAAAGTTATTCTGACATAGATTCTGTTTCAACTTCATCTTCCATTTCATATCACGAGATAACGCACGACCCATCTTTGAATATTTATCTCATGTGCGTCTGACATAGACAGTCCGGTACAAAAGCTACCTACCGCCGTGAGCGTTGACGGCAGACTGATAGATCGGAGCGGCCGACACATCCCCCCCGTCTCGCCGCGCGCATACCTCAGGGAGTGCACAGCACTAATGGTCACACTATATCAACTCAATAGAATGACTAACCTTTGAGCTTGATTCACGCGGCAACATAGTTTCGAAGATGCTTCTGTTACGGTTATGTGCGTCAATGTCGACATACACGACACTCCATGAGGCACCTTTGTCTCCAAACAGGTTACATCCATTAATTGCTTCGAGAGCCGCTTTTGCCATCCCTATAATAAGAAAGAGATGAATACATTTTGATCTCTATTTTAAAGGAATAAGGTTGAAACTAAAATTACCGATAGATGAAGCGTGTATCTCTGGTTTTCCATCATTGTACTTGGAACCTCTCTCCCACATGCCGTAATCTGGCGTTCTGTATGCACGCTCCACGTAATATACGAGATTTTGAACGAAGGCCACCTCATCCTGAAACAAGTTTTAAATATGATTACAGCAAGCTGCATTCAATAGAGTAAGTAAATAAGTCAGTCCTATTTGGTAGGAACATTATTAAACCTACATAATGCTCAGCCATAATTAATTTATTTATTACAAGTTACCAATTGTACTAACATAGAACTTTTTAAATTTTCGCTAACTATACTCATGTTTTTAAAACAAAACGGGTCTTTTCGCGCACAGACTTACATCAAAAGCATAATTTTGACTAACCTCGACGTTTCGGTTAAGTTACATCGACCGTGACCAGAGACTCTAAAAGACCCGTTTTGTCTTAAAAACATGTGTACTAACATAGTTTTAAGATTTTATTTTTTACTAATTAATTATGTATTTAATATCTAAAAATACAGTGTACCATATAACGTCACTCGTTTTAACGACAAACTCTCTAAACCGTCGAAATCACTCGGCTTTGGTTGGTTTAGCTTGTCTTGCATACAATGGTACACTCTGTATAGCATTACACCCACTCTCAATAACGACAACAATTTGTAATAAAAAGTTCTTTTTAAGTTGCCAAATTAGTAAAAACTGCGCAGCTGTGTATATCCTTTTGTCGTTTTATTATCCTAGACCATAATAAACTCGACTGTCGGCATCATACACACCAAACTTTCTAAGAAATCCGTTCTTTTGTTTACAAAATGGGATTGCTTGCATGTGTAGCTGCAGACTGTTGTTAGTAGAAGTGATGGATTTTATCTATACGTTGTCATATTCTAGTAGCCACAAACTTTCAAATTGTAAACATGGCTAGTAAGCGAAAATCACTGTGACACACACAGATTTTACTTCTCTCCATTTAACGACAACTCTCTATAACGTCAAAATATGCTCAGTCCCTTGAGTGTCGTTATATAGAGTTTACACCGTATATTAATTGAATTCAATAAAGCTGCTTGACAAAAAACATTTTTTTTTTAAATTAATTTCTCTATGCGTTATTTTATTTCCCATACTTCATGAGAGAGTAGTTTGGTAGTAAACTGAACTGAAAAATGAATGAATCAAAAATTTAAAGTAGACATAATTTTACAGCCAATTTAACTTATTCATATTATACCTGTGTGTAAATAATCTGCAGTCCAGACGTGATCATCTGCACGAGAAACAGCAGATACAAAGACACCACATCAATCTGCAAGTGGTGGTATTCATCATCGCCCAACACCGGCTCGCCCGTCGTCAGGTGGAACTTCACATGGAGAGCGTGCGCGGCGCTCTGTCGTGTTTTAAACGCTTCGACGCGCGCCGATTGCTTGATCCAGCACTCGAGGATACCGCGCATGCATTTGACAGTGCTCTGGCCGAGCTCGTGAGATTTCCCTCTGTCGTCATCTATGCGCCTGAAAAGAACCAGACTTCTGTTTACTATTTATTGTATTTATTTGAAACCTACGCACGGTAGTGCTGTAAAACAGACTGAGCTGCACATAATGATGATCTATGACAATCTATGTATACATTAGTTATAGTATATTCATTTATCCATGGAACCATCCAGTTTCTATGAAAATCTGTTTATATATAGGTTAAATAAGAGATTCCAGGTCACACCTTTTAAAGAAGAGTTAACTGTGACAGATTTCAATGTAAAATATTGAAGCCATTGCCAGGAGACACAATTGACTTGGAAAATCATATACCACTTATACTTACAAATTTTTTTTTTATCGTATGTTTTTCCACTGCTGGGCAAAGGTTTAGGTTTATACAACATAAAGTCAAATTTATTGTGTACATGTTGTTTTAGATAGGTATTAACATACTTGTAAGCTTGGTAAAGACCCCATACTGCAGAGGCACAGTAGATGCTATCCCTCACACTGGCAATATGAAGATCTGATGACAGCACAGGAAACATACCCGTGATAGGACTTTGATACCTCAGCAGCTGTCTTTTAACTAGAACCAAAATAAAATAATTAAAAAAAAACAATAGTTATGCATCTTCTAATTTGATAGTTGTTGTTGTTTAGTTTAAACAACAATTTTATTGCAAGTAACCAGTAAATGTAGGTATCTATTAGAAGGAGAAAAGTATATGATCATTTTCCATTTACCAGCTTAGTTTTTTACTAACATGGTAAAGTAGGGGATAAGGTACTAACCTATAGCATAGTAAATATCTAGCTGTCTGACTGTGTCCTCATAATTTGATATCTTCATGAACTGGTGGGCACTGATGTCATCTAAGCTGCCTTGGCGAATCATCATGTCTGGATTCACCTTAAAACACACCAACGAGTTTCAAATCACAATGTTGCTGTTGAAAATGATTAGGTCGGAACTGAAGTGCCAAGTAGGTACATATTTGATTGAGCAAAGCGAGATCTTCAAATCAATTTGGGCAAATTGGCATTGTATGTTTGTTTATCCAAGGATTACTTTCAAAGCATTGATCTGATCATCGTGAAATTTGATACATAGGTAGGCAGTGATGGTGTGACTAAATGAGCTAAAAATGGCAGGGGCTTGTTAAAGATATTGGGGTTAAAGAGGGGTAAAAAAATCAAAATGAGACTATTAGGTCAAGTAGGACATCTAATGAAAGGTATTCATTAGTAAATTTCAACCCTGTTTTTACTTTTAGTTTAAACTTTGTAGTTTTTGAGTTATTAGTCTTAAGTAATAAAAACTGAACTTTGACGAATTTCACAAGGTACACCAGTGACCCCACATAGCTGAAATTTAGTTATCGTGTAGCTTTAGTGACACAAATATAGGGAAAAGTCTGAAATCCAGAATAACTGCAATTAAAGGTAGACCCAAAGGATAACCATACTTAAATGTTACTTGTAATTTGAATGAAACTGTAGGTCAAGTTACTTGGTCGTGCATTTCGTGGCACTATTTTATTAATCAAAGATTATGAGTGATATTTATTATGTTTTTTTTGGGAGACTCGCGAGATCTCAGTTCGGGGCGAACTACTAGTAGTTACAGATGTTAGAATTTTCTCTTATTAGATCAAAGAAGAACTTACCTAGCTTTTACGAATGTGGTATATTGCGATACAAACAAACAAGTTGTAATGTTATTTGAACATGATTGTGGTCATGAAGCCACCTATTTTTGTTGAGAATCACAAAGAAAAGAAGAAGTGCGAAAAACAACAAAACCAGCTGCTTCTTTCGGTTATTTATTTGATTGACATTGACAAGACAAAATAATTTAATCGACACCAATGACACCATGAAGGTCGAATTTTTAGTAATATCGACAGCTGTTTTTTGTTTCGACTTTGACATTTGCTTTTGTTTGATTGAAGTACGTCTCGCGTTTTGTAAATTTTTTCATGTTTGTTTTCCTTGTTTATTTTATTTTGATGTTCATGTTTGATGTTTGCTTGTTCGATTTTTTACAAAGAAAAGCTACTGAAATACAATCAATAGGGATTTTGACCAGGGAACCTGAAGAATCGAATACCTTGAGTCCCTAAATAAATATGTAGCAGATCTTTTGATTTGAGGGGTAAGTAAAGTAGGCAAGTTCTTTTCTACGAAAGGAAAGAATTTATATCACTATTATAATCATCTAATTTTATCCAGTGTAGACAATTAAAACTTTCCAATTTATGTGATTTACAGTTCGTTTAAAATGGAAAATGAAAAGGATGAACATAGTATTAGCCGCAGTTGTGATGCACAGGTCTTAAAAATGCAAATGCTATACTAACTCCACCTAGTTATAATAATAATAGATCATACATTCATTTACACTTATTGCTTAGCACTAACTTACAAAATGGGCAATGGGAATGGGTAGAAAGAAAAAAAATACATTAGTAACAATTTTAACACAATCAAATAGCATAGTAATCATGGCACTACTGGACATCATAACTAATATCTTATACCTACCTTTAAAGTAAATACTGACCCAAATTCAAACATGGTTTTAATCTATTGATAAATCATATTCCTGCCGGTTAAATATTATACCCATCTACCTACCATTCCAAAAGAAACAAAAGTCTCATATCCATTATTCTATTAATTTTTAAATGTTAAAACCCTATATCCACTACAATGCAAATCAAATTTTACAGATAGATTTATTCTCATTGATTGGAGGAAGTTGGCCACCTGCCCCCCGCCCACCAAAACATCCTGAATACAAGTCAGCGCCAATTCCCCACCGACACACTATGCAGCGACCCTCTCACAACGAGAGGATAAAGTCTGCAAACCTCATTGAACACATTGTGCCAGACCGGCGACGGAATAAGCCTCAGGGAGCATCTTCATCATTTGACGAACAACACAAAAGCCAGATGGTTCATGAACCTAAGAAATTTGATACTGGAGTTTTAATTGGTAAGAAAAATCTCCACTTTCCTTCATTTCAATAGAATAAATCATAAAACATTAAAGAAATCTTATTATTCAAAACTTAACTTAACTTTTGAAATAGAAACTTGGGTCATTTCAAAACCTGGCTGTTTGCAGTTAGGTAATGGTAAAATAAAATGTACGTAGTAAAAGTTGCATGATTGCCATTCCAGATGTTTGTGCTGAGGGTTCACAAGGAATGCATTCATTAACCATGGGTTCTCCTCATACTTCGTCAAGTTCTAGGACTCTGTCACGAAATCAGGTACTACCTACTAACATTCAACATCATGATTAAATAACACAAAACCTGAAATTGATTACAACAAAATAGATATGTTTTAAAATCAGGTCGAATTACTATAGAAACATTTAACTTGTTTGTAATAGCTACCTATCTGTGTTTATGTTGTCCTGAGAAGCACTGATTGCTATAAAACTCTAATAATGTTATCAATGACGCACCCACCGCATCATAACAAAACAACAGTATATTGGCGGTGTCAGCTTATTAAGCTTAGGCATGCCGTTATAAGTTTTAATTTACTTTTTTGGACATTTATGAAATTTTTATTCATTTCTGATTAAATTTTCAGGTTTATTGTTATTGAGGATGTATTAACAATAGTAGGTATTAATTAAATTAATAAATAATTCTTTTTTAAACATTTGATTTATCGTTGTGAAAGTTGGCACTTCTGAGTGTTTTTTCATGGAGAAGGCTTTTGTTTTTTATTGGCAACCCACACATGCGAAGCAGCCGCGGGCTGAAGCTTGTAATATATAGAAAAAAAAGTAACTACTGAAATACTTTTGTTTTCCAGGAAGGAGTAGCCAGGGGAAATTCAGATCAATATGCTGATGTGAGGTGGATAGGTAAATTTTTGGCAATTTAATTTAGAACCTTATTTCCTTGATACTCCGTGGATGATGCATTTTGTTGTGATGCAGTCATGCATTTATTTATGTAACTACTAGCACTGTGTTTAACTTCATAATGTATGACTGTATATTCCCAAGTAAATAAAATAAATAAATATTGCTGGACATTTCACACAGCGTTATCTAGCCCCAAACTAAGCAGAGCTTGTATTATGAGAACCAGATAACTGATAGAATACTTATATACATTTTTTTTTGTAAATACATACTTATAATACATATGGAAACAACCAGACCTTGAACAAATATTTGTAGATCATGCAAACATTTGTTCCGCGGCGGGAATCGAACCTGCTACCTCCTGCGTCTCAGCCGGCTATTCGCCCACTGCACCACGGAGGTCGTCAGAATAAAATAAAACACTTTCATATACTTAACCTGTCTTGACATTGCTGTTATTTTACAGTGTTATCTAATACTTTATCTCATATTTATGTAATTATAAAATCACATTCAAAAACTTACCATTTTGCTAATTTCCTCACGCACAACACCACCAACCATTTTCGTAAATTCAAAATATTGACAAACACATGAAAGTAGAGCGACATCACTAAGCGTACAATCCGCGTAGGATGTCCGAAATAGCTTTCCTAGTTTCTAATTATAGGTATTGTATGCGCGGCAGGCGGTCGGACTAGTGCGTGCTGTATCTTCAGAAATGTCATACCCACAGTACTATCTGCACAACTTGCAGCCTTTGCCAATCGATGAAGTACCGCTGTGCGTACTTGAATATGACAATATAGGTATTACAAAAAGCCTTTGGTAATATAGGTAATATCAAAGCGTAGTAACTAGTAGTTTTTGTTTAGATGTGAATAATGAGAATTCGGAAGAGTTCTACGACTCGCCAGTGCTGGGGTCGCCTCGGGCTGCGCCGCCGCCTCAGAAATCATCGCCTGTGCCTATGGGACACTTACAGGTGAGAACTTGTACAAGTTAACTATGGAACTGACCTAGTCTGACGACCTCCGTGGCGCAGTGGGCTAATAGCCGGCTGAGACGCAGGAGGTAGCGGGTTCGATTCCCGCTGCGGAACAAATGTTTGCATGATCTACAGATATTTGTTCCGGGTCTGGTTGTTTCTCTATGTATTATAAGTACATATGTATTTACAAAAAAAAAGTATATAAGTATTCTATCAGTTATCTGGTTCCCATAGTACAAGCTATGCTTAGTTTGGGGCTAGATAGCGCTGTGTGAAATGTCCAGCAATATTTATAGTTATGTAGGAAACAGTATGTAAACTTATATAGTTGGCGGACAAAAAAACTTTTAATTATTTGAATCTTTGTATCTATCATCTATATAATTAAGTTTTTTTTTTATACTACATAGGGATGGATCAAGCAAATAAATAATGTTGGACATTTCAAACAGCGCCACCCAGCCCCAAACTAAGCAAAGCTTGTACAATAGGAATCGGATAACTGATAGAATACTTATAAGATAAGATAACTCTTTATTGTACACCAAAGTAAAATACAGAACATAATTCTTACAAATAGATTTAGTACAATGGGCGGTCTTATCGCTAAAAGCGATCTCTTCCAGGCAACCTTTGTATGGACCGGATCAAAATGTAACACATGACGGCGGTGCATCTATATAAATTTAAAAACATATCTACATACTATAAACCTAAATTACCAATAATAACACAAATTTAATTTAAATAAGCAACTCTAAAAGTGGTTATGATGAATTAACAAGCAGCTACAACTTCAACACAAGGACAGATAATGGGTGTGCACTTTTGTTTTAAAATTACTAATAGACTTGGATGTTCTTATAGAGAGGGGCAAAGCGTTCCACAATCGTACGGCTGTTACAGTGAAGGATCGACTATAAAACTCTGTCGTATGGACAGGAGTTTTAAGTTATGTACTTTTTTTTTTGTAAATATACTTACAATATATAGAGAAACAACCAGATCCGGAACAAATGTCTGTAGATCATGCAAGCATTTGTTCCGCGGCGGGAATCGAACCCGCCACCTCCTACGTCTCAGCCGGCTATCCGCCCACTGCAACACGGAGGTCGTCGAGAAGGCCCACCTGATAAACGCGATGCTACTTTGCGATTACAGCGGCACCCATACCCTCCAAACCGAAGCACAGCAATGCTGCTTGGCGGCGTAATTTTAATTTTATTCAGTTATTGAACTTTAGCCCACTCCAGGGCCCGCTCCATAGTTAGGTGACAAACACCGTGGCAGGGCATGTCATGCTGCATAGTAAAAGAATAAACCTCTTATTAACAGGATGAAATCGGAGTCGGTTCGCTGGTGGAAGTCGCCACCGACGTCGACCAACATCATTATGGAGTCGTGAGGTGGATAGGCATCATTGATGGTAAGTACAGAAAAATAAAACCACATATCGAAAATCTTATATCTTCTTTTTTTATCTTTGGAATTGAAAATCTCACTAACGATCTAAGCGCTATGTATGACTGGATACAAAAATTTGGTCTACTTATTAATCCCAACAAGAAGCAGGTGATAATAATTGGTGGTAAAAGACAGATTGTCAAAATTAATCTTAATACTCTTCCTCCGGTTAAATAATAGGTTGGGGAAAAAGTCTTTTCGCATTATAGTATGTATGAACTTGTAATAAAATCTCTTTGGCTATACTATTTGTATCTGGGCTGGTTTTGGTACGTAACAAACTGAGAGGCAGATACTGTCGAATTTCTTATATTAGTAGGTACCTACCTATGGATGGGCAGTGCCTGTTTGCCTGAATGGTAATTGTTGACAAATTATTAAGCACACAACATAATAATAGGTTGGGGAAAGTTTTTTCGCATTATAGTATGTATGAACTTGTAATAAAATCTCTTTGGCTATACTATTTGTATCTGGCTGGTTTTGGTATCATTCAAAGTTTAAATTTTAAAGAAGATAATTCCAAATTAAAATTAGGAAAATGTGTGATTTTTATTTGTTTTAAAAATGAGTGAATCTAATGAAGAAATTCAATACATTTTAAAATTTTACTACAAAAAAGGTAAAAATGCAACGCAAGCCGCGAAAAAAAATTTGCGATGTTTATGGACCTAGTGCAGTGTCTGTGAGAGTAGCACAAATTTAGTTTAAGCGTTTTCATTCCGGAAATTTTGATGTCAAAGATGCACGTCGCTCTGGTATTACGTATAAAATTGATGCCATTTTTGAAAAAGTGGAGCAAGATCGGCATATCAGTAGTTACGACGTAGCTGAAGAACTGGGAATTGACCGCAAAACAGTTTGGCGCATTTCAAAAAAACTGGGTAGGTACTCAAAAAAGCTCGATATTTGGGTACCCCACGAGCTCACTGAAAGAAACCTAATGAACCGTGTACTCATTTGTGATTCTTTATTACGACGTAATGAAACCGAACCATTTTTGAAGAAGCTGATAACTGGTGATGAAAAGTGGATCACGTACGACAAGAACGAGCGAAAAAGGTCGTGGTCAAAGGCCGGTCAGGCTTCAGACTGTGGCGAAACCCGGGTTAACTCGCAACAAGGTGTGTGTGATGGGATTGGAAGGGAATTATTCGTTATGAGCTGTTACCACCAGGCAGGACCATCGATTCTGAACTCTACTGAGAACAACTGATGAGATTATAGCAAGAAGTTGAAAGAAAGCGGCCGGAATTAATCAACAGAAGGGGTGTGGTTTTTCATCATGATAACGCTAGACCTCACACATCTTTAGCCACTCAGCAAAAATTAAGAGAGTTTGGCTGGGAGGTGTTAATGCATCCGCCGTATAGTCCTGACCTTGCACCTTCAGATTTCCAACTGATTCGGTCTCTTCAGAATTCTTTAAGCAGTGTCAGGTTAACATCACGAGAGGACTGCCAAAACTACTTGTCGCGGTATTTTGATCAGAAGCCCCAAAATTTCTATAGCAATGGGATCATGTTCCTACCTACAAGATGGCAAAAAGTTATCGAACAAAATAGTACCTATATACTTTAGTTAAATGTAAATAAACTATATTAAAAAATGATTTGAATATTCTTAAAACTTTTTCCCCAACCTAATATAATAAAATTCCACTGCAGTTCTGTAAGGAGGTTAAGAATTTGGGCCTATTCATTACTCATAATTTGTCATGGGACCATCATATTACCCAGATTAGTAGGTGGAGGTATGGTACTATGCATACTCTGAAACGCTTAAAAAATTTCTTGCCCTACGAGGACCACACTGGTTAATGCGTTACTCTTACCCATCCTAGATTATGCAGATGTATGTTATCCCGATGCTACGGAAGAGCAACTGAACCGGTTGGAGCGTCTGCAGAATCTCTGTATTCGCTATATCTACGGCCTACGAAAATATGACCATGTATTTCGTCAGAAGCTAAAATGCCTTGACATCAGAGCTCGTCGAGATGCGCACATGCTATCCCTCCTGTTTAGTATTCTTCGCAACCCTCTATCTCCCAGCTACCTCAGAGAGCGATTTGCGTTTGTATCAACTGAGAACAGAGCTGTGCGATCGTCTCGTCGTTTCCAATTGATGACTCCACAGCATAACACGGCTACTTACTCTGACTCTTACACCATAACCGCTACTCGTCTCTGGAATAATATGCCACCAAACTATTTCGAGGCTACTGCAGTGGAAGCATTCAGATTGAGAATCTATAGGCACCTTCTCGGTCAAACCGACCAAAAATGAGCAACTTAATCTTCCCTTATCACTTCTTCTATTGTTATGTATGTATGTATTTTTATTTAATATTGGTATAGTTTAGTCTATGATATAAAGTATTTAAGTAGTATGTACCCATGCTATTTTATTAGTCCTGTGCAAATTTTTCATTAGTTCCCTTTCCTGTGCACTACCTACACATCTTTATCTACAATACACAAAGGTTATCTGGAAGAGAATGCTCTTTAGCATTAAGTTCGCCTTTGTACTAGTTTTATAAGTGCAATAAAGTATTTTCAATCAATCAATCAATATCGCATGATTTATTGATTTCAAAAATCCATAGTCATCTGTAGCAACAGATTTCAATGCACTTTGCGATTCCAACGGTTCTATATCGAGGCAGCTGGGAATCCTAAGGTTAAGGGGACACCGGAGGGACAATCGCCCATACAACACGTACTACCAAGATCATTTCTAATTGGAGCATATTTCTACCTTAATAAGGTATTATTTTAATTTGATTAGTATTTATCTAGGTTCCCAACCATATAGATAACCAATATATTAGATCAAAACACTTACCTAAAATGAAATAGAAGCGTATCGCATTCTGCATGTTTTTACGTCATAAAAGACCTGTTTTCAACCTAATTGTTTCGTATTAAAAACAACAACATCTTACGTATCCTAGTCATAGGAACATAGATTATATCGTCTAGTTACAGAATAACAACACAATGAGAAAAATACAACAAGTTTTCAGTCATCATTTTTGGTATTACGGAACACGGTCAAAATCTAATCAAATTTAGAATCGTTCTATTGCTATCACTGTCGCTCTGCGTGGCTAAACTTCGTCACTAAACAGGGATAGCGATATTCAGGCCGAAGTTTTTGACGCGACCGAATTGAAGTTGTGCTCATGGTTCGCCGGCGCGTTAAGGGAATAACTAAGAGGACCTCTGTGACGTAGTGGGCGGATAGCCGATTGAGACGCAGGAGGCCGTGGGTTTGATGTTATTTGTTCCTGGCCTGGGTGTTTTCCTATAAATATACATTTATAAGTGTGTATATTTTATACTAAAAACAAGTATAATACGTACAAGCTTCCGCCTGCAGCTTCGCACATGTGGTTTATCAATTAGGTTAGGTTAGGTTTAATAATCATTTATTCTCAAAAAGATACCAATTATCACCTACATGAGAAGGTATAAATGTAAAATAGGTATTTGTGTGTATTATTGTGATTATGACTTCTGACACTTATCTTAAATCTTTGACATTTATAATTAATTGTGTATGTATTTGATTTAATTTTACTGTATAAATTTATGTGACTGATTGTAATGTTTGTACGCCAAAATGGCGAAACCTAGTATAGTTCTTGGTTAAGCTCAACCATCTACCTAGGTTTACAGACAATAAACGAATTATGAATTATGAGAATCAGTACACATAGAAAAGTTAATGTAATTCGTTGGGGTTATGTAGGTAGGTACTTAATTAAAACATTATCCTTCTTCTGCGCAGTCGGGTAAAAAGTAGCCTATGTCTCAATCCCGGCCATAATCTATAAGTAATGCCGCGAAACGCTAAAACTCATTTATTTATTTCTATTTTTGTTTTTATTTATCCTACCTAGATTCAATTTTCATTGTCTCGCAAAAAGCGACAAGAGTAGAGTATTCTCCTCGTGGATAACGTCTTCGCCTTGGACGTGTTTATATCCCTCTCTGTACCTACTCTAGTAACTCCCTCGCTCTGGTGGTGAGCTAATTCTAGAATCCTTCGTTACGCTCGGGATTCAATATAGCGCCCGTGACGTTAGAATATGAGGAGGTGAAGAACAAAACCACACTTTTCCACTTCTGAAAATTTCGGTTTTTTTTCATATTCGTGTAAAAAATGTTAAATTTGTTGTCGTGACTATGCGAGATCTTGTCAAAAACACCTCTTTTCCAACTAAAAATTCATTTAAAATCAAGGGTTTCGAACAAAACCACACTTTATTGACTGGAAAAATCAGTCATCTGCGATTTTTTTCAAAACCACACTTTTGAGAGTAAAATTCAATGGTATCAATAAGACTTCATCAAAACCACCTAAAAACAATGAATTGATTGATTGATACAATAATCGTTCTAAAATTGCAATTGTCTGATCTGGTAATTAAAATATTTTATGGTTGATTTATTTTTCATAGTTCTGGCAACATTTTTCGATAATTTGACAGAATGTCAAGTCGATTCTGTCAAACCAAACCATAAATTGTATCTTTTTTTCCAATTCAAACTTTGTTCGTTGTGCTAATTTCAATTTCATGGTTCATTAAATTTAATGCAGTTTTATTTTGAAATTTTAATAAAATGGGTGAAGGCGGAACTACTGAGGTCGCCACATTAAACAGTGGCACAAAAAAAGGCCACGGCCAGGACGTTCAACGATTAGAAAATCAGCTACCAAGTGAGTAATATTTTACATCAATTCTGTTGGGATTTGAAGTCATAAACCTAAAATTATTCTAAAATACCAATTTTTTCTTTTGCAGGTAACAAGATACTGGTTTGGTACCACCTAACTTGCAGATGACCACGGGCCAAAAAGCATTTTCAAGTGCAAAAAGTTAAGCCTACCGTTATTACTGAAAAATAGAAAGTTATTTTACCAAAACAAAACCAAAGTTGCACAAGACACATACGGGTATCTAACAATATTGGTGTCTGCATGCACCTCAAAGAAAGAGACAACCGGATAGACAAGGCTGTTTGCAGAAAGGCAGAAAATAATGTTCCAGTTTCTATTTGACCGGCAGAAAGAACAGGTTGATCCAAGTTTGTATAAAATTGTTCATAGCTCTTTGCTTAGGGCAGAAGATGGAGATGTCAGTGATTGTGATTGCCTTGAACCTGATGCAAGCACTATAAGAATTTAGGTAAAAAGTGAAAGTGAAGAAAACTTCGTAAATAAAGTTATTTTTAAAAGTGAGGTTGTCTTGTCAATTTGCTTCAAAACCACACTTTTTTTATCTCGGTATATATAAAAACCTAACTTTTCCAGAAGCCTCTATCAAAACCACACTTTTCCAAAAAAGTTTAATCAAAACCACACTTTTCCAAAATTCATTTTAAAATATTGGCAAAGATATTAACTATTTTGATCAGCAATTAGGTGTATAAAATCGAGTGAAACACGAAGTTTCATATGACACAATCAAAACAAATCCGGTAGTTTAAATCTGTTAAGTTATTTATATATTATTGTTTTCTCTAAAAATTGAAAAAGTGGAAAAGTGAGGTTTTGTTCTTTACCTCCTCATATATCAATAACAATATATCTACTATAACATACTTACAACTATTTGCTGCCACGTAATGTCTGCGACGTGTAACGCACTTGCGCTGGGTTGTGTATTCGCTCGCGAAAACGACGAAACAACACACTTTTTGGCCAAAACTCTTCCTTTGTAAAGGAAAAATGAATGAATGAAAACACTTTATTGTTCATCATAAAAAAACATAAATTACAGAAAAAATATAAAAGACACAAATACGTTTAATTGACACAGAAAAGACCACAAAATACATAGTGACACACAAGAAGAGACTTGCATTATTGTACATGTACAGTTTGGTGTGTTGTGTAGAGACTCCGACAGCGGGCGTGGAGCTGGAGCAGAGCGTGTGCGGGCTCGGCGACGGCTCGCGGAACGGATCCCGCGTGTTCACGTGCGCGAGCGGGCGCGCGCTGTTCGTGCCGCTGCCGCTGTGCCGGCGGGACGCGCGCTTCCGCGACACGCCGCCGCTGGGCGCGCAGCAGCATCACGACGACTTCTTTCAACAGGTACGCCTATTTATCATATCTGCTGTGGTGGCCTAGTAGGATGTAACCATTTTGTGGCCGGCCGCATTTCAGTCGCTGTGGTGTGGTTGACGAGCATCTGAATGGACGCTTAGATCACTTACCATCAGGTAAGGTAGTAAATCAAGCGCTTGTCTATCACCAATATAAAAAATAAAAGAAATGTTTGTTCCAGCCGGATTGCCCCGTGGTGCCCGGAGTGGTTCCTCCACTGTCGTCGATCGGCGAGTTGGCCGGCAAGAACCGCGGTATACAGGGGCACCACAACTCCTGCTACCTAGACGCTACTCTCTTCGCCATGTTCACCTTTACCAGCGTGTTTGATGCGCTGCTCTATCGACCGCCGGAGCCAGAAGTAGGTCATTTAGATAGTATCACACTAATTGATCAAGCGAAGCGAGATCTCCAAATCATCTGAGACAAATCGGCGTTGTATGTATAAGTATATATTCGTTTGTCCGAGGATAACTTTAGAAGCGTTAGTCCCATTATCGTGACATTTGGTATATAGGTAGAAAGTGATGGCACCATCCTGGTGACTAAATGAGCAAAAAAAGTGGTGAGATATAAGGGTTCAAGAGGGGTAAAAAAAATTTAAATAAGACAATCAGGTCAAATGTGACGTTTAATGAGAGGTTTTAATTAGTACATTTCGACCAGGATTTTTTATTAGATTATGCCTTGTAGTTTTTAGTTATAATTATAATCCATAACAAAAACTGAACTTTGACGAAATACACAGAGTACAGCAGTAACATTTCAGTGCTGAAATTTGGTATGCGTGTGACACAAATATAGGGAAAAGTGTGAAATCCACATTAACTGCAATTTCTACCTCAAATAAGGATAACCAATTAACATGAACTCCCGTTCTTTGTAATTTGAATGAAACTGTAGGTCAAGTTTGTTGGATGGCATTCGTGGGTACTTCACACTGTAAAGTTTACGCGGCACTATTATTATAATCATAGATATATTTTTAGAGAGAATGTATTTTTTAGTTTTTATTGAAAACTCTTGAAATCTCGGTTCGGGGCGAATCACTAGTATTATAAATTCGAAAGTTACTCTGTCTCTGTCTGTTTGTTACGTTTTCGTAACTAAACGGCTGGACCGATTTCGATGAAATTTGGAATATAAGAATGTAGAAAGAAAGAAAATACATTTATTTCTACCCACAGAAAACATTTTTACACATTAACGTAATTAAGTAATTATGACCGGGATTGAATAAGGCTACTTTGAAACCGACTGCGCAGAAGGATGGTAATATTTTTATTGAGAAAGCAAGCGTGGTAAGCCGCGGCTGGGTCCGCTACTGTAGGGAAGGACACACTACATACAGAATGGTAGGAAAGGTAAAGTCGTACCTAAGTAGATGTTAGGTGCTAGGTTGTGTGAGTTAGTACTGTCTTGCGTAATGTGTAAAATGTATACGTATAATATCGACGAATGTGAGTAACCAGACAAACCTTGCACGGTTTTTAGGGTATAATATTAAGGATGAATGTACTTAAATTGTAGTAAAAAAATTTAAAAAAAAACAAAATATGGTCGCTGTTGTAGTGTGCCCACGTCGTCCTCTCCCCGCACATTCAGTAAATTAAATACATGTATAATTGTGGAAATATAAATTGGTAATTGGAAGATGCATCTACACATTCCAACCTCCTCATCAAGAAAAGGATGAATCAATGAGCTACCATCTGAGGTTTTCCCATGGCACGCTTCAAGAGAAATGTAAAGAGGTTTCTACAGTGTAGGGAACGCATCGACAATACCCCGGGTGTTGCCGGTGTCAATAGGCCGGTGGGCCGTAAGCCTGATTCCCCACAAATATCATAAAAAAAAGTTTTTTAGGGTTTGCATCATTATGATAATAACGTACCCCTAAAGTGCAATATTTTCTGTAGGACTCGCCGCACTACTCGGAAGTGCAGCGCGTGCTGCGCGAGCAGATAGTTAACCCGCTGCGACGGCACGGGTACGTGCGCGCCGACCGCGTCATGAAGCTGAGGACGCTGCTCGAGCGTCTGTCCGATGTGCCAGGACTTACTTCCGAGGAAAAGGTATTTCACTATTATTATTCACACATTTTTTTGTTTCCGTACTCAAATGGTAAAACGGGACCCTATTACTAAGACTCCGCTGTCTGTCCGTCTGTCGCCACATGAACCTTAATAGTTAGACACTTGAAATGTTCACAGATGATGAATTTCTGTTGCCGCTATAACAACAAATACTAAAAACAGAATAAAATAAATATTTAAGAGGGGCTCCCATACAACAATAACATATAATATTCGTTTTTACTCGATATTGATAACGGTAGACACTTGAAATATTCACAGAATATTTAGTTACATATACACTTTAAAAATAAATAATTAAATTAAAATAAAACAAATATTTAAGGGGGGCTCCCATACAACAGACATGATTTTTTTGCCGTTTTTATAGATGATGGTACGGAATCCTTCGTGCGCGAGTCCGACTCGCACTTGGCCGGTTTTTTATTTTATTCTATGAACCAATTACAGAGCAAAATAATACTTGATGTCCCAGTCACAAAATACTGACACGACTGTTCTAAAACTACTCTAAAGGGAAAACTATTCTAGTTACACATACTTACCTAAGTACTTCTTAAATGTTTTCAAACGCTAAATAAATAAATAATGCTGGATATTTCACAGGGCTATGTAGCTCCAAATCTGCTCCCAAACTAAGCAAAGCTTGTACTATGGGAACCAGATAGCTGCTAGATTATCTATAAATACACACTAGATAGATAAACTACGTACCGTTGTAATGTCAATTATTTCAGGACCCAGAAGAGTTCCTGAACGGTCTAGTAGCACAGTTACTGCGCGCGGAGCCGTTTTTGAAGTTGTCATCGGGCCAAGAGTCCTTCTGCTACCAACTGTTCGTGGAGAAGGACGAACACGTATCCTTGCCAACCGTGCAGCAGTTATTAGAACAATCATTCGCTACCTCAGGAGTCAAATTGAGCGAGGTATATTGACCTTTATAATCCCATTAATAGGGTTCAAAATTGTGAAGGTGTTGTAATGTCGTTTTTGTGTGCAGGTTCCATCAACGCTTATAATACAAATGCCGAGGTTCGGCAAGCAGTACAAGCTGTATCAGCAGGTTCTGCCTTCGCCGCTGCTAGATGTTACCGATCTCATTGAGGGATGTAAGTAAGCTACTACTGGTATAGGTACTCTCTGTGCTCGAAATGTACCGAAACGCCACGTTCCGGTTCGTTAAATCATCGTTCCGTTTCGTAAAAGTTCGACCTTCGGTGGGACACTGCTTTTCAGTTTAAAAAGCGAGCGTTAAAACTGATTGCGCTCACTCTCATGATTTTTCACACAAGTGCGGATCCAGGGGGGGAGGGTCATGGGGTCAATGACCCCCCCCCCCCTGGGCTGGGTCCAGGACCTAGGTAGACCACTAAATAAAATTGTTAAACATAATGTTTTTATATATTTTTTGTCACAATATAGGTAGATTTTATGTAAGTACATTCAATATTTAAATAATTTAATTTAATATTTTGATTTGAAAAATTGATTTTTTTATTTAAATATAGGTATGTTTAAGTACAGTATGTAAGTAGGTACATTAATAAAATACCTACTTTTTACTTGTTTTCACACAGGCACGAACATTTTGTAACATAAAGAAAGACTAAATGTTTCCCGCTGCTATGATTACAGATTTAGCCCGTACTGTGCCAGTTTCAAAAATCACTATTGACACACTACATACAGCAATATTAGAGTTGTGGTTAATATAATGTGTATATTCCCATCTAGCGCATAAGCGGGCGCTAAGCGATTTCGATGAAATTTGGTATATAGAAGATTATAACCAGGATTACCACATAGACTATCATTTATCCCATAAATCAGTTCCCATGGGATAAAAATGGGGTGTCACATGAACGTGCTGCAAACCCTGGACCAACTACAGGGGTCGTACATGCCATGAAAGAAAGTGCCTAAACTATCCAACCTTACTTAAATCATCTTCTATAGATGTAAAGGGCCGTGATGTTGATGTTGCAGTGGCACGGCAGTGCGCGGTGTGCGGGTCGCTCGCGCGCTGGGAGTGCAGCGCGTGCGCGGCGCCGGACGGCGGCGTGCTCGAGGCCGGGGCGTTCTGTGCGCAATGTCTGCGTGTTGTTCACAATTCACGACCGCAACACAAGGTACCGTTTATATCCTTTATATAATCCAATTACTTTCATCGAACCGTCTGTTCACTAGCCACAAATATACCGTAGGTATAACTTGTCCATGCTAATATTGTAAATTCTAAAGTAATTCTGTCTCTCTGTCTGTTTGTTAGTCGACATTTTCACGATTAAACTACTGAACCGATTTCGATTAAATTTGGTATACAGATAGATTATGACCGGGAATAGAATAGAATTATGCTTTATTGTACAACAGGAGAACTTTAAAATAATACGGGATTGGGGCATATGCTATTTTTTATCCGACTGCGCAGGAGTTTCTTTAGATATCTCTTTGGAACGCGGCAGACGTAACCGGCCTAATCGCGCTTGAGATAAGCTGATTTTTTTGATAACCTTTGTTTGCAAGCGCATCTTTATTTTCGTATCTGGAAAAAGCTTTATTCTGGCACGTAGGTAGAATTTTATCCTAAAAGTGAGTTGACTTGTGTTTTTTGCACTTAGCCAACTCCATTGACAGTGGACGAAGAATACATCAGTGTGATGGAATCCTGCACACTACCTCGGGTCTACATGGAGCTATTCGCAGTACTATGCATCGAGACCAGCCATTACGTGGCATTCGTGAAGGCGGGCGTCGGCATCGACGCGCCTTGGTGCTTCTTCGACTCCATGGCCGATAGAAAAGGTATGCCATCAGTAAATACGTTGTACCGTATTGTATCTCTCCTTTTATTTATTTAAGGCGCTTACCGTAGCCGTACCTTGAGCGAATTGGTGTAGCTATTGTTTCGGCCCCGCACCAACCGCACCTTCCGCCACACGCATATAACCGACCAGAAAATAGGTGAGCGCGAGGCAGACGAGCACAACCCTCCCGGACGACAGTCAGCGGTACACTGCCGCCCGTCGCCCGCGCAACCACCTAAGGATAAACGGAAAAACTGAAAATAATGAATTGTCACGTGAAAGACCGTCGCAGCACAGCATCATATGTTCAACTTGAAAGTATAGTCTTTGCCCACATTTAAGTGAAAGAAAAATTACAAAATGTTACGTCTTTTAGAGGTTGAATCAAATTGAAAGTCAAAAACGACTACATTTTGTTGTTATTTTTCTCATAGTAAATAAACAGGTAGAACTTTTTTGTATGTTCACTTTGCAGTTATATGACATATATTTTTTTGAGCACATAAAACTGATTCCTCCCTGAGGAGAAAGCCTCCAAATAAGACCAATCAGTTACTATATTCGCCTTAATACCTACTTCATTGCTCAAAAATACACGTTAAATGTACAAAAGGCGGGCTTAATGCTAATACCATTTTCTACCTGCCAACCTCAGAGGTAACAAAAAATGTTAGATGGTAACTTAAAAACAATATTAACTTATTGGTACTTAAAAAACAAAGGAAACATAAATAACAATAAACTTCGTTCACAGTAAGAATAAATACATAAACCTACTTGATATAATAATCACACTAATATTATAAATGCGAAAGTTTGGATGTTTGTTTGTTACTCAATCACGCCGTAACGGCTGAACCGATTTCGATAAAATTTGGTATATAGATGATTATAACCTGGATTACCACATAGGTTATCATATCATTTATCCCATATGAGGTCCCATGGGATAAAAATGCAGTGTCAAGTCAAGTTGCAACAGCAAGTTTAGCTTTGTTTCTAGGTTACCTACACATTTAGTAGTGTAACGCGTATGAAGTCGCGGGCAACAGCTACATAGAATATATCTATACTACTAATATTGTAAAGAGGAAAAATTTGTATGTTTGTAACGAATAAACTCAAAAACTACTGGTCTGATTTAAAAAAAAAATTTACTACTATCCCGGAGTAACAGGCTACTTTTTACTTAACTGCGCAGGAGGGTAATGTTTTCATTAAAATACTACGTGTGCGAAGCTGCGGATTGGTCAGCTAGTAAAATATAAATATATTATAAATAAATAAATATTACTGGAAATTTCACACACCGCAATTTAGTCCCAAACTAAGCAGAGACACACGGCTACACATCAAGCTATACATTTCCAGTATAAGCTGACCTCTTATTAATTTTAATATGTTTGGTTGTAACAGGTGAACGCAACGGCTACAACATCCCAGAGATCGTGAGCATAGACGAGCTCGGCGCATGGCTCGGGGAGGAGAGCGAGCGCGCCGCGCACGCCGCGCCGCGCGACGCCTCGCACGCCGCGCGTCCGCGACCCCTGCACGCGCGCCGACTGCTCTCCGATGCATACATGTGCTTCTATAGGAGCCCTGATGTAGCTATGTACCGCTAGATCATTTACATTCTTATAATACCAAGACGCCATGGCCACGTCGCTGCCAAAGTTGTTATGGCTACCTCGAGCTACAGAAGATTCAAGATAAAGTCGTCAATACAGATGCCAGTTGGTCCGGAACCACAGGTTTAAATTTGGATTTCTACATTATACCTCACTAAAAAGATAGGTTTTGGTTATACAATACCATTCAGTACTCGCGATTGAGTTAATATTTTATTCAGTATTCAGTATTTTATTGCGTTCATACAAACTGGATGAAAATGTTACATGTCAGATCTTATTGACTAGTCAAGAGTCCAGCACTTCGTATGTACCCTGCAAGTAAGGGTGTAGCAATATTAAAGCTAACTATAGGCAGCTCTAGTGGAATCGAAGTTGAGCGATTTTATGTTTTGAATTTTATTGGTTAGTGAAATCATTATTGCAGAAAATTATTTACATGTCTTGTTAAAAAAGTCGTCTAGTGCGTGGTAACTCTTTTCCATTAGTATATGTTTTGGTCTATTTTCAAAGATGTTGTCGTTTTCTTGTGCTTATTGTCGTTGCCAGCTTTAAAAAAAAGCCAAACATAACAAAGCCCTGCTATGGCTGCTAATGTGGCCACTTCTTAGACTGGCGACGAATCAACGAAAATGAATTGTTTGGCTACTTTGCCAGAGTCTTCGCCATTGCGTTCCGGTGGGATAGGACTACGATATTAAATTAAATACAAAATTTAGACTCAGCGACTTGATGCGTGTCAGGGTCCCGTGGGAGTGTCATTTTTTGGTTGCATTTTAAATTGGATTTTATTTGTTTTTAGACAGCAGTTTTGCTGATTTATCTTTTGAGTCACTTCATATTGTTGTTCAATTTAGTATTAACAATAAATTCTGGGGGGGGATAACATCTGCACTGAATGCATTGCGGTATTTGTGCACTACCCTCATGTGACCCCATTCATTCTAACTCCTCGAAGTAACTGAGAAGAACTTTGGGTTGTTGGATACAGGTATTACAGAATAATTAGTATTACAGTAGTAGAACTTCTACCGCATACCAGATAAGAAAAACAATCGTATGATCTATTTATTCCGTGCTAGACTACACCTTGTCTGTGGAGCGAGCTCGAAATGTTCGAGTATTAATTTTGAATTGAACGTAGATTGTAGTAAAGTATTAATTTTTAACTGTAGAAGAGATCTTCCAGCATATTATTCTGCGTCGATCCACCGCCTCCAATTGAACTGTACTTAAACTTAAACATTAATGTTTAAAAAAAATGTATCCTTAGAATGCTACTTTTTTATGCTTCGAATACTTCATCCTATGAATGAAAAGTGAGCGCGTAATTTAAGACTGGAAGATTTAGTTGTTTATGATAAATTCCACAGCAACAGGTTTGTTTCATTGTGGGTAATGTAAGACATGTTTCTGTGACTGTCTGTGTCATTGCGCCCAAACACAATTGACAACTCTATAATATTATGATTAATGTCTACATATTTATTTGTTCAGTTGGAATTTTATGTATCAGAAATCTTTGGCGAATGTCTTGCTGCGTGATGTTGATAAAATAACAGCTTGTCAGATAATGGACTGATTAATTTGGCAGTTGATTTTTATTTTAGTTAAATATCTTTATAGTCTAATAATATATTGAGTAGATTTTAAATTAGATTAAATTAATATTGAATATAAATTAAATACTTTATTTCAGGTTTAAGATATTTTTATTTATAATTTAGTATAGTAACTAAAAAAATATGCTTTGATTTCGTAAATATAATGATACTACCTACTTCATTAACTACTTTATTTTATTTTTATTAACTAAATATGTATATAATATTATATACATTACTATACTAGAATCTACAATCGTCGAATCCAACTCGGATGGGCAGCGTTTGGGAAACTTCGCAACGTCTTTTCGTCCAACAAACCTCAGTGCCTTAAGACGAAAGTCTTCAATCAGTGTGTGTTTTCAGTGATGACATATGGAACCGAGACGTGGTCCTTCACTATTGGCCTTATGAATAAGCTCAGAGTCGCTCAACGAGCTATGGAGAGGGCTATGCTCGGGGTTTCTCTACGGGATCGAATCAGAAATGAGGAGATACGTAGGAGAACTCAAGTCACCGACATAGCCCGACGGATTAGCACGTTGAAGTGGCAATGGGCAGGCCATATAGCGCGCAGAACAGATGGCCGATGGGGCCGAAAAGTTCTCGAGTGGAGGCCACGGACCGGCAAGCGCAGCGTAGGACGTCCACCCACAAGATGAGCAGACGACTTGGTAAGAACCGCAGGTCGGCGTTGGATGCAGGCCACTTCCAACCGCAGTTCCTGGAGATCTATGAGGAGGGAGGCCTTTGTCCAGCAGTGGACGTCCTACGGCTGATATGATTATTATATACATATATACAGTAGTCTCACTAATTAAAAACTTGGGGGTGCCGGATTATTGGATTTTATATACAAAATCATAATATGTAAATCAAATAAAGCATTTTATAAAAATTAGAGTAAAGGGGTGGAGGAGGCGTTCAAGATTAGTGAGACTCTTGACCATCTCTTGACTCTACTATATATAACATATATATATATATATATATAATAACTACTCAGATCAAATCTTTAACAAGCACTTAAGAATATGTTTAGATCTAGTTATTATGCTTATTTAAGTCTTCTCATTTTGGTTAGGAATGTCTTAGCATTTCTATTTCTTTGAAGTGTTTATAATTCTTCTTGCAATATAAAATATTCTAGTATTACTGTTGTAATAATATTAGTATCCAGATATGTTATAGCTCTTCATGGCTTTTATTTTTAATACAATCACATTTGAAGCTTGGCTGAGGCACATGCGTCATTCCTTCTCGCACTGTTACTTTGTTGCTAATTTTTTTACTCCATTCCTAAAAGAAAAAAAAAGAAGTACCAGGTAAAATACCCTCAGTATGAAAATGTAAAATGTATCAGTTATTTAATTAAATTATTAGCTTCTTAGAATTTCTTTAACGACTATTTATAATGACTTACCGAAAACAGCAGCGCGTGATAGCAAATAATGTGCTCAGGTAGTAATTGTTGATTAGCAAAATCTCGTGCTTTCTTTGAAATCTCCTGAGCTTCGTCATCATGTTCAAGAGCCCAATGTACTTTCTCAACTAAGTCAGACAAATCGCGTTTAACTGGGACAAAGTGCTTCCATGCTTGGATTTGGCCATAGAAATGCTCATAATATGGGGAGTCTTGCTTGAGTACCATGCCCCCACCAGCCAGGAGATACGGTAAACGGTAAGCAGCAACTGTTCCATCTATGTTGATTTGATATTTATACTGGAATAATCAAAGCAAATGTTTAATTGGTTTTTGAAGTAAAACTTCTTTACGCACGCTTGACTTGGGGAGTAAGCTGGTGAATGCGTTACGAAAAGTGCGAACGGAAGTTGAGAGGGAGATATAAGTTAGTGAATATAGAAAGAGAGAGAGTTAGGTTTCGTATATTTTTAAACGTTAATATGCGAGTTGTGTTTGTCCATAATGAACATAGACTGATTGACCTACAGATGACCTACAGACGTGGACAATTTTGACAATTAATATTTTGAAAAAGAAGTTTTACTTCAGTCATCTCAAGCACACTCGTTTTTTTATGTTCTGTGTTCATCTGCAATCACCAATCAGTCTTCCGGCTATTGACAGGTTTTGTGTATGTAGTCAGGCTTGTAGGAATAGTGGTCCTGTGAGTATTCTCCTATTATTTTGATATGTTTTCTGTGCAATCTCTTTGGATATATAATTATGTATTAGTGGGTAGCTGTGACGCAAACGCACGTTCACAACAAAAATAGGGTATAAAGTCATATAAGATAAAACAAACAAAATCATAAAGTAGAAAAACAGTCACCATGATGGAACACAGCCTGGATGACATCATCATCATATGATTTGGGTGTTTGTTAGATTGTGTCTTATATTAGGTCAACAAATATTTTATGTCGTATTGACAATCAAGTAGGAAACTTAAATGTTGCATTTAGTATTCTATGATTGTGTATGTACTACTTAATTTATGTTTAAATATTTTAATGATACTCACATCAAAGAATTTAAAAAATGATATGTGTGGTTGCTTTGGGCCATACTCTGCTTCCTTTTCACGGAAAAAGAAAAAATTTGTGAGAGACACATTGAATATGTCGGGGTTGGCGCGCGCGATGTCCACTAGCTTCAATCTTTCTGCACGTGAGTCGCGACCTCGCCAGATTGCGCGGGGTTCACGGTTAGACCACGCCCTCTCTACACCAGCTTGCACTGAAAGAATATCCAGGGATACCCTGGAATATAATGATCATTATAACCAATCCAAGCAATCAAGCTTTCTTTTTACATTTGTTTCTGTTTTAAACATACCTTCCCATATTTTCTAATGTAGACTCGGTCAAGTCATATGTGGGCATAACAATATCAATAGTGTCATTGCTCCCACACCATGAGAACACTGGCCATGGCTCTGAATGTTTCTTTACCAATGGCCAATCTCCCAAGTTGATGACCAATTCATTATCAGGCAACTTCACTTTTCTTGTCAATGATAGCAGGATGTTATCAGAAAACATATTGAATCCCACATGCTTCCCATAACAATCCCTGTATATTTCATTATCTTTGATCACATAGTGGCAAAAACTTGTGCTCTCAGGTTGATGATATTTCTGCACTATTTTTTTTACAGCCTGTGTCATATCAATAGTGCTGAAAGGCGCAAGATCACTGGTGATTTGGTGGTGAGTTAATGGGCAACCATATTCTTCAAGCCATGTTTGAATATTTTCTTTAGGACAATCACATTGATCAGCTTGAATTGGATCTAGAAATATTAGAATAACATTTTATCTGTTAATAAAACAAGGCAGAAAATCTTCCTAAGTTTCTAAAGTTTAATTTTATAAATACAAACCTTTAAATTTAAATGGAGAGCCATGAACATGTTTGTGTTTGAACAAAATGTTTATTTGTAAATCATAACATGTTTCATAGATTTTGTACCTCACTATAAAACTGCCATCCTTTCTGTCTAATTTATTGACCCAAATGCGGCAGTGAGATGTTGTCTTTGATCTACCATTTATATCTACTTCTAATAGTGTTGTGAGATCTGAAGAATATCTGAAAACACGAAGACACAATGGGTATGCTCAGTTAGGAAAGCCAATAGACAATAGACTGCTTTGCCTTAGCCACCATAGGTAAAATGGTAGAAAAATAAAAGAAGCCATGGTTGGTAAGGAGTATGTATATTACAGTTTATTTGACGACCTTCGCGGTGCAGTGGTAGCCGGTTGAGACGCAGGAGGTAGCTGGTTCGATTCCCGCCGCGGAACAAATGTTTGAATGATCTACAGATAGTTGTTCCGGGTCTGGATGTTTTTATATAATATATTTTAAGTATGTATTTACAAAAAAAAAGTATGTATGTATTTTATCCCATAATACAAGCTCTGATTAGTTTTGGGCTAGATAGCACTGTGCGAAATGGCTAGCAATATTTATTAGTACAGTATAGTTACAGATCCAGGTACTAGTGTATGTGTTCTTGGCCTAGTTAGTGCTGCAACTTGTCACTGTATACTTAATCAACCTCAATTGTTAGATATTACTAAGGCCATTAGTAGGAACAGGTTACCCGTGACAATCTTGTAAATATACGAGCTTTACTTACGTGTTCTTGTCAATGAACTTTAATTTTATGAAGAAATATCTAGCCGGCATAACTGATTTATGAGGTTGTAGTCCGGGACCGTACACATCAACTACATTTTGGTATGAATCTTTTGTAAATAAACACAGGATCATAAACAAAATCCAGAACATATTTAACATAGTCTTTTTGCTAAATAAATTGAATGCAATTAAATTACCGAAACAAACATTCTCCAATCGGCTGTCATGTCATGTCTGTCAGTTCAGTTCAGTTCAGTTTTTCTTGATTGTGGCATCTGTGACTACGGAGTGTCACAATTCCGCCAATGTCGATGTCGCGATATTTTCATAAACTTATATGAGCCACAGACCACTTAGATGTACTCCGTATATATGATAGGAGCTAATGTAGGTCAAGAATATGACCGGTATTCTAAATTTGGAAAAAAACCTTTGATAATTCTAATAGAAAAGAGACAACACAACATATAAAACAGCAAAATATTAGTTGTTAGTATTATTATAGTGAAGTAAAAACACCAATATTTCCACCATAAGTTGATTTATTACTTCTTGATTACACGATACAGCAAAATCAGTAAATTCCGTCTAGGCGAGAATTAATCTAGGAATCTTAGACCAGGATAAGGCGGAACCTACGGTTCCATGGACAACCTTTCGCAGCTGAGGATCGAAGTCAAATGCCTCGAGTTTTGAAAGTCCTTCGTCCATCTTTCTTTCCACGAAAACGTACGAACCGCCATTCCAGTTTTGACAACTACCAAAAAATACCGGAAACAATAAGTCGGAACGACAACACAAAAATAGATTCAACTTCTAATTACAAAAATATGAATATGAAATACAAATAATGTCTATTAATTTTCAATAAATTTAAATGCAATAATTACTATAATTTATATAAAGCTAACATGGAACGCACGATGCGCCATCACATTTTGATAGATATCAACTACAGGAAATAACAGGTCAATACGACCACCCAAAATAGATCTAAATTCTAATTACAAAAATAGGAGTACAAAATATATTCATTTTACATTCATTTATTTATTTATATGAATTTCCAAAGAATTTATATGTAAAAATCATTATAATATAAATAAAGCTAACATTCGGCCAATTCTGACAAGCATGTATGCCCCCATACATCTCATATACTAAGTTCTACTATCATACACATTTATAATACAACAAATAATGTTGCTTGAAATAATATAAATTAAAGTTAAACAAAATAATTTTCATTTAGGTAGCTAAAAGATTTTCATTTGTTGTTCCGAACTTGTAAGTTAAACAAAAAATTATATTGATTCATTCAAACACTACATTGGTATAATACCTAGGTACAGTTATACAGAAATATTAACAATTATTATAAACAAAATACAAATTACAGTAATATTTACAGTAGCATTAGCATCTGAAGGCACTTATATGAATATTTTACAATAAATCTTACAGATAACATAAAAATATAGGTAATAATAATAAAAATGTACAAAATATTATTATGATATATCTTTTTTCCTAGGTATTTCACAGCCATACATTTTTTTCCTAGGCATCTCACAGCCATACATTTTTTCCTAGGCATCTCACAGCCATACATTTTTTTCCTAGGCATGTCACAGCCATACATTTTTTTCCTAGGCATCTCATAGCCACATTTATTTAGACATTTGTCAGCCACATTTTTTTTTGGCATCTCACAGCCACATTTTTTTTCCTAGGCATCTCACAGCCTCAATTTTTACCAGGCATCTGTTAGCCACAATTTTTTCCTAGGCATCTCACAGCCACAAATTTTTAGAACTAGCTTCATAAAGCTGTATTATTTATTTTATATAACGTAATTTTCTGACAGACTTTAGTTTATATGTTGTGAGTTCACCAGACCAACTCAATTAGTTCTTAAATAATATTACATATCAGATTAATAGCATTCTTACAACACACCTTTAAATCCTTTTAATTTTCGTTAATCAAAACCTTCATCATTATCATCATCATTTACATTATTGGAATCACCGCTACAATCTTTATTTTCATCATCACTATCATTATCATTAACTTCAAGTGGGCTACATGAACCCATGGCATCATTCTATTCGCAGCTATGGTTGTTTTTCTTTTATTTTGAGAGCCAGTTAGCCCCGGAATTGCAGCGATTTCGTATCTATCATTCCCCAATACAGTAACTACCCTATAAGGACCTATATAAGGTGGAATAAGCTTTCTGCTTTTTCCGTCATTTTTGAACGACGTCCTAGTTATTTTAATCAGATCCCCTTCATTATATATACGAGCTGGTCACCTATCTTTGTCAAAATATTGCTTTTGTTTTTTTTTTCAACATCTATTCTATCTTTTACTTCGCGTCTGATTTCAGAAACTTCGATATCACCAGTATCTTGCCTAACTTCATTTAACATAGGACTGGCGTCACTACTCATACTAACACCGAACATAATTTCAGATGGAGTCCGACCAGTAGTCTTCTGGGAGGTATTATTTAGGCCCCACTGAACTTTTCCTACCTTCATATCCCAATCTTTCTCATCAAACTTTAGATTTAGCGCAGTTAGAGAGTTCAAAATGGTTCGGTTGTATCTCTCAACCTGACCATTCGATTGAGGGCTGGCTACAGCGTTTAAGACATGTTTAATTTTCCTGCACGTGCAAAATTTCTTGAATAGGTGCGAAGTGAAACATGTTCCTCGGTCACTAATAATACGATCAGGGGTTCTAAACGTATCAAAAATATCTTCCAATACCAGTATAGCACTCTTAGTTTTAGTATTCCTAACAGGTTTTATAAACACGAATTTAGTAAAAGCATCAACTACTACAAAAAGGTAAGAGTTTCCTCTTTTAGACCTGACAAAAGGTCCCAGGTGGTCAATATGTACTGTGTGGAAAGGGTTCTGATTTTAGCTATTGGGTGCAAATGTCCGTCGGAATGGGATGCCGTTTTCTTTGCATAAGCACATTCCAAACACGCAGAGACATACTTTTTTTACGAACTTAGCCATTTTTGGGAACCAGTAACTACGTTTGACCCTATCTAATGTTTTATCTATACCAAGATGACCAATGTCATCGTGATTAATACGACAGAGTTGCCACCTGGCACCTTTTGGCACAACCCATTTCAGATTATTTTTATCACCATCAATGCACTTATAAAGCTTGTTATCCTTAATAGCGTAATTTTCCCTAATATATTTAAGTTTATCGGTATCTATATCAGTCATAAGGATGTCCCTTATTCTACGAAGTTCTGAATCTCCCAACTGTAGTCTGTAACCAATCTTCACTACTAACTATGGACATTACTGCAGGATATTGATCTAGATCATAGTTTTCTACTTCATCTACTGGATTTCTAGACAATGCATCGACGTGCATCATTTTGGTACCAGGTCTGTACTCTATTATACACTGAAATTCCTGTAACAGGAGCCACCATCGCGCTATTCTAGGGATCAAGTCTCTTTTGACAAATGTGGAACGTAAAGCTGCACAATCTGTTATGATTTTAAAATCTCTTCCTAATAGGTAGACTCTTAACTTTTTTAGGGAACCTATAACCGCTAATGTCTCCAATTCGTACGAATGAAAATTCTTTTCTTCAGGAGAGGTTTGGCGACTGTAATATGCAACGGGGCGAAAAGCTTCTTTAGAACTCTGACGTTGTAAAAGTATATCTCCTATTCCTATTCTGCTAGCATCAGTGTGCACTTCAATTTTGGCAACTTGATCATACACAGCTAACACCGGCCTTTCAATCAGTTTCTCTTTTAGGGAAACAAATGATAATTCTTGTTCATCAGTCCATAAAAAATTTGCATCTTTTTTTAATAATGTGTTGAGTGGGTATGCTATTGTTGAAAAATTTTGTATAAATTTCCTAAAATAGCTTACCAAGCCTAAAAATTGTCGTACACAGTGCTGACTAGTTGGACGAGGAAAATTTTGTACGCATTTAATCTTTTTGTCCCCTGGCCGAATTCCTATAGCACTGATTTCATAGCCTAGGTAATCAATTTTGTGAGACAAAAACTCACATTTTTCTAAATTTAAAGTTTTTGCTTGTGATAATAGTTGAAGGATGTACTCTAATTTGTTCAGACAATCGTCAATGTTTTTACCAAATATCAAAAGGTCATCCATATATGCTGTTGCTTTACTGAAACGTGCAGAACCTAACACCTTATTCATCATTCGTTGAAACACTACTGGCGCATTTGCTAAGCCGAATAGCATCCGATTGTACTCGTACTGGCCATCCGACGTTACAAATGACGTCAGCGGCTTTGATTGTTCAGCTATGGGTACTTGGTAGTATCCCGATGCCAAATCTAAAGTGATAAAGCAAGCTTGTCCTGATAGGCGTGCTATCTCGTCGTCTATAATTGGCATCGGGTACCTTTCCTTAACTGTTATTGAATTAAGCATTCTGTAATCTACGCATAGTCGGGGGTTTCCGTCTTTTTTTCGTACTAAAATTATAGGACTAGCGTATTCAGAAACGGATTCCCTTATGATATCAGCCTCTAACATTTCATCAATCATTCCTCTAACTTTTTCACGTTCGCTATGCGCTAACCTATAAGGACGATAGACTACGGGCTTACTACTGTTCAGTTCAATGTTCATTATTGCTCTATCTGTGCAGCCTAATTCTTATAGTGACGACGCAAAGCAATGCCTATATTTCTTTAGTAAGTTAATAAGTCTGTTCTTTTCATCCAAGTTAACATTGACCCCTACCTTGACCTTAGTAAAATCAATGTCATCATGGCAAAGATCAGATGAATCCAGATTCGATTCTATAGCTATTCTCTTAACGACCTCTATGCGAGTTGCCCGACCAATTACAGTACCCGCCCGTATTTTAACTATAGGGACCATCGGTGAAATAAAGATTGAAACAAAACCATCTGCAGTCGGATAAACACCCCCGTTAATTAAAAACTGTTGTTCTGGTTTACCTACTATCTTGCTCTCCAGTATAATATCCCCTTTAACATTTGGATCCGTAAAAAACTTCACAGACGCCCTTCCAAAAAGCTCAATATCATTTTGGACCATAACTTTGACATCATAGCAGTAATTATCATTGATTGGAGTATCTGAGAAGGTCAGCTCATTTTTCACACAAAAGAATTGTAATTGTTTTGAATTTTTGTACACTTCAATGTGTGGTTGTTCAGTGAACGTTTGACCAACTAATAATGGGGAGTCTAGGTATTTATCTGGGACTACCCTACAGCTAACCTGTGCTTCTACATCGTCAACGACCATATCGATGATCACGCTACCTATCGATTGGACGAACTCGTTACCGAATCCTTTTAATGGTATAGTTTTATTGTCTGGTTTTAGCTTAAGAATACATGCAAGCGACTCTTTCATAAGCGTTACATCACTACCAAAGTCTATGAACGCATTTGCGTTGTGGCCATTAACTTGTACTTCTTTATAATATTTTGAACTAGAGCTCGATGACAAAATATGTTGAATTTTTGGAATGGTGTCAATCTTTGTTTGATTGTTATTAGTCCTAAGGTAACATGTTTCAAGTTAATGGCCCCACCGCATGCATTTGGTACATTTTATCAATGGTTTGGTACACGCAAGGTGCGTGTGTCCCTTTTCTTTGCAGTTGTAACAAAAATTTTCTCTATTCCTGTCCCAAGACCTAAACGTATTATTCTGCAAATGCTCGCCTACTCTGTTTTTAACTAAAGTTTGAGACCTATCTATAAATCCCAATCCTCCCTCTTTGTTGCTCATTAGAAACTTAAGCAATTGATTCGGGTGATCGCACTGCAGAGCCAGAGCGCTGGATTTAGTGGTTCTATCAGTGATGCCATGAATTATGCAGTCGACGGCACGTTTGCCGTTGATTTCGTACTGGTTAAGAAGTGCCAATTTTTCGTAAAAATATACTTCAATAGGTTCATTAAACCTGCTTTTGCGCTTTAGCATGTCTTCCAAGCATTGGCTATAGTTTCGTTCGTGAGGAAAAGCATTAATAAGTTGTTCTTGCCATTCTGTCCAAGAGAACAGAATTGTATTTAAACTCTCATACCAAGTCTTGGCCAATCCTTGGAGCTTTTGCAACGCAAAATGAGTAGTTGACTTATCGTCCCAACCGTAGACAGTGGCACACTCATTTACTTTCTTTAACCACACATCGATACGTTGGTTTTTTTGAGATGGGTCAAAATTTGTAACATCTTAACATCGCTACTTTTACTGTTAACAAGCCCAATCTTTGAAGGTTGTGACGATAGGTCATTTAGCAATTTAGCGACATCACTACTAGAAAATTTAGGACTAGTTGACCTTAAATCTACCCTATCACGTTCATCAAAATGTTCAGTATTTGGTCTAACCTGGCTACAGTTTCTCGTTCCGGACGTTGGGGCTCCAGGTGATCGGGCACGGGGAGGCTGGCCCGATCTACTCTTGCTCCGGTAGTACTCCAAACGTCCACGCTCCTCTCGTGCAGCGCCTTCAAGAACGCGCAGACGTTCCCGAAGTTGGTCCAGCTCACGATCACGCAAGCTGACCGTTGCTTGACCGTTCGGATTGTCTGCTGTGGCGACTGCGACTGCGACTTGGCCTTGCCACGTGACGAGCAGTCTCTCGAACGGGGCTGACCAAACGCCGTCGGTCACTGCCGTCACGCTCCATGTCTGTGCACTCGAACAAAGAAAAAAAAACATCGTGATTATTCAAAAACCAGAAACTATTTTTATCCAATTACTGCGTTGTTTTACTTATGTTTTACAATAATCTAACAATAGAATACCTCAAATAAAATAAGAAATTACGTCATCTAATTTACAATATAGGTATAATGATGATCGTGAACGATTATTTATATAGTTGAGTCGAATTTCGGCATTTTTTTTTGCACGTGGTCATTATTGGATGGGTGACCGTTATTGGTATTTTCATCTGAGCACCGTCGTGATTACGTAACGGCACGTTAAATTATAAAGATGGTCTTCGGGTGACCTCAGAATCTTGGGCACCAAAGTATACACTACCTCATACGAACTTATTTCCTATGTGTTACACACTAAAATGTTCCCAACAATTTAACATAAGCAATTAGGTGCAATATCAGGTAAATAACAAGTTCAAACAAAAATGCTTTTACAGAATGATACCTACCCATCAACCCTACAACATTGTCACTTTCACTAAAATCTGATGATTAAAAAAATATGTATATATAAACCGGTGGGTAAGATTCATAATGAAATTACAAATATCAATTTAAAGAAAATATTAAAAATTAACCACGTGTGACAAAAGAAATAAAATTAAAAAAAATGTCAAAGCTAAACATAAAATTATACAGGCGTGTACTTACCACTTTCTGATCTGAAGTAAAAACACCAATATTTCCACCATAAGTTGATTTATTACTTCTTGATTACACGATACAGCAAAATCAGTAAATTCCGTCTAGGCGAGAATTAATCTAGGAATCTTAGACCAGGATAAGGCGGAACCTACGGTTCCATGGACAACCTTTCGCAGCTGAGGATCGAAGTCAAATGCCCCGAGTTTTGAAAGTCCTTCGTCCATCTTTCTTTCCACGAAAACGTACGAACCGCCATTCCAGTTTTGACAACTACCAAAAAATACCGGAAACAATAAGTCAGAACGACAACACAAAAATAGATTCAACTTCTAATTACAAAAATATGAATATGAAATACAAATAATGTCTATTAATTTTCAATAAATTTAAATGCAATAATTACTATAATTTATATAAAGCTAACACGGAAACGCACGATGCGCCATCATATTTTGATAGATATCAACTACAGGAAATAACAGGTCAATACAACCACCCAAAATAGATCTAAATTCTAATTACAAAAATAGGAGTACAAAATATATTCATTTTACATTCATTTATTTATTTATATGAATTTCCAAAGAATTTATATGTAAAAATCATTATAATATAAATAAAGCTAACAACAGATAATGTGGGTTAGTGAGCTAGTATGTAATATGTACATTTACAACCTAATGTTGTTATCATTTATAAATTTACATAAAATATAATTAATTAAAGGGGAGAAGGTAAGGGTTAATAAACATTTAAAGGAGGTAGGACGAGGGATTTTAGGAGGAAGGATTTCATAGAGGGAACGCCGCAATCTGTGACAGTCGAAGAATATGTGGTCCACGTTTCCTTCGTCCAAAAAAGTTTGGCCAAAAATACAGGGCTACACGAGTAGCCAAGTCGAAGACGACAAATTGTGGAGGTGGTAATCTTACTAGCCTTCCGGAATTTAAAAAACCAAGGAGTTCGAGGAATATCGGGTTGGATATCTGCATAATGTTTACCCTTATCTTTTTTGGAACGATTCCAAACTTCAGTCCACGATTGTTCCAGTTGTGATTTGGGAAGAAGGCTTAAGTCATGTGAGAAGGATTTGAAATGTTCAAGGGAACCTATCTGAGCAGCATCTTTTGCGAAAGAGTCAGCTGACTCATTACCAGGAATTCCAGAGTTCCCTGGAATCCAGGAAAGAACAACGTTTATCTCAAGATTGTGACATTCAAAAAGGGATTGCCTAATTTGAAGAATAATAGGGAAACGAGATACAGAACGGAAAGGGTTGGATATAATAGATTGCAGACAGCTTTTAGAATCAAAAAATATAATAGAGTTGTTTAATTGGTGGGATTTAATGAAACAGATGGCTTCTAGAAGCGCAACAGCTTCGCCAGAAAACACTGATGTCGAGGAGGGACATTTAAAACTAAGGGAGATTTTGGTGAATGGAATCCACACAGCTGCTCCCACGACACTGTCTGTAGATAGTTTTGAAGCATCAGTGAAGATGGAGTGCCACCCATTAAATTTAGCATCCAGGTGTTCATAAAATTTTTCTCGGGCATTGGAAGATTCCTTATCTATACCAAAGGACAGGAGGATATTAGGCTGAAATGTTAAAACTTCATAAGAAGTGAGATAAAGTGGATGAGTTGGGAACTGAATTACTGGGTTAGGAAGTTGGGAAAATTGTTTGAAACTACGGAGGAGACAGGGGATTTTATCAGGATTGTAATTATCAAATAAGTTAAGCAGGCGAGACAATTTTGGAAGAAGTGGGTGGTTACAGTTTTGTGCTAATTTGAAAAAGAACCTATCAGATAGGAACTGTCTACGCAAATACAATGGAGGCTCACCACACTCAACCTGCATAACATTGATGGGGGATGACTTCATGGCTCCAAGAATTATACGCAAGCATTTTGAATGAATTTTGTCTAACTTGTCTAAACCAGATTTATTACAAAGATTCAGAAGGAATGTTCCATAATCAAAATGACTCCGAATTATGGCGTTGTACAGAAGCTTTTGAGAATACGGATGAGAACCCCACCAGACACCCGAAAGAGAGCGAAGGATGTTAATGTTCTTTTCGCATTTTTGAGAGGTCATAACAAAATGTGGGACGCCCGTCATTTTTGAGTCCAATGTAACACCTAAAAATTTTGCACTATTAGATTGAGGGATTATCTCTTGGTCAATGAATAATTGAATAGATGGGGACATTCTTTTTCTGGAAAATATTACAACATTACTTTTGGGAGCAGAAATAGATAAGCCGTGATCAAGTAACCAGTCGCTAAGGTAGGACAATGCAGAATTCAGTTGGTTACTTGCCTCTTCTGTTGACACAAATGTGATATAAAGTGACAGATCGTCAGCATATTGTAAAACCTCACAAAAAGAATTCACAGATTGCTCAAGGTCATAGGTGTAGAGGCAGTAAAGAAGTGGGACAGCTCAGGACAGAACCCTGAGGTAGTCCTTTCCAAACCGTCTTAGGAGGGAGGAGGCCTTGGATGGATTTAATAACAACAGACCTTTCCATCAATAGGTTGCATATAAAACGAACCAGCTTCTCAGGTATTCTCAGCTGAACGAGCTTACTCCTGAGAACCGGAAGCAGGACGTTGTCATAAGCTGATGCGATGTCCAAAAATACAGCAACTAGAAATTTCTTTTCTTTGAACGCGATGTGGATGTCTGTTGTTAAGAGACTAAGGCTGTCCATGGTACTCATGCCCTTTCTAAAGCCAAATTGGGAATTAGCAAGTAGTGAACGATTCTCAACCAACCACTCAAGACGGTGTTTAATCATGTGCTCCATAACCTTAGCCATGACGGAGGACAAAGCTATTGGTTTACGACCATTAGGGTCAGATGGATCCTTTCCAGTTTTCAGTACCGGGATGATAATTTGAGTTTTCCGGTTTCAAAGAAGGAATTAATAAGAAGTAAGTAAATTTTTTTGTGTTTTCAGAAGATTTCGTGAGAAAGGAGTAAGGGATACCATCGATACCGGGGGAAGAGTCAGTCAGTCCGTCAAGTGCAAGGGTCAATTCATTAAAACAGAAGGGGCGATCAAAACAATTTTCAGAAGGGATCGACGAAGGGAAGGAGGAAATAGATGGGACTGAAGGAGGGGCGAGTTTGTCCGAAAAGGCCTCGAGCCACGATGAAGGATCATTAGCTGAAATATTTTCGATATTACATGATCCTCTGAATCGTCTGATCTGGTTCCAGATGATATATGATGGTGTTCTAGGCGAGAGATTTTCGCAAAACCCAGTCCATCCCTGTTTTTTCTTTTTAGAGACCAACTTTCTGAGTTTCGCTGAGGATTTTTTGTAGACTAAAAAGTTTTCTATAAACATAGATTCCTTGTAACTTTTTTCAGCTTCTCTCCGTTCCGATACAGCTGTTGTGCACTCAGAATCCCACCACGGGGTAGAGATTCTAAAATCTTTGGAGGGCTTTTTAAGGGTAATGTGGAGATCAGCGCATGTAGTAATATTATCAACAAAGGAGTTATATGCTGCAAGGGAGTCATTATGTTGAATGTGAGTGGAAGAATCTATTTTAAGATCAAGTGAAGATGAATAAGCTGACCAATCAGCTCCAGAAAGTTTGTATTTAAGAGAAGGACTAGGGTTACGGAAAGGGTTCGAAAAATTAGCATAGATAGAAATTAAGATTGGGAAATGGTCACTTCCATAAGTCGAAGGTAGAATTTTCCATAAAGTCAAAGAGAAAAGAGATGGAGAGCAAAGTGAGAGATCGACAGCGCTTTTCGGATTTTGAGAAGGAAGTGCTCTCCGAGTAGGTGATCCATCATTGAGTAGGCACAAGTTAACTTCATCAAAGATCTCTAATAGGGAAAGCCCAAACATATCGGAGTGGCTATGACCCCAGATAGTGTTATGGCCATCAAAATCACCCATGAGAACCATGGGGGAAGGAACAGATGATAAGAGGAGAAGGAGATCGGGAATCAAGGAGGAGTTGGGATGAGGAATATATACAGATATAAAGGAAATATTAAGGGATCTGATACCAACAATGTTGATATCAGAAGGATGGGAAGGGAGAGTGATTTGGGAAAAGGGAAGGCAGCGCCTTACTAACAAGGCGCTGCCGGCATGCCCGTCAGCCCTGTCGTCCCGCAGACAGGAGTAACCTGAAATCCGATAACGGGTTCCAGGCTTCAGCCATGTCTCCGAGACGGCAATGACTGACGGGCGGAATTTTGAAATTAAGTGGACCAGTTCATGCTTTTTTGCACGCATGCTCTGGCTGTTCCACTGCAGAGCGACTACTGGATCCATTATGACCATATAGTGAGACTAATTGAGTAAGTTTAGAGGCAACGTTGGACGGTAGGGGATGAGGGTTCATTAGTAAAATGTTTATTATTAAAGTTATTAATGTTTCTAACATATTTTCTTAGGGGAAACTCCTAACGGTTGGTTATTACCAATGGCACAACCATTGGGCATAGCTGATGTTGGGTCTGTGACAATCTCTCGGTGGGCAGCCTTGTCATAAGACTTACCCAGTGGGGCTCGCGGGAGGAGGTTGGCGTAGACAGTTTTAACATATGACTTAGTGGGATGGGACTGAGATGAACCTGCAGAATAATTATTCTGCGTAACTTGGTACGGAGAAGGCTGGGAGTACATCTCTTGGGCAACCTGTGAATATATTCAGAGTGTAGACAGTTTGTATAGATGGTACGTCTAACTCAACTGACGTCACAGGTTTTTTAGGTGCAGATTGTTCGGCTGATTCTAATCGGCGCTTAGATCCTGTTGCTACAAAAGGAGTAACAGGGTCCGGGGGATAAGGCGGGGCCGGCAGGGCCGGCGTGTCGCAATCCATGCTTGAAGCTTACCAAGCTCAAACACAGATCTTTCGACTCTTCTAAGAAAATAAATACAATTAGAATAATCTTACCACCACCTTAAAAGGACAACACAACACTTAGATTTATCAAACAGTTATAAAGTTAAAGAAAAGAGGCCAAAATCGTTAAAATAAAGCACAATTTTCTCCGTTCGGCTTATTTCTATCTTTTCCGTCAGTTCAGTTCTTTTTTTTTGTGGCGTCGCACGGTTTGTGCATTTGCCATTGGCAAATAAAAATAATTAGGCAAACAGAATAAATACAAAACTCGAGTTATATATATAACTAAACTATAAGAAAGGATCAGGAGAGGATACAATAATGAGAAATTATACAAGATAAGCATCGAGTTAGAATACAACTAATCTCAATAATACTAATCTCAACAGCCCAGTCGATCGCATCCGTTCCTTTGTTCTCATTAGCCAATCACTATAGTCCAACTAGTAAACGGCATGCGAATCCGTCAATATCCTGTCTTAGAACCGTTACACACTAAATATTTAGATGGAAGGATGTGGAATATAAATAGATACAAAATATATATTAACTATCAAACAAGCTGCAGCAGTAAAGTTATTATTATTATGAGAAGGTAAAGGAAAATGAGAAAATATAATAGATTTTTTTATAAAAAGAGCGGCTCCTCCCCATCTATCAGGTCTATCATCTCTGAGGCAGGAGAAGCCACCCAATTTAAACACAGAGCCTGGCTTGAGCCAGGTCTCTGTGATAGAGAAAATAAAAGGGTCATATTTATTAATTAAATATACAATTTCACTTTTTTACTTTGTACACTCCTGCAGTTCCACTGAACTGCGGATCTGGTGTGATCCATTATGGGTGTTGAGAATACTAATTGTGTCTGTTATTATGGTTGCGTTGGACGGTTTTATAATTTTGGATTTTAATAATGCATTTAATAGATTAATAATATCTGATATACTTGGTTGCTTATTTGAAAGAGGAACCTCTTTTAGAGCGCAACCATTTGTTAGGGTCGGGGATGGTTCATTAATAAGATTGCGGTGCTCTTTCTGGTTTAACCTTTGACTGGTTTAAAAGGCAAACGCAGTTTCGTGAATATTGTCTTTTTGTAAGAGTAAGGCTCGCTAGAAGAAAACTGATTAGTTTTGCGGAAGTTATTAGATGAAGTAGTTTGACCTTTGGATGTAGCTATAAATTTCAGCATAAGATCGAGACAGAGGTGGGTGAATCCTGGAAGCTTCCGCGTAGGAAATACGCTTATCAGCCATTGAGAATTTAATCTTTTGTTGTCTGGTATATTCTGGGCATGATTTACTAGTTGTAAAGTGTATTCCCCCGCATGTGCAGCAAGAAACACACTCCTCATCAATATCACATGAGTCACCTGAGTGCTCCTGACCACACTTGTAGCATCGTGGCTTAGATCTACATTGTAACTTAGTGTGTCCAAAACGACAACAGTTATAGCATTGGATGGTCGGGTAGGTATATATTTGAACTTGTAAGGATTATAGCACATATAAACACGGTTAGGCAACACTTGACCATCAAATGTTACAACCACCGTCTGAGTTGGTTTCCACACTGGAGCTCCATTAATAATTTCCTTGTAATTGATACGCCTAACTTTTAATATCTTCCCACAACCACTGGGAACCGTGGTGCATTCCATCATCTCCTCTGGAGAGGTCTGTGGGCACTCCGCGGACTACCCCCATGCGTGAGACGTTATAAGTTGGTATAAATGCTTTGAAGTTGTTGCTGCTTAAACTGTCTAAGTTAATAAAAGCATTAGCATCTGTACCTAGTCAGGTCATAAGTATTGTCACACAGTAAAAACATTTCTTTTAGAATGCTGGCCACAAAAAAGTTTATAGAATTCGAATTTCGAATTGTTCATGAAAATAAAAATGTATACTTTTTAGAATTTTACTCATTTTTAAATATGGAGTGGACGCTTAAAGAAGACCGTGTTGCAGTTATTGCGTTGCATCGTTGCGGTTACGCGCCAATTCAAATTTTTGACATACTGAAAAATTTGAATATAACCAAAAGATTCGTTTATCGCACCATCAAACGATACAATGAAGACTCTAGTGTAGATGACATGTCAAGAAGTGGTCGCCCTCGGTCTGTTAGGACTCCAGCAGTGATAAAAGCTGTGAAGGCGCGAATTCAAAGAAATCCCAAACGTAAGCAGAAACTGTTGGCCCTTCAGATGGGGTTAAGCAGAACCACGGTGAAAAGGGTGTTAAATGAAGACTTAGGGCTTCGGGCATATCGAAGAAAAACAGGACATCGTTTGAATGCTCGTCTAATGGACCTGAGACTGAAGAGATGCCGCGCTTTGTTGAAGCGGTACGTGGGAAATAAATATCGGGAAATTCTTTTTTCGGATGAAAAAATTTTTACCGTAGAAGAGAGCTACAACAGACAAAATGATAAGGTGTACGCACACAGTAGTGAAGAAGCGAGCAACCGTATTCCGCGTGTCCAACGAGGTCATTTTCCATCCTCGCTCATGGTATGGTTGGGAGTTTCTTATTGGGGCTTAACAGAGGTACATTTTTGTGAGAAAGGTGTAAAAACGAATGCAGTTGTGTATCAAAATACAGTCCTGACGAACCTTGTGGAACCTGTTTCTCATACCATGTTCAATAACAGGCACTGGGTATTCCAACAAGATTCGGCGCCAGCTCATAGAGCGAAGAGCACACAAGACTGGCTGGCGGCGCGTGAAATCGACTTCATCCGGCACGAAGACTGGCCCTCCTCCAGTCCAGATTGAAGGCCTGTATTCAAAATCACGGAGGTCATTTTAATTAAACTTTAGTGTCATAAGAATCTATGTTTTGTTAAGTTCATTTTGGTATATAAATGGTTACATAATGAATAAACTTGTTTCAATTATTTTATATTAAACATGTGACAGAATTTATGACCTGACTAGGTATAATTATCAAAAGCCATTGACACTCTATTTTTTCCTATTCTCTTAACACTACCATTCACAACATTATATTTTATATACTGTCACGTTTCAGGAATTTCCCAAAGATGATGGGGTGGAGTGTGGAGCCGTCATTAGGAGAGTCAGTAACTCGTTGCACATGTACAATAAATGGGGCATTATCTGTAGAGTCATACTGAGCTCTTGTGACTGGCAGCGCTGGCGGCGTCACCGTCACGGCTGGTGGAAATGAATTTAATGATGCAAGAGTAGATGAATCGACTGAAGGAGAAACTGATACTGGAATAGGGTCATTATTATCACTACTCGGTGATATATTTCCATCGCTGTTACAACCTTTAGACTCATTTGAACCATGTTTCCGCTTCCTTTTATTACAGTGCTTGCACGTCACTTTGTTTACACGATTTCGTTTACGACATTTCTTTGAGTTTGAAACAGAAGTGTCCGTGTCCATACCGGACTCATTTGATGCAAGTTTATCGAAACTGTTGGAGATTGTTACAAAGTCACTAGCCGGAGGGACCGTGCCCCCGGGGTCCGGTGGCTCCCCCATCTCCATCGGACAAAAAACGATAAAAAGACTTACCAACTAATTAAAATATGTAAACTACACTATAAATACAATAAAGATTAAGATAACAAGTAAATTACACTCTCCTGATCTCTTTATCAAATAAAATTAATATTAAAATTTAGGAAGGAATTTTTAAGCTGCCGCCTTTTACGAAGTTTCCCGCCTTTTTTCCAGTTCTTGCTTTGCTTGTGGCTACTGTGAATAGGGTTGGGAGTGTCACAATTCCGCCAATGTCGAATTCACGATATTTTCATAAACTTAGTAGGAGATGGTAGTAGGTCGAGAATATGACCGGTATTCTAAATATGGAAAAACCCTTGTAATTCTAAAACAAGAGACAACACAACATAAACCAGCACAATGTTAGTTGTTAGTACTTTTATGGATAATGTGGGTTCTAGTAAGTAATATATATACATTTACAACCTAATGTTGTTATCATTTATAAATTTACATAAATACACTTATCATCAAAAAAAACGAAACACCTCTGAAGTTTGGTTTTGAATGAGTTTTTGTGTTTTTCTTTTATATTAAACAAAAAAATTATAATGCCAGTTAATTGCGGATATTATATGGTATAGATTAACAAAAATTAATGTTCCAAATTATAATTAAATTTCTTTAACTATCGTCTTTTGTTTAACAGTATGTTTTGTCACTTAAAAAAGAACTTCTGAAATGTTAGAAACAAAGACGTAAAACCAAAAAAACTATAAAAAAAGTTTATTCAGTATCTTGTATTTCCTCCCCGGGCTATAATGACTGCTTCCATGAGGTTCCTCATGGAATGGATGGAGACTCAATCTTGTGTTGTGGGATATTATCCCACTCTTCTTGTATAGCTGTTTTAAGCTGGCCAAGCGTCTCCGGGGCAGGGTGTCTCGCTCTGACTCGTCTCTTCAACTCATCCCATAGGTGTTATATGGGATTCATATACGGGTTTCTTGCTGGCCAGCCCATAACCGTAATACCGACTTCACTCAGGTATTCATTTACAATGCCTGCGGTATGAGCCCTGGCATTGTCCTGCATAAAAATGAACTCTTCGCCTATAAAATGTGCGTAGTGTACCACATGAGGCTCCACACACTCTTCGATGTAACGCGACCCATTTAATGACGGTAAGTGAGGTCCAGATACAAAAGCAAGTTCGGTTTTTCCATCGGCGCTTATGCCTCCCCAAACCGTCCATGAACCGCCACCGTAACTGACTCTTTCTTCAATGTAGCACTGTGCAAAACGCTCTCCCTCTCTTCGATACACCTTCTTTCTTCCGTCGCTACCATACAGCATGATCTTACTCTCGTCAGAAAAGAGAACTTTGCTCCATTGAAGGTGTGACCAATTTAAATGCTCACGTGCAAAGTTAAGGCGCGATCTTCGGTAGTCTACCGTCAATTTTGGGCCATTAGCTGGTTTATGAGGTTTCAGGCCACGCTCCGCCAATCTTCTTCTAATGGTAGAATCGCTCTCAGTCAATCCTCGAACCTCACGGAGCCGCTGCTGCAGTTGAATAGAGTTAAAGTGACGATTTCTTAGAGAGAGACGTGACTCGATATCTACCAGATCCTGGACGGCGAGTAAACATACCAGTCTCCTGATAACGCTGATACACTCTATTGACAGCAGAGAGGCTAAGATGTAATCGTGCAGTCACAACACGCTGTCTATGCCCTGAATCCAGCAACGCCACGATTTGGGTGGCTTTCGTGGGCGAGGTATCCATATTTGTTAGGAAAAAATCTCTTTGGTAGGATGTCACAGAACTTAGTTTACAATTACGCTCAGCTCAGCTCGGAGCTCAGTTAAAAAAAACGATATTTTATGCAAAAAAAATGTGATTAAATGCAGAAATTCCGACGGAATACACATTGAAAACAATCTCTACATTCATTTATTGCATGAAAATACGAAAATTTTAATTCAAATTTGGAATTGTGCTTCACCATTGTGTAGACTAAACTGCCAGCTATTTATTTTCGTATTTTTTTATTGATATCAATCCTCTTTTTTATAAAAATGCCACCTGAATGGTACTTGCAGTACTGTTTCGATTTTTTTGATGATAAGCGTATAATTAATTTAAAGGGAAAAGGTAAGGGTTAATAAACATTTAAAGGAGGTAGGACGAGGGATTTCAGGAGGAATGATTTCTTAGAGGGAACGCCGCAGTCTATGAGTCGAAGAATATGTGGTCAACGTTTCCTTCGTCCAGGCCACACTCACATAGGGAAGTGGTTCCTAGTCCTAAGTTTGGCCAAAAAAAAACAGGGGTACACGAGTGGCCAAGTCGAAGACGACAAATTGTGGAGGTGGTAATGAATGTACAATGCGCATCTCTATGTTTTTCTCGTCACTACTACTAGTAGTCTATGGTTCCATCAGTAGCTCTCTGAACGTGTGTGAAAAAAAAAAGATGGCGTACTCTTGTATAAATGTATTTGGTAACAAATAAAATAAAAAGCTAATGTGTATTCATAGTGATTTCAATCGAGTAAACCACGGATCCTCAACAGTGGTAGCAGAGCGTGGTTCCGCTGGCTAGTGTAGAAAAATGTCGACGTCCTCGAAAGATTTTCGGTTGCCGGTGACGCCGTTCGCTGGCGCCAATTTCAGTACATGGTCATTTAGGATTAAAAGTATACTAAAATAAAATGGAGTCTTGGCCGCGGTCGAAAACAACGAGTATTCCATCAAAGCGGAGAATGCCCAGAGTGAGGCAAAGGCACAGGCCATTTTAATAGCCGGCGTGGCAGACAGCCATATTGAATATATTAAAAAGGGAACTGCGTATTTAATGTTTGAAAGCCTAAAACAAAACTTTCAAAAGAAGGGCACAAGAAGCAAATTGTTTATTAGAAGAAAATTGTCAGAGTCAAAATATGTCGAGATTGAATCATTGTCACAACATTTTGTCAAGATGGAGCAGATGTTCTCCGAATTACAAGAAGCTGAAACAGAACTAAGTGAAGAAGAGAAAATAAATGACATATTATTGTCAATGCCAGAGTCATATGAAGGGATCATAACCGCACTTGAAACTATGTTAGAACATTAGTGGAAAAATCAAGGACAATTTTAATAGAATCAGGCTTAGACAAAACATTTTGTGGAGATGCTATATTATATTCTGCGTATGTAACAAACAGAAGCCCATCAGTGGGAAGAAACCTCACTGCCAGAGAAATATGGACCGGTAGAAAACCAGATGTGTCAAACATGAGAGTATTTGGCTGTGTAGCCTACAGTCACGTACCTAAGGAACTTAGAAGGAAACTGGATAATACAGGAAAGAAGATGATAATGATCGGATATACTCTATCGGGCTATAAACTTTACGATATGGATGAAAAGAAAGTAGTAAATGCAAGAAATGTGGTGTTTGATGAAAAACTTAAAGAAGATAATACTGTATATGTACTAACAGAGAGAAAAATAGATTTTACGGAAAAAGAGAGCAGCTTTCAAAAAGGTAATTCTGAAGACAGAAAATATAACAATGTAGAAGGAAAACAAGCTATACCAGAGGAGCATATTAATGATGATAACGTTCAAGAGGAGTCAGAAACAGGGAGAGCTAGAAGAATAAGAAAGAATCCAAAATGGCAAAATGATTATGTTATAAATTGGGATGAAGAACATGATGAAGCTTTATATGCATTACTATCACTGAATCAAGAGGATGTAACATCAAGTTTTCAAGAAATTGAGGAAAGAAGAGATAAACAATATTGGAAAAATGCAGTAAAAGAGGAATTTAAAGTATTAGAAGAAAGTGAAACTTGGAAAATTATTCCTAAACCGGAGAAAGAAAAGTTGTTGGATACAAAATGGGTTTTTACAAAGAAGCATGTCGAAGAGAAAGAAATATTCAAAGCGAGACTTGTTGTACGTGGTTATCAACAGAAAGAAAATGTCGGAGAAATTTACTCACCAGTTTTGAAGTTACAAACTTTAAGAATTTTATTGTCAGTTGCAGTTTGTAGAGAATACAAAATTCATCAAATGGATGTGAAAGGGGCATTTTTATATGGAGATATAAAAGAAGATTAAAACCACCTGAAGGGTTAGAAATACCAGACGGACATGTTCTAAAATTAACAAAGTCATTATATGGATTAAAGAAATCACCAAAGTATTGGTATGAAAAATTTCATAACATTATAACAGGATATGGGTTCAAAAGATCTGAAAATGATTATTGCCTATATAGTATGGGGGATATTTATATAACGCTGTATGTTGATGATCTCCTAATTATGGGACATAATGAGACTAAGATAAAGGAATTGAAAGGTTTTCTTAGCACTAAGTTTAGAATGAAAGACATGGGGTCGAACAATCTTAACTATTTAGGCATACAAATTAAAGTAAATTCAGAACAGATAAATGTTAATCAATCAAAATATTTAGAAAACATCCTTATAAAATATAACATGGAAAATTGTAAAGGTAATGACACACCAATGGACATGAATTATAAATATGATGAAAATTCTGATATCGACATGTCATATGAGTTTCAGTGTAGGTCTTTGATAGGGTCACTGATGTATGCAACTGTAGGTTCAAGGCCAGATTTAGCTACAGCCATATGTTACTTAAGTAGATTCCAATCTAAACCAAGTGAGAACTTATGGAGAGCTTTAAAAAGAATACTAAGATATGTAAAACAGACTGTAAACTATTCGCTGATATATTCTAAAAGTAATTGTAACATTTCAACACCTCTAATTGGTTATGCTGATGCCGACTGGGCCAGAGATAATGACAGAAAATCCACAAGTGGTTATGTATTCAAACTGTTCAATAATACTATTGTATGGAGGTCTAAAAAACAAAGAACAGTAGCGCTAAGTACTACAGAAGCGGAATTGGTATCATTGTGTGAATCCGTAGTTGAGGCATGTTGGATAGTAAAAGTATTGTCCGACTTGAATGTTGAATTTCAAAATGTATTAATTTATGAAGACAATCAAAGTACAATAAAAACTGTTAAAAATCCTGATCAACGGAGACTTAAACATATGGATATTAAGTATAACTTTGTAAAAGAAAAAGTAGAGGAAGGTTTGTTCTATGTAGAGTATATTAATACTAAATGTCAAATAGCAGACATATTGACTAAGCCTTTACCTAGGAACCAATTTGTAAAGTTAGTTGATGAATTCGGTATGAAGATGTGCATTGAGGGAGAGTAATGAATGTACAATGCGCATCTCTATGTTTTTCTCGTCACTACTACTAGTAGTCTATGGTTCCATCAGTAGCTCTCTGAACGTGCGTAAAAAAAAAAGATGGCGTACTCTTGTATAAATGTATTTGGTAACAAATAAAATAAAAAGCTAATGTGTATTCATAGTGATTTCAATCGAGTAAACCACGGATCCTCAACAGGTGGTAGTCTTACTAGCCTTCCGGAATTTAAAAAACCAAGGAGTTCGAGGAATATCGGGTTGGATATCTGCATAATGTTTACCCTTATCTTTTTTGGAACGATCCTTAACTTCAGTCCACGATTGTTCCAGGTGTGATTTGGGAAGACGGCATTAAGTCATGAGAGATGGATTTGAAATGTTCAAGGGAACCTATCTGAACAGCATCTTTTGCGAAAGAGTCAGCTGACTCATTACCAGGAATTCCAGAGTGCCCTGGAATCCAGGAAAGAACAACGTTTATCCCAAGATTGTGACATTCAAAAAGGGATTGGCCTAATTTGAAGAATAATAGGGAAACGAGATACGAACGGAAAGGGTTAGATAGAATAGATTGCAGCTCATGTCTGTCATGCTTGGGGGGTTTTTTGTCAATGACAGTGACAGAACATGAGTCATGATTAATTGTCACAGGACTACAGTAAATAATAATTTCTCGGTTTTTTAGGGTTCCGTACCTCTAATTCTCTAAAAGGAAAAAAGGAACCCATATAGGACTTCGTTCTCTTCGATGCCCGTCTCAGTATGTCAAGACCCTTATTTAGGGTTCGGTGCCCAAAGGGTAAAACGGGACCCTATTACTAAGACTCCACCGTCTGTCTGTCTGTCTGTCCGTCTGTCACCAGGCTGTATCTCATGAACCGTGATAGATATACAGTTGAAATTTTCACAGATTATGTATTTCTGTTGCCGCTATAATAACAAATAGGTACTAAAAACAATAAAATAAATATTTAAGGGGGGCTCCCATACAACAAACGTGATTTTTTGGCGTTTTTATAGATAACTAACTGACCCGCCAAACTTCATACCGCCTTGACATGCATATGACGCAGGCTGCCAATGTTCGTCCCCCTGTAGAATTGTCAATCAATCATCATTAGTCATCATCAGACTGAATTTATGTATAAGAAAATGAATTTTCATCATCAATTTTTTTTGCGAGATTTTTTCCGGTATTTTAATAATTATTCTGCTATTCGGGGTGAAAACAAATCAATGATCACCAAAATCGGTTCAGCCGTTCTAGAGTTATAAATGGTGTAACTAACCCGATTTTGTTTTAAATATATAGACAAATTAATTATTTATCAACCGATCCATCTGTGTTAAACGATATTTGCAGCGCGCATTCTGTCAATTGCTTACAGTTATTTCAAACAACTGACAGTCATGTCAAACAACCGACAGTTATGTAAAATTAACATAATAAATTATTTTCTTAAATTTTCTAATGTTCCGCTCAACTTCCATAATTTTTTATTTCATAAGAACCTTCTATAAACACAACAAAAACAGATTTAGCGAAATTGTCCCATCCGTTCACGCGTGATGCGATGACCAAGGGAAATAGATTTTCTTCGCAAAAGGCTATACCCAAAGGGTACCTACTTCCCGTTGACATAGATAGAATCATGAAATTTGTTAAGAAAGAAGCAAGGTATCAGCATATGTAAAGGAAAAAAATCGTTCCTTTTAAGGAAGTCATTTGGGGGTGATTTTTTTTACTCATGCACTCATTTACTCACTCATGCATCTTGTCCCACCTTTACTGTGCGTCTTTCGACACGCGCTTATCCATATATTTTTTTCCCCTCTTGGGTGTCTAAATTCCTTTATCCATAGATCCATACCGCTGATACCGCCTAGTCCAGGGATGGGGAAATAGATTTGGAGAAGGGCCATATAAAATAATTACAACATTTTTGCGGGCCAAGAAGGATTTATTATTATAATCAAGTAGACAACAAAAATAACATCATGTTTGATGTTAATTATTGTTTTGATGTGCTAGGTTGGTGTGACAGATGAAATTTTGACTGTTCATTAATTAAGGCGTCGAAATTAGGCTCCATGTTACTTGAGGTAACTCTCAAAACACACTCGAGATGATGGTCAGACATTCTATTCCTTAGTTGGTTTTTACGGATATTCATTGAAGAAAATACTTGCTCACAGATATATGAAGACCTGAACATAGAAATAATTTTCTGAGCGTGTCTAATTAAATTGGGAAACCTAGATTTTGGTAGATTTTTGTAGAAGTCAAGCTTTGTATTATTGTTAAAGAGCTGCTTTAATGTTTCATCACATTGTAGCTCAATTATTTCAAGTTGATAATCGGCGGCTATCTGTTCGCAATTAACAGCGAATGGCGACGAAAATATTTGTAAATCGGTTTCTATCCTTTTGAAATCTTCAAATCTCACGTTAAATTCATTTTCCAAGCGATTTAGTTGGCTAACGTAAATATTAATATTTTCTATGGGGCAACTCAACAGCTGTTTGTAGCTTAGGAAAGTGAACAAGATTTCCTTGCGATATTTGTGTTGAAAACAAGCGTAATTTTAATTTGTATGCTTTTATTTGTGCCCATGTGTCATCAAGGAAATTATTTTTGCCTTGGATACTTTTATTTAATTTGTTTAAGTATCCGAGCAAATCAGTAAAAAACGCAGTCAGAAATCCACTGCGGTTCTTCAAAAATTCTAAATTTGTCCAACTTTGAATGCTGTCGCAGAAATTCTATTATTTCATTTTTCAATTGCCACACTCTTTCAACTACTTGTCCAAAACTGAGCCATCGGACCTTATTATGATACAGCAAGTCTGAGTATTCTGATTCTATAGATTTGAGAAATTCTTGAAATTATCTGTGTGCCAATTAACGAGCTCGAATAGTATTGACGAGTTTGACGACCACATCAAGTACATGATTAATTTGGAGTGCAGCTTTACACAATACTTCTTGATGTATGATACAATGTAAAAAAATTACATTGTTGTCTGGATGTTCATTCATGAATCTACCAACAAATCCTTGATCTGTACCTACCATACACGGAGCGCCATCTGTCGTGATGTTTGACAATTTATGCCACTGCAGATTCAGTGAGTTACTTAATACATTTTTCAAACTCGCAATAAATGCCCTTTCTGGTGGTAGTACCTTTCATAGATTGTAAACTGGCCAATTCTTCAGTAATGTTAAAGTTGTTATCAACACCTCGTACAAAAATTTGTAACTGAGCGGTATCAGATCTGTCTGTACTATCGTCCATGGTTATTGAAAAAGCGACAAAACCTTCAATTTACTCCACAAGTTGTGATTTTAAATTGTCCGTAATTTTTTCAATTCTCGAAGTTATGGTACGGCGTGATAGACTTATTGATTCAAAAAGTTTCTTTTTATCCGAGCCTAAAACATCAGCCACAGTTTGCAAACAATCCTTTACAAATTCGCCTTCACCAAATGTTTTATTGGATTTCGCAATTTTGTGAGCGATCATGTAGCTAACTTTAGTGATAGCTTTTGAAGAAACATCCTGTTGCATAAATAAACCTTGCTGACTTCGAAGTTGCTGAAGTTCTCTCAGCGATGAAGAGATAACATCCAAAGTTGAATAGTTATCACTATTCAACTTTGGATGTTATCTCTTCATCGCTGAGAGAAGCATACAGTGAAGAACCATGTTTTGTTTTGAAGTGGCGCTATATTTAACATATAGCGCCACTTCAAAACAAAACAACTCTTTGATAACGGCAATAGTTTAGTTGCAAATAAGACACAAAGGTGTATCTTGAAACAAGATGAAAAAATATTTTTGGGTCCATTCGTCCTTAAATGATCGGCACTCACTGTCGACTTATTTTTCTGTTCATAGTGATATTTTCATTTAAGCTTATTCGTGAGTAATACAAACTATTATTACGACAAAGGTAATTTGTATTGTACCCAGCGTTCGTCTGAATTAAACAAGCGCTCCGATAGTAATGTTTTATTAAATTAGTGACTCCGCTATTTATACTCCACAAAAATTATCTCTAAATTCAATATTAAATCGCTGCGCCGTCTCCTTTGTCGGTAGATTATTAACAATAGACACGTGCGCGCAGCGGCAGGTTCAAAGGCGACAAAATATTACATAAATAATCTGCTATTTATATTTTTCCAAAATTACCTCTAATTCGATTTTAAAGCTATTGAGATGTGCCGCCTCGGTTGCCGGCAAGTTATTGACAAAACGTGCGCGCGCGCGGCAGCGGGTTCAAAGGCGACAAAATATTAAAAACAATTAATTCGAGGTGAGAAATACGAAAGTAGATTACACGTGCTTAAGGCGGTAATCCTTTGATGCGTCGGAGAGGCGGCATGCATATACTCATTCGCAATACAGATGTGTATTCACATTTCCCTAATAAAAAAATGTGTGATAATTTGCTAGTTGGGTGGTGATCGCGGGCCGGATTAAATCTTGTCGCGGGCCGGACTTGGTCCGTGGGCCGCCTTTTCCCCATCCCTGGCCTAGTCTAACATAGGATGTTTTTTCTTCCTTTTATGTTATTAAACCATTTATTATCCAATTTATAACAAGCAATAAAACAATTTTTAATTTTTATTCCAATTAACTAAACAAGTCTGTAACTGATATACTTACCTAGTAATATAAAAAATACGTGTCTTTGAGTGAAATAGTTAAAAGTGAAACATTTAAGTTTTAAAAGCTATAAAACGCCAAAATTAAAAAACTACAAGCCTTACAGTAGTCGCTTGAAGTGTGACATCTGACCACCCCGCGCGCGCTTATTGGTTAAATCAAATAGCGCGCGTTTCCCCGGTTTCCTGTTACACATTTCCGTCCCTTTTGCCAAAATCACTCCTACAAAGCGAGAGGAAAGATGTTACACATCAAAAAGTATTCAGTGGATAAAATAGAGATTACAGTGTGTTATACCTAGTCAGGTCATAAATTCTATCACATGTTTAATATAAAATAATTGAAACAAGTTTATTCATTATGTAACCATTTATATACCAAAATGAACTTAACAAAACATAGATTCTTATGACACTAAAGTTTATTTAAAATGACCTCTGTGATTTTGAATACAGGCCTTCAATCTGCGCGGCCAGTCCTCTATCGCAGCACGAACGAGGTCCATGTCAATATCGGCGGCTGCCTTAATCAAGGATGTCTTGAGTGACTCCAAATTGGGATGAGGCTTTGAGCACGCCTTTTCCTCGAAGTGTTGCCATATCTTGTAATCTAACGGATTCAAATCTGGACTGGAGGAGAGCCAGTCTTCGTGCCGGATGAATTCGATTTCACGCGCCGCCAGCCAGTCTTGTGTGCTCTTCGCTCTATGAGCTGGCGCCGAATCTTGTTGGAATACCCAGTGCCTATTATTGAACATGGTATGAGAAACAGGTTCCACAAGGTTCGTCAGGACTGTATTTTGATACACAACTGCATTCGTTTTTACACCTTTCTCACAAATATGTACCTCTGTTAAGCCCCAATAAGAATCTCCCAACCATACCATGAGCGAGGATGGAAAATGACCTCGTTGGACACGCGGAATACGGTTGCTCGCTTCTTCACTACTGTGTGCGTACACCTCGTCATTTTGTTTGTTGTAGTTCTCTTCTACGGTACAAATTTTTTCATCCGAAAAAAGAATTTCCCGATATTTTTTTCCCGCGTACCGCTTCAACAAAGCACGGCATCTCTTCAGTCGCAGGTCCATTAGACGAGCATTCAAACGATGTCCTGTTTTGCTTCGATATGCCCGAAGCCCTAAGTCTTCATTTAACACCCTTTTCACCGTGGTTCTGCTTAACCCCATCTGAAGGGCCAACAGTTTCTACTTACGTTTGGGATTTCTTTGAATTCGCGCCTTCACAGCTTTTATCACTGCTGGAGTCCTAACAGACCGAGGGTGACCACTTCTTGACCTGTCATCTACACTAAAGTCTTCATTGTATCGTTTGATGGTGCGATAAACGAATCTTTTGGTTATATTCAAATTTTTCAGTATGTCAAAAATTTGAATTGGCGCGTAACCGCAACGATTCAACGCAATAACTGCAACACGGTCTTCTTTAAGCGTCCACTCCATATTTAAAAATGAGTAAAATTCTAAAAAGTATACATTTTTATTTTCATGAACAATTCGAAATTCGAATTCTATAAACTTTTTTGTGGCCAGCATTCTAAAAGTTTTTACTGTGTGACAATACTTATGACCTGACTAGGTATATAGCTTGATACGCGGGACATTGACATTACATAGTAGATTGACATTTCTAGAGTTGGGATAGTGGTGGAGAAAATCGATTATCGAACAATGTTGAAATGAAATGTTGATGGTTGTCATCATACGAAAATAAAACAAGAAATATGTGTCAATGTTTTTATTACACGTAATTTAATAAAGTGGTGCACAACCCATGTCACTGTCATCATCGTAGTCAGATTCGGACACACTTGAGCAATCCTGTAGCTTTATTATTAGCTCTTGATCAGACATATAGTCAAATCGATTTTTTTTTATTAATGATAGCCAAGCGCTTGACCACTACCTCACCTGATGGTAAGTGAAGGTGTGATCGAAGATGGAGCACGCTTGCCTAGAAAGAACCTATTCACTCTGGACTTGAAGACTCCAAGATTATACTGGTTTGGAAAAACATACGCCGAAAGTGAGTTCCACTCCTCACTTGTGATAACAAGAAAAGTTGATATATCGCGCTCCCAATCTTCATCTATGATTTTTTTGCATTTATCAACCACTTTTTTCCAGTACTCTGGCGTGACATTTTCGCAGGCAATAGCAGCGGCGTCAAAATCATCAATTTCTGTCACTGGAGAAGCTTTCTTTCTCTTTTTATTTGGTGTAGACAACTTTTTTTCGGCGTCCTCTATCACCTGGCTTGAAGTCTCGCCATATTTCTCCTTGCTGATGCGTGAAACAGTAGCTCGTCCGATACCAAGAGCATTAGCAACTCTATCACACACTTGTGCCAATGGCAGAAGGGGTCCGCCATTTTGGTTCACTCGTTCAAAATAATCACGCAAGCAAACTACAAACTCGCGGCATTCACTGTTTAGAACAGTCTTTTTCGTTCTTTTTGGCATTTTTCTTTCTTTTTTTTTCATTTATTTTATTAAGGACTTTGAGTCGTTAGCGACTATGTCAGCTCTGTTAATTCTTACAATGAAATCCTTAACAACTAGACTTAATTATATCATACACCATTTTATAAAGTATCCTGGCCGGATCGCATAGCGGGGCAGACAGGATACTTTGAAATACGCCAACATCTAACAGATTTACATTATATTGAGTCTGCATATGAACTCTCAAAGGCTGGCTCCGAACACATTCCACCAGAAGATGATGAACATCCTCTGTAACTCCGCATGTAGCACAATTGTAGTCGGATATTTTCATAAGATGTTTAAACATAACAAGAGGAATATGTCCCGAGCGCAGTCTGTGAGCCATTACAATCAAATTTCTTCTAAGTTTACTATTTACAAACCAAGGTATACGCGGAGGTTCACATTGTACTACTTTATACCAAATTCCTTTTGATTCTGATGCAACCAAATAATGTTTTTTCCATTTTTCATATATTTTATATGAATGAATGAATGAAAATTCTTTATTATACCTTACAGTCTAGACACAACAGATTTATAGAAAAAAAAACAAATAAAAGTAAGCATAATGGGCGGTCTTATCGCTTAATATGTATATTTTAACAACACTTCTGTATGTTCAAGGATAACAAACGTTTCTGAACCTTCTATAATAGCCTGTTTTGCCAAGTTATCGGCCAGCTCGTTACCTACGATGCCAACGTGAGAGGGAATCCATTGTAATCTCACATCCACACCATTGTTTAATAAAAACAATATATTTTTAATTATCGTATACGCCACTGAAGCACCCCTTGTACCAGACACGCAACGAGCGATATGCTGTAAGGAACTTCGACTGTCTGTCAATATAACTACCTTACTTATATATGAATTCAAAGCTGCTGCATATGATACTGCCTCTGAGATTGCAAAAAACTCCACTGACATAATAGTATTAAACCTAGATATAACATTGTATATTTCCTTCACCTTGCGACTGGGATCACAAAAATCTGCACTAGCAGTGCCATCAGCAGTTTTAGACCCGTCCGTATACAGTTTATGCTAATCCTTATACTTTTCATTTATCATAAATAATGTACGAGCTTTTAGTTCAATAACATTGTAATTGCTTTTTGCATGATCAATTCCATCTACCGTAGTCTCAATAAAATTCATTTTATATCGGATGTCCAAGTATTTAGCGAAAACATGTTATATAGATTACTAGTCTTAATAGTTTCTAATTTAGTTTCTTCAAAAATAGCGAGAAGCAAAGTTTTTATCTGCCGATGTTGGTTTTGCAATTCATCTAATAAAGCGATAGTAATATTATTAGCAATGGACTGGGTTTTAGGACAATATTTGATGGCAAGGTATTGTCGTCTAAGCTGCAGTGGTTGTAGACAAACCTCACACTCCATAACATGTATGGGTGTGGTTCTGATAAAACCACCAATCACTCTCATTGCTATATTTTGTATCTTATCTAATTTTGATAAATGCGTCTTTGCAGCAGTATCATAAAGAAAGCACCCGTAATCTATTCTGTTACGAATCAAGGCGATATACAACCGGCGAAGATGTTTAGGATGCTCACCCCATGAACCACCAGCCAAGACCTTCAACAAAGCTATTATTTTCATTGTTTTTTCAGAGGTCTCATTTATATGCTTACTCCACAACAAAGACTTATCCAGCCAAATGCCCAAGTACTTGACATTATTTACTACTGTTACATGACTACTATTAATTAATAGATTAACTAGATCGACTTTCCTTCCTCTCCTAAAACAACAGCATTGGGTTTTAGGCACCGAGACTTCTAAGCCTAATTCCCCTAACTTAGCTACTACAGAATTTAAAGCCCTTTGAATGTATATCTCATTTAGCTCAGGATCTATATTTTGTGTGTAAAAGACAAAATCATCGGCGTACTGTAGTGTGTTGACATTATTATATCCTGTGCAAATTTTATGTATAACGATATTAAATAAAAGAGGAGCAAGAGGATCACCCTGAGCTAAGCCTCTACCGGTCCATCTAACCATTGCTTGATCTTCATCATCATCCTTTATTTTCAAAGATCTATTGCTTAAGAAAGACCACAAATATTTACATGTTTTGGATCCTATATTTAAGTTATCAAGCATCACAGTGAGCTGGTCGGTCAACACATTATTATAGGCACTTTCAACGTCTAAGAAAACTGCTAGCGTAGATATATTTTGAGAAAACCCTATCTGTATTTGAGTAACTAAACGAACTAAGCAATCAATGCACGACTGATTTTTCCTAAATCCACTAGTGACTGGGGCTAAAATTTTATTCTTTTCTACAAACCATTCTATACGTTTACAAATCATGAGATGAAAAGTTTACATACACATGATATCAATGATATAGGTCGGAATTTTGGCATTGTATTAGAATTCAATTTAGGAATAGGTACAATTTTAATACTACGCCATTGTTCTGGAACCAAAGAATGTTTAAATATCTGATTAAACATTTTAAGCAAATATAACTTAGCTTTCAAGGGAAGATTATAAATCATTGAGTAAGTAATATCGTCATCTCCAGGGGCTGTATCTTTCTTTTTCAAATAATTTTGAAAAATGCCAATTCTCTATCTAAAAGACTATTCTGAGAAGTATACGTTGGTTGTGAAGTTTGCACTGAATCTGGGGTTAAGCTGCACAAAAGTTCTTCTTTTTTGTCACTAGGAGCGCGCACAAAATCTCTGCGAAGACCCTTCATCCAGCGCATGCGACGCCACATATCGGACGATGTCTTTGATTCGTCTACATTTCCGCAGAATTGTTGCCAATTTGCAGACCTAGCCCGCCGATGAACCCTCTGTGCTTCAGCAATTTTTCTTTTCAGCTTATCGAAATTAGCAGGTGTAGGATTGCGCCTAAAGGTCTTCAAAGCCAAGCGACGTTGAGCTATAGCCAAAGATATCGATGGACACCAAGGCAAGAAACAAGGCTGGTAATTTTTTTTGAGAATACTTTTACAAAACAATAGGTACATTTAAAAGATAATTTGCATCTAAGCTGTAACTATTGATCTACAACAGCGGGTTTGTCTTTATTTCCAGTATTAAAATTATGATTATCGCTATTTTCTTAAACTAATTAATATTTTATGAACATAAATCAGATTCTCATAGATGTAGCCGGCAAACGAATGTCATTATAGCATAGACCTTGTTGCACACCACAAACAAAAAAAAATTAAATTGACATTAGTCAAATTAATGTATACATTTGGAAATCTTATCGCTAAGTAGCGATCTCTACCAGACAACCTTTTGGATGGAATAGGTCATGTGAGATTTACCTATAGTCTAACTTTTTATTAGCTGCAGTAAAATGACGTTTCTAAATGTCATTCCGTAAAATAATGTTGCCAGCCTAATCTCAATAGGGATGTGATTCAGTTCACAAAAATTAATTAAATAACATTATTATGACGTTTTTGTTTCATTTTGAATGTACCTCCCTATACTTCCACTAAAAAAGATCAATCCTCTAGTATAGTAATAATAATAGGTTAAAAAATACATTACAACTGAATATTAAATCTCAAAAAAAAAAACCAAACTGATTATTCATTTATGATTCACTCATTTAGCTACATCCCTATTTATTTTTCTTCAAAAACCGGCAACCCACAAAACGTCATTTTACTGCAGCTAATAAAAAGTTAGACTTTAAGGTATCAATGGTGTACCGCATACATAGGTACTTACATACTTTAAATTGTATATGCTATAATATACATCGATAGGTAATGTTTATATTAAATACAAAAAAATATATTCATAATATGAAAGGGATAACCAATAGTTAGCGACAAGCAGTCAAATAGTGTTCCCTGACCATAAGTTGAAAATAGTGAGCGGTTTAGCACGACTGATAGCCACTGGTAGTGCGTTCCATAAACGGACAGTCTGCACTGTAAGGGAGTCATTGTACCTAGTCAGGTCATAAATTCTGTCCCATGTTTAATATAAAATAATTGAAACAAGTTTATTCATTATGTAACCATTTATATACCAAAATGAATTTAACAAAACATAGATTCTTATGACACTAAAGTTTATTAAAATGACCTCCGTGATTTTGAATACAGGCCTTCAATCTGCGCGGCCAGTCGTCTATCGCAGCACGAACGAGGTCCATGTCAATATCGGCAGCTGCCTTAATCAAGGATGTCTTGAGTGACTCCAAATTGGGATGAGGCTTTGAGCACGCCTTTTCCTCCAAGTGTTGCCATATCTTGTAATCTAACGGATTCAAATCTGGACTGGAGGAAGGCCAGTCTTCGTGCCGGATGAAGTCGATTTCACGCGCCGCCAGCCAGTCTTGTGTGCTCTTCGCTCTATGAGCTGGCGCCGAATCTTGTTGGAATACCCAGTGCCTGTTATTGAACATGGTATGGAAAACAGGTTCCACAAGGTTCGTCAGGACTGTATTTTGATACACAACTGCATTCGTTTTTACACCTTTCTCACAAAAATGTACCTCTGTTAAGCCCCAATAAGAAACTCCCAACCATAACATGAGCGAGGATGGAAAATGACCTCATTGGACACGCGGAATACGGTTGCTTGCTTCTTCACTACTGTGTGCGTACACCTTATCATTTTGTTTGTTGTAGCTCTCTTCTACGGTAAAATTTTTTTCATCCGAAAAAAGAATTTCCAGAAATTTTTTTCCCGCGTACCGCTTCAACAAAGCGCGGCATCTCTTCAGTCTCAGGTCCATTCGACGAGCATTCAAACGATGTCCTGTTTTTCTTCGATATACCCGAAGCCCTAAGTCTTCATTTAACACCCTTTTCACCGTGGTTCTGCTTAACCCCATCTGAAGGGCCAACAGTTTCTGCTTACGTTTGGGATTTCTTTGAATTCGCGCCTTCACAGCTTTTATCACTGCTGGAGTCCTAACAGACCGAGGGCGACCACTTCTTGACCTGTCATCTACACTAGAGTCTTCATTGTATCGTTTGATGGTGCGATAAACGAATATTTTGCTTATATTCAAATATTTCAGTATGTCAAAAATTTGAATTGGCGCGTAACCGCAACGATGCAACGCAATAACTGCAACACGGTCTTCATTAAGCGTCCACTCCATATTTAAAAATGAGTAAAATTCTAAAAAGTATACATTTTTATTTTCATGAACAATTCGAAATTCGAATTCAATAAACTTTTTTGTGGCCAGCATTCTAAAAGAAAAGTTTTTACTGTGTGACAATGCTCAGGACCTGACTAGGTAGTATTATATTTAATTCTTAAAACTTTTGGTATAGTGATTCTCTGGGGCACTTATTATAGGTTGTACGAACAGCCCTCCTCTAGAGCTACAGCACAAAAACCGCATTTGTGCCTGCAGCACTCCGGCACGGCAGTACACCGGCGATATAATGCTGGGGAAGTAGCTGAAGTAAACTAGTCTAGCTGTGTCTACGTCTGTAAAAAGACAGATCCTTTGACTACGTATATAGCAGAATCAGGTCTCTTATAAATAAATATGAGGATAATATCTAGGGTGATACCTAAGATTATTATGTTAAATTAACAATAACAGATACCCGAGCCGTCTTCGTCTTTGATTTTAATATACCTATGCTATAATTTGTGTAACATTAGGTTGTATCAACCTAGCATATTTGGTTTTATTTTCATTTAGTAAAAGTGATCTTTGGGAAATCAGAGAGTGCTATGTTTTATTTAGTCATGTAAGTTAATGCATATATTAATAATCAAGTTTATTTTCTATAATAATAGTAACGTAAACAATGTTTCTTTTATTTTGATACCGGGATACCATGCTCAAAAGTTAGTTCTTTCCATGGGGTTACTTTGCAATTCTTGAAAAATTAAGAAAGGATGAAAATCAATCATGATACTAGTCCATGACTTTTTTTGATAAATTATTAGATGTTCCGGTTTCTTTTTATAGCATGAATTTGCAATGGCAGGACCTTGTCTTGTACACAAGTCTAATATTGGTTGTACCTTCTTTGTTTACAGTGTTATGCCCATGCCACGGATGGATTGAGTATTTAGCTTAAGAACTACTTTATGGGCGATGGTTTCTCATATAGTTCACCACCATTATGTCTTTATTCATCTGCCGGTATGAAATGGTTTGGGTATAAAAATATCAAAGTTCTAAATCTTAATAGATATATTGGTCAGGGAAATATTTAAATTAATCCGTGTAAATTTAGAGTAAATTAAAGAACAGTATAACTTGAAATAGTTAAACGCAATTTTATATCTATAGTCACTCGGTTTGGTCATTATTGATATATAACAGTCTACTGCTGGACGTAGGACTCTCCCAGATTTATTATTCCTTCACGACTTCGGGAAGAGAAAATTTGCAACTGCAATCGGCTGTGGTAGTAGCATAAGGAATTTGGTTTTATCTAGGTTCATTCCCAGGCCGTCGGTTGTTTAGAAGTAACAACTCGCTTTGGTTATCTCAGTCAATTAAATCTTATTGCTGATGAATTATTTAAAAGCCGTTATTATGTTTAATCCTGTACCAGTGTTTAAGTGTGCAGGTTATTGACGGGCTAACGTTGAGATTGCATTATAGATTTAGTCGATAACTACTCTTCCTCGAAAGTTAGCGTAGTTTATCGTATCACAGATATTTTGACATATGAAACAACAAAGAAAACCCACAGGTTTCACTATGACATGTACTTGCAAATGATTGTGTACCTATTAACATATTTTGACAACATTACTTTTGCACTTTATTTTTGTTTTACATACACATGCATCGTGGAAAATCAAGGAGACCAAATCAAGAGATAAAAAGAAGGCGTGCAGTGGCTACCTGGCCTGTGGGCACCAGCTATGCAGCCAGCGTGCAGTGACCGTGTGGCCTGCATTCATCATTCATGAGACCTGCGCGCACCGCTGTGCAGCCTCATTGCATCGCCTGCGCAACCTACGCAATCGTATAGTGAAGCCTGCACGCGTCTGCTGTGCGTCTTCCTCCGTGCAATTATCATAAAATTGTTATGAGCAAAGTGAATGAAGTGAAATGAAAAATAAAGTGAAAGTAAAAGTGAAATGAAATGAAGTGCAAAGTGAATCATACTGTTATAAGCGTATACGATGTATGGCTATGAGCATATACCTAGTCAGGTCATAAGTATTGTCACACAGTAAAAACTTTTCTTTTAGAATGCTGGCCACAACAAAGTTTATAGAATTCGAATTTCGAATTGTTCATGAAAATAAAAATGTATACTTTTTAGAATTTTACTCATTTTTAAATATGGAGTGGACGCTTAAAGAAGACCGTGTTGCAGTTATTGCGTTGCATCGTTGCGGTTACGCGCCAATTCCAATTTTTGACATACTGAAAAATTTGAATATAACCAAAAGATTCGTTTATCGCACCATCAAACGATACAATGAAGACTCTAGTGTAGATGACAGGTCAAGAAGTGGTCGCCCTCGGTCTGTTAGGACTCCAGCAGTGCTAAAAGCTGTGAAGGCGCGAGTTCAAAGAAATCCCAAACGTAAGCAGAAACTGTTGGCCCGTCAGATGGGGTTAAGCAGAACCACGGTGAAAAGGGTGTTAAATGAAGACTTAGGGCTTCGGGCATATCGAAGAAAAACAGGACATCGTTTGAATGCTCGTTTAATGGACCTGAGACTGAAGAGATGCCGCGCTTTGTTGAAGGGGTACGCGGGAAAAAAATATCAGGAAATTCTTTTTTCGGATGAAAAAATTTTTACCGTAGAAGAGAGCTACAACAAACAAAATGATAAGGTGTACGCACACAGTAGTGAAGAAGCGAGCAACCGTATTCCGCGTGTCCAACGAGGTCATTTTCCATCCTCGCTCATGGTATGGTTGGGAGTTTCTTATTGGGGCTTAACAGAGGTACATTTTTGTGAGAAAGGTGTAAAAACGAATGCAGTTGTGTATCAAAATACAGTCCTGACGAACCTTGTGGAACCTGTTTCTCATACCATGTTCAATAACAGGCACTGGGTATTCCAACAAGATTCGGCGCCAGCCAGTCTTGTGTGCTCTTCGCTCTATGAGCTGGCGCCGAATCTTGAAAATTGAATCCTCGCTCATGGTATGGTTGGGAGTTTCTTATTGGGGCTTAACAGAGTTACACATAGCATAGCTAGACATAGCAGTGTTGACATTTAATAGAACAATTTGTTTATGGCTACAGAAAAAACAACGAAACGTATAAATCTGTACTTTCATACGTTTATGTGGGTAAACTCTTCAATTTTTTTCTTTTTCATTCATTGCATGTTTGAATATTGATATATTTGTACACGTTTTTTTGCATGTACTGCGACATATTTTTGCGTCATTATTATAAATACGGGATTTATCACGTACCGTCTTATCGGTGTTTCGACCGACAATGTTTCGGTTCAATTCGTGAACCTTCATCAGGGTGAGTGCGATCCGCTCCGAATAACGTCTCGCCTCGCACTGATTAAATCCCGTATTTATAATAATGACTGAAATCAATCACGAAAGTTTTCTAAGTAAAATATTTTTGCGTTTTCACGATTGCAATAACCGTGGTGATGGTGTTGGTAAACCAGATGAATACCACATCAAATATCAAAAATATTATCCCCATCCCCCAATTGATTTTACTGATGTTATTAGTGAAATAAATTATTTGCACTTGAATCTCAAACTCGAAATGAATAGTTTCGTTATAGTCTGAAAATATTTTTTCGGCATCCAAATTCCTATAATTCGGCTTCGGATTTATTTTCTATTGTTTGCTTAAGCGAACGAACCCTCGTTTCCGATAGAAATCTTCGTTACAAATTATTTATTTATTTTTCTCAATATAATTTACATTTTATTTCCGAAATGCAATAAAATATCAAAAAAAAAGGTTTGAAGTGATATTTCTTCGATGCGTTCGATAATTATTGCCTTTTAATAACGGTATACGAAATTGAAATATATTTTTTTTCACTAGGATGCGATTTTCGACATAATTTATTTAAGTTATTTGTTGGCAGCGCCGCAGCGGATCACAGGGGTACCAGTTTTTCGTGTTCAATACCAGCTTTCAGCTAGCTCGGTACAAGGATTACTGAGTGGCCGTCTGACATCACTGAGCGCCCGGCATTCGTTCTGGAGTTGCAAAACCGAACGGTCATACCGTAAATGGTATTTCTCAGTGAAAAAAGATTAAACTAACTTGAAATATGAAGGTGTTTTTATATTAGATTCTTTCAATATTGATAATATTTTTTGAAGATAACATATTATTAACTACAACTTTTTAAATAATTAAGTACCTAGTTAAATCACATTGCTTCGATTTTCACATTTTCCAACCCCTACCACCAATAAAGTATGATATTGTCTTGCGTACATATTGACTGAATAAAAATATGGAACTTCATGCGCTCACGCGCATCGTGCGCTCACTACGTGTATGTCAACGTCAATGTCCCGCGTATCAAGCTTTATTTAACAAACTGACAAGTCCGACAAAATCTGAGGTTTCCGATCCGATAGCTTTTCGAAGATTTATAGGCCGCAGACAGGATCTCTTACAACCCTGCCTGCGTCCGAATCAGGGCTGCCAATCTTACGAGGTTCCTCGTACAAAATACGAGATGTACGCATAGCTAATAAAGCCTAGTGTAATCTTGTAGGTCTACGGATGTACAAGATTTTGACATAGCTCCATAGAGCATAATTTTCTTTCCACGAAAAGTAATATAGAACACATACACCATCGAAGAACGACGTTTTTTTAGCTCATTTCTAAAAATAAGTCCCTTGTCTTCCGAATAACACCAATTTACTGGTGGACCGACCGTGTAGTGTGTACCAAAGCGATGGCAGGATTCTTGAGTAGCATGTGCAAAATAATTTATCACACTGCTACTTTTCTTCGCATAGGTACCTGCATAAAATAATTCATATGAAATCACTTTCGGTTCTCATCGTATATCGTTCGGAGTCATTCGGGTCTGCTACAAATCAGTCGCGTCGTTCGCGTTAATTCGGAACTCGTCAGGCGGTTTTGAAGTAAAAACTTCTTTAGGCGCGTTGGGCATTTTTTGAGATGGGAAAAAAACCATTGAACTCGCGACACTGTAACCGTTACCGACACCTCTGTATATGAAGTGAAAACTTCTTTAGGCACGGTGGCCATTTTTTGAGATGGTAAAAAAACCATTGAACTCGCGACACTGTTACCGTTACCGTTACCAACACCTCTATTTATAGTATAAGTATCTCGTAATTGTTCAAGTGTTTATTCCTGTCAGCACTTCTGGAGTGCCACTTTTTTTTCGTAATAACGCATTCGTCATTCGTTTTTCCTTGCAAGACTTCGGTCGGTTTCGTGTCGTGCACTGCTAATTACAGCATATGAAAAATCATTACCTGTGATTTCATAAGTGAAATAGCAATATCAAGTATGACATCATAAAGGTTGTCTGGAAGAAATCGCTTCTAAGCGATAAGACTGCCCATTGTACTTGTTGCTTTGTGAATTTTTGTTTCTTTTGTGGCGTACAATAAAGTATTTTCATTCATTCATCATCTAAGTCCCTCCTTCTCAAAACCCCTCCTCATTCCTCCAGTCGCTATGGCGGTTCCTTCACTGTCCATGGAGTCAACCTGTGGAATTCTCTACCACACTCTATCCGCGCAAGTCCATCACTAAGCACTTTTAAGCTTAGAGTCAAAGAGCATTACCTGTCCTTGTAAGCTTTTAGGTTATTATGTATATAAGTAGGTATATTATTTATATTTTGTATAATGTATTATGTTTATCTCTAATGTAGGTATAGTATAAAGGTATTATTATTATTTTTTTTAATATAGTTAAGTGTTGTATTTATTATAGTATATACTATATATTAGTATTTTACTCCAATGTAATTCTCTGTGCACGTACCCACCACTATAATCAAATATTTCTATCTTCAAAGGTTTGCTGGAAGAAAACTCTTATTAGGGTTAAGCTCGCCTTTGTACATGTCCATATTGTAAGCTATTTTTATCTGTAAATCTATATGTGTATAATAAAGAATAAAGGAATTCATTCAATGATAAATAATTGCCTGTGATTTTTCACATGTGAAATAGCAGTGATTAATAATAATAATTTCATCAATGAAAATGAATTAAAAATAGCTATCATTTCCATGCCTTCTCCTAGTCAGGGATATCAGACGTACCAACTTATATTTATACTAGTAGTAATAGATGCTAATAGACTAAGTTATATTATATTAACTGCATTTGCATGCCAACTAATATGGTAAAACATGTCTGGAACCTATAATATTGTATTTGTCACCTGTTTTTATACATATTTACCCATGTTTGCAAATGAATAAATGAATTATGAATACAAATACTAGTTTTTAGTGTCACGTACCATCTACCAAGACTACTCGGTCCTTATATGCAAAAATACTAATATTGGTCGCGTTGACCGACAAAAATACACCGACAATACAAAATAACGTCGTTAACTTCGGTTTCGGACTTCTTTTCTATTGTTTGCTTGAGCGAACGAACCCTCGTTTCCTTTAAAATCTTTGTTACCAATTATTTATTTAGGTTTCTCAATATATTTTACATTTTATATCCGAAATGCAATATAATATCAAAAAGAAAGGTTTGAAGTGCTATTTCTTCGGTGCGTTCGATAATTACTGCCCTCGGCCTTCTATTAACGGTACACGAAATTTAATTTTTTTTCACTAGGATGCGATTTCCCGCACAGTTTATATATCAGACTATCAGTGATGGCAGCGCTGCAGCGGAGCACAGGGGTACACACGGCTACACATCAAGCTATATATTTCCAGTATAAGCTGACCTCGCATTGTGTAGGCTTTTCGTAGAATGTGAGGTCAGCTTATACTGGAAATGTATAGCTTGATGTGTAGGCGTGTGTACCAGATTTTCGTTTTCAATACCAACTTTCAGTTAGCTCGATTCAAGGATTTCTGAGTGGCCGTCTAATCTACATCCCTGCTTAGTACGAGGTTTGGCAAGTTGGCAACACTGGTCGGTCTAATGTTTAGGACTTTTGGCTCTAGATTGGACGACGATTTAGTTATTGATTTACGAAATCTACGAATTCAGAAAACTGTGTGTGCTTAAAAGCTTAAAATAATTGATATAGATTTCAAGCTTTACCTTTATGGCTAGCATCAATTTAAAAATATTATGCAGCAAACTCATCAGAATGAGGTTAGTTTTCCATCTACCAATCTATGATTTTTCCTTTACATTTCATTTGAGTCAAATAAAATAATTTATTTTTCAGGTTAGATACTGTCTCGGTGAGGACTTACATTCCTCCAAGATATCGGCCACCATACTGGTACATGCCAAAGGATAAAGAGGTATATCTGGTTTTCTTTTAAAACATAGAAAACAAAAAGATCTTAATCGTAATGTCTTGCTGTTTCTTTTGTAGGCAGGTGAACAGCATCTCACCTTTGAAAACAAACAATTTGTTGAGCAAGTATTGAAGGAAAAGCTTGATCAACAGAGATTAACAGATTCACCACTGACAAACAATAAAAACTCAATTGAAACACTTTGGACACCCTCCACACGAAGAGTTGGCCTTATAGCTCGTAAAATAGGAAACTACCCACTATGGTCCAAAGATGGAAAGAAGTTTCAAACGACCCTGTTACAGGTTGGTTTTCTTGTTTATAACATAAATCATTAAACATTTTTTACTGACATACCACACATGCGAGTCTGCCTGTAGAAGCTCATTATAAAGAATTTTTAATATATATTTTTTTATTTCAAGGTGGCAGATAACCATGTTATAAAATACATCCCACCCGAAGAATGGAAGCCTATGAAAGTGTCAAATAACACTTATAGGAAAAGAACAGAGAAAAAGTTTGGTGTGGTGATGGTTGGTGCAGAAACTATTGATCCCAGTACTGTTGCTAAGGAATACTGTGGAATGTTCAACAGCGTGGGAATGTTACCAAAGCGCTTACTTTGTCGGTTTATGGTAACACCAAATGCTGCATTGCAAACTGGAACTCCACTATTTGCAACACACTTCAGAGTAGGAGACTATATTGATGTCAGAGCTAAGACGTTAGTAACATTTTATTGTTCAATATTAATTTCACCTTTACTCAGAAAAAAACTTTAACCTATCAACTTGTTGAATTACAGTACAGACCGTGGTTTCCAAGGGGTCATGAAACGACATGGATTCAAGGGCATGCCTGCATCTCATGGTGTCACCAAAACCCACAGAAGACCTGGTAATATTGGTGCTGGTGGTGAAAAAGCCAGAGTTTGGCCAGGTACTAAGATGCCAGGACATATGGGAAACAGGTCTGTAGATTTCATAAAAAACTAAACACCAGAGTGTAGCCTACTTACCAAGATAATGATCAACTTTTACCTTTTTAGGTGGAGAACTTTACGTGGTGTAAAAATTCTTCGAGTCAATACAAAGCACAATGTTATCTGGACATTAGGAGTGGGTATTCCTGGAGAAACTGGTGCCATGTGTTATTTGTTTGACACAATATTGCCACTCAAAAAACATAAAACATCACCACCATTCCCCACAGACATCCCTTCAGGAGAACTGCCTCTAGAGTACATTGATGAATCCATTCATGACTTTAGCAATTCATCAATTTCATTTGAGGAATCATAATGTATTAATTATTTTAAGAATTAATAAAATGTAATATAGTTAACATTGCATATTTTTATCCTATCCTCATAGATACCAGAATAATAAGATACCATAAAAATAATGAAAAATACTGATGGTTTGGTAAAAAAACTTATTCTAAACACAATTATTTTTATTAAATTTAATGTCACATACCTAACTTTTAACTTATTTACTAAGTACATTTAAAATCTATACATGCAATTTCATATGAATAAAAAGCTCGAACAATCTATTATAACAAATTGATTTGAGTTTATGGATGATGATATTCTAGAACTGTGCTCAAGCATTAATTTTTGACAGTTTTCAATGAAAGAATTGTCAATTCTTCACCTGTGATGAAGTTCTATTTCGTTTGGAGTTCAGTTCTAGAATACAGGCATAAGATTCAGTGGCGTAGCGCAGTAGGGGTGGCAAAATTTAACAAAATAATAATATCTTTTAAATATTTGAACTATTACATATTTTTGTCACTTATGCAATGGAAAGCTGTGAGAGAAGTTTATCAAAATTGAAATTGATTTAAAAATATTTAATATCAACAAAGAGTACTTTAAGGCTAACCAATCTGGCTATCCTGTCTAATGAGTAGAGTAATGAGCAGAGTAAGAGTGTGTGTGATGCTATCGACATGCTAGTGCAATAAAAGAATTTGCTCTTAAAAAAGTAAATGATTAAGTTTTAGACAGAATTTATTATAGTCTATTAAAAATAGGTACCTAAATAAGAGGGTGGCAAAATTTTCTTTCGCCCCGGGCAGCTGACACCCACGCTACGCCACAGATAAGATTACAATAATCTAAATGAAAACATACGTCACTTCAGAAGACCCATTCAAATAAAATGGTACCTCCCCTTTTGGTATACATAACATAAAATATTTTTTTATGTATATCATGAAAAATTGTAAAATAAAGATTACTTTCCATTTTCTAACATTATCTTTCAACATGACAATGACTGGGCTTTACTGCTGGCTAGGTGGTTGAAATCCATAGCCAGGGTAAGGTTGCGGGGCGCCCGGAGGCGGCGCTCCGGGAGTAGGCGCACGTGCGTACGGGTACGGGGACGGCGGGTACTGTGCTGGGGGGTAACCTTGCTGGTAAGCATGTGGCGGGTACGCTCCGCCCGCCGGAGGATAGTTTTGCGGATTCTGAGGATACGACGATTGCGGAGGTGGCGCCGTCGACACAGAAGGCGCAGGACTACCCGGTTGGGATGAAGGATTAGAGTAAGGAGGCTGAGACGCGGGCGGATACGGCGATGGCTGGCCTTGCGGTGGATACTGCTGTCCTGGCGGACCGCCCGGCGCCGGCGGACCCGAAGCAGAAGTTGGTGGCGGAGGATTATTCCCATGAGAACTCGAATTGTATGTTGGAGACTGAGCTGATGGAGACCCATATCCCGAGCTTGGTGGATTTTGAGAGGTGTATCCACTGGAAGGTGGCTGAGGAGAACGATTTGGTTGTGATGTAGGAGTTGAACTATAAGTTGGAGTTGTGTTTGGAAATGGTTGAGATTGGTATGGTTGCGGTTGGGATGTGGTGGAATTGTAAGTGCTAACACCAACATTTGGATAGTTGGGGCCAGACTGTGGAGGTGGGTATGCAGAGTTGCCCGTGTAGGGTGGTTGAGATGGTGCCCTAACAGGGTACGGAGCACCAGCTGCAGCAGGACTACCAGGTGGAGGAGCATAAGGTTGTTGAGCAGTAGATGGGGGATAACCTGACCCTGGATGAGTTGATGGAGGATAGTTGCTTGGAGATGTTGTGATTGGAGGTCCATAGTTGGAATTTGGTGGATATCCCTGTGGCTGTTGAGATGGATTAGGAGGGCCATAGCCTTGGCTAGGAGGCCCATAGCCACCCTGTGGTGGATACCCACCAGGAGCACCCTGATACTGTCCTTGATATTGATTTTGTGGATATGGTCTTTGGCCATATGACTGTGTTGGTCTTGTCAAGGTGGAGGAAACACCGGCTGGTGGGCGGTAAGGCTGCTGTGAACCTCCAGGGCCATCTGGAGCACCAGTAGGAGCATTGAGGGGAGGTTGCTGCGGTACATTTCCAGCAGCTAGCTGATGAGGAGGCTGCAACAATAAATAATAATTTTATGATAGATAAAACAATTAAAAAATTAACTCAGGTTTATAAATGCTACTCAACTTATGCTTTTTCAAACGTTGGTGAGAATCAATGAATTCCTGTTGGCCTTCTAATTTAGGCAAACAAATCATCTCAGAATGATATACGATAATACAAATGTAACATGGCAAAGTTATTCATAATTACCGGTAGAATAGCTTGAATGTTTTGATTAGCATCAGCTACTGACGCCAAATAAACGAGATTTCTGTGCAAAACCTGCTGGTATTGATGGCATTCTAACAGCTGTCCTTTTGATTGATACTCTTGTATGGTTTGAATTAGGTGGGCGTTTTCGTCTAACATCTTTTGTATTTGAGCTGGATTCAGGGGAGGGCGATTGCCCCTTGCTGCGAAAGCCACCGACATTGTTTGGGCAGTTGAGCTGAAATTTCAGTTTTTTATTGGTAATGTCACTTCATGGATCGCTTTCATATGTTTATATACATCGTAATCGTTAAACAATACCTTTTTATGTATAACTAACAAAATAACTTAGATTTTTCGATTCAACTCTCAGCAAGAACAATGTAACAATATTGTTTCCAGTGTTGCCAGCGGGCTCTAGTCAAAAGTAACCATAAAGGGACACAAATGTAACCTATTATATTTTTTAGGGCGCAAAATTTTGTCTAGTTTTTAGTTATATAGGACTAACTGTCGTACTATGTTTTTTTATATTTAAAATCAATCAATACGTCAACAAAACAACGCAATTATATCCAGCTAGCAGCCACTTCGTATGTTCTACGTTTTTAATAAAAAAAAACGAGTGTGCCTTAGACTACTGGTTTTCCGACAGGTCAGGACCTTCCTGCCGCAGATGAGTGCATAGACGAGCGGCAATTATTCTTTCGAACAATTTGCCAGCTTCGTCCAGTAGGCATATGGGACGATACGCAGAGGGACAATCCGCAGCCCTGCCGTCCTTCTTCAAGAGGACCACCCTCGCCTCCTTCCAATCCTTGGGGAACGTGCTAGAGCGGAAGCAGCTATTGAATAACCGCCTCAGCTTGTCCCCCACTCCGGCGGATAGAGCCAGCACCCACGCCCGACCAGGAATTCCATCCGGGCCTGGCGCGGTGTTACGTGCCCCGAGGCGCAACCTAGCCTAACCTAACATAACCTAACCTAACAAAAACAAATTGGGGCCTCCAGCCGGAGGTTGTAAGAATCATTTACACGGCGGTGGTTGAGCCAACGATTCTATATGCAGTAAATGTCTGGGCACCTGCAGCCAATAAGCTTGGAATCCGTAAACAGCTGGACACGGTTCAACGTGGATTCGCACAAAAAATCGTCAAGGCATATAGAACGGTATCTCTGAACTCGCAACTATTACTCGCCGGGGTGCTTCATTTGGATATTAGAGTCAGAGAAGCAGCCTTGCTTTATGAAATAAAGAAAGAACATACCCGGCGAGTAGTAGGAGACCGAGATATGGAGAGACCTGTCGCTTTTGGTGACGCACTGCACCCTGCGAGGCAAACAGGGACAGAGTTTACCTGCGTGGTGGACGCAGCAGCATTGGCACAACACTACAACACCAATGACCTAAACATCTTTACCGACGGCAGCAAGTTGGAAGGGCAAGTCGGCGCCGCGTTTTCCGTATGGAACAATGCGACGGATTGATTGATTGATTGATTGAAAATTCTTTATTGCACAAAATACATAAATCTGTACACAGGCGAACTTAATGCTAGCAAGCATTCTCTTCCAGTTAACCTTTGCGTAGTGTTGAAAAAATATTTTTGTAGGTAGTGCATGACATAATGTAGCAGGAAAAAAAATATAATTAAAAAATAAGACTAAGATATATTGAAAATACAAACGAAACATCAAATATATATAGAGTATTTTCAATAAACGTACCTTCAAATATTACATCTCAATAAACACTAGTTGAAAAATAATAGATAAACTAATAAATAGGTAGTTACAATAAACCTAAATAAACTCATATGATATATAGATAACAGAGTGGACAAATGACAGAGCATCTACAGGACACCACTCATTTTGTAGGCTTCGTTCATGAGAGTGAGGTAGTGCTTGCACACTTTGGATCTGAAAACCTCAATAGATGAAACATGCCGAATCTCGTGCGGAATACTATTCCATAGTCGGATAGCAGTAATGGTGAAAGAGTTAGAATAGCAGGTTGTGTTGTGTTGAGGAGTTATTAACTGGAGAAGTTGTGTGGAACGTACAAGACGGTCTGCAGCATAGAGGGTAGAAAACCGCTCTTTGAGGTAGTTAGGTGATTTGGGGTCATGTAGGATGTTGTAAAGTAGACATAGTATGTACATCCCGACGCTCTCTGACCTTGAGCCACTGTAATTGAGCGCGGAAAGCAGACACGTGATCATATTTCCTCAAACCATGGATGAAACGTATGCAGAGGTTTTGCAAACGCTCCAGCTTGTTCAACCCATCCTCTGTAGCATCGGAATAAGCGACATCGGCGTAGTCTAGAATGGGAAAAAGCAGTGCGTTCACCAGTGTCCTCCTTGCAGATTGAGGCAGAAAGTTTTTCATCAAGTTCAGGGAATGCATGCTTCCATACATTCTCTTACTAACCTGAGCAATGTGACGGTCCCATGATAGGTCGTTAGTGATATACAGACCAAGGTGTTTTACCTCTGTGCAGTATTGTAAGGGAGAACTATTGTATCTGACTGGGGGGAGAGAACTAATGTCTAGTCTGGAAATGTGATACTTACTACCAACAATCATAACTTGTGTCTTAGTAGAATTTATAAGTAGACCATACTTCTGGGTCCACTCATACACAGCACTGAGGTCACTGGTAAGGTCTTCAATACCACGTACCACCAGATAGGGTTCTAAACTCAGGTATAGTTGGACGTCATCCGCGTACAGATGGTATGATGAGAAGCCAATGTTCGATACGAGAGTGTTAATGAAAATGGAGAAAAGGAGGGGTGAGAGAACACCTCCTTGAGGGACGCCCGCATCAACACAGCACCAGTCCGAGGTGATCTCATCAATCCTGACACACTGCTGGCGCCCGCAGAGATAAGAACTGAACCAAGTGATGGCAGATTGTGATAGGTTTAATGATCGCAAGACAGCCAGGAGTATGTCGTGATTGACACAGTTAAACGCACTGCTGAAATCAAGTAATACAAGCAGAGTAAGTTTACGGTCGTCAATAGCAGCTCGTATGTCGTCAGTTATCTTAATGAGTGCAGTGGAAGTACTATGCGAGGAACGAAAACCAGACTGAAAAGAGGAGAGAAGATTATTTTTATGAAGAAAGGAGGAGAGTTGGCGGTGAGCTACTTTTTCGACAATTTTTGAGAGAAAAGGTAAAATAGAGATGGGTCTGTGGTCTTTAAGATCGGTTACTACTGTCTTCTTAGGTATGGGGATTACATAAGCTTTCTTAGCTACGGAGACAGGTACCCGAAAACTAAAGTTGGACCAATGCTGCTCCGTTTACCAGGCGGAGCTGCTGGCCTTGTATGAGGGAATCAAATATGCACTGAAGGCTGCGAACCTGCGCTGTAGCATATTCTGCGATTCAAGGTCCGCCCTCGAAACAGTGACAAACTGCCGTTCCCTCCACCCCCTTGCTGTAGACAAGCCAACCTAAAGAAAATTAATGATATGGGCAAGAAGATACAGTTATTTTGGATCAAGGCGCACGCGGGGTTGGAGGGGAACGAAAGAGCGGATGAATTGGCAAAGGACGCGGCAATGCACCGGAAAACCAAGCCGGATTACGACAAGTGCCCGGTCTCATTCGTCAAGCGACAAATCCGATTGGAGTCGCTTGACGAATGGAACCGAAGATACAAACAGAGAATAAAGCCGCTGTGGCAAAGTTATTCCTTCCCAACGCAATAGATGCATACAAACTAGTTAGAGAGATAGAAATATCTGGTCTTTTGACGCAGGTATTAACAGGGCACGGCGGGTTCTCAGAATATTTGAACCGGTTCAGGTGTAAGGAGAGCCCATCGTGCCCATGTGAGCCGGAAAAAAACCGAAACGATCCAACATGTCCTATTGGAATGCCCCATGTATGGCCTAGCAAGGTATGAACTGGAACAAAAACTAAACATTACCTTAATGAAAGAAAACATATATTTGATAATAAGAGATAAAGAAAGTAGAAACACTTTTATAGATTATTGTATTAATATAGCTAAACAAGTTTTACGTAGAAATAAGACTAGATAAATGAGTAGGTATATAATTTATTTATAATAAGTATTATAAGAACATTATAAGAATAAGAAATGTAAATAAACAAAAAACTTTATATTTGTAAACATTGATAAGATAACATAAGTAAGATAAGTATGAATAAGTCCAGGGAAAATCCCTTTGTAAAATATTATGTAATTTAGTTACAGTATCTAAGATTGTAAATAAGAAAGGGATAGATAAACTACTTTGAATATATAAAACAAGACTATTATATAAGAACAGCATAAATGTAATAAATGAATAAAAATAATACAATAGATACATAAGATATACTGTAAACTGTCAAAAATACTGCTGTAAGTGATAATGTAAGAAATAAATAATTTTCTGTATAAACATAGTAGGTAAGAATAAAAATGTAGTAATTAAGAAATTAAACTTACAGACCCCTAACAAATAAAACACAAATAAAAAACAAGTAATATAGCCGAGCACTGCATCCCGCAGTGCACATGTATGAAAGAAAAATATAGCACTATAGCTGAGCACTGCATGCCACAGTGCAAATGTAGGAAAGAAAGATATAGTATGAAGAAAGAAAGAAAGACCGAATGGAAGATTGAGTAGAACAAGTCTCTGTCACATTCAGAGGACACAGAAAAAAACCTAACCTAACCTAACCTTTTTTTGAAAGGAGTCAAACTTCGCCACCTTTAAGCTCCACCCTTCGTGCACAGTCTTCCAGTCGGAACTCTATGCACTACACAGGGCACTACAGATGGTGACCTCGAGTAGGGCCCCCGTAGTCAACATACTGAGCGACTCAAGATCCTCACTGGACCTGCTCCGAAACCTTACTCTGAGCCATCCCCTGGCGAGGAGTATAAAGGAGGACATCAGCAGGATCATGGAGGAGGGACGAGAAATCCGTATGTTTTGGCTGAGGGCCCACGTAGGAACTCCTGGAAACGAGATAGCAGATGATCTCGGGTAGAAACTCGGATAGACAGAGACTTGGCTGAACCGGACCTGCATACTGTACTTGCAGATCCAATCAGCATACCACACTTTCTGTCATTCGCCGAGAGAATTTTTCGAGCTGCGACAAAGAGACACACTAACATCGCGCCCCTGGAATCTCAACCAACACCCGTTAGCCGAGCCCTAACTACCACCGATAGCACCGTCTCTCGGCAGGAAACTTCTACAAAGAGCATCGCTGTCCACACACTGCTTGCCTGTGGGGAAAGAGGAGTGCCTGGGATAAGAATCCGAGGAGTGGCACTCTTCATGGACAGCAACAAAGAACGGCTCCGAATAAAATTCTGTCGAATCAGGGCTAGAAATCGCGTAACAATTTCACCAGGCTTGGCAGCACTCACAATTGGGAGCACTTCAAAAACGAGCACGAAGCACAAAACATTCAGTGCGCTACCTGAAACGGAAGTGGCGGGCCACCGATGTAGATTGTTTCGGTCGCATAACAAGACGATCGTTCTAGTCACATTGGAAGCAATTTATACCCCTTTCGCAAAGGCATGCTCGATGCTCACCATGTTGGGAGAAACGGGTGGAGAAGTCGAGGTTCCCCGTGTAATAAGTGTGGATGGGATGATGGTCGCGTACGAGCAGGGAGAAGTCGTAGACCGGCTAGGTTGTATAAAAGCCTCTGAAAATCATGAGGTGGTCGTGTACGAAGATAGGGGAGAAAATCTGAACTTCCTTAAGGCACACGACCCAAAAACAACAACCGATAGCTGGGGACATCCAATGCCAACCTCGATCAGTGGATCCGAACGTGTCCAACAAAAAGCAGCCGCCGAAAAAACCGCAGCACATCAGAGCGATATACTACGGTCACTCCTCCGAGTCTAGTTAATGCAACAGTTCCACGGGACCACGCGTATAATGCCTTCTTCGAATTTCTGGCAATCACGAGAGCAACTATAGATGTCAACCTCAAAGTTTGCAAAAACATCTTGCAAAACTTTGAGCAAGGCAATGAAAAGTTGCTTGAAGAAAAACTCGAGGAGGCAGAAGCAGCCATATACAACAACGACAATTCCCAAGTCATAAAGGGAAAAATGTAGTTATATAGTGTCGGGTAGTTATATGGCAGCATACAACGCAACAAGTGGTTTTGTGGCTCTGAGCAATGAGGAGACCGAGTCCGGAATACCCAAGTTCAATACCCCTCCAGGAGATCCCTTAGTTGTTGTTGCTAAGTGCACCCGGATCCTACTGGATGACAAGATTCTCGATATGGCGAAATCCATATCGGGGACTGAATCCATCTGGAGGAACTGGGAGCTACCAACAATTGAGTGGGTCAATGGAGTTCCGGGGTGTGGAAAGACAACCTGGGTGGTAGGGCACTTCGATGCCGACAAGGACGTCATCATCACCACAACATCTAATACAGCTAGTGACCTAAGGGAAAAGCTAGCGCTCCGTGTTGGTGACCTTGTCAAGACCAGAGTGCGCACCATGGCTTCGGTCTTGGTAAATGGCTTCAGAGAGTCGGACAAGTGCAACCGTCTCATGGTTGACGAGGCTCTCATGAACCACTTCGGAGCCATAGTCATGGCCGCCAAGCTGTGTGGCGCCAAAGAAATGGTCCTCATCGGAGATGTCAACCAACTACCTTACATTGACAGAGGAAACCTCTTCGAACTGAGATACTGCCGCCCAAACCTGGTAACAAACATTAGCCAGGAGTTGCTTTGCACACATCGGAACCCAATGGATGTTGCCTACGCATTAAGGAAGGTATACTCTGGTATATATTCCTCAACATCAAGCGCTCACTCATTGAAAGCACAACCCTACACCGGTGCCCAAATACCACACACGCTCACCAATACGCTTTTCCTAGTCCACACCCAGGGCGAAAAGGAAGAGCTTATTGGCCAGGGCTACGGTGAGGGCACAGAGTCGCGCACACTAACCATCCACGAAGCGCAGGGGCTAACGTTCGAAACAGTAATAATTGTTAAAACCACATCAAAAACAATCATAGTTCATAGTTCATTTATTGATAACACAAAAGTTACACGTCATTTGCATTGTTAACAATGGAATACAGAATTAAATAAAGATATTAAAACCAGTATATTAAATAGTATCGTATTATAGGGTTGAAGACTCAAAAAAGTCATCAATTCTATAATACGACTGTACAATAAGCCATTTTTTTAATTTACGCTTAAAGGACTGCGCTGATTGTGCATTAACAATGTACATTGGTAAGCAATTGTAGACGGCTGGCCCCAACACATGTACTAGCTTCGACGTTTTGGTAAGGCGCCTCGGCACGGCCCTCAGCTTTTGGGCATTCCGTGTCATATACCTATGACAATCACCGAGTCTCGAGTACTCGCTTAAGTGATTTCGTGCATAGGTAGCGGCACGAAAGATGACAAGGGCTGGGACTGTCATGATCCTTAGCGAACGAAAGATCGGACGAGCGGGAGTGTCCCAAGCTACTCGTGCTATGGCGCGTACTGCTCTCTTCTGCATTCTGAACACTCGCTCCCAGTAAGCCGCTCTGCCCCAGAGCTCAACACCGTATTGGAGTAGGGAGTGAACTGAAGCAAAGTAGCAACTCCTAGTCATGTTGGTTTCTAGTGTCGCTGACAAGCGCCACAGAGCAAAACATGCGCGTCCGATTCTTTCGCAGAGATTATTTATATGTAGTTCCCATGTCAAACCTTCATCAAGCTGAAAACCGAGAAAAGGTGTGGTCTTAACTTTGCTTATTGCTCTGCCCCCTAAAGATACATTTATAGGTTCACAATAGTGGCCCGTAAGATTGAAGTGTATGAAATTAGTTTTCGTAACGTTTAACAGAAAACCATTATTGCGAAACCACGCATGCAGCTTCCCCGCCACTACGTTTAATCTGCTCTCTAGGAGTCCCACAGTGGGCGATGTGATGATAGCCGCGACATCGTCTGCGTACATTAACGTGTGCGCGTCGTCTATGCAGTCGGGCAGGTCATTCAGAAGAAGAGAAAACATGATATTGGAAAGCGATGAACCCTGGGCCACCCCAATTGAGGTCTTAAGTGGTTTTGACCTTATTTTTCCGCCCTCACCCACGATGGTCTGATATCGGTCTGTCATGAAATCTGTTAAAAGTTCCAAAGACGGTCCATCTAAACCGTAATGCCTCATTTTCGCGGCAAGAACACTGTGGTCGGCGACGTCAAAGGCCTTCGACAGGTCACACACTATCACCGCTACCTGCTGCCGCTGCTCTCGACCCTCCATCACTCGCCGCACCACCTCTCGAGTTGCGTCCGTCGTCGACCTGCCTGCTCGATAGGCATACTGTCTATCTGAGAGGGAATTCGTTGTCGACAAATACTCCAGGATCCTCGAGCTAAGGCCATGCTCAAATATCTTAGCTACACAAGGAATTATAGAAACAGGCCGGTAACTATTTAAATCCTCTTTCTTTCCTTTGCCTTTATAGAGTGGCGACACTCTAACGTTCTTCAATGATTGGGGATATTGGCCTTCTCTGAGACAGACATTAAACAGCTCTGCAAGAATGGGTGACAGAGGCTCGGCAGCCGTACGCAAGAGGGACACCGACATCTCGTAGATATCCTTGGTGGATTTATGCGCTACGCCATTCGATATAATTTTAAATACCTCCAAGGGCGTAAAGGGCCGCAATCTAATGGAACGGTCTGCCAGAGGTCGCGCGCTAGTCAATGCGAGCAATGCCGCTGGTACATCTGCAGCGGGCGCGCCGCAGGTAATCGCGGCGTTTACGAAATGTGAGTTCACTGCATCAATAGCATGTGCTTTGCTCGCAAATTTTGAACCGTCGGCCGCTCGGAGAGACCCCACGACATCGACATTCCGTCTACACTGCCCGGTTTCGAGTTTTACTAGGTCCCACATTGTTTTCGTGGTGTTCGTAGCACTCGAAATAATGTTACAATAGAATTTGCTACGCTCAATTTTCAGGATATTATTATATCTATCCTGAAATTCATTAAGTTTAGTGGCTAAAGGAATATTAAAGGGAAATTTGCTAATTAATGATTTCATATCTCTAATTACAAAGTCAAGGCTCATGATATCATCTGTGACCCAAGAGTCTACACTTCTTCTTGGTGCGACCCTTTTGAAAGGAAAGCATACGTCCAATTTATTTTTAAAAATATTTACAATTGTTTTCGCTAGGTCATCCGGCGGCATTTGTAATTTGCTAACCTCGTACCAGTCGATGCTTCCAATGGAAGCCGCGAAATTTTGCATATTAGCATGTGTATATGACCTGGCAAAACGGGGAGCGGGGCGGGCTCGCGGCTCGCACAGCACCTCCACACGCACGCCATAGTGGTCGCTTAACTGAGAGTATACCGCAGACGCGCTCACCGTTCCGTCTTGCACCCGCTCATTACTAACATAAGCGTGGTCTATGCAAGTGCTTGTCGTATCTGTTACTCTGGTGGGGAAATCAACACAATTATAATAGTCACGAGTATGGGTAAGGTCATATAAACGTTTTTGGTCGCTATTTAACGGACATAGATAGTCCACGTTAATGTCACCTACCACAACGCAGTCCTTTCCGCATTTCATTAATTTATCGAGCAAACGCTCGAAAACTGGAAAAAACAAAGATACCTTAGTATAGTTTGATCTGTACACACACACAATTACAATGTTATGATCGGTAATTTCTACGGCTGATATCTCACAAACTTGTTCCACTGAGACGTCAGTACAATCAAACTCCTTATAATTAATATTTTTCTTCACATAAATACACGATCCTCCGCGCTCGATTATAGGCCTACAGTAATGTGAAACTAAGATAAAGTTATTTAAGCTAATTAAATCAACCTCGTAGTCTTTCAACCAGTGTTCGGTTATGCAAAGTACTTCACATTTTAAACTACTTTCTAGTAATACTTCTAATTTCCTTGTTTTGGGTTTTAACGACTGAATGTTTTGGTGACAAATAACAACCCGGTCAAATCTGTCGCTATAATTACGTAGTCGCTGCATATTGTTGATGCGTGAGTCATCCTCCGGTGCCGGCGCAGGCGTTCTAGACGACCGCGGCCGAAGTGGGCTCGCTGCCCCGCGGGACACGGGGCCGGTAATGAAACCACTCTGTGAAGCGAATTACATCAGAGCGTGCCTCATGCGGTGGTAGCAGTGTCACGGCATACCACCAGCTGTACCTACTACACCGATGATGACAACGACGCAATAGGGTACTTCATCAAAAGAGCAGTGGCTGATTCAGCGAGGAAGATTTTGGAGTATAACTTAAAAATGTCAATAAAACATCGAAACGCAACGGTCGTTCAGAAACTCGCTCACGATATGGGGCGGCTGGACGCAGAGACAACCTAACAAACCATGTAAAATTGTAACAATTTTTATCAATAAAGAGATATAAATAAAACCATGTATGTGTTTCAATACATATAATTATCAGAATAAGAGAAGTCGGTAGAGCGAGTAGGTTCGTTACGTTTAATTACGTATACATGTGGCAAGATGGACAGAGGTTGATAATAAATGACTTGGTTTACCGATGGTACACACTTAGATTACAGATTACAGTTATAATATTTTACAGTGAGGGTGGTACAAACAGAGGTTGGCTTGAAGAGCACAGAATTCTTAAGGCTTTTGGCCTATGGTACAGCAATTACAGAATGTGATGAGCACACCTAGTAGAATAGATTTATTTAGTATAATAAAGTGGGCGCCATCTGACGAGAGCGTCAGAAAAGAGAGAAATGTTTCTGGGGTTCAACCCGGATAAAAATAATGGAATAGATACACTTCGTGTTATTTTCATCGACCGTCCCTGGCGTCTGCTCGGATAGATGAAGCGGGCTTGAGCTGCGGCGGTAGGCTTCGTGGGCAGGCGTGGTCCCGGCGTGCGTCAAGGCAGTTAGCAGGTTGGCAGACAATCGACCTCGTGGCGGTAGGCTTCGTGGGAAGACGTGGTCCCGGTATGCTTCGAGGCAGCCAGCAGGGTGGCTGAAGAACAACCACGCTTCTCTACGGCTCAGATGATAGGTTTGACGGGTGTCAGGTCAGGTAGATATGGAGAAGTAGGAAGAAAGACCAAAAGCGAAGACCGTAAACGACTTCCCGACTTGGAAGTCTTGAGCACGAATTTACAATAAAGAGTAACAGGAATACACTGTCCAGAGATTAATTCTGTAGCACGTTGATTAGAAGTTCTCACTGATGTGTCCAGGCGTGGAAAAGCCCTGAGAAAGATCGACACTGGCCTTATATAGGTGAGCACTTCAACCGTCTTTTAATAATTAGTAAAAAACGCCTTTCTTCTAAGACATTCTAGAACTGGGTGATGCAATCTCTTTGGTGATGCCATAGAAGAAAATTTGAGACATCCGGCGTCACTCAAGATAAAGATGTTGTTTGCTTCAGTCAAAGAAAATGATTGAATGCAGTATTACTATTATTTAAGAATTTTATTTTTATTATGATTCTAAGAAGCAAGAGATTATTTAATATATGTATATAAGAATGTTTCTGACAATTTAAATTGATTATCAATCAATAAAAATAAGTAGTCAATTGCATTGAGATACGTACAACGCCATCTGCCGTAAACATGGCGAACTATGATGAGAACGCGCTTGGATTTCGGTATATTGAAAAACGAGGTATCGAGTGTTTGTGCAGTTAGTACGCCACCATGTCGCTAGATGTCGTGGTATGTAATGTTTTATCAGTGTAGTGTTATGTTAAATTAAACATGTAGCGTGTCGTGAAATTGTACACGTTACAAAATAATTGTAAGTGTAACAAACGAAAATGTAAAATGTCTTAAAAATAAATTAGAAATAATGTTTATTGTAAAGGGAGTAATAATAACAAAAAAAAACTATACATATACCTAGTCAGGCCATAAGTATTGTCACACAGTAAAATCTTTTCTTTTAGAATGCTGGCCACAAAAAAGTTTATAGAATTCGAATTTCGAATTATTCATGAAAATAAAAATGTATACTTTTTAGAATTTTATTCATTTTTAAATATGGAGTGGACGCTTAAAGAAGACCTTGTTGCAGTTATTGCGTTGCATCGTTGCGGTTACGCGCCAATTCAAATTTTTGACATACTGAAAAATTTGAATATAACCAAAAGATTCGTTTATCGCACCATCAAACGATACAATGAAGACTCTAGTGTAGATGACATGTCAAGAAGTGGTCGCCCTCGGTCTGTCAGGACTCCAGCAGTGATAAAAGTTACGAAGGCGCGAATTCAAAGAAATCCCAAACGTAAGCAGAAACTGTTGGCCCTTCAGACGGGGTTAAGCAGAACAACGGTGAAAAGGGTGTTAAATGAAGACTTAGGGCTTCGGGCATATCGAAGAAAAACAGGACATCGTTTGAATGCTCGTCTAATGGACCTGATACTGAAGAGATGCCGCGCTTTGTTGAAGCGGTAGCCGGGAAAAAAATATCAGGAAATTCTTTGTTCGAATGAAAAAAATTTTACCATAGAAGAGAGCTACAACAAACAAAATGATAAGGTGTACGCACACAGTAGTGAAGAAGCAAGCAACCGTATTCCGCGTGTCCAACGAGGTCATTTTCCATCCTCGCTCATGGTATGGTTGGGAGTTTCTTATTGGGACTTAACTGAGGTACATTTTTGTGAGAAAGGTGTAAAAACGAATGCAGTTGTGTATCAAAATACAGTCCTGACGAACCTTGTGAAACCTGTTTCTCATACCATGTTCAATAACAGGCACTGGGTATTCCAACAAGATTCGGCGCCAGCTCATAGAGCGAAGAGCACACAAGACTGGTTGGCGGCGCGTGAAATTGACTTCATCCGGCACGAAGACTGGCCCTCCTCCAGTCCAGATTTGAATCCGTTAGATTACAAGATATGGCAACACTTGGAGGGAAAGGCGTGCTCAAAGCCTCATCCCAATTTGGAGTCACTCAAGACATCCTTGATTAAGGCAGCCGCCGATATTGACATGGACCTCGTTCGTGCTGCGATAGACGACTGGCCGCGCAGATTGAAGGCCTGTATTCAAAATCACGGAGGTCATTTTGAATAAACTTTAGTGCCATAAGAATCTATGTTTTGTTAAGTTCATTTTGGTATATAAATGGTTACATAATGAATAAACTTGTTTCAATTATTTTATATTAAACATGTGACAGAATTTATGACCTGACTAGGTATATCTATATAAATACATACCTACTTAATTAAACAAAAATATCACTAGTATATAAAATTATATATTTGACAAGAAATCTATATCTAAGTAACTTAATAACTAGTACTATGTATTAAAAGTAGTGGTAATATATGCCTATATTTATGATAAGAAAATAATGTATTAATAAACTTAACAAGTAGTATAAGCTCAATCAAATCAATAGATCATACAGTACCTTACTGATTAAGTCTAAGTAATTTAAGAATGTAATAGAATAAGTTAATAAATAAAGAATGAATTCAAAAAAGTACAGACCATAGTCTGTGGAGAGAAAAACTATCATGGTTATGAACACTATTTATACTGAAAACGGGATATTTACCATGATTTGTGAGTATTTGAGTATCCCGATATTTCGGCGCAGTTGCATGCGCCATGATCACGGGTAAACTGATCACGAGTTAAATAATAAAAAAAAAACCTAACCTAACCTAACCTTTTTTTTTTTTTCGAGGAGTAAATCTGCATCCAGATACCCGTATTGCATGCAAGGGTACAATACGGGTTATGTGGGGTTGTCGAACTCGACGACCCACTAAAACCTCCCCGGTGGCCGGCCTCCATGCATGTCAAAAAGCTCTGGGACCTCACAAGAAACGCACCAGAGCCCCCTCTCACGCATTGCCCATAAAGAGCACGTCCCGGGGGCAGTTGCCCCCAGCACCCTCGCGGTGCACAGCTGCACATGCCACATTATGCGGCTGCCCTCCCTAAGTCCGCTATCCGGGTTGGCCAGAGCCCTCACTCCGACTACCCACGGACCCGAAAAGTCCCCTGTTTGGCAGGGGAAACCAATACTCTGCCCCTTTACGGGGCGAGCGGTGTGGGGCGGCCGTTGCCTGCCCCCCGCCACCGCTTTCTCCGAGCGGGATCGGCCTTCTCCCGATCTCGCTCAGCGGCCTCTTTCCGAACCAATACGGTCTCACAGAAAGAGGCCACGGCCCTCCAGCCGTCCTCGTTTGCCAACATAGCCGCTACTACGCTTGGCAGACAGAGGTCCTGCCCGATCCTGGTGATCAGGTTCCGCCTTTCCACGCACCACGCTGAGCATTCCTCGAGCGTATGCTGGGCGGAATCCCGATCCTTCCAGCAATGGTGACATTGCGGTGTCCGTTCTCGCCCGATCCTATTCAGGTACTCACCGAAGCACCCGTGCCCGGTAAGCACCTGAGTAAGTCGATAGGTGACATTACCATACTCCCTCCCTAGCCAGGCTTCGAAGCTCGGTAGAATTGCGCACCTTGACCCTCTGGACTCCCTGGACCTCGACCCCCTGGACCTAGATCCCCTGGACCTAGACTCTCTGGACCTGGACCCCCTGGACCTGGACCTCCTGGACCTGAACTCTCTTGATCTGGACCCTCCTGGACCTGGACTCCTTGGACTTGGACCCCTTGGACCGGGACTCATTGGATTTGGACTCCCTGGACCTGGACCCTCTGGACTCCCTAGATCTCTACTCCCTGGATCCCCCCTAGACCTGGACTCCCTAGACCTGGGCCCCTGGACCTGGTCTCCCTGGACCTGGACCTCCTGGACCTGCAAACCCTGGACCTGGACTCCCTGGACCTAGACCCCCTGAAATTGGTAGAAGCAATCGAAGACGATTGAAATGGAGTAAGTAATCAAAGAAGATAATAAGATAGAAGAAGAGGTAGTAGAAGCATTGAAAGAGGATGACGAAGTGAAAGAAGCAATCAAAGAGGACATCAAAGTGGAAGAAGCAATCAAAGAGGACATCGAAGTGGATGAAACAATCAATGACGATGACGATATCAAAGTTGAAAAAGCAATCATTGAAATAAAAATAAGTCTGAAATAAAGATTATTATTTTTATTATAATTATCGAGGATGAAGAAGCAATTATCGAAGATGTAGAAGCAATAAAAGAGTATATCTTCTTCTTCTTCTTAGCGTGTCAAGAGTTCTACGTTTTCATTTATACTATGTTGGACAGGTATTTGGCCACAACAATAGCATTAGGTGAGGCGGTTATTAGGTCCTCTATCGTGCAGGTGTTCGGGCACAAAGGGCACATTAGCAAGTGCTGCATTGACTACGCGGGATCACCGCAGTCGCACTGCGTTAAGTTAGGGACCCTGAATCCCCATTTGCACATATTAAGTCTGCAGCGGCCAACCTGGGTGGGAACCTGTTTAAGGACTTCCAGACTGGCCACGGCAGATCTGGTGGTTACTGCTCTTGTGGGGTGATAAAATCAGGCGGTGGGGAGTTACTTTTTATCCAGTGTGCGTCTAGCGGTAGCCGGGTCATCGCTTGTGGCGGGGTGCGTGTAGAGAGCCTCCCCGCGGCGCATTCTAGAAGCAGCTAGGTCACGGTAACGCAGTGGCCTAGGCTGACTAATCTCTACAACACAATGGTTCTACAAAATCCTCTTGCAATCAAAATGCAATCATTGAATATATCGAAATAGAAAAAGCAATCAATAAGTATTATCGAAGAGGAAGACGTATTCAAAAAGGATAACGAAGTGAAAGAAGCATTCAAAGAGGAAAACAAAGTGAGAAAAGCATTCAAAAAGGATGTCAAGGTCGATGATGACAATAAATTAACGATTCTACCAAAAAATTGTATTATTATTTTGTAAAAGTTTTTGTTAAAGCTAGTCATTTAAATACCCCGCGCAGTTATTCACGCGCGCATGCGCGATCAATCGATGAGTGAACTGTTGAACTTTTGAACACATCTGTTCCGACTCCTCGATTCCATTCAATCATTCCTTTCCACTCACTTTTCCGTCCGCTCTGCCAGCGTAAACAGGCAAAATTTATCTTACATCACCGTGTCCTCAAACAATATCATCAAATCATTTAACGCACCATAAATCCAGCACATAACAACAAAAACGTAGTACGACTGACACAAACAGCCAAGGGGCGCCCCTCCGACGAGAAAACAGCTTCCAGTCGGCTTCGAGATTTGGTGAGTTCTTCCCGACCTTTTTCGAATTCCTCCACATCAAATATACAGTCCACTCTCTCTATCAATTCAAATTGAAAATCTTAACAGTTTGCCATACCTAGCTCTTTCCGTTTAGGAGATACGAGCGATTAAAGCTTTCTAGGAATAAAACATAATTTTTTGAGAAGATATCAAAGTTGAAGAAGCAATCAAAGAGGATATCAAAATGGAAAAAGCAAACAAAGAAGATATTGAAGTAGAAGAAGAAATCAAGGAGGATTCGAATTGGAAGAAGCAGTCATCAAAGAGGATATCAAAATGGAAAAAGCATTCAAAGAGGATATCCAAGTGGGAAAAGCAATCAAAAAGGATATTAAAGGGATATCCAAGTAGAAAACGCGATCAAAGTGGATACCCAAGCGGATGAAGCAATCAAAGAAGTTATCTAAATGGAAGAAGCAATCAAAGGAGATATCCAAGTAGAAGCAGAAAGTAAAGAGGGTATCGAAATGGAAGAAGTAATCAAAGAGGCCATCGAAGTGGAAGAATAAGAATAAAGTTTATTTCACCATAAGAACATGCAACTTACATACAAAATTTAAAACTAAAAACAAACATAAATGCTATAACAGTACCTACATCATAGTAATAAAAAACAGAAAGATCATAATTAAATGTAGGTCATAATGTAGGCAGAACCACAGACCAGTATAAGCATAAAATATAAGTGAAAAAAGTTTACTTATACTGGTATGCGGTAAGACATAATGTAGGGTAGGTACGTGGATAGAACTTTCCAATGTCGAGAGAAGCTCCATCCACGCACCCACGTAAAAGTTTATGATTCTAAAACAACAAGAACCCAGAAGTGAAAATAATTAAATCATAAATCATAATCATTTATTGCCAGAATATAGGTTATACAGAAAGAAGTAACATTTAATATAAAATAGTTTCATTATACTCTACCCCACTCAGGGGCGTGCAATAAGCTTGTAAAGCTTTCATATTTGTATTCTTATAAATATATTGTTAGTAACATTACACTATTTATGTCAAACATTTAGTATTCAATTATAATTGGCTTGTATAAATTAGTTTATTATGCATATGTCCGAAGCGTATTGGAGTACGCAAGTTGTGTTTGGATTCCAAATTATATTATATACAATGATAAAGTAGAAAATATTCAACGTAAATTCTTAAGACACCTTAATTACCGAAGTAAAATCTATCGAGACTATGAATCTGGCTGCATTTATCATAAAATGTTGTCATTGGAAGATAGGCGCACATTATTGGACATGATGCTTCTATATAATATTATAAATGGTGGTATTGATCCCCCGGCCCTCTTAGCTGATATTAACATAAACGCACCCTATAAGCGCACACGTCATATTCGTGGTTACTCTTTTCACCCTCTCTTCAAAGCACAAACTACGCTAAAAATGCCCCTACATAGGCTGCTATTTAAGAATCCGGAACTGGCCACTGCATAAATAATATTTAAAAAGAAATTATCACGTTTGAAAATGGAACTCTTTGGCTGTAGAATGCAGGTTATTTCGTCCGTCTGTCAATTGTTTTCATTGTGTGGCGCGATTTAGAAAATTGCGTGTCATTATCACAATGGATTTATCTCGAGAAAATTTTCGTGCGATGATTTTTTATGATTTTCGACGTGGTCTAACTCAACAGCAGTGTATCGATCAACTCAGTTCGACTTTTGGGGATAAAGCACCATCGAAGACTACTGTGTATCACTGGTTTAGTGAGTTTAATCGTGGACGTCGTATGCTCACGGACGAAATTAAAGATGGTCGGCCTAAATCAGTTGTTGTGCCACGAAACATCGACGCAGTGCGTAAACTAATAATGCAAGATCGTCATGTGACATATCGAGAGATAGAGGCGATCTTGGGCATTAGTATGACGAGTATACATAAGATATTACACGAACACTTGGCTGCAAAAAAAGTTTGTTCGCGTTGGATACCGCACAACTTGACAATAGATCAAAAACAGGCTCGTGTCGATTGGTGCAAAAAAATTATAAATAATAAAAATACAATCGTGGTGCATCAAAAGCTGTATATAATATCTACACAGGTGATGAATCCTGGATTTATGCATATGACCCCGAAACTAAGCAACAGTCAACAGTTTGGGTCTTCCAACATGAGCCGAACCCAACAAAAGTTGCTCGTGCGAAAAGCACTTTGAAGCAAATGGTCGCCTGTTTTTTTGGTATAGATGGACACGTGGCTACTGTACCCCTAGAAAATTGTAAATCTGTTAATTCAGAGTGGTACACGACCATTTGTTTGCCAGAAGTCTTTGCAGAAATCAGGAAGAATAATCCACAACGCAGAATCATTCTCCATCACGACAATGCAAGCTTCGGGTTAAACGACCCGATATTTGGAGGGTGAAACGGTGGAATTAACGGGTCATCCGCCATATAGCCCTGATTTGGCATCCAACGACTTCTTTTTATTCCCAACCGTGAAGAATAAATTACGTGGTCAACGATTTTCAACCCGAGAAGAAGCCGTTGAGGCATTCAAAAATCATGTTTTGGAGATACCGTCTTCCGATTGGAAAAAGTGCTATGAAAACTGGTTTCACCGAATGCAAAAGTGCATTGATCATCATGGCGAATATTTTGAAAAGCAATAAAACCATATTTAACAGTCGATGATAGTTATTTTTTTTTATTCCGGATACATAAATAGCAGCCCTCGTATTAATCGAATTTGTTCGACTTACAATAAACGTTTTTCGAGCGTGGATATTATGAATATTAGCAAATCTTTATTTCGCACCAAAATAATTGGTCAACTGCTTAATGTTGACCAATAATTCTTATGGCAATTAAACGTTACTTACACAGGTTTTTTAGTTTATCTTGATGCACTGAATGCATGCATGCTTGTATTGTAATATGTATTTACTTAGATATAATAAACGATAGGTATTTGGTGTATCAATGGTAAAATGTATGAGTTGCTTTATTCCGTTTGCTAACTTATGATAGATATGTTTATTATAATTTGTAATTTTTATACACATTACATACTAATAAATACTAATATATACTAAAAACATAATATTTATTTAATTTACACAAATATATAACATAATATAATATGTATATATAGTACTTAGTTATTTTTGTTTAATTGAAATATATCTTTATGACTTTACTTACTTAATTACTACATTGACTTTACTTAATTCACAATCACTATGTTTTATATATTGTCACTGTCATATGTTAATTGTAGGAACTATCACTGTATTACTAAGAGAGACCTTTAATTGGCTGTATTATTGTAAATATATAATTTTAAAACTGTTATATTTTTGTAGCTGTTGGTCTTTTGAATAAAATAAAATAAAATAATTATTCTCTGTCAAATTAATCATGTCATTATTAATTAAAGTATTCCTCTAATGTATAAAACGTCTTATCTAAAAGCCATAATTTTAATTTGTGCCTAAATTTAAAAAGTGGCAGCTCTTGAATGTTCTTTGGTAAATTATTAAACATTTTTACAGCCATTACATATACATTATTTTTATAAATATCAAGTTTACAATGTGGTAGATAAAGTCTATTATGATGCCTTATATGCCTTTGCATTTTGTCACAGTGTTTTAGAAATCGTTTTGAATTTTCTTTAACTAAGTTACATATACCATTTATACACATACAGGCAATAGGCATGATTTTATGTTCCTTAAAAATAGGACGACAGCTTTCAGTAAACCAGGCTCCACATAATGCGCGAACAGATTTTTTTTTGTGCTATAAAAGCTTTATTAATGTTTGTCAAGTTTCCCCAAAGAATAAGACCATAAGAGAGAATGGAGGAAACATAGCCATGATAGGCACTTAGCGCAGCTTGTTTTGATACATTCAATCGTAGTTTTCTGAGTGCAAATACAAACCGATCCAATTTATTACATACAGAGTCAATGTGAGCCTTCCAGTTGCAGTTCTTGTCAACTATTAATCCTAAGAATTTTTTTGTACTTACTTCTTCTATTATTTCATTTTTAAAGTTAATATTTAATGTCAAGTGCTTTGAATTATAATAATATGTTTGAAATTGTATTAATTGGGTTTTTTTAAGATTTATTTTAAGATTATTGTTGTTTAGCCAATTGTCAATTTTATTCATTGTTATAGTAATTTGAATTTTTAAATCATGGTTGTTTTGTGCTTTAATGGCAATTGTAGTATCATCATAAAGTGCACTCATGTTTAGTTATGTTAGGAAGGTCATTAATGTACGTTAGAAAAATAAATGGACCTAATATACTTCCTTGGGGTACCCAACATTTACTCAATCTCAGCTTTGAAGTATGCATTTTTTTACATTGCTTGAAATTTTTGTGATTTCTGTGCATTGACTGCGATTTTCTAAATAACTTTTTAGCCAAGCAAAGGCGAGGCCACGTATTCCGTACTTGTATAACTTGTTTAATGCTATTTCATTATTTACAAAATCAAACGCTTTTGTCAAGTCAAGAAATAAGGCCGCCATTTTAGATTTCTCATTAAGCCCTCTGGTGATTATCTCAATTAAGTTGAAGCAAGCGAGAGATGTCGAACAGTTTTTGCGGAACCCAAATTGCTCGTTCTTCAGCAATTTGTTCACTGACATAAAACTACTAAGTCGTTTCAACATGGCTTTCTCGAAAATTTTTGAGATTACGGGTATGAGAGTGATGGGTCTATAATTGTTCATATCATTTTTTTTTCCCTTTCTTAAAGAGTGGTTTTACTATAGACGTTTTCAGACGATTAGGAAATACTATTTGTTCAAAAGAGAGATTTACCAAATAACTTTAGTGCTCTGCAAATAACGGAGCACATTTTTGCAAAATTTTTGTATTTATTCCATCATAACCTACTGCGTTTGTTTTATTTAAAGATTTGATAATTTTATGTATTTCATTGCCGTCAACGGGTAGCATTAACATAGATTTATTATTGTTAGGAATTGATGAATAAATATCATTGGAATTAGACGTCACATTTTCAGATTTAGTCATATTATTAAAAAAAACATTAAATAAATTGCATATAATATTGGGATCGTTTGTTATTTCATTATTAAATTTTTTAATTGTATCTATTTCTGTCAACTTAGGATTATTATTAATTGTGTCACTTATTATATTCCAAGTTCCTTTACACTTGTTTTGATTATTTTCTATATATTTTTTGTTATGGATTTTTTGTGAAAATTGAATGCATTTTTTAAGAATATTGTTTTAATTATTGTATAATTTCGAATTGTGTTTTTTATTATGTTTACACTGTTTGTATTTTAAATAGTATATTCTCTACCGTATACACGATTTTTTTATCCCTTTAGACAGCCATATAAAGTTTTTGTCATTACATTTAACTTTTACGCGAATATATGGGAAACATAAATCATAAAACAGCATAACTAGGCCATGAAATGCATCGAATGCCTCATTTAAATCATTTTTATCATAAACTTCACTGAAAGACAGCGATGCCATAGATTGAGAAAATTTTAAAATATTTTTTTGGGAATAGTCTCTTTTCGTTTCAAACCATGTCATAGGCGAGACCTTTTTAGTCACTTTAACTGAAATTGTCTGCGCTGTTTCATGATCAGATAGCGCTAGGTAATATAGCTTAGATTCAACGATTTTTAAATTGCTTACAATGTGATCAATACATACTAATTGTCTAGTGGGGGTGTTGATATGTAGAGTATAGTTGTAATTTTTTAGAATGGATTTAAGTTCTTGAGAAACACTATTGCTTTTTACGATGTCTATATTCCAGTCTCCGCAAAGCATTATTTTCTTTTTCTTAAATTTTCTTGACAGGGTAAGTAGCAACTCCGCTAGCTTGCTTAGAAAAAATTGTGCATTTGGCCCTGGTACTCTGTAAATGCAGATGATTATTAGGTTACACGATGAGATATCAACATTCGAATGTATTATTACATGCATAGTTATTTGTTAATGTGAGGGTTTTGTATTCTAGTTTGTTTTTTAGTAATATGCAAGATCCACCTCTGCTTTTAGTCTTTCTTGAAAAATGTGATGCCAGTTGAAAGTTTGGTATTTTTAGTAATGATTCATTACCTAGCTTAATAAAAATCTCAGTAAGACATATTGCATCAACCTCCAGTTGTTCCTTTTGAGAGAGTTCCTGAAGGGCTACAAGGATAACAGATCCGCTTTTTTAAGGGCTCCTGCTATATTCTGATGGAACAATGTAATTTTGCTATCAACTTTATTTGGTTTATTTAGTTTGTTAGGCAGGAAATAAATGATTGTTGTTTTGATTTGCCTGTAGCGGTCTGAAGTAGTATGGTATTGTTCCTACTACGGCACTTGGTCTTGCAATATCTTTGGCTACAAATTTGCTAGTGTTATTATTATTTATTTCGTGATTTATCATGTAGCTTACGTGTTTCAAATATTCAATGCGATTGTAGTAAGATTTATTGTTGACTCCAACGAATTTACAGTTTGCATGTGTGTTGATAAGAGAAGCTATATGGTTGTTCAAAATGCTCTCACGCAAGTAGGGATTGTTTTGAACTTGCAACACATACACATTAACGTTATGTAATTCATTTAATACGATGCATAAGTCTTTAAAAGTATAAAGGGGTTTTTGTCATTAGCACCGATGCACAACACTACCACATCATTCTCTCTTAGTTCATCTTTGAGAGACTTACAGTAGCTTATTGATTCTAAGCATTGCGAACCTGGTTTAATGAAAGAAGTAACGTGGTAAATATCGTTTAAAATGGATTCTCTTGATTTAGTCAATTGTTTCGTTAATCCTTTCGCTTGTTGATCACCTAAAATTAGTAGTTTTCTATATTGTCTGTCATTTTTTTCTTTACATTCTCCGTTTTTTCTGCTATTTATTTGTACTTTTGGTGTGATTGCAATTGTGGATTCTATTTTTGATGGACCAGTCACTTCACTCTTCTTCAAATCCCTTATAGGCGCTTTAGGAGTAATTTGTCTGTCAATAGCTGCAGACAAATAATTGTTTTTCCGCGGGGTAGAAGATTTTCTGGGGGCACTCATACTAAACGATTTTAACAGTTTAATCTGAGATTCTTGGGTTTGTAAATTCTTTTTCAACTGGTGATTTTCAAGACATAGCTTATCGATTTCTCCTGTCGCCATAGTGAGTTGCAGTTTAAGATCTTCAATCTCATTCTTAAAGTGTTCAATGAGACTTTTATTTCCACTGTCAACACTTGTGTCGTTAGGGAGACTGATTGAACTCAAGTCAACAACCGTAGACTGCGATTCCTCAGACAATAGATCAGTCTCAGACTTGTGTCTGTGCAATCGGTTGGGGGGATTATTTTGAGTCACTTTTTTTGCTATGGGACTTGACATCGAGCCTGGATGTTTTGATGTTGTTGCGGTTGTGGGTGATGTTGCATATTGCCTAGTTAATTTAGGCTTTGTTCGAATTCGACCTGCAGTTTCGTCAATGCATTGCCTACATTTCCAGGTATTCCGTTTTTCTATGTCTGTAGTGCTGAACTGTTTTGGTGTGACATTAGCACACGGTAGATCCAGATGCTGTTTGCACGTAGAACATATTAGAAATTGTCGTCGAGGTAGAGCGGCTTTACATTTATTGCATAACTTTTGCTTTGCTTTGTTCAAACATTTTGTGCAGGTCGTGGAGCTCTTCTGTTGGTGTAATATTTCTTGGCTAGTTGTGTATACAAATTTTCCACAAAAAAATAAAACAAAATAAAACGTGCAAAAAGTTAATTTTCCTGAGAATTGAACTCGGGGTTACGTTTTGAGAGGTGATGCTTCCGGACGCTAGGGCGGTTGGTTTGCTAACAGTGTAGGCGAAAATGTTGAGTAATTAGTGAGTCATATGGTTCAATACCAAACTGTATTCGCTGCTACCGTCATTATAATTTGTAAGAAGTTGATAAATATTCCACTATTTGATCATTATCCAATGTTTAGCACTTTTTGTGTATAGATAACAGGTAGTAAAAAGTAAAGAGAGCTTGTTTCATATTGTCAACTTGTATTGTATCCAAGATAAAATTATTTTGCTGGTTATCACTGTTCACCACACTTTGTCAACTTTTCACTTGTTATACTTATTCGTCTTTATTGTTTACACTTGTACTTAAGAGTTCGAGTGTTATTATTGTTTTAGTAGTAATTTAGTCAAGAATTTTGTCACTTTAATGTTTTTTAGATATTATTTTGTACGGAGCTGATGTTTACATGATAGCAGCGCAATCTTTTGTTCAAAAAAATAAGGTAAGTATTGATTGGGTGAACACTAGCCCTCACACTAGGATTCCATGTGTCGTGAGCAGCTAGTTTCTACCAGGGGTAATAAAAAAAATACTAAGAAGGATTTCAAAAATAAAAAAATTAAAATTGTTAGATATATCTTAATACACTTATTTAATAAACCCTGAATATACATAAATAGGTGTGGACCTAATAATGTATCCTACTAATTCAAGAGGTTGCGGCATCAAAAACGTGCAAATTTTATTCAACTTATACAACTTACAGCTTAACTAATTTTACAGAGTCATATGAAATAGATGATCTAAATAAATTAAACACTTAAATACCTATAGCTTCTAGAAGAAGCAATAAAAGAGGAAACCGAAGTAGAAAACACGATCAAAGATGATACCGAAGTGGAAGAAGAAATCAAAAAGGATATCAAGGTCGATCATGACAATAAAAAAACGATTCCACCAAAAAAGTGTACTACCATTTTGTAAAAGTTCACTATGCTTATTTGCTTCCGTTTAGAAGATACGAGCGATTAAAGTTTTTTAAGAAAAATCATAATTTTGTTAAGAGGATATCGTAGTCGAAGAAGCAATCAACGAAGATATCGAAATGGAATAATCTATTAAATAAGATATCGAAGTTAACGAAACAATCGATTAGGATATTAAATTTAAAAAAGCAATCAAATAGGATATCGATTGGAAGAAGCAATCAAAGAGGTTATCAAAGTGGAAGAATTTATCAAAACGGATATCAAAGGGAAAGATGCAATCAAAAAGGATATCCAAGTAGAAAACTAGATCAAAGAGTGGAGAGTAGCCCAAGTGGATGAAGCAATCAAAGAGGTTATCTAAATGGAAGAAGCAAACAACGGGGATATCCATCGCAAGCAGAAATTAAAGAGGGTACCGAAATTGAATTTACTAAGGAAGTTGCCTTATCCCCTCCAAAACTAAAAAAATGGGACGTTTCAAAATGATGATGATGGATGTTCGCATAAACATGAAAATTTACTAAGAAAGTTGCCTTATGCCCCTCCAAAAACAAAAAAAATGGGACGTCTCAAAATCATGATGATGGATGTCGCATAAACATGAAAATTGACTAAGAAAGTTGCCTTAAGCCCTTCCAAAAACTGACAATTCTCGCGAAGTGGCATGGAGCGCCGTCGTTTTGGAAAATCATATGCCTGATTGTTAACAGGTCCATATTTTCTAATAGGCCGTTGAGGTTATTTCGCAAAAAATTCAGGTAGGCCTCGCCGTTCAATCGGTCAGGTAGTTCGAACGGACCAATCAGCTGTCCGTTTAAGATACTTGACCATTAGTTGACACTAAATTGTTCTTGAAAGTTCGATTCGCGTGCTAGGTGTGGATTCTCGATATTCCAGGAATGGTAATTGTGGATGTTGAAAATCCCACAGCGCTAAAAATGTGACTCATCGGTCCACAAAATAGTTTTGATAAATTTTCATCATTAGCTTGACGCCGCAGCATTTCTTGACAAAACGCCACTTTTCTTGTGTAGTCTGCGGGCTTAAGCTGCTGGACTTTTTGTATATGGTATGGGTGAAAACCTTCTTGTTGAAGAATTCGGTATGCCCGTGATTTCGGGATTCCGATTCGGCGTTCTATTGTTCTCACACTGACAGAAGGATCTCTTGCTACTTCTTCCAACACTGATTCCACAGTACCTGGGTCATACATTTGAGATGGACGCCAGGTTCTTCTGCCTGATATGCGGCCTTCCACGTAAGAGTTATGGACCCTTAAAATCATACGATGATCAGGCCAAGCTTCGGGCTGAGGATCACCTCTATTATGTACTTGCTCCCTGTACCTACAATCTGGCAGCTTCAGAAGCGTTTCCTCTTGCATAGCCATAAAAGTAATGCATCTCGGCGTAATCTTTTGGTGAAACAGACATACCTAGCTCACCAAATTAATGTGCTCAAATAGTCCGTTGAGAAGGCCAAGTCCGTATACACAAAAACAAATCGTAATTGCACTCAGTTCGTAGAGAAAGCAAAGTTCGTCGAAATCCGTATACACAAAACCAAATCGTAATCACACTCCGTAAAGAAAGCAAAGTTCATCAAATATTAATAAATTGAGCGTATATAGTACAGAGTGTGTATCGTAAGGCGCAAAGGCAGGCAAACGACTGGCCCAGCAGAACACAATAGATCAACCCTCGCGCCGCAACCTTCTCCACATCACTTTGTCATGCTCACGGCCCAACTGCGACTCAAATTGTAAATTCCGAGAATGCATTTTGAATACAAAAACATAATAAAGCTTCGGTTGCGCGCTGCTCTGTTGTCACCTGGAAGAGTTACAGACATAGCGATAATTCGGTCTCTTATCGGCCCATTGTTATTACAAGTAAAAGATTTGCGCCCACGTTTACAATCCGGATCATGGGTGAGAACACAACCCGTAAAATTAATAAAACTTAAATTACGCATTATAAAAAAAAACTCTAAAAAGCTTCCCTGCAGTCATTTTTGGTTAGTTAACAAACGAATTAAGCTTAGGAATGATAAAATGGTCAAAATCTATTTTCTAATCAGATACTTTGCTAATTTTAAGAATTTTCCACCTCGCTGTCTTTGAAGGCCGATTTTAGCCAAAGTAGCCCATTATGTACTACTTTTGATTAATGATTATGAAAGCTGAGAGTCTGGAGAATTTTTAAGACTTATTTAAGAACCATGAAATCATTTGTTAAATTTTTAATTTAAAGTTGAAAATTTAAGTCATAATGAATTATGTCAAAAAATTACATTCGGTGAACCGAATGTAATTTTTTGACTTTACATCAACATTTTTATAGTTTTCATCAAAGTCACGTAGCTGATTATTTTATGCATAAAAGAACAACTCATAAAAGTTCAGTAGCAAAAAAAATGTCAAGAAAGTTTTCTACTTTTATTAAAGAATTTTTTAAGTTGTTTAAGTCGAAAAATTTTTTTTTCACTTCTGTCAGCACTCCCGGAGTGCCACTTTTTTTTCTTTTTGGACATGGCATTGAGGCATTTTTAGTTAGACGTTTTAAAAATTAGACTTTCTGATCAGGACACATTTTATAAAGATTTTAGTAGGTATTTTATAGGTATATTTTTGGAGCGCAAATGCAAAAAATACTTCGCCACGTAACGGTTTTTTGAGCTCGGCATGAAACTTGATAGGTCTATTTAAATTTTCTTATTTGTTTTTTTATAAGAAGTAACATAAAAAAACGAGTGTACTTTAGACCACACGAGTGAAGTAAAACTTCTTTTTTAAAATAGTAATCTATAAAATTGTTCAATTACAAAATTGTCCACACGTCTATAGGTCGATCAATCTATGTTCATTCTGGACAGACGTTTTTTTTTTCGATTGGACTAATCTCGCTGTTGGCCTCTGAGGCCGTTGCAGCTTAACCGAGCTTTTGGCAAACACAGAAGGTACTCAGCCCTGTAATTTTTTGATGAGGCAACTAGCGCAAGGGCACCACTTAGGTACGAACCTCGGCTTGGGCTGTTGCCGGGACGGGGATAGGAGAGAAACGCCCGGGTACGTGCTTGGACCTCGTATAGGCGGCGACTGAAGGGACTCGTCGACCTGGCCGGCGAGGTCGGTGTATTTGTGAAGTGTTTGCTCTGTCTAAAGTGGATGACTCTTCCGCATTAGCGGAAGTGATTTCGTCATCCGGGTCTCCGAGAACGTGTCTCGGACGACGGAGGGTTTTGCTGTGTTCGGACGGTTCTATCGAATAGTCCGGAATGGTATGTACCAAAGGATTCGGATGATGAGTGGCAAGTTCATAATGTCGCTTGGAAGCGAGCTTGATGAACTTGGCTATTGACTCTATTTTCAAATCACGATCTAGATCGTTATTGCGAAAATACCAAGGCGAGCCTGTGGCTTTTCGCAAGAAACGATTTTGTACTGTTTGAATGGCAGCAACTTGACGAGAGTGGGCGAATACTACTGAGGAGTATGTCATGATGGGGCGAATGCAAGCTTTGTAAAGGGTCATCTTATTTCTAAGAAACATTTTACTTTTCCTGCTTAGGAGTGAGGACAGTCGTCCTAAGGTGCACTCTGGACAGACGCAACTCGCACACTCGTTTGAAAATATACTAAACGTAACTCTGTCTCTTTCTATCTTCACTAACTTATATATCTCTCTCTCATAACTAACTAACTTTTATATTCACCAGCTTACTCCCGAGTCCCGAGTAAAGAAGTTTTACTTTAAAAATATAAAAAAACAACATACTGTACAAAGTATCATGAACTTACAAACGAATTCGAATCGATCGGTGACGCCGAGGAGTAGTTAGGAAGCAGAAGACTGAAGAAGAGGCTGTAGTATAGACCAAAGAAGTATACTAGCTTTGCTGTAGACGACCCGGATGATGAAAATAGGGCTAATGTGCGTTCCGTTTCACGTGATGAAATGATTCTAGAAAATCACGAATCCATGATCTCTAAAAGTAACCAAAAAGTAACCTTCAGAGTCGAGTAACCTGACGAAGGTAAAAGTAACCTAACAGGTCACAAAAATAGCCTTCTGGCAACGCTGATTATTTCTCTATGCTCACCAAGTCTGGACCACGGACTTCACTGGACGCGCAACTCGGCTAGTCTGTGGCGACCTCGCCACAGACTATGCTCGCTCAGCCAGCAAGCAAGCAAAAATTAAATTGCCATAGAGATAGAGATCAATGCCCTATAGTTAAACTAATATATTTTCTTTTTTTGATCGTGGTATGTACGTACATCACTTAGAAAATATTTATCAGTGCCGTTGCCGTACCGTGTTGTTCAAAGAAGGTTGTATTTACTTCACTTCTTGTTAGTGGCCAAAGAGAATATAATACCTATGTTAGTGGCTACTGTGACTAGGGGAGTAGGTTGTACTATATTTTAATCTAAGTTGGTCTGTTCATCAATAAATGTTTTTTTTCGCATCCTACAAATATTAAAATTCTTCTCTCCTCCTTAGATCCATCCGTGTACCAATGTTTAGAATCTTTCATTTGTACAAATAATAATAATAATATATAAAATCACAAATTTGTGAATGTCAATTTTGTAAATATCTCTTATCTTGTATAATTTCTCATTAATATATCCTCTCCTGATCCTTTCCTAGTTTAGTGTATATAACCCGGGTTTTGTATTTATTCTGTTTCCCTAATTTTTTTTTATTTGCCAATGGCAAATGCACAAACCGTGCGACGCCACAAAAAAAAATGTTTTTTTAATCCATAAACTTTCTAAATATGAGTTTTTGTACCATACATTAAGCCAGTCCATCGACACTGCATAGAAGCTGAATTATGAACGTACTTTGTACCAACAATTTAATATAAAAATAATCCTGTAAATTAAAACGAGTACCGATTCTTTTGGGTAGCAGGTGTCTTCACGTCTATTTGATTTAGACGCATTATACCTTTTTTACTGTTGGTAGACCTGTTGAGTTATTTTAATCTATGGTTTGGTTGGATAAACATTGTGTGTAATTTTGTTGTTGTGGAATTATTGTATTTTACAGTGTTTTAACTCCTTTACGAGTGTATTTGGATATTATGGGAGGGAAATCCCTAAGAAAATGTGAAGTTTGTGGCATTAGGCGTGTCAGAAGAAGATATTCTGGCATATTTTTAGCCCGATTTCCACTTGACCCGGCCAGGTAAAACTTAGTGTATTTCAATACCAATTTACTTTAGCTTGTATTTGTTAGTTGTTTTTACTCATATTTGTAGTGGATATCATGTAAATACTAATTTAATATGTAAACTGAACTATTTTCACAAAATTCATACATTGCGCAAATACAAATAGTGATGTGATGTGAACAATTTATCGATAAACTTTTTTGTTATACCTAGGTGCCGTTTATGGGTAAAGTTGACAGGAAATGAGGACTTGGCGTACTTACCTATTCAAATACTAAACGAAAATAAATTCATAAGTGGCAATCATTTTGCAAAAACTGCTTTTAATAAAAAGAAAAATAGATTGAAAAGGAATGCCATACCATCTTTGCCAAATTCTAAATGAATAAACAATAAAATTAGAAGAACAGTCTGCTAATGTTTTAAAAATAGCTCAACTGCGAAGTGCTGCTAAGTAATGTACGTGTTCTTAACTTTGATAATATTTGTGCTACATTTATTAGTAGAAAAATCTCATAAAACATCTCTTTTTCAGGTCCTGAGTCAACTGTATTTTATAGCTTGAAAAACCAGTACCTAACGTTGTTTCAAATGTAAAACTTGATTAGAATGGTACAGTCAGCATCAGAAGTATGATAGCGACTAGGATGGTCAAATAATATATACTGTGAGCAACTGTCAAATTTTGCGTCAATTAATTAACATACTTCTGATGCTGACTGCACATACAGGTTATATTATGTTCAATTAATAACAGATTTTTATGGCGTATATTTATTTTCGTACGACCAGCACTAAGGTGAAAAGTAGGTAGGTGCAACTACGAAAATCGAATATTTATCGATATCGATGGAAAAGCATTATTCGTATTTGTCAAGCCCTAATAACGAATTGGCTTTTACAGCGTTGGTATTACTTTTATGTTGCCAGGTTGGTACAAAGTACGTTCATAACTCCGTTCAGTGGCTTGTAAGAAAGTGCCGACTCAACGTAGTGATTATATCCTCTTTGCATTAAGCTATAAGTTGTTTTCTTACATTTCGTCGAGCAGCATTTTCTCGACTTTCTCAAGATTTGATTAGGTATAAAACAAGAACAATCTTTAATATACATTTGTTTTTTTTATTATATGTGTAGAATAATTTGGTGTACAAACTTCAAATAAAAACGAGTGTGCTTTTAGACCACATAACCAACGACTGAAGTAAGACTTATTTTTAAAAATATTAATTATGATAATTATAAAATTTTCATTCTGGACAGACGCAACTCGCACTCGCACACTAACGTTTAAAAATATACGAAATGCAAGTCTATCTTCACTAACTTATTTCTCCCTTTCAACTTCCGTCCGCACTTTTCGTAACGCATTCACCAGCTTACTCCCCAAGTCAAACGTGCGTAAAGAAGTTTGACTTATTAGGTATCATAGAAATTTCATCAAAACCAGTTCAGTAAGTTGGTTAAATTTTTGTTAGAAAGTTACTTGTAGCATACTTTATTAGTCATCTAAATATATAAAACAAAGTCGGGTTAGAACAGCTTGACCGATTTGTATAAAATTTGGTATACCTACATATATAGATTATGATCAGGATTAACACATAGGCTACTTTTTAACCAACTGCGCAGAAGGATGGTAATGTTTTTATTGACAAACCACGCGAGCGAAGCCAAGAGCAGGTAAGCTAGTAGATTATAAAGTACAACTATACTGAACAAGTATGGAGGATGATTCAGACTTATGTGAATCTAAAAGTGAATAAAATTGTAACAATACTTAAGTGTTTATTAAAATATATTTTTTTTATTTATTAAAATATTTAGTTTTATTTAAATATACCCTATCCTAATTAAACAAATAACAAATTATTTTTATCTATAAGGTATTGAATGAAGTAGGTAAATTTAATAGGTAGTTTGTAGTGAGTAATATAAACGCAGCCTAACATTTTTAAATAATGATTACACCCACTGACCAATCAGTCGCTCATGGTGCTAGTGGTCATCCTTTTCACTTTCATACAATTGTGCAAGAAAGAGCATCCTATATTGAGCTGTTGATGTCCGCATCACGTTCATGTGAATCACTTGTTCTGTCTAAATTAAATTATGCAGACACTGTTTATGGCCCTAGACTGCTTGCCAGAACTGAAAAACTTCTACGTGTTCAGAACGCTTGTGCTAGGTTCTGTTTTCATATACCTCCTAGGGCACATGTCACACCTTTTATTAACAAAGCCAAAATGATAAAAATGACATGGAGAAGATATCTTCATTTTGCTATTCTTCTTTTTGGTGTTATTAAAAGTCGAAAACCTGAGTACCTATTCAACAAACTGGGGTGGTTTCGAGATGGGAAAAAGTATGACACAAGAGCGGCTTCTCAACTTCTACTGGCAACACCATTACATGGTTCTGCAGCCTTCCATGGCAGCTTCCGCTATGCCGCTACCAGGTGTTGGAACACTATTCCACCACCTCTAAGAAATATAAATAATGTTAACGTGTTTAGGTTAAAGTTAAAAGTCCATGTTTTTGCCCTTCAAATCAGCCAACCATGGTAGACATAGTAGTGTCTCACTCACTTTCTTCTGTCGTCACTCTGTTTATAGCTTGGCACGAATTAATAAAAAATTGACAGTCATGGTTTGTATGATTTTTTTGAGTTAGTGATCTGTAGAAGGTGCTATCTTATAGTTGTATAAATGTCTGGGTGTCCGTGAGGTCAACACTGGCCTCAGCAGAATACCAGCACTGCAGTATGGCACCATGCTGTAGCAAATGCTGAGCTGAGGACCCTTTCTCCACCACATTTAAAATTATTAGATATATTGTATTTTTTGTGTCATTTGTTTCTGTGTCCATTTGTGGTGGTCTGAATTTCTTTCTTTCTTTCTATATTAGAGATTATCAGCAAACAGAGTATAGGCAAACATCTAAACAATGTGCAGAAAAATAAGAAGCCCTTTGTCCTAACAGTGTCAGAATGAGTTACAAAAACTGGCTAGGATGGAGAAGTTAAATGTTTTACTGTGGGCTTGAGGCATAATTTGTCTCCGTGGAACTCAGTGTTGAGTAATTTGCAAAGCATCTTCAATTTCTTGCTTTAGAGTTAAGAAACCATTATTTGTTTTATATTTTCCATTTTCACTATTAGGATGTGCTAAAATTGACTCCATTACATTATGTACCATTTGCAAATCAAATTTCACATGATTAGTACCCAAAGTGAACGCATCGGATGTATTTACTTGGCCTGCTAAAAGTGCCAACCTTTTATTAGCAATATATGATAAAAAAAATATGAATGATTCGTAATTAGCACCACATAAAGCCTTTAGCAAGATTTGACACTCAGAAGAGTAATCAGGTGAGTCCTTGAACTCCTCAATCTCATGTTCCACCTCACAAAGAGACTTGTTAAGAATCTCCCACATAAACTGGATGTTACAGCCATTGTTCCAATTGTGATTTATTGAAATAGTATCCAATTGATTCTCAACCTGGTGATACCAGCCAGATGGCACAAATATAGCATCACTCTGTTCCTGAATAATCACATATTGCTTTGTATCAATATTTATTTCTGGGTCAAACAACAGTTGCAGTTTATTATGCTTATCCTTGAGTTTTTCCTCTTCTCCAGGTGGAAATAAAGTCCATTTCTTTCTGCCAGTAACATTAACTGACCAGCTAAACGAACTATAAACATCCACATGTAAAGGTGTCCTGTAAAATAATACACACAATGAATGATATAATTTCATTTGATGAATGGAAAATTGCAAGTATTCCTGCATGTAAAACTATACTCACCATGAATCTTTGGGACCAATGTAAACAAACTTAAAGTCATCTTCATCATTATCATGTGCATATTCATTGAGCCAGTCAGAACTAAATATTTTAGGGACTGTGTAAAAATTATCATTTGGACGCAGCTTTTTCAAGTGCAAATCCTTCAGGTAAAGTAGATTACTTTTCTGGTCAGTTTGCATATAATTCATAAACTCACTCACTTTCAAGTTACAGGTGCGTTGAGCATAATCGAGTATTTCATTACAATCTGCAACAGGGGCTTCTATGTCCCCATAATTGTGTATTAGGTAGTCATAATTTATAGCACCATTTTTGATCCACTTCTCTGAGCATTCCCATGTTGAAGTCACGTTTTTAACAATGCATGGCAAGTTTTTTAACAAGTGCTTTTCGAAGAAAACTTGATATGTTAAGTTGCAGTTATCGTAAGTTGAATCTTCTTTATTCCAATCAGTATAATCATGTTTGGGGACATATTTACCAGCTTCTAATTCAACTAACATTATTTTCCAGACTATTATTTTGTCTGAACTCACCTAGCCGGCAATTTTATTTGAAAACGCCAAGTAGCACAATTCGTATTTATAAGCCATGAGCTATTTACTATGGATGGGCCTTCCTTGGTCTCAAATAAAAAAATCACAATGATTTCCCCTCGCTTTCTAAATCTTTATTTTCCAAATGGAGAGTATTCTCAGTCTATTTCAATCAATTTATTTTTTCAGTGACCATTCCAATTCAAAATAATTCAATGACAGTTCGTTCGTTAGCTACGAGTTCATTGCATTTAGAATAGTGTCTTGTCTGTCACTGTCAGTCAGTCAAACTAGTCAAAGTGCGTGTGATAGAGTACAGTCCGTCTAAAACGTTAACTATATTCTGTGGCTGGCAACACTTCATTAAAAGTCAATGTTGTCACTTGCTTGTCATTGTAATGTAAACATTGTTTGCTTTCATTCATTTGAATTCTTGCTTCAATTCTAGTTTTTATCCAAAAACTTTACAAACATAAATTGATAAACATTTGAAAAATGAATAAAACAATCCGCAGCGGCACTCGTGGAGTAATATACAAAGTGTTTATGCGTTGTTTAGCCGAATTCCAAGCCGGCAGATGGAACACGTTTATAAACGAACAGCGGATCTGACTGGTAAGTTATGAATTAATGTAGTACTTTTAGTCACTTTACACTCCTTTAAATAGTAATGTCTTATCCAAGAGTGGTCTTATCATGAAATATTTACTTTTATATGTACAGATGAGGTTATGAAAATAAAACTTATTTATAGTGCGTGTGACTGTTATTATACAACTGTGACTGATACTTAACAATATAATTTATTATTTTCAGGTAAATCCGAGAGTACAGTGCGACGAATAGTTTCGGAAGGATCCAAAACTAAAGGAAAATTCAGTACTCCTGCTAAACATAGAAAGGGGCGACCAAGAAAAGAATTAGACGATTTTGACCAGTGTGCAATCCGACAAAAAGTGCATTATTTCTATAGTGTAAAAAAAGAAGTCCCTACACTTAATAAAATACTAATCATGGTAAGGGAAGACCTTGGTTTCAATGGAAGTCGAGCACATTTACACAAAATTTTAAAATCTATTGGTTTTAAATACAAAAAATGTAAATCAAACAGAAAAGCTTTGATGGAAAATACTAATATTTGTATTAAAAGGGAAAAATATTTAAAAGTTATTATGGACAACCGTAACTTACCTGAAGAATTGCAAAAAGATATTATATATCTAGATGAAAGTTATATTCACTCATCATACAAATTAAAAAATTGTTGGCAATCTATTGAAACCGAAGGAGTTATTCAAGATATCTCAAAAGGGAAAAGATGGATTCTCATCAATGCAGGAAGTGAAAAAGGATTTGTACCAAACTTCTTATTTTTAGTGGAAATAACAAACAGGAAGACTATCATTCTGAAATGAATAGAACAAACTTTAATAAGTGGGTAACCAAAAAGCTCATCCCAAACCTTGAATATCCTTCCATTATTGTAATGGACAACGCCCCATATCACTCGATTGTGAAAAATAAGGCTCCCACAACATCCAGCACAAATGCCGAAATCAAATTATGGCTTGAAGAGAATAATATTAATTTTTATTTTGACCCTACGAAAACCTATGCTTTATGATTTGGTGAAAAAAAAAATAAACCAGCACCAGTTTATAAAATTGACAAGTTACTGAGTGAGCATGGACATACAGTCGTAAGGCTGCCACCCTATCACTTCGACCTGACCCCGATTGAACTTATATGGTCTTTGGCAAAAAGAAAAGTGGCAGCACAAAATGTTGGATCCAGAGATATAAAACAATTAACCGAAGAGGCTTTTGCTTTTATAACTCCAGTAGATTGGAAATCATGTTGTGACCATGTGAAAAAAATTTAAACGGAGTACATTGTAAGAGGCCCCAGGCTGTATCAAAATATAGAAGAATTAATTATAAGAGTTGGTGAGGATAGCAGCAGCAGCAGTGAGTCTGAAGCAGAATCAGAAGATTCCTGTCTGCCTAGTACTTCTCAGCAAGATTCTCCGGGGGCAACATGTCTGGTGTCGAATATTTAGATTTTGATATGTTGGACGACTAATTTTATGAATAAATATTTTATTAATAACACTTAACTCTTGTTTTATTATTTTACTAGCTGCGCCCTCTAGTTATTCCAGGTAATAATCTATTCCTGTGCCAAGTTCCATCCATCCTCACAATCTTCCGTATTTATAATAATATGCATTAGTAGAATTTAACCACAACTTGTGATGTAAAGTGGTTATGCGAAGTACTAAGTTAGCTTAGAATCATAAAATATTAATGCCAATAATACAATAAATAATTAGCAAGTATCAAAATCAGTTATTATATAGTATAGGGTATACCAGTTAAACGACAGTGGCACCCTCATTTTTTGTGTACTCTTTTTAGACGGACTGTATTTTCGTCTACGGCGTAGACAGAATATTTTCTGTCTACGGTAACGATAGATCAAGGAAGTTAATTTCCTAGTTGATCCAAGGGTTTAACTTCCTTGTGATAGAAAGTTTAAGAGCTCGTCTATCTCCTATCATCCTTTCCGTCTACGGTTTACGGTAATGTTAGAGCAAGGAAATTAATTTCCTAGTTGATCCAACGGTTTAATTGGGTATCAACGGATGAGACTCGCAAGGGACCGGAAAGAATGGCGTAATATAGAGACCTATATTCAACAGTGGGTGCAGACGGGCTGAGATGATGATGATGATTTTAATTGTGTTTTACTTAAGTAGTTTTTCAAGTGTAACGATTTAGATAATGTCTGTAATGTTATACTTTAATTAATAAATTGAACTTTATCTTCCTTGTGAAAAAACTGCATGAGTTCACATGAGATCAATACATGTCGGACATATCTTACGATATCAGTTTGCATTTCTAAGGCAAGACTTGTGGCGGGACGATGGTCGGAGGCTATCTATCTGTAATATATTATACTTACTTAGTTGATTAAAATGTAACTTAAATATACTCATATTTTATTAAAAATATGCAGGTGATAAATACGAACTAAACTTATAATTCAAAGGACTTGTTTTATTGAACATTTTTTATATTTACAAACAATTATATATTCTAAGTTATTCTGACATAGATTCTGTTTCAACTTCATCTTCCATTTCATATCACGAGATAACGCACGACCCATCTTTGAATATTTATCTCATGTGCGTCTGACATAGACAGTCCGATACAAATAACACTACCTGCCGCCACGAGCGTTGACGGCGAACTGACAGAGCGCAGCAGCCGATTCTCCCCCCCGTCTCACCGCGCGCATACCTCAGGGAGTGCACAGCACTAATGGTCACACTATAGGAAGTGAGTGACGCTTTTTCTTTGCAGTTGAGAGATGACAGAACAAACAGACGGACTTGTCTTTATGGTCTGTGGTCTAAATGTTTTCTGAGCTGAGAAAAACGCATCACATCATCTACGCATCACATTAATCACCGCCATGAATGACACTTCCAACTTCTAAGGGATAACAGTAGAAAATAAAAAAAGGTTTTGTTTTAAATTACATTTTAACAGTTAATATATAGTTATTTCTAACAAAATTATGGAAATTATAATTATGTTAACTTAAATTTAATATAATAACATTAAAATAACAGTGCACTGACCAATATTTTTGAGTCGAAAAGTTCAACCAACGACACTATTTTAGGCTGGCAAGATGAAAGAACGAGACACACGGCCTCCAAGGTTGCTATCTCTCTCTGCTCGGATTAGCCTCTGTGTAAGGCGCAATAGAAAATATACTTTAAAATTATTAGTGTAACAGAGTTAATTTTAGTAATTACAATTTTTCAAAGTAATCTGTCCTGTTTGTATATTAATAGGCCCATGGCTGAGAACGTTCAAGAAATATAGCTGCATCTGTGTTCTTTTTCGTTCAAAAAATTAAAAAAATTGGAGGTTGGCACTTGGCTTTTAGGCAGAGATTAGAGAGTATCCTCTTACTAGTCTGTGGATTAGAGAGAACTAGAAGGGTAGTGTAGTATAGTTGAAGGGTTGTGTTTGGGATTTTTGTTAGCACACTACGTTTATTTCCGCTGAATGTAGAGAGGTTCAGCTACTGTACACGTTTATATTAGTAGATTTAGGCCTAAGTAGTCGCGGTGGATACATCTAGCTAGTGGAATTTATTTTATATACAGCAAATACGGCTAAAATATATAATATATATATATTAATAAATGGACTTAGAAATTCTGCATCTACGGTACATACCAACCGTAAACGCGTAAAAGTATTTTTTTATCTATGGTCATAGACATAGACAATCACAATTTGTATCGCATTATCGCACGCAATGGAAAGATACTGAACGAAAAAGAAACTATCTATTTGTCATTTCGTGATGGCGGTGCTTGGGGAGTACGCTTCGCTAGTTTTTTTGTGAAACATACGATTGCGTGTTTTCGTATTAATTTATTTTGTTGATAATCGTTTCATTGTTTTGCCCATTTATCAAAAAATTATAAAAGAAAGGTGTTATCATGTTTTTCTGTGACATCAAATATTCATTTTTATCTTCAGTTCTTGGCGCTATTAGCCATTCCAAATAAAAATTAATTTTGCTATTGGAAAAATAAAAGTTCGGAAAGACAATTGAATTGATTTTACAAGTTCAATAAAAAACCGATGTTTTTCTTTTTGTATGAGTGATTAGTGTGTAAACATGAATGATGTTCGTGATAAAGTTGTTGCCGGTTCTTCGACGTGGGAGAGTGGCACCACTCACAGTGATTCCTCGCCTGAAATCCAATCTTCACCTAGTTCCAGTGGCGAAACTCCTCACACACCCGGGGCGCCGGCGCCTCTAGCCCCGCACTTGGCTGCAGAATTACATCCTGATCTCATCCAGCAAGGCTGGCGCAAATACTGGTCCAAACGAGAGAACCGGCCCTACTTCTGGAATAAATTATCTGGTGAATCTATGTGGGAATTACCAGCCGTGAAGCGGGATTTTGATCCAATAACTGATCCATTGGGTATCTGCCACACTGGTCCATCTGGTGCAGGAAACATGACTCCTGGTGGTAACAAGAGACGACCTTCAGAAGATAACGGGCCTCCTCCTAAAAAGTTTGTTCTAGCTGGTCCATGGGATATTGAAGTGCCCACAAATGTCGTTATTTATGAGCGTCCACCAACTATTTGTCCTCATCCACATCCAGAAATAGAAGGCTTTAGATTTACACTAGCTAATAAACTAAGGCAATGCTATCAAGAACTTTGCCACACGAGGGAAAGCATAGATGCACCAAAAGACTCTTTTAATCGCTGGCTGATGGAAAGAAAAGTGAATGACCAAGGCGGTTCTGATCCCCTTTTGCCAAGTCATTGTTTTCCGGAAATTTCTAGGTCTATGTATGAAGAAATTATGAATGACATTCCTATAAAACTGACACATCCTAAATTCACTGGAGATGCAAGAAAACAATTATCGAGATATGCTGAGGCTGCCAAAAAGATGATAGAATCTAGAAATGCATCTCCTGAGAGTAGAAAAGTTGTGAAATGGAATGCAGAGGACACATTCCAGTGGCTTCGAAGAACCGTTGGGGCTACTTATGATGACTTCCAAGATAGACTGGCACATTTGCGGGTAAATCCAAGTAGACTCTACTTATTGGACATGTACACTTACAAATGGAGAGACTTACAATACCTACCTTTTTTATATTACAGAGACAATGTCAACCACATCTAGCAGAAACAGTAAAGGCATCAGTTGAGGGCATTTGCTTGAAGATATACCATTTGTCTGCGGAATATGCTCGCAAAATAAGGGAGAAACACAGTGGTTTATTAAAGGAAAATGGAATTCAGGTAAATTTTTAGTTTTAAGTTATATGTATTGCATTAGAGTAGAAGAGAAGAATAATCCTTAATTTGGTACACACAAAATGACACATGAAACAATTATGAAGAACACAATTGAATTTATGAAACCTACAACTATAACTTCTAGAAATAAATATTATACAGTATCTACATAATTAACATCACCTAAGACCTTCCCGAGGACAAAAAGTTAAATTTAATCATGCTAATTAGAAAACAGACCAGACAAGAAAGTCGACCGACATTGCCTGGAAAAGCTACAGGTCCATGAATACACTCACGAAGGGCGATCTTTCATTATAACTAAAACTTCAACTTATTTATATGTGAATTGAGCCTTATTTTATCTGTTTTTTACGGTGGAAAATTTATGCATGTCCTCCTCCACTTTCTCTCCAGCTCGGGGAGAGCTGAAGAGGTCTGTCGGACTTACTATAGTTTAACGACCAATGGCATAACGACTTAAAACCCACTGATATTCCTTCATTCACCTAAGTACCAGTGCATCATCAAACCACCCATCTTGTGATGAGTGAGTCGATGCTGTACCAGCACTTGACAGGGCTTCGGGGTCCCGGTTGGATTCAACTGCGGCCCTGTCGGTGAATGTCTGCCTTAAGCGGACCCTTCTGACTATAACCTGGGAGGGAGAGGAATGTCCTGGAATATAGAGGACATTCTCCGGCGTAGGAGGCCTGTGCAATGCAGTTAGAGCTCCCCGCACCCGAACCCTACTGGCTCCCATCGAGCGCAAGAAGGCGAAGAAACTGTCTTCGCCTTCGTTTTTTTTTATTTATTTCTAGTTTATATTTTAATCAAATTATTTCATTAGTATGTGCTGGCATTATATTACCTATTATTATTCCATAGTTATCTGTATATATTTTAATTTTATACGACATGTAATTTGCACGCCACTGTGGCTGAATATGGTGAAACCATTTAATTTTGTAACATCTGGTATAATTTTACCCATGTTTTGGCAAATAAATAAATCTTTATCTTTGACAAACTCACAAGTGATGTACACAAAATTGACAATTAACAAATTTAAAAACGTAATTAAACAAAATCTTTATAAAAAAGCCTACTATATAATATCGAATTACATATTTAGTTAGATGATAGAGAAACTTGGGATTGAAATTGCTCCAACTCGTTCAAAAATGTTACAATTTAGACGTAATTTATTTTCTTTGTTGTTATGTATTCTAAAAGGATCATTAAAAAAACAACCAGCCTTGTTTCTTGCCTTTCTTTCCTGGCTTGGTCGCGAAGGAACAGGCAGTAAAATTGACGTTTCAAAATGATCCTTGTGATTTTAATGAATAAAAGATTTTGACTTGACACACTTTTTATCGCGCGGGGAAGCAGCCAGCCTGACCTCGGTGGTAGCTACCCTCTTGGTGAGCCGCATTCAGTTGCTGGGGCTAAAGGTGGCACTCAACAAGACGGAGGCCATTTCTTTCCACGGTAGAGGGAGTAGGCCACCAGCTGATGCCTATGTCTTAGTGGATGGTATGCGGGTCATGGTGACCCCACACATGGTATGTATTCTGCCTGCCTTAACCTAGTCCAGTCAGTCGAAGCTCGGGGCGATCGAGCGCAGCATTTTAGGTATCAAGAGAATCGACAGTATTTGTAACATCTAGCTGCGCTCAAAAACGGGAACCACTGACGTGGGCATTAAGGCTGTCAAGTTATAATGGGATTGGGTGGGTTATGTCGCTTGTATGCAAACTGATAGGTGGGCCGAGGTCGTAACTGGATGAGTTCCCGCATGATAGAAGCGACGCCTTGGAAGGCCTAAGAAACGTTGGCGTGATGATTTAGGGACTGGCATGATTTAGCACAGGATCGAGATAAGTGGAGAGATGAAGCTTTTGGCCAGCAGTGGGCAAGCATAAACTAGTTTTTAAAAAAGTGCCACTCTGGGAGTGCCGACAGAAGTGAAAATTTGAACAATTATGAGATACTTACATAAAGAGGTGTCGGTAACGGTATATACATTATGCTGAGCTGAACGCCATTTTGGTACGCAGACACATGAGTCGAACTTGTTTTATTGGATTCAATTGTATCTACTGTTCCTTTAAATTATTTCATGTGTCATTTTGTGTGTACGAAATAAATGATTATTCTATTCTATATACACCTCAATACAGAGGTGTGTCGCGAGTTAATGGCTTTTTCCCATCTCAAACAATTACGAGATCTTATATACATAGGTGCCGGTAACCAAGTTCAATGGTTTTTTCCCATCTCAAAAAATGCCTAACGCGCCTAAAGAAGTTCTTACTTCAAAAACATTGTTCTCAGTAAGGTCCATAATTGTATGGACCACCCTATGGCACTTGTCTCACCGCCGCCGCCGGCGATGAGCGAGAAGCGAGTAGAGCTAGAAACGAGTTGGCGAGAAGCGAGTGTGTAGTTCCTATAGTTGTCTCGTTGGGCTATAAAGCGAGTGAGCGAGTGCGGCGGGCAATACTCATCATCTCACGGCGTGTGTTCTGACCGCCAAGCGAGCATCGCTGAGCGAGTATCGTTGACAAAATAGTGAAGACCGAGTTCTCGCCGGCAGTGTGAACGGCCAGCGATCAACTATTAATATACCTGTCTCTTTTACTGACACGGAATTTATATCTTTTATTCGTTTCTTGAGTGAGAAAATAGTTGATAGCTAATCGCTTACTCGCCGGCGGTGAGACAAGTGCCTATTACCAGAAGGAAGCGGTAGTTTCTGCCACTTCAGTAAATTTATTTAAAAACTAACTCGACTAGTGGTACCCCGAACTGAGATCTCGCGGGTCTCCCACAAAAATATATTAAAATATAAATAGTATATTTACAATCTATGACTATTAAAGTATCCACGAAATGCATGTCCAACTAACTTGACTTAACAGTTTCATTCAAATTACTAGTTCATGTTAATTAGTTAACTCTTTTTTGGGGTAGAAATTGCAGTTATTCTGGATACCAGACTTTTCCCTATGTGTGTCACTAAAACTACACGCATACTAAATTTCAGCATTATGGGGGTTTACTGGTGTACCCTGTGAATTTCGTTAAAGTTCAGGTTTTGTTATGGCTAATAACAAAAACTAAAAAGAAAAGTGGGGTCGAAATGTACCTTTCATTAGACATCCCACTTGACTTGATTGTCTCATTTAGATTTATTTACCCCTCAATAACTTAAGTGTCCTGTCTTCTGTTACCCGTTTTATGCGAATATTTCGAATAAGTCTGTGGCTCGGTTGATAAAGAGAGATAAACAAAAATAAATACACCCAAAGTTTGGTTCATCAAAACTTAAAAGATCGAAAAAAATTTTTTTTAAACATATCACATTCGTCAAATAAATTAATTTGTAACTCGCGTTCTCGTAAAATGAGCAATTGAGTGAACTATCTAACCCTGTTTTCACCCAAAAAATGAGTCGTAAAGTTTTTAACAAAAATATTGTCTTCTTTGAAATGCGTTTAAAAAATTTTAGTGTATTAATACAATATTTCAAAAAAAGATAACGAATAAAAACTGCGCAATTTTACGGTTCAAAAGATGTCGTTTATTCGAAAGTAGAAAGTTTATAAGTTAAAATTCACATACTATAACAAAGTTCAACCTTTTATTACATAAAAAAAAACTAGAAGTGTACTATCCATTAATTATTATAATATGATTTTTTTAAAATCACATATAAAATGATGAAACGCAACGCGGCCACTGGCAGTCCCCCATCATGACTTACTCCTCAGTAGTATTCGCCCACTCTCGTCAAGTTGCTGCCATTCAATTAGTACAAAATCGTTTCTTGCGAAAAGCCACAGGCTCGCCTTGGTATTTTCGCAATAACGATCTGCATCGTGATTTGAAATTAGAGTCAATAGCTAAGTTCATCAAGCTTGCTTCCAAGCGACATTATGAACTTGCCACTCATCATCCGAATCCTTTGGTACATACCATTCCGGACTATTCGATTGAACCGTCCGAACACAGAAAAACCCTCCGTCTTCCGAGACACGTTCTCGGAGACCCGGATGACGAAATCACTTCCGCTAATGCGGGTGAGTCATCCACATTAGACAGAGCAAACACTCCACAAATACACCGACCTCGCCGGCGAGGTCGACGAGTCCCTTTAGTCGCCGCCTACACGAGGTACAAGCACGTACCCGGGCGTTTCTCTCCTATCCCCGTCCCGGCAACAGCCCAAGCCGAGGTTCGTACCTAAGTGGTGCCATTGCGCTAGTTGCCTCGTCAAAAATAAAATTATAGGGCTGAGCGCCTTCTGCGCTCGCCAAAAGCTCGGTTAAGCTGCAACGGCCTCAGAGGCCAACAGCGAGATAAGTCCATTCGAAAAATAAAGGCCACTAGCAGTCTGCGCCGAGCGCTTTTGGAGGGAGGACGTGCCGCTCTTTGTCACGAGCACTATACATAGTTACGTATATATAATACTATAGGCAACAGCATACAATTATAGCGCGACCGAGTGATTTGATCTATATGGATACTTACAGATCTATAAAACTCATTGACATCATTTTTCGCCCAGATGCCCCCTTGTAGGGTAGAAATGTTTGGTATGATCGTATAGAGGGAGTTTCGGTGAGTTGGGAATAAATCCTAAAGTCCCCCTTTTGTCCCCCATTCGCTCCAATCCACCTCGTATCTCGGAAAGTATAAGACTTAGAGCAGGGATCCCCAAACTACTTTGGACAAGTGACCCCTTTTCCAAAATGAACTGTTACCTCAGACCCCCATGTCCAAATTACCTACTTTTAAGATCGACCCCCTTATTCATGTCCGCTAACTTAAAACAGCTGATACAGTGTGTTATTTTTCATTCTGACTTAGGTCAATAGAAGAAGACAGAGTGAGAATTAGCAATGCTTTAAATTAGTTAGCAGACTATTATGAATAAGGGGGCCTATCTTTCGAAGAAAAAACTACAGGTCTAAAAGTCTACTATTCCTCAGACAGCTTCATATGATCTTAATATTTTTACCAGAACACTGCGTCTTTTTCTTTGTAATAAATATATGTAAAAGTTGAGGATACAAGCTATAAACTACGTGTAGCAAAAACAAGATCCTTAAAATGTTATTCATAGAAAATAATTCCAAAGTCACAGCAAGAGACTAAGAAAGAGGGTAGATCAGGGATCCCCAAACTATTTTGGACAAGTGATCCCTTTTCCAAAATGAACTGTTGCCTCAGACCCCCATGGCCAAATTACCTACTTTTAAGATCAACCCCCTTATTCATAATGGTCCGCTAACTTAAAACAGCTGATACAGAGTGTTATTTTTCATTCTGACTTAGGTCAATAGAAGAAGACGAGTGAGAATTAGCAATGCTTTAAATTAGTTAGCAGACTATTATGAATAAGGGGGCCTATCTTTCGTTTTTTCCTATTGATACAAAATACCTAGATACTAAGGTACCAATTGGAAAACTTTGCACTTGGTTAAGTGAGTAAAGTTGACTTCATCAAAATTTACCAAATAAAAAGACATACAATTCAGTAAATATCAAGTTTAATTTATAATGATTATTACAAATTAAGTACTTAAAGAATCTTAAGTAGGTAGGAAATTATATTTAAAAAAGTATTAATTCGCAAAGAGAAAATAAAACATTCAGTGTGATGGATGAACCTGGTGACTATCTACCAATCTAGCTACACCCGGTTCAATATTGGTGAGTTGTAGCCTTAAATCTCCACGTTCGTTGATTTTCAAACGGTTTCTTTGTTTCGTCAAAATGTTTGTTACCACACTGAAGCTTTTTTCAACTAGGTATGATGATGGAAAAGCGATAAGGTATTTTTCAGCAATGTTCCACAATGTAGGATACTGTGTTTCAATGTTGCGTTGCAACCAGAACTTCTGATAGCCTTGGTTGAACTTCTGCTTAAGCTCTTCGTCTGTGCTGATGGTAATCAACTCTTCTTGCATTATCACATTGGCTTCTTCTATGGCTGTGGTATTGTACGGATTTATTATCCATTGAGGAATTTGTAAATTTAAAAGATCCTCAAACCTCTCCGTAAAATCTTTGTGTAATGCGTCCAAGTGAGTGACATATAATAAAATGTCATCTTGAAGCATTTCTGGTAATTTTGACAAATGCGGAAACTGCAAATATTCTTTTCTGCCTAAATTTTGTTTATAAAGGCTTAGTTTACCCACGAAGGCCGGTATTATTGATTTTGTTTTAATCAAGTTAAGATCGTCACCCTGCAGCTGCAAATTTACTTTGTTGAATATTCCAAAGATATCAGTCAAGTAATAAATATCTCTTTTACAATTGTTCAGATTTTCTTTCAAATTCGGATCTTTTTCGTGTAAAAACTCCAACACAGATTCAAAAATGCCTGAAAATCTTTCTAAGCAAGAGCCTCTTGATAGCCAGCGAACTTCAGTGTGCAGAAGTAATCGAGTAAAGACTTCGTCGTTTTCCTCACATAGCTGAGCAAATAACCTAGAGTTCAAAGAATTGCTTCGAATCTTGTTTATAGCATTTATTAAATATTGTAAAGACTTATGCAATCTAGGACTCAGCTTTTTGCTACTAAATGCTGCCTGTGAATCACGCAGTGAATGACCAGTACATCAGGCAGTTGTCGCTTTAAGTGAGCTATAAAACCACGATGACGACCAACCATAGACGGTGCACCATCAGTCGCAACAGAAACAATGTTTTTCCATGGAATAGCTTTGTCAGTAAAAAAATGTTCCACGGCCTGAAATATCGATTCTCCTCTGGTATCAGTCTCTAAATATGTAGCAAAAAGCAGTTCTTGGCACATATTTTCATCTTTGATATATCGAACATATCCTAACAACAGAGCTTCATTGCCGGGTAACGTAGACTCGTCCAACTGGAGAGAGAATCTGTTGGTCTGTAAGAACTTGCATAAAATGTTTTCCACATCCCGTCCCATCTCGTCTATGCGTCTCTGAACGGTGGTATTGCTCAAAGGTATTCTCTTTAAAATATCATGTGCTGGTTTGAGCAATACATTGTTAAGGACCTCCGCAATGGCTGGTAAGATAAGCTGCTCTCCAATTGTGTGGGGTTTCCCCGACGATGACGTAAACCATCATCGTCTTTAATAGATGATGACGCAAACATCGATCTTATGGATGGTCTTTTGTCTAGTTTTTCTTTAAGTGCTTGAAAAAATGACAAGGGCTTACTTTTTTTGTCAACATGTACTCTTGATAAGTGGTCATACATTTTTGAAGGATTCATGGTATCGTTACTGAATACTTTTTCACATATGAAACACATCGGCAAGTGAAACACATCGGCAAGTGTTGATTTGATGGAGATGCAATAAATCCGAACTTCAAGTAGTCCAAACCGTATTGTCTGCATTTTTTTTTCGTGTTTGCCATCATAAAACTCTCAGTAATCCTGCAAATAAAAAAATTTGAAATTACCTAAATAAAAAACAATAATAAACTGATAATTTACTGGTATTTTTTTACAATTGAAACAACTGAGGCAACTGCAAACTGTTGCAAACAATCTACACATAGCTCAACTGATCACTATCACACAGTGGGACAATGCTGATGCGCTGTGCCGGATAAAAACTGTTTGGTACTTACCCTGTTAATTTTTCATAAACTGCATGCAGATATTGTATGGTTACCCTAATAACTCGCGTAGGGAGCTCAGCATTTTGTAAATTCTTTTTCAATCACTTTACTTCACTTAATTTAACTATGTTATAACTTTGTAATCTCTTGAAATAAATGAGTACATATATGAGTTATTTATCGTTCAAGCTCCAACGAATTTCAAAACGCAAATGAACTTTCAACCTAAGTGCAAGCTCGTTAAATAGTAAAATATCGGGAACATGCTTGGACTTGCAACTTGATCATGAATTCGTTCGTATTTAATCGCGTAAGCGTCAAATAGAGAGCAAATCAAAACGCGCCTGAAAGACGTACGCTCGAACTCATTATCTTGCACAAACTTGTCCACACTGACTTGCCGAGTTTTTCATCTTGTACGAACTTGAGACTTTACATTACTACAACAATGCTATTTCCTACAAAAGTATTCATTATTCTTAGTACACGTAACACAACATAAACAATACAGTACCGACCTATCTATCTTGAAAGATTTAAATAAGAACTTGTGTTAATTAAACAGGGGTCGATTTTTAGACCTCGTCGACCCCCAAAATCAGTTTTCGTTTATGTCGACCCCTAGGAAACCGATATCGACCCCAAGGGGTCGGTATCGACCACTTTGGGAATCCCTGACTTAGAGCATTAGCGCCAAAACTAATGTTGCTCAGGACATTTTTTTATATACGAATCTAAAAAAAATTATATTTCATACAAAAAAAAATTGTCCCATACAAAATATTTTTGTGCAAATACCGTACACCGTATATTTCGTTTGCCGTAACTTTCATATTGTTTTTGTAGGGAGCCAAACGGCTTGTGGGCACTGTGAAATTTATATTACTGTATTTTATTTTTTGGTGGAGGGGCATGAGATAACTAAATGTTCAAGTTTATGCGACATCCATCATCATCATCATTTTGAGACGTCCCTTTTGTTTAGTTTTTGGAGGGGGCATAAGGCAACTTTCTTAGTAAATTTTCATGTTTATGCGACATCCATCATCATCATTTTGAGACGTCCCATGGTTTTTTTAGATTTTGGAGGGGCATAAGGCCTCTTAGTTCTTAGGGTTCTTAGTAAATTTTCAAGTATATGCGACATCTACAAGGATCACTTTAAAACGTCCAATGTGTTTTTTTTTAAGTTTTTGGAGGGGCGTAAGGCAACTTTCTTAGTAAATTTTCAAGTATATGCAACATATACAAGGATCACTTTCAAACGTCCAATATTTTTTTTTTTAGTTTTTGGCATAAGGCAACTTTTTTAGTAAATTTTCAAGTATATAGGCAGTTTGGTAATATATGCAAAAAAATGAAAGGGGTTGTTTAGATGAGCATAATAAATAAATTTGTGAAATGTTTACCAAAGAAATGTGAAATTTATTTTAGCATGTTAAAACAAACACTTTAATAAACTTATGTTGTGCTATTGCATAATGCTTGCCATCTAACCACAGACTGGTGACGTCTCGAGATATCTCTTGTTGTCCCTTTCTAACCCGAAACCCGCAGCCATTTCCGAAAGAGATATCAAAAATACATGCCTGCCTACGGTAGTAGGTACTAGCCTACCATAGATCTACGTTTTGAGTTATAAATAGGTAAGACGTAGCTACTAGGTAAAAAAATATCCCTTCAGGTGCCTCTACATTCGCTTGTTCTTTCTTCTTCCACCTACAAGCGATCGGTGTCACTGACTCGAATTATGATAGGTCGGAAGACAGGTATTTTTGGCCTAACCTAGGTAGGTACCTACCTACATTAATTTAATTCGTCGTGTCACTCACTAGTTCTTTCATGGTCACTGTGAGCTAGGTAGGTACCTACGTCATTGCAGTGATTAGGTTGAGATAGATAGGTATTAGAGCCCAGGTGGCGTTTCACAAATGCCTACCTCTCACTCAGGCAGAGTGACCAAGACTAAATTAGATAGGGTAGACGTGATCTTTGCAATGACTAGCTAAACTACAGAGAAAAATTTAAAAATAAAAAACAGCTGAAGTAGTATTTTAAAAGATTTATTCAATTCAAAATGAAGTACCTACCTAATCAATTTAGGTAAACTCGAGCTTTCCAACACTTTATTAGGCTGTCGACTGATAAATTAACGTGAAAAAGTAGTAGGTAGCTCTTACCTCAAATCGAGAGGTAAGTAGGAGGTGCCTTCACTTTATCAACGATAATTTGGCGTGTTTAAAAGTTCATTAGCTACCTATGTACTTTCAAAATATGTACAACACAGCTATCAGTTATTACGACATTTAGTTAGGTACCTATTTACAGAATGTACAGTTACACAGACACTTACACTAGTTACCTACAGTTATTATCACAGATAGGTATAGCTACTCTATTTTATTCACAAAAGTTGTTGCACGTACCTACTTGCCTTCTTGCTCTAGAGTCTAGGAAGAATAGCAAGGCCAAAGCAATGCACACGAACTCGTGCCAACACGTGACTCTGTCACTTCGCTCGATCCTTTGAGCTCGCCGCCCCCAATAGGTACTTTGTTTTGTAAACAGGGCTATGACCCAATGATACCTACTCATTAAATCACAGCTGTTATTGCCTTTATTTGTTTTTAGTTTTAAATTTAGTAGGTATGTAATTTGCATGTTCATTTTGGTGAATTAAACTTTATTCTTATTCTTCTCTTCTTCTTTGGCAGAAACCAGAATTGAAAAAAGACTCATCAATTTTGACAATGCACTAGATACCTATCTCTTAAAGAATTGGATAAAGTAGGTACCTACCTAATTGAAATAATTTCAATAAGTTTACCGTGGCTAAAGTGAGCAGTTTGCAGATAACCAATCCCGGGTCCACAATTTCTAGGCGTTTCCGGGCCAATGTCCACCTGACTGATGAGAATACCACGGGAAAATAACTAATAGCATATCGATATTCCGACATCTCTCCGCTCAGCTTTAGTGGAAACGGTCAAGCGGCATGTTTTATTTTATACAGTGCATTTGCATCGAAGTTCTAAGCAGAGAGCGCTTAAAGAAAGGACATAAGTAGCAAATCTTCGCTTTTGTGGATTAAGGTCTTTATTTTTGGATGTCGACTGCAAGCTTAGGCAGTAAGTTTTATATCGAATTAATCACCTAAACTTAGTCGATTTTCTTTAAAATTTGTATATATAACTAGTAGTTTTTTTTCCGAGAAGTCTTTTTTTATGTTTTGAGAAAACGTCCCTTGAATATCGTCAGTATATTACCAAACACCCTGTATGCGACATCTACAAGGATCACTTTGAAACTTTCAATATTATTTTTTTAGTTTTTGGAGGGGTGTAAAGCAACTTTCTTAGTAAATTTTTAAGTATATGCGACATCTACAAGGATCACTTTAAAACGTCCAATATTTTTTTTTAGATTTTGGAGAGGCATAAGGCAACTTTCTTAGTAAATTTTCAAGTATATGCAACATCTACAAGGATCACTTTAAAACGTCCAATATTTTTTTTTAGTTTTTGTAGGGGCATAAGGCAACTTTCTTAGTAAATTTTCAAGTATATGCGACATCTACAAGGATCACTTTGAAACGTCCAATATTTTTTTTTTAGTTTTTGGGGGGGCGTAAGGCAACTTTCTTAGTAAATTTTCAAGTATATGCGACATCTATAAGGATCACTTTGAAACACTTTTTTCCTCAGAAAATTATCCAATTGATGTAAAACTTTGCAAACCTGTAGAACTAAAATAAAAATTCCAGACTATACTAAAAACGTTCTGATCTGATGATGGAGTCAGGAGCTGTTCCGTGGAACTCCTCAGCAAGTTGTCCGATTGAAGTAAAACTTTGCACACCAGTAGAACTAAATTGAAAATTCTTTACTATACTAAAAACGGTTTGATCTGAGGAGTTCCAAGGAACAGCTCCTGACTCCCCTCAGAAAATTGTCTGGTTGAGCTGAAACTTTGCACACCGGTAAAATTCGAATGACATTACTTTAATTGATCAAGCAAAGCGAGATCTCTAAATCAACTTGGGCAAACCGGCGCTGTATGTATGTTTGTCCGAGGATAGATTTCGTAACGTTTATCCGATCATCGTGAAATTTAATACATAGGAAGGTAGTGATGGCACAATTTTGGTATGACTAATGAGCTAAAAATGTTGGGGGCTTATTGAGATATTGGGGTTCAAGTGGGGTAAAAGAAATTAAAATGAGGCTATCAGGTCAAGTGTGACGTCAAATGAAAGGTATTTATTAGTACTTTTAGACTCCGTTTATTTATTATTTTATTTTTCGTTATTACTTTATAGTTTTTGAGTTATTAGCCATGATTTGTGTAGCTTTAGTGACACAAATATAGAGAAAAGTCTGAAATCTAGAATAACTGCAAATTCTAATCTAAAACGAGTACTGATTAACTCCCATTATTTGTACCGTGAGTGCAACTGTAGGTTAAATTAGTTGGTTGTGAATTTCGTGGCACTATTATATACTAGTGGTTCGCCTAGAACTGAGATCTCGCGAATCTCAACAAAAATAAATAAATATTATTCATAACCTTTGACTAATAAAATAGTGTCACGAAATACAAAACCAACTACTTGAACTACAGTATTATACAAATAACAAGTAACGGGAGTCCATATTAATTGGTTACTTTTTTAGGGACAGAAATTGCAGTTATTTTGGATTTCAGACTTTTCTTTATATTTGTGTTACTAAAGCTACACAAATACCATATTTCAGCATTGTGGGGTCATTGGTGTACCCTGTGAATTTCGTTTAAGTTTAGTTTTTATGACGCCTAATAACTCGAATACTACACGGATGCAATAATAAAAACGGGGTCTAATATACTAATGTATCTTTCATTGGCTTTCACGGCCCATTGGACCTAATAATCTTATTTTTGTTGTTTTGCCCCTATTGAACTCCAATATCTCAACAACCCCCCAAACATTTTTAGATCACTTAGTCACACCAGGATTGTGCCAACACTACCTAACTATATATCAAATTTCACGATGATCGGATCAATGCTTCGAAACTTATCCTCGAACAAACAAACATACGTACATACGACCAACTTGCTTAAGTTGATTTGGAAATCTCGCTTCGCTCGATGATTTAGTCAAAGATTGTTAGTATTATTATTTTTTTGTTTTGTACTCGCGACTCGCGAAATCTCAGTTCGGGGCGAACCACTAGTTATTTTACTTGTAGAAATCTTGTCAGCTCATTATAATCTCGGAGTCTTCAAGTCCAGAGTGAACAGGTTCTATCTAGACAAGCTCGCTCCTTCTTCGAACTTACCATCAGATGAGTACCTAAGTGGTCTAGCGCTTAACAAATAACATAAAAAAACTGTATAATAAAATGAAAATACGAAGATACACAATATACTATAAATAAACATTTTCATTCGATCGACATGACAAAGGATCAAAATTATTTGTCCTATAATGAGGTGTATAAGTTCCGGGAGCCGCGCATTTACGAGTCGCGTGCCTGCCGGACTTCGTAAATACCTAAACTTGACAGCGGCAGATTTGGGAACGGATTCTTAATAACCAACTACTAACGTTACCATTTATGTCAACATTGTGACTTTCCCCACTGTATTATGTACAATCCTCAGCTATAATTCTTGCAAATATAATAAACAAATTAAATTATTATGTATTATTATTAATTATTACATAATTAAATTATTATTATTATATAATTATTATTATTAAATAAAATAATTAATAAAAATAAAATAAATAATAATTGTTGCAGGAGCTCGCAGGTCCTCTGCAGCAAGCAGCACTGCGTAAAGTGTGGTGCTATCCGGTTCAGTTCGCGGTGCCGGCGCCGCGGCCGCCGCTGGTGGAGCACTTCCTGGACCGCGATCAAGCCCTGCTGCGATACCTCGGCGAGACGCAGATACTGAACGCCACTTACTTGCAGAAGTTGGTGGGTTCTGTTATGACAGTAACTAATGTTTGCTTGCAAAGGCTTAGTAGCTGACCAGTCAGTGAAGGACAGTTTTAACTGGTCTGGTCAGTTATCATTATCACTATTGGTTGTATGGTTTCTGTGGCTATGTTGTTGCCACAATATGTCAATGTCAAGTCGACATTTGAAACGATTAGACTATGGAGATCCGAGGAATAAAAAGGTTGGTCGGTATTTAAATGGTCAGTTATCCCTGGTAATCAAATTGAGAGACAGTGAAACTGTCACTTAATATGGATCAGTTACTACTAGGCTTTTGGAAAGTAGACTATTTATTTATAAGAAACCTTGGCTGAAACAGTTGTAAAGCCATGATGACTAAACCAGGGTTGGCCTCTGACTCATATTAAATTCCAACTGTAAAGGCAGTTCCACAACACTGCACCACAACGTGTCCATCAAGTTGGAAGCCATGGAATTTGGTAGTTTCAACTAACCCAAAAATTGTGCTGAAATAGTGATAAATAGTGCCGCAAAGCCGAGAAATAGTAGCGTTGTAGTTTAGGAGATATTTAGGTCATTCGATGAGGTTTCTAATTTGACGTCAAGTTAGAACTCTCACCAAGAACGGCTGCACGGATCGTGATGTATTTATATACAAAAAAACTGTGCTGAAATATTGACGCCTGCATGCTAAGTTTCAATATTATTTATTCAATAGAAGCTGATATATCATAGCCTGCTAACTTGTAGCTTTGGTTCCGGCGAAACAGCAGCATAATAAATACTTGTACGTTCCAGGCTATTGAGAGTCATGGTGAGGCTTTGGCTGTATGCCTGGACATAGCCAAAGTCTTTGATCGGGTCTGGCACCGCGCTCTTCTATCTAAGTTGCAATTCACTGCTATAAAACAACCATTTACTTTAGGTCCACAATTCCAGAAAACACACTTAATCCTACGATGACTATTTTATGCGTAAAGTCAGATGAAGAGATAAGTGAAAGTGACCATACACAGAAAAAAACAATGAGCATTAGGATCCTGGGTGTCGACATCTCCAGTGACGTGCAGTTTCAGAGTCACTTAGAAGACAAGGCAAAGTTGGCATCCAAAAAGCTTGGTGTGCTCAAAAGGGCAAAGCTTCAGCAAGGGCTTCAGTGCGGGACAAAGACTGCTTCTCTATAAGGCGCAAGTCCGACCCCACATGGAGTACTGCTGTCATTTAAGGGCAGGAGCACCTGGATACCAACTAGCGCCGTTTGGCTCTGTTCAAAGACGAGCTGTGAGAATTGTTGACGATCCCATTCTCAAAAGTGGTATTGAGCCCATAAATCTCAGGAGAGATTTTACCTCCCTAATGGGTTGTGTTCAGAAGAGTAGTTTGACATGGTGCCTGCAGGTTCCTTTTACCATCGCACCGCTCGCCATCGGCAGGGAATCCATCCACACACTTTTGAAACGATGTGGACGATAATTTCCGCCCTAAGTCGTGGTTTATTCAACAGGAGTGTCTCTACCGAACCAGCTGTTTTGACGACAAGAAGTTCGAGCAATTCCTCTCTCGTGTATGGTGCCTGCTCCGGAGATACGCGGCGTGGGTCGGCGCTGGAGGCGAGGCACAACTGGCGCAGATGTCGCTGCCGGTGCCGGTGTTGGAGTGCCTGCATCGCTGCTTCGGCGTTTCATTCGAATGCTTCGCCAGTCCGCTCGACTGCTACTTCAGGCAGTACTGCTCCGCGTTTGCAGATACCGACTCCTATTTTGGATCGAGAGGGTAAGATGACTACTTTATACGTAAAGTCAAATGTGAAAGTGATGATACACACGAAAAAAACAAAGAAGCCAGAAGAGATAGGAAAATCAGAATGTTTGCTAAAGTATAAAACTATTTTAAACAAACTGTTACTATTAATAAATTTAATCGAAATCGATTCGGCTGTACACAAACTGACAGATAGATAATATATAAATATTGCTGGACATTTCACATAGGGCTTTTTAGCCCCAAACTAAGCAGAGCTTGTATATGAGAACCAGATAACTGATAAAATACTTATAAAAAAACTTTTAAAAAGTAACTATATACTTTTTTTGTAAACACATACTTATAATATAATAGCTTCCGCCAGCGGCTTCGCATGCATTGTTTGTCAACCAACAGTAGCCTATGTTTGTATCCAGGTCATAATCTATTGTTGATAGATTATGACCTGGATACAAACCAAATTTCATCAAAATCAGTTCAGCCATTACGACGTGATTGAGTAACAAATAAATAAACAAACATCCAAACTTTCACATTTATAATATTAGTGTGATAGAAAAACATCCAGATCCGGAACACATCTGTAGATCATCCAAATATTTGTTTCGCGGCGGGAATAGAACCCGCAACAGAGGTCGTCTAGATTTTTAATATTAGACTAAGATTTTTATATTTGATGTTTGGTTATGAATATTATAAACAATGTATCTTAGATTTTGTTAAGCCTTTCCTGTTACTTGTTGTGCACTACCTACAAAATATATGTTCACATTACGCAAAGTTTAACTGGAAGATAATGCATGTTAGCATTAAACTCGCCTTGCTACAAGATAGGTATGTTAATTTTGTGCAATAAATAATAATACGTTTTCTTTTTTGTATCTTTGAAATTATTTTCCATGAATGTTTTGTTTTTGTTCGCCAGACCATTCTTAGAGCTGCGGCCGGTGTCGGGGTCGATGGTGGCGCACCCGCCGTACTGCGAGGAGCTGCTGGAGGCGGCGCTGCGGCACATGGAGCGGCTGCTGCAGGACTCGGCGGAGCCGCTCAGCTTCGTGGTAGTGCTGCCCGAGTGGCCGGACCGCCAGACGCACGCGCTACACAAGCTGCAGGCCAGCCACTTCAAGCGAAAACAGGTTCACTATTTTTTGACGTGAATACGTTTTCAATATTGCTTCCATAGTGGGAGGCAATTCAAAAAACGAATGATAACAAAATCAGAGGATACAGTTTGGTGTTTCAGCTTACACCACTCGATAGCTAAAGGATCAAAGAATTCGTTACGCTAAGTGATGACTGTGACGCATCGCGCGCGGTGAAACGGGAAGCACCGCCATTTTGCTGCTTTCCGAGTTTTCCATTTAGTATTACCCGAAGGACAGTGTGTTCAAACATCATTCCATCTTCGAAACATTGTCTCCAGAATTTCTCTTATTAGATTCATATTTGGCTTGCGCAAGTTCGATGAAATTTCTGAGTATCGCCACAGACTTAAATGGTTAACCAGCCGCCTTCGCCGGAATGCGCACATCATTTCCCTCCTTTACAGTATCCTTTTCATTCCTTCTACTCCGTCCTACCTCAAAGAACGCTTTGACTTTCTTCACCTTTCCAACTCTCGATCCTTACGTTCCTCTGAAACCCTTCAATTAAAAACTCCCCATCGTACCTCAGTATTTTATAGTACCTCTTTTACTCTGCAGGCTACCAGACTCTGGAATGCCCTACCTGTCTCAATTCGTCATGCAAAATCTCTCCCTATCTTTAAAAACATGGTCAGACAACACTTTCTGTCATCCATCGCTCATATTCTTATTCTTATATTTTATGTATCTTAATATTAATATTTATGTAATTTTATAATTATATTATTTAATATAATTATATTATTTAATATAATTATGCATTTTATTTTATATTATCTATATTTTTTATAATTTGTAATATATATACCTATACTTGTTCTAGGGATTCTAATAATATCTTCCAATCGCCGCCGTCCTTTATTTGTTCATATAGATCCTGTCCATCCAAAGGTTGCCCGGAAGAGATCGCTTTTAGCGATAAGGCCGCCCATTGTACCTATGATTTAAAAGTGTATTTTCTTTTATATGTTTGTATTTAATGGTGTGCAATAAATACATTATCTATCTATCATTATAACATACATAAAATAGTGTATTTTTTATTTTGTATAGCAAACATTACCTGTTACGTGCACGCATTCACGTACAACGCGCGGCCGTGTCCATGACACAGCCACGCCCTATTTTTAATTAACAATTCGAAATAACAGAAACCCGACCGCAAAACGAAGTTTTTTTCCACGTTTTTTGTGATTAGAATGAAAGCAGATAAACTTCGTTAAGAAGGGTTAAACATTTTTGGAATGGTATTATAGATACCTAATTTGACAGGTTTTGATAATTTTTTGTTGAAACTATTTAACTTCATAAGTTCATATCATAACATATGATAGCTAGTAAGCTACCTCATTTGTCGAAATCCTATAAGGGGAGACCGGAGGGGGATCCGCCCATACAACACATACTACCAAGATCAATTCTAATTGGAGCATATTTCTACCTTAATAAGGTATTATTTTAATTTGAATAGTATTTATCTAGGTTCCCAACCATATATAAGATCAAAATACTTATCTAAAATGAAATAGAAGCGTATCGCATTCTGCATGTTTTTACGTCATAAAAGACCTGTTTTCAATCTAATTGTTTCGTATTAAAAACAACATCTTACGTATCCTAGTCATGGGAACATAGATTATATCATCTAGTTACAGAATAACAACACAATGAGAAAAATATAACAAGTTTTCAGTCATAATTTTTGGTATTACGGAACACGGCCAAAATCTAATCAAATTTAGAATTGTTCATTTGCTATCACTGTCGCTCTGCGTGGCTAAACTTCGTCACTAAACAGGGATAGCTATATTCAGGCCGATGTTTTTCACGCGGCCGGATTGAAGTTGCGCTCGGGGTTCGCCGGCTTCTTAAGCCGTTTAGCCTACACGATACGCCAAATGCGACATACACCCTTAAAACATTCCTTCATCGCAGTCGGATAAAAAGGGAAACGGGCATATGTTACTGAGCAACACAGTGAATGACCTAAAACTAAAGTGTTTGCAATATTGTGTTCATAAGTACCCATTAAACATAAATATTAATCTATTTTTGTTTCAGGTGGTCATTCCTGCTTTTGAACATGAATATCGGCACGGGTTTCAACATGTCTTGCCGAAGTAAGTTTTGCCTGTAAATAAACACTGTAAACATGAAATGGTGGATTATCAAACGAGTAATAGATTATTCCTACTATTTTATTATGCAGCATATGGTTTTTATTATGGAATAATGGTAGATTATTAAACGAGAGGGATATAAAAGCACGCCCAAGATGCAGACAGCTTTATCCACGAGGAGAATACTCTACCTTTCACACTTTCTGCGAGAAAATTTTTGTCTTTGTAACAGCGATTCGCGGCATTTGCTTTAAGACATAAGGACAAATAGAAGGACATAAGAAAACTTAAGAAGACACAAGAAAACCTATGATGACATAATACATAATTGTGCGCTCTGTACAGAAAGGCGCAGTGCATGGTGCAGTGGGCGAATAGCCGGCTGAGACGCAGGAGGTAGTGGGTTCGATTCCCGCCGCGGAACAAATGTTTGCATGATCTACAGATATTTGTTCCGGGTCTGGTTGTTTCTCTATTTAATATAAGTATGTATTTACAAAAGAAAAATGTATAAGTGTATTCTATCAGTTATCTGGTTCCCATAGTACAAGCTCTGCTTAGTTTGGGGCTAGATAGCGCTGTGTGAAATGTCCAGCAGGGCTAGCACAGCTATTTCCTTGTCTACTCTTCGAAGAAACGACAAGACTCTTACCGCCACTTGTATTTATGCGTGTATTGTTATTTGATTTTTATATTGTTTTTAAATTTGAGTGTGATGTACAATAAAGGGTTATTCTATTCCATTCTCTGTCGATTCTTCCGAAATTGTCTTTGCCCCGAGCAGGCTCAATAAGTTATTTTTCCTAGACAAAAGAAGGTTTACTCTGTATATAGCAACGTACGTTGTATATATAATTTATTATATATCTAATCAAAATATGTTGGCAAGCACGCGATTGAAAAGAGTACTAAATAGACAACTTGAGAAGATAGTGTTATCTAAACATCGCAAGACCTAGACAATTTCAGAAGAAAGTTGTCTACCTTTAAATATCAAAGATAGAGAAAATGATGGCTATCGTTCTCGGCGTTGTAGATTACTACCGCGGAAGTGTCGACAACATTTCTTCCCGTTCACTCTCGCAATCGCCGTACTCGAGGCGGTCGACAAGTGTCTTCTATGTTCCGAAAAATGAGTCTTGACTAAATTCTTCTCTACAGTTATATTGTGCTAGGCCTACAGCAATATTTATTTATTAACGAATAACTTCTTATTGTGTCTCTTTGGTTAAAATTTTTATACAAATGAGGTTCCAAATTAAATTCGACAATGTCAAATTATATGTCCTGTAGGTAAACCTCACCGAAAGCAGGTGATTAAATCCCTACGTTTATTTGTACAAAAAATAATAATAGTTATATAAAATCACAAAATTTGTACTTAAATGTTAATTATGTAAATATATCTTATCTTGTTTAATGTGTATTCCTTTTCTCTCCTGATCCTTTCCTAGTTTAGTGTAGGTATATCCCGGGTTTTGTATCTATTCTGTTTCCCTAATTTTTTATTTGCCAATGGCAAATGCACGAAACTATTCGACGCCAAAAAAAAAAACGTTCCCTACGGCTGAGTCGGGAGTAAAGTTGTACTGAATTTGTGATTTGAATTTGGAACCTATTATTAAAACTTGAGTATTCAAACTTGAACCAAAGAAACCCACACAATAAGAACTTATTCGTAAATCGAACTAACCTCTGCACAGGAATGCAACCTTATGGTTTAGTTTTTATTGTCCCGCAGAAAGTGTGAAAAGTAGAGTATTCTCCTCGTGGATAAAGCTGTGCATCTTGGGCGTGCTTATATATCCCTCTGTGCACTCATGGTTTTAGTAACTCTAGAATCCTTCGTTACGTTCGCGATTTAAATATAGCGCCCGTGAAGCAAGACACTGCTTTATTACCTCGTTTAATAATCTACTATTATGGTTCCGTCGTCGAACTAGGAACCCTTATAGTTCCGCTATGTCTGTGTGTCCGTCCGACCAGTCACAGCCGTTTGTTCGTAGACTATTAGTGCTGTAAAGTTGAATTTGGCATGAACGATACGTTTTGGTGACGCCTAGTAAGATAGGAAATAAAATCTAAAAAAAATGTTTAACCATCTTTACCAAATTGGCTGGTATCGTTAAATATGCCTTCCAATAACACTTAGATTTCCTCATAACTTTTTTGATAAAAGAGCCCGTTTAGGAATTATAAAGCTAAGTGGCTGTTTTCGTAATAGTCGTCTGCCCTTCATCTACCAGACAACCCGCTATTCTTGAATAGCGGTATGAATGTATCCACACACAAATATACTGTAGTTACTGTAACAAGAATTATCTAGAGTAGACTACGAGTTTACGAGCAGTAGTCGACCAAATTATGTCTGTAGCTGGTTTTGTGAACGGTTCAAACAAAATCACCAATATCATCTATTTTTGTTGTGCTTGGGTAAAATGGAAGGAGAATAAATTATCAAGGCTGCCACCAATATTTTATTCTGTTAGTTGGACAAGTGCGGTGCCCCGGCCGCCATCCTTACTAATATTATAAATTCGGAAGTAACGTTACGTTTTCATGAATGAACGGCTGGGCCGATTTCGATGAAATTTGATACATACATAGATTATGACCGGGGATTAGGACATAGGCTACTTTTGCAGGAGGGTTTTTAACGACAAACCAGCGGGTCAGCTAGTTATGTGTAGTATTTTTCAAGCTTTCGCGATCACTGTAAATAATTACAGATATAAATGGGTATTTTTATATGTTATCCCGACGTTTCGACTCTGTTGCAACAGCCGTGGTCGCGGGCAGAGTACATGGAGCTACCGTCGAGAAGCGACCACGGCTGTTGCAAGACAGTCGAAACGTCGGAATAAATGAGTGCGCGTGGCGAATCGAGTAGATGGCATCTAACAATATTTGTCTCCCTGCAGAAACGAGGTGTACTTCCGTTGGGGTGGCGGCACAGTGGTCGTGTGGTTGCAGAACGCGGCCGGGTTTGCGCGCTGGGGGCCCACGGACGACCGCGTGGAGGCGTTGCTGGACGCGTGGCGGCCGCGCGCCAAGCTGCGCTCCTCGCCCACGCCGCAGCCCGCCGCGCCCGAGCCCGACCCGCCCGCGCCCGACGCGCAGCCTCAGGGACACCATACGCCCGAGAAACGCTAGCTCCGCCTACCCGACGAACTTGTAAATAATGGATCAGCAAGGTGTAATGATAAGTGATTATGTACATAATTTTAGGGACAATCACCCGACAGTTTATTTTAGAAATCTTCTGTTGTATAGTTTGATAAAGGTAAATCTTTATAATTACGTTTTTATTGTTTATTATATTTTGTGAGAAAATATTTTACTGTAAGTGGTTTTCCTAGCCTCAGAGTACATTATTTACATTTTTGTTCTAATAATTGAATTACATACATGGTTAAAGACAAGTTGTAGTGTTTTTGAGTAAACCCCCTTTAAAACATATTTATATACCTACCTAGATAATCTATGTGACATCTTTTACAGTATTATTCACAAATAAAACTAATGTTGAATGATAAATCTATTTATTTAAAAGATATTTTTGAAAAACACAGTGCAACTATGGGGTATACAATGCACCTTATGAAAAAAATAGGGCGATCTTATAATACATATAAAATTAAAACAATGGATTTGTAAAGGAAGTTCATTAGATGACCTTGTCTATATTTTCAGCAACTTACTAAATATAATTTATGAATATTCTTTTTTACAAACCATTTTAAAGGAACATGGCAATTGCAATATTTGGTTTAAAATGCCAACTTAAAACATATGTTAGGGCAAATCAGATTTTTTAATAGAGATTGATGTTTTCATAGCTTCCTTTCAATAAAAGTATAAGAATTTGTTATTTGGTGTCTATATTACTTTTGTGACATACTTAATATGCATACCATAATGCTACCACATACACCAAAAAATATATAAGAAATTATTCAACATTCCATATCAATTAAAGTCTATTAGGTTTTATGAAAAGTGAACTAAAGTTAATTTTGAAAGTAAATAAGATAGGCAAACATTATAATTAAAAGTACAATAATGGAGAGCAACTAAAACAGATATTTTGCTCAAATTACACTACAAAACTTATGGTTATCATGTGCTTTTAAAAATAACTGATATACTTAGTAATTAATTCTATGGGCTAATTATTTCACTATCCAAGTGTTGAGTTATAGTATAATATAAAATTCAAATCTTTTTTAATAATTATACTAAGAAAAAAATATTATAGTAACATTATTAATTAAAAAAAAACATGTTTTTAGTTATACTCTTCTTCATCTTCATCCATAGCGAAATCTACACCCGAGTCAACAGCACATACTGGGCTGTAAAAGAAAACAGAATAATGTTAATGAACTTAAGTAAAATATATGAAACAAAGTAGGCTAATAGTAATAGATGTATGACCTCATAGCTCTACAGGTGAAGAAAACAATGCGCTTCAACTTTCTGTTGTAGAAGAAATAGTTGAAAGTCCAAAGGCAGCCTGGTTCTCCAAAAGGATCGCTAGCCAGGTCTGGGTTGTAGCTGTAAATGCGGCACTCAGGAAGCAGAATCTCTTCCTCGATAGCAGCCCACATGGCTGGTCTCAGTTGACGCCAGCGAGCTCCTCCTACCGCAGACAGGGCATCATCCACTGCAGATTGAACCCATGTAAGAGATGGTTCTGCACTGAATTCACTGCTCTGAAAGAAAAGATGAAAAATGGTCTAATTTATGTTGTTTCTTAATTACATTACTCTATTTGCTGAAATTATAGTTTGTTAGTACATAATTATTTTGGGAATTATTATTTTTAACAGACCAATAAAAAAAAATACCTTTGCCATTGAAAAATCATAATCAGGAAAGGCAGCATTCAGTGTAGCAATCAAATAAAACAAGGTCTTCCTAGAAATAGTGTCGCAGAGCACTCCTTCCTCATCTCCAGACAAGCTTTGGCTGTAAATGATAATGCAAAATTTGAATTTATTACATCAATAATACTTTTAGCTTTAGTAATTAATTGAAAACAAAACATACCTGTATGAGACACCTTCCGGGGGTGACAATGCTTGCAGGTCATGAGTGGTTTCACCATGAGTGGTGAACCGCTTATAAAAAGATTTCTCATTTCCAACCATCTTGCAGCTATAGCCCTCGACACGGCCCTGCACAGCGCTGTCTCCATTCAGGATCGACAGTGCCCTGCTCAATGACTCCAAGCGGCTACTCTCCAAGAGTTTCATTTTTCTCACTTTGTTTAACTGATCGCGACGTTTACCCACTAAAATTTCTCGTTAGAAACGGTGTACATATACTTTTAGGGTTTGTACTATTTCTGTACATAGCAGAAGGGTGTATGAAAATTCCTTTCCTTTTTGAGTGCAGAAGGTTCACACTTGGAATCAAGTTCGACTTCTTTTCTTCTTCCGCGCTGATAAAATGCGGGAACATCACAAATAAGAAAGGAAAATAGATATAACGAATGGTTATACAAAAGCGAATTATTTTTAGCTTGTTTTTGGCTTCACAAGGAGATCGCGTCACTTCACTGATGTCCTACTGGTGTACCAGTTACATAAACACTTTTGCAACAGCTAGAATTCAAAATCCATATAAGACATCGTCACAGGATATTTCAAGCACTTCAAGATCACAATTACCAACTTTGGTATATTATTTCTTCAAATTATAAACAACAAAATATCAAACAAAGCTTTTCTCAATTTCACAAACACAAAGATGGCGGACTGTTTTTTTTTGTTGACGACAAACAGCGTTGCCACCTTACTTTTTGAAAAGGGGGCTACTATGTAGCCAAAAAAGGCTAGATTTGCTTAGCTAAAACACAATAAAACATATAATTAAAAATCAGTTGAGGTTTTTGCGGCCATGTTTTATAACTGTTAACAGATGGCGTTGCTCTGTGACTAACAAAGGAAAGTGAACTGTCAATGTCAATTGCCGTGTCAACTTATACGAGGAACTTGAAATAAAAATATAAACATGTGTGTTTGTTTATCTAAGTGAGATTGTTTTAGACTATTTCGACAAAGATATTGTGTCTTTCAGATTTTGGCATGTAAAACATGTTTTTTGGTAGCGCATCCCCAGACAGCGCCATCTATTACGTTACTTGGAACAAGTTTTTTTCTTTTTTTATCGAGCCCTCATTAAACAAGATAGACCTAGCTACAGTAGGTACCTCTATTATCAAGTGTTGCTAGCAGGTACCGAGTGTAAAAATAGGCACCTACTACATTTACATTTTCTTAAACAATATTTATTAAAACAATACGTATGTTTTACTTGTACTTTTATTAGAAATGTGTAAATCAATCTGAGGGATGTATCAAAAAAGGCTAGATTGCTTCATTCAGGCTAAACGGTGAAAAAACGGGCTCCTCGCTGCTGTAACAAGAGCTAGATCTAGCCTAAAAAGGGCTAAGGTGGCAGCATTGCTTGACAAAGACAAGATAGTTTTTTTTACCAAACGTGAAAAAATGACTGCCCGCTCTGTCGGATACAATCCGTTCGTTATTTACTGGTCTGTGGATACACCAAGTACTCAAAGGCCGTGCGTGCCTAGGTATAAAATATCAATCGCGTAATATATTGAATCAAGTTTAGATTATAAATCTTTTGTTCGAAATATACACATACATGGCACACATATTGCTTTGCTAATGCTGGCTTTGTAAATGCAATTTTTGAACAGAACTTTATTTATCAATAATATGTCAATGTCAATTGTCAAATTTCGTTCTTTTCTATATGCGATCGATTTGTGCGTTTGTTTTTGTTTCAATTTACTAAATCGAAAAAAGTTTGTCATATATAATGTTTTCATTATCAGTAACTGTATCAGGGTTATTGCGAACGCGTTGTCCTTCATGTTTCAGATTTCAAAAATATGGTACGAAGTATAGATTAGGTTATGTGGTTATCTTAATACCAAACATAGTCTCAAAGATCTGTCTGTTGTCTGATACTATGTTTAAATGTTTTAGCCACAAGGAAAAGGTTCTATCGTGGCACTGGCATTGTTCAGAACGATAGCAAATGGGAGGTTACTTTAGATCACCGGCGTTTGAAGACCCCTAATGGGAAGGCGCTGCTTGTAGAAAGTGAGCCACTTGCCAGGGCTATAGCTGCGGAGTGGGATGCTCAGACCGAATCTATCGCACAGGCAACCATGCACTTAGTAATGCAATTTTTATTATTACATTTTAGCAAGTGTATTCATTCCTGCTGGTTAAGATCATTAGGTTGAATCCTGCTGAATTTAGAGTTGCATTTTAACAACCCTAAAATGAGAATTCAGCAGGGGTCCGTCCTACACTGTACTTTACAGTGTGTTACTTAACCATTATACATATATACTTAACCATTATTTTGTGACCATATTCAATTCTTAATAATTCAACTACCTATAAAACAATACTATTAATAGTTTTGTAAATGCATTGTTTCAGACTGCACTCTGCAACACTGCACTAGATAACCCGGGAAAGTTATCATCTCATGATATTGTCAGCTACATACTGGAGTATTTTCCAACTGACACCCTTCTTTTTTTCACAGATGTGAGTACAGAACTGTCAGTTCTTTTACGATATATTATTTTCTACATAAACATCAAATTTCGTCAACAAGTTTGTTTAATTTTCTTTATTTATTTATGCAACAAAAAGTTACATACTAATAGTAATACATAAAGCACTGTAAAACCTTAACTATTTTTAGACTGCGTTTTGAAATAAAGCTGCATAGGTTTGTCTCGGTGCTTAGAGACACTCCAGACGCTACAATCTATTACCAGAATTATGTACGAAAACACAGTAAGTAGACGGCGGCAATTATAAATACGTATTGTAGTCCTCTTTATAATCATTTTCAAACTAGCTTTCTATGAAATAAAACCGCATATAAATCAGTTATGGAACTAATGTCGCCGTAATGAACGACGCAATTTCCCTAAAAAAATAATTTGGAAACTACAATACCACAGACAGATAGACACAAAGCCGGGGCGAGTCAGCTAGTTCAAATAAAAGAAAAGAACTTAATTTACTTACAAATCAGGGTAAATATCCTGTTTTTAGTACAAATAAGAACTTAATTGTTATTATGATCAACACTAAAATCATCACACTTTTTATGTTTTTTAGGAGGTTGAAGAATTGAGAGCTGTCCAGGAAGAGAAGTGGACACCCATATTAGAATGGTTTCAAAAGAGGTTTGATGTTAAGCAGGAGGTTTCAACAGGCTTGGCGCCACCACCTGTCAACGCGGAAACCAGGGCAGCATTGGCAAGACACTTTCTATCTTACGACTTTGCTTCGCTTAATGGTAATTCATTACATTTATATACTCTTATATATACTGCACATCAAACAAAAATACAGTAACAAATAAATGCACAAAAAATAAGGGTACAATGGACAATCCCATCACTAAAAGCAAACTCTTCCAGGTATCATTATTATAAATACGGGATTTATCACGCACCGTCTTATCGGTGTTTCGACCGACAATGTTTCGGTTCAATTCGTGAACCTTCATCAGGGTGAGTGCGATCCGCTCCGAATAACGTCTTGCCTCGCACGAATTGAACCGAAACATTGTCGGTCGAAACACCGATAAGACGGTGCGTGATAAATCCCGTATCTATAATAATGATTGAAATCAATCACGAAAGTTTTCTTAGTAAAATCTTCCAGGTATCCTTGAGTGAAACCTTTAACCTTTGTAATTATTATTACAGCCCGTAGAGTCCCACTGGGGAGTCTCCCCAGGGCAAAGGCCTCCCTTCCCTCTTTCCACGAATCCCGGTTATTGGCTAATCGGGGCCACTCTCAGTTCATCCCTCCATCTCCGCCTGAGTCTATCACAAGGCCACCCCCCCCTTGTGTTTCGAAAATATTAAGTAGTTTATTTTTATTAACAGCCATAAACTTTGGCGTGGAGGCTCTCAAGTCACCTCTGCTAATGCTGGCTTGCATCGAGAGGCGCTTGGAGCCTAAGGACGCCGTGTTACTGGCGCGCCTTGAAGAGGAGTACCAAGTAAGTCACTACACACAACATTAAGAAAGTGATATTTCATCTGAGCTGTAATTGCTCGTCCGTCCAGCATCTTCTTGAAGTCAACTAAAATTCTAAATTAATAAAAACCATTTTTGTTGTCTATATTGTTTGGTTTTGGCGTAATTAAGTAGGGACAATTAAAGCATGGTTAATTTCTACTACTGTTATAGGTCCGTCACATACAGTCATAATTCCGTTTTAGAATATCGAATCGGAATTTTGAAGACAGCAAATCGAAACGGAATTCCGACTGTATGTGACCGTTCTAAAGAGACTATGAATTAGTACATTTAAGACCGATTTGATTTTGTACAAACAGGAAACTTTTAGAAAATGTAGTTCAATAGGTAGTGTTTTTAGTGTAATAATTTTATTTTGGAACAGAAGAAAGTATTAGTTAGTTATTTCATGTATACAGGGTGTTTGGTAATATACTGACGATATTCAAGTGACGGTTTCTCAAAACATGAAAAAAGACTTCTCGAAAAAAAATACTATTAGTTATATTAACAAATATTAAAGAAAATCGACTAAGGTTAGGGTGATTAACTCGATATAAAACTTACTGCCTACTCTTGTAATCGACATCCAAAAATAAAGGCCAATTTGATATCTCTTTCGAAAATGACAGCAGGTTTTGGGCTAGAAAGGGATAACAAGAGATATCTCTAAACGTCACCAATACAGTATCTCTGGTTAGATGGCAAGCATTACGCAATAGCTCAACATAAGTTTAATAGTGTTCGTTTTTACATGCCAGAATAAATTTCACATTTTTATGGTAAACATTTCACAAATTTATTTATTATGCTCATCAAAATAACCCCTTTCATATTTGTGCGTATATTACCAAACTCTCTATACAAATAATTATCTTTGTTTTGCCTACCAGTTGCCTACTCCCTCTCTGAACTCTCAGAAGCCATCGTCTTCTCTTCGCCGGACTGGCCGTTGTTTATGAGTAAATAAATGTTTGAATAACTTAGCCTAGTGGTACTTACGAAACTATTTCAGAAGATAGGATTGGGGTTGTTAAAGCTCTGTTACCATCACAGTAGACTATTTTTTTTATCACTTTAAAGTCCAAAGACATCAATAGACACTGCATGCACCAAAACTGTTCATTTTTTTTTATTCCGGACTTCCGGATGGTCATTTTCAATATTAGAAAGATCCATACTAAAACTTCATTACTTCTTTACCGCGTCAAACATAAAAGCCGAAGATCCTTCTATTTTGCGTAGGAATTTAATGCGAGCTCGATTTCCCAATGTCCTAAAAACAAAATATACCATGTAATATTATAAATGCGATAATAACTCTTGTTTGTTTGTTGCCTTTTCACGACTAAACGGCTGAACGGATCGTAATGAAATTTGCCAAGGAGATTATATCCCGGAGAAGGACATCTATATCATATATCTCGCTATCTTTTGTCTCACAAAAATCTCGAAATGGTGAAATAATGGTTGAAAGTTTGTATGGGCAATCCATAACTCCTCAAGTTAGGGATCTGAAAATTCATATTGAGGCTTTTGGTCACAAACAAGTAACTTTTTAACAAAAATAAAACCAACTTCAGATAACAGTAAATACCAAACTACTCTACCAATTTTGATGAAATTTCCACAAGATGAATCTAAAATCTGAATCCTTTCAAATACTTAAAAAACTAATTTTCCAAATCGGTTGGTATAATAACGGGAGTTCTAAACTAACAAACATAACTTAACATACAAATTAAACAAATTTAAGACTTATATGGTTTTCTCATGGATGCCATAGTCAGAACTGGACCAAATGGAAATCGGACGACACGGGAAGCAACAGCTTTAAAATAAAAAAAAGAATCGTCAAAATTATTTCACCAAGTCGAAAGTTCTGAGGTAACAAAAATACCGTCGAATTGAGAACCCCCTCCTTTTTTGAAGTCGGTTAACAAAGAAAATATACGTTTTAACTTTTTTGCAAAATCATCCCTAAAAGGGGGGGGGGGGAGGGTAAAGTAAGGGGGTTAAAATTATGAGGTATTCTTTAGATGCGTTCCCTATGTACAGTTGGTATATAGATAGATAGATTGTAATTTTGACCAATCTTAGACTGGTAGATGGTCTGTGGAATTTCGTAGCTTGTTTTTATCACATAAAACCATTTTATCGTTAAGTGCCTACTTAAATTTTCTTTCCGTCCTCTTCAAAAACGTAAACTCTACAGAATGAATGTTAATAAACTAATTTCAATCAGTCCTGATTATCTGGCCGTAATATTTAACAATAACCATCCTGTATAAAGAAGTGAACAGGAACATCAAGGACGTCTTTGTCAGGTTAATTGTAAAATTGTTTCAGTCTGCGTGCTGGGGCCGCGTGTCGTGGGCGCACGAGCTGAGTCAGGCCGAGCTGACCACTCGCGTGGCGGCGTCCCTTCTCGTCGTACAGTGCAGTGCCGAGAGACGTTCCGCCAAGAAGAAGGCTACCCCAGAAACCGCACAAATCTAGAAAAACTAGAACATAGTTAAAGCTGTTGTATATTTTTGTTGATTGTAGTAATTAAATTCAATTGTTGAAATATTTCCTTGGTTTCCATCAATCATCAAACGGTTTTCTTCAACTTTGGTTTAAAATCAAGAACTTCATTTGAAATCTAGACCGTAACCAGATGTGACCAGACTCATTATTCTTGTTCACTTACGTAAGCCAAAAATTAAATAGGTCATTGGATTTTAGAAACCGTAATTCGCGCGGCCATAAAGCACGCCTATACGAAAGTAAAAACTAAACATACTTAGAAGCTGGCAGGAAACAAAAGTGATCGGGGAATACAAGAATGAAATGAAAATAGCAAAAACTGAGTCGCGAAGTTCCGCTAAATATAGCCGGGCGGGCGGCGCCGCGGCGGTGCGCGCGCGCAGGCCGAACGACCTCGCTTTGTTCACAGCTCCGCGCGCTAGATTCAATGTTGCATCTCTGCTACATCAACAATTAGTAGTTATGACTTAATTTACCGTCTTGGTGCTGTTACCTATTGTAGTAAGGAAACAATCATGCGGTTACACTAGAATCAACATTTTTGTTTCTATTTTTATATCTAGTAAAATAACGAAATTACGGGGATAATAATGTTCTAGTTTGTGTGTTGAAAAACTTGCAGCCGCTGATTCACTTCGCCAACGCGTAAGTATCTTCTAATTGCTATTTAAACATATTTTATGTAGAGTCTGGCTTTAGAATATTAGAAACATCCATACAAAGACTTCGTTCCTTCTTTACCGCGTCAAACATAAAAGCCGAAGATCTTCCTATTTTGCGTAGGAATTTAATGATGAGATTGGTTTCCCAATGTCCTAAAAACAAAATATTAAGTGGTTTTCTGATGTTGCTCTCTAAATCTTATACCATATTATTTAAAATGCTTTCTAGTCTTAAACATAAAGATTATGTTTGCATTTTGTTAATGATGACAGTAATAAAGCACTCTCTGTAACTATAAACAACTATTTTGGATTGAATATATTATATTATATATAGATTCAACCAATTCTCCTCCCTAATTTTATATTCCTTTCGTGACGTTTTCACAAATTAGTACCTACACCTTACAAATTATGATACTACGTAAAACATTAATCTTCTTTGACTAATTACGTCTACCTACGTAACATTTAGTCAAATTTTATCAGGGTATCCCAAGGCAGTATTCTAGGATTGTTACTATTTTTAAAGCATATTACCTATTATATGCATAATGAACATTTTTCGCAAGATCTAGGTATTTTAAAAGCTGCGCGTGTATATCCAAGCAATCAATTTACTTATTAATAAAATATTTAAATTAATTCGTTATATTTCGTGCTATGCCGTTATTAATAACATTTATTTCTACAAAATGTATTTTTGTAAAACTAGTTCGCATTTCAGGGGTAATGAGCGCCGTGGGGGTAGAAGTAGGGAGGCCGCGCCCGCTCTCCGGAGGCCTGTGGACGCTGTTCTCGTGGCTGCGGCGCGACGAGCATTCCTCCAGCGAGAGCCTTTCCAGCGTCGGCTCCGACAGAACCGCCGCCAGCTTCGCATTCCTCGGTCCCGGGCACTACACGACCGCCACCCCTCTTGTCATACCCCCGCCCGGACCACCAACTGATTCCTACAAAAAACGAGTACACGATAGGAACTTGCGCAGACAGCACGACCGCGATATCACTTTGCTAAGAAAATACGGACTGCACGGTTTCGACGCGTTTAGTCTTCCGAACGCACGTAGAGCGGGCGGGGAGCGTAGCGAGCGCGACCGGCGCGCCGCCAGCGAACTGTTCCAGCGCCGCGCGCACGTGCCGGGCAAGCGCCGCGCGCCGCTGCCTCCCTCCGCTCCCGCGAGCCTCACCAGGGTACGAGCCAGGAAACGACCCGCTCCACAGCCCCCCTTGCCGATACCCACTATACCAGAAAAGTTCGAGCACAATAAAGATAACGATCCGCTACTGATAAATAACGAAACCTTACCGATGAACTCCCAACGTGCACCGAATAAGCAATCTATTAAACACGATGACGTTACGATGGGCTGCAAATCCGAAAAGTATAGCAAAAAAGACACCACCACTAAAGAAGTCAAACACCGCCAAGATAAAAGCTTTTTGAAGCAGATATTCGAAAACAGAAAAAGAAATTCTGCTATAGAGACCTCGTCGGTGAAACTACTGCCGAGTATAAGCGAGTTAGATAAACAGGCGCACGAAATTATACAAAAATATAAGTTAAAAGAAATAGAGCACGTTCCCCAAAACGGAAGAGTTGATAATGAATCGCCAGGATCTTCAAAGCAGGTAGAAGCTTGGATCTGCACCAGGTGCTTGAGGAAATATAACGCAACTGTGATTACTTGCCTTTATTGTTTACCTTTAGAAAATGCACTACTCAATAATTCGTGCAAAAGTTCCAAAGTTAGTAATAATTCTACTCAAACTAACAATAGTCAAAAAAGTGGTCTCGAAGATAAAGAAAAGCTTAAGGTAATATTAAAAGAAATGAAGGATAGTCTTCCGAAAAAAACAACCGCTGGTACATCTGCTTTAAAAAAATCAAATGATATTGATCCTAAGGGCGATTATCCAAAGGTCGCAGAGGCAGCTACTTTGAGGATTGGTAGTTCTGTCTTTACGGAACCAAAAATTATTCATACGGAGCAACTTGTATCACCAACACCTAAAATAAATATTGACAGGCAAACGCCAACTAGTGAAAATACCAAAGATAAAGCCCTAGCAACAATTGAAAATGTATTGGTAACGCAGCCTATAGTCCTAGAACACACTAAAGATAATATTGTATATATGGACAACAATAGTTCTAGTAAAGAAGAAGAGCTGGATAAGCCAAAGATATCGCATAATGTAATTAGAAAAGCTACGAGTTCCAATGTAACGAAAACAGAAATAGCTAGTAGATTGTTAAATGCCGAAAAACCAAGCTCAAGCACAAGCTCCAATACAAAATCAGATATCAATACTCCATTGAAGGTGTCATCATTATTTAACCCCATCTACATACCTAAAAGCACTACAACAAGTACAGCAGTAGCGCAAGTGATATCTATGAAGGAGCAAACAGAGACAAAAAATTCAACAAAACCGATAACAACGACAAATACTACCAATTCTATTATTTTACAATGTAACCCTTCATTGATTACTACCATACCGCCTCCAGTTAATAATACAAAGATACACGCGAAACAGAAAGAAGAAAGTAAACAACAATCTTCACTAACAGAAAACATAGTTATCGTGAAAAATATTGTAGAGACTAAAACGCCTACTGCTAAACTAGAAAGTCCGAATGCAACATCACATGAGATTTTTCCAGAAGCCGGCATTGTTGAAAGATTAGATCAACATTCAAGACGGCGGAATTTGATCAATCAGCTTGAACAGTCCATAGCGAAAGGGGACGAGAGAGCTGCTGCTGAAGCGGCTGTCAAATTAGCACAGTTAAGGCTATCCTGTTCAGTGCTATCATTCTCCTCGCAAATCGTGGCAGAAGCTTCAACATCATCAGCAGAAATCTTACCTAACAGAGCCGGCTTTATTAGCAGTAGGACTGATGAACTCAAAACTGATGAAACTAAGACCTCCCAGTCAAAAACAGAAAATACGATTGCTGCACCCGTGAGATCAAAAGAATCATCAACGAATACCACAGGAAATTCAAGTATAGGTGTAGAAAAACAAGATAATATTAGCCAAACCAGAACACCTAGCGGTTCAGTTCCCGTAGCTGTAAAACCTAAAACTGAAACAGTATGTAATAAACCGCTTAGTCAGAAAAAAGATGTGGCTGTACAAAATCCTGCGCGATGCAGACTTTCCACTGCTAGAAATACAGATGTGAAGAAAGATGCCAATGAAGATGTTCCGTAAGTACTAAGTACCCACGTTTATATCCACTAGGTACCTAGCTACTTTGGGAGCAACCAAACCAGTTTAAAAAAATAGCGATATGTTGTTTAAATAAAATTGCAATAAGGTTTACATTATGTTAGACATTGCTCGCATTACCTACCTATAGCAGAGACCAGTAAATGTCATATAATTTTGGAGTTTAGATGAAAAAATAGCGAATCTCCGAAGCTATCAGTCGCACTTGACCGGTCTATTTTGTGTAAGTGAGTAGTTGATAACACCTAGGTAAGTAGGTACTTATCTAGATCTATCTGTTTGCTGTTTTCAGAATTCTTGTATGGGTTGAAGACAAAGAAACAACTAGAGGTCCGGTTCAGATCCACGTTCAACGCAATGCCAGTTTGGGCGATCTTCGCCGGCAAGCAGAGAAGTCTCTAGGCCTGGCTGTGCGCATGCAGCGGTGGATCATAGGCCGGGCCTTGTGTTCGGTCGATAACACCCTTCTTGTGACGCTAGCTGGGCCTGAGTTGAGCGCACCTTTCTACTTATGCTTGGTTGAATCTGGTTTGTAGATACCTACTACCTACAGATTATACTTATAGCTTGGATGGATGTCTCCGACCGAGCGACCTTAGGCTCAGGTTTTCTAGGACCAACAGGACTTGCTGAGAACTATTACCTATTTTCAGAAAACGCTGTTTGCGCGATCTAGGATTATTTCTTAAATTTGTCTTTAGACGTTTTCCAATGTCATAATTATGATAACGCTCTCTCTGTGGTAACTTGATGATGATGAAGTTATTCCTAATTAGGTATTGTGATAGATGTCGCTCGCTACAATACATTTAAAGCGTAATATTTTTAACAAATAGTTTTTACGTAGGTATCCTTTTTTCCAGAAACAAAAGAACCTCAAATAACTGAGAATGCCGGAAACGCTAACGATGATGCTGGGAATGTTTACAACGAACTAGTCAAACTAGAGCAACAACCGCTTGTCTCAAACGCGGAAGTGTTCGAATGCGGTGTTTGTATGGAAGAGTGCACGCCTGGACGAGGCGTTGTATTGAGGGAATGCGTGCACTCCTTTTGTAACGAGTGCCTTTCAGACGTCGTCAGACACAGCGAAGAGCCAATAGTGTCCTGCCCGGCTATGGGATGCAGGGGAGTTTTACAGGAACGGGAAATAAAAGGGCTTGTGTCGCCAGAAGAGTATGAGAAGTGGCTGGCGCGCGGTCTGGCGGTGGCGGAGAGCGGCACCCGCAACGCGTTCCACTGCCGCACGCGCGACTGCCCCGGCTGGGCGCTCTGCGAGCCCGGAGTGCGGCGGTTCCCCTGCCCCGTGTGTAAACGCACCAACTGCGTACCATGTCAGGTAAATAACGATGTACATACATACATATTCTGTTTAGGTACTCTGATAAATATGTATTGAAGTAAGTAAAGCACTCGTAGTGTGGCTTGCATAAACAGTAGGTATCTACTTAAAGCAACGTTGTGGGTGATTATATCGCTAGTGGTGTTTTCAGCTGAGCGCTTCCTGAAGTGCCTGGTAGAATTTACAAAGATACACTCTGTCAGTACTGTAGTGCAGTGTTCTTAGGGTTCGACTGTGTTTTCCCCTGTAGGTAAGTACCTATTTGTTATTTTCCAGGCTATACACGAGGGGGAAAGTTGCGAGCAACATCGTGTGAAACTGCAGGCGACCGCTGCTGCGAATGAAGCTACAAACCAAACAGACGAGGGTACTCGCGCGCTGCTCGACTCCCTGATCGCCCGCGGCGAAGCCCTGCAGTGCCCGGAGTGCAGCGCCATCATTACTAAGAAGTGGGGATGCGATTGGATCAAATGTTCGGCTTGCAAGACGGAGATCTGCTGGGTGACGCGCGGCCGCCGCTGGGGCGCGGCCGGACGCGGCGATACTAGCGGCGGGTGCCGCTGCGGCATTGAAGGAAAAAAATGCCATCCTTCTTGCGGATACTGCCATTAATCGTTTTGAATTAAATATAAATAAATTCACTAATGTTTTAAGGATATCGACTACCTACATTATAGTAGGTAGGTACCTAATTAATAGGTAATGTGCTTCCAGTGATATGCTAGTCCCTCGGGCCTAACAGGGCGGATCTTGGGAGGCTTTAGTAGGTAACCTATTAAAATAAAGGGCACGACGCTCTAAACTCTCTATTTGGCGCCTCTGATTATAACCAGTGGAATTTGCCGTGATTGTACTATACAGGCAGTCCCAAAAAATAGTGCCAAATGGAAGTCCAGAGGAAGAACATCGCTAGGCCTGCCTGAATCACCCCCGTGTATGTTTTAGCAATTTGGATAGTTAAAGAAATGTTGACAGTCTCAATCGGTCAGGCACCACAAACGTACAAGAATGTATTGGCGTGATAAAAAACGTAACATTAAGCAGAGTCAAGTTTTCATGATGAAGAATTTGGGTAAGACCAATTATATTTTCAGAAAAGATAGTAATTAAAAAGAGGACGGTTTGGAAGTGAAAGAATTGATTCTTCGTAAACCCTGTTCCATAAGAAATCGTCCACATTTTTGTGCTAAAATTCCTAATCTAGGTATCCAAATTGATAGAACATACATGGGGATGATTTGGGAAGCCCTAACGGTGCTTTACCTCTGCACTTCCGCTAACCACTATTTTTTGGAACTCCCTGTATATTATGCCAATTCAGTCTTTTAAAAGCTGATATTTATTATTGGCAGTATTGTCTTTGTAATTGTTTAAATAACTGAGGTATTATTATCTAAGTGGTCAAAATAGATGTAAAATGCTAGCTTTGTTGTGAATAAGGATGCTAAAGTGGGATGCATACTTTCAGTTCTATACTAACTGCCCGACTAGTCATCCACACAGAACACATGTCATATTTAAAAACTAATAGGATAAGTTATCTCTTCATTGTACACCAAAATAAAACTAGTGTTGTGTGAACATATAATTTTTGTTGTCCGATTGATGGCGCTGCTAATTGTAATTGCCAAATAAATCATAAAAATCATAATTTATAGTTTGTTTATGTGGTTATCTCAGAAACTACTCAACCAATTCTTAAATTCACTGAAAAGTTACACTATCCTATATTGATAAAAATCCGTGCTTTGATGACCAGCCCAGCCAGTCTCATAAACTGGTGGTGGAATAAAGAAAGGTGTGTGGTCCCCTAGGTAGTTGGTCTAATGTAGGTTAATAATCTTATATAATAAACAACATTTAAAGGTTTTTTTTTTATTGTACCCAGTTACAGCTTTTAGAACAGTCTGAGACTAGTCTGCAGACTAGCAATCACAAACAACATCTAGGATTTACCACTAATACTGAATTGCACTTCACAATTTTGTAGACCTATTAAACACTCATTGACCTTGGAATAGTTACACTGTTTTATCTCCTCGATCAGATTTGAAACTGCCTGTCAATACAAATTAAGAATGAAACACAAGGTAACTATTCCAAAGATACAGCATGTTTATTAGAAATGGAGTTCAAGTTTTGCTTTTATTATGTTGAGTAGAAGTTTGACTTAAAGATGAATGAATGTGTGTTAGTTAGCCACTGCAGTGCAGTAGGGTGGTTGCGTGTTGAAATCATTAGGGCTAAGATAAATTAATGAAATTAGCTTCATCAAGGGCTAATTTCATCTTGCTTAATGTGTCCATGACAAAACCCTAACCTTTCATTAAAATGAGTTTTCAGCCGTTTTAGCATGACTGAATACTCACAGACGAGAAATTTATAATAATTTGAAAATTGAATATACTAGTTTGTTAGACATTTAATAAGAAGTAGGTATAGGTTACAATGGAACAATATAAAGCTTAAATCAGACATCTGTGTCACAATGTTAAAATGTTCTGTAACACCACCCCCTTTTGGCTTATCACTAAAATACAAATGGGACACTAGTTTATCAATAGCGACGCATTCCTCCACGTCCTGGGCCTCCACGGCCCATACCCGGTGGTGCACCCATCATGCCAGGAGGAGGGCCACCCATCATCGGGCCTCCACGCATTTGAGGAGGGGCTGACATCTGTCCCCGAGATCCAGGAGCCATGTGTTGATGCGAAGGTCCTCCCACTCCCCGCGCGGGTCCCTGCAAGCCAGGAGGGGGGCCACCAGGCCCAGCACCACGTCCGGCCGCGCGTCCGCCACCGGGTCCACCCATACCACCAGGCAGAGGAACGCGAGGAAGACCTTCTTCTGGTGGAGGAGGTCCTTCAATTGTTAGAGATACAATGTTCTCCCCACGTAGAAGTACAAATCCCAGAGTTCTTTTTTCCTCTCTATCTGCAGATTTACTGGTTTTTGATCTAATTTTTCTAAACTCTTCACAGTCTCCCAATATCAGATTCATGTGTTTGTCAAATGCTTTGAAAGTTCCAATAAATGTACGGGAATCCTGTAATATCACCCGTACCCGATAGTTCAGATGCTGTTGCATCTTATTATTCTTGCCGATCGTCTGAAATAAATAAATGTAAAAAGGTCAGTTAACATAAACAGAATTACCAAAAAAGCCCTGATGTCCCTGATGAATGTGAACATTTTGCCAATGTTCATAAACTATGGACATGAAATACTAATAAACCAAATACAACATACTGATATGACTAATAGAAGCCATATATATTTGGAGCTCATCTGTTGTGCCAATTTATTAGGTCCTAATGTAGTTTCTGATTTCAAAAACATTTTCATTTAGGGAGACTCCCGAATTTATGAAATAGTGGAAATGATGATTATAAGACTCGAACATTTTCAATTAAATTTGGTATAAGAATTTACCTATAAAATAAATATCGGTCTAATAACAGTAGTTAGGTAGGTAATAGGCAAATCAAAACAAAGATTGGCATACAATAATTCAAGCAATGAATACCATAAATACATATTTATTCATAAAAATAATTATGTTTTTTTAGTTTGATTTATTGGTCAGATTTTTTGGAAGCAAACAATAAATTTTATGTGAGTAAGCTAGACAATTCTAACTTGAACCGGTGATAGCATCAAAAACAAAAATACTAATTGAAATACAAACTGATTGGATCATAAAATAGCATCTAAGTAATACATACCATTTTGAGATCGTGATTGTCAACCTTTTTCACGATAAAACTATTCTATTCACAGATTTCTTGGAGATAAATTAACAATACAATACACCAAATAAAGTCAAAACCGGGAAATAAACCACCATCTTATGACATAATGTATGTCATTGTCAGTGTCAATGATGTCAATCAATTCCATCTGTCACTTTCAATATGTCTAGATGATGCATAGCATCACTGCATCAGGCGTCCACTACCCCAAGAGCTCCTGCGCCTGCTACTTACGGAGACTGGCTCCGTACATCGAACCTAGACCCGAACAGTTAGTGCGTCCACCACGCACACTACTACGCGATCTGGTCTTTATAGCATCTTAAACTCATTTGTTTGTGTCATTATTATCAAGGACCTTTTTTTTGCTCATTCTAGCTAGCAATCAGCTGTAAAACACTTTTACATAGGTAGTCGACATGTTGAATTTAGTGCACTAAAAAATTCAGTTATATTATCTATTATTATTTATTAGTCAGTTTATATATCAAATGGGCGTCAGTATGTTTGATCGCGAGTTCGTACGAACAAAGTTTGCGTGAACTAGGGATGATCGCGCAATCGCACAGACCACTTAGATGTACTACGTAAATCGCGTTGTATTAGGACATCAACAAACATATTATCATATTTTAATAACTGCAATGTCTGGTTTAAAAATATCTAAAACAACACTCAGAACTTTTATATCGAACTACCGTCGTGTCGGTAGGCTGCTTGATTAGTACTAGCAACTGTAAGTATTCGTTTTCTGTTCTAGCAACATTGTAATTCCTTCTATACAATTAAATAAGTACAGTCGACAAGAGCGAAGGGAGACTATTTGAAAACATTTTCGTTTGCATGTTTTGGATGAAGCCTTTTTTTTGGTTTGACGTAGGTCCCGTTATTTGGTTAGTCATTTGTCATTAAAAAAACATTTATTACGTAACGTAAGTCTTGCGTACTTGAACAGTTAGTTATTGAAACTGTTAGTCTATAAGTTACCTTGCCACGCCCTACAGAGTACATAAGTACTTATATAGATTTATTTTAGGATACCTGTGATGTATATTGAAATAAATAAAAAAAATAAAGTAGTCAAACAATTTATTTTTGATGGTTGATATTACTGATAATTGGTGGACAAAGCAAGTAAACGCCGCCCTTCTTGATGTTAGCATCTGGGCTCTTAGCCAAGTTACATGCGCTTCGAATAGATTCGATTTTTATTAAGTTGGGGAAAAAGTTTCTACGCATTTTTTAAGAAAATTCAAAACATTTTTTAATATACATTTAACTAAAGTATGTAAGTATAGTTTACTAAGTACCATTTTGTTCGATAACTTTTTGCCATCTTGTTAGTATGGACATGATCCCATTGCTATAGAAATTTTGAGGCTTCTGATCAAAATACCGCGACAAGTAGTTTTGGCAGTCCTCTCGTGATGTTAACCCGACACTGCCTAAAGAATTCTGAAGAGAAGAAGAAGAAGAGGAAGAGGAAGAGGAAGAGGAAGAGGAAGAGGGAGAGGGAGAAGAAGAAGAAGAACAGGACTATACGGCGGATGCATTAACACCTCCCAGCCAAACTCTCTTAATTTTTGCTGAGTGGCTAAAGATGTGTGAGGTCTAGCGTTATCATGATGAAAAACCACCCTTCTGTTGATTAATTCCAGCCGATTTCTCTCAACTTCTTGCTTTAATCTTATCAGTTGTTCGCAGTAGAGTTCAGAATCGATTGGCCTGCCTGGTGGTAACAGCTCATAATGAATAATGCCCTTCCAATCCCACCACACACACAGCATCACCTTGTTGCGAGTTAACCCGGGTTTCGCCACAGTCTGTGAAGCCTGACCGGCCTTTGACCACGTCCTTTTACGAACGTTCTTCGCACGTCGTACGGGATCCACTTTTCATCACCTGTTATCAGCTTCTTCAAAAATGGTTCGGTTTCATTACGTCGTAATAAAGAATCACAAATGAGTACACGATTCATTAGGTTTCTTTCAGTGAGCTCGTGGGGTACACAAATATCGAGCTTTTTTGTGTACCCAGTTTCTTTGAAATGCGCCAAAACTGTTTTGTGGTCAATTCCCAGTTCTTCAGCTACGTCGTAACTACTGATATGCCGATCTTGCTCCACTTTTTCAAAAATGGCATCAATTTTATCCTTAATAGGGCGACCAGAACGACGTGCATCTTTGACATCAAAATTTCCGGATTGAAAATGCTTAAACCAAATTTGTGCTACTCTCACAGACACTGCACTAGGTCCATAAACATCGCAAAGTTTTTACGCAGCTTGCGTTGCATTTTTACCTTTTTTGTAGTAAAATTTTAAAATGTATCGAATCTCTTCATTAGATTCACTCATCTTTACAGTACGAAAAACAAATAAAAATCACACATTTTCCTAATTTGAATTTGGAATTATCTTCTTTAAAATTTAAACTTTGAATGATACCAAAACCAGCCAGATACAAATAGTATAGCCAAAGAGCTATTACAAGTTCATACATAATAAAATGCGAAAAGAATTTTTCCCCAACCTATTACATAGGTTTATCACTCATGATATTTCCATAGCGTGTATGAAATCCCATACATTTTCGGACTTATCGATGACTAGCGTCATCGCTAATCGAATGTAACTTGGCTACGGCCCTGCAAACAAAATCCACCCATAAGGTGGACACGCTTCGCTCTTGACGACTGTACGTAGGAGTATTTTTACTTTGCAAAGTTGGAGTTTGTATGCAATTTATTTTTATTTATGTTTATTACCTATGTGGGTATTTCTTATTTTAATTTCTAACTAGCTTTCGCCCGCAGCTTCGCACGAGTGGTTTATAACTTTATACGATTGTATTTACGTAAATCAATTAAGCGGCTATGAGTCCATAATTACCAAAGAACTTATATAGTAAGCTTTTTTCCTTGATAATTACTTACTCATAAAACGAATTCCAAATTTGGAAATCCTTGCGGCACGATATTCGTACCTTTAATACATCTCGTATTAAAGATACGATAGAGCGGAATAAAGGCTCCAAAGTGTTCGCGAGAGATAATTCTATTGGGCAGAGCCGCATGACGAAGCTGAAGAGGGAAGATGGCAGCATAACGTCAAGTAAAGCGGAAGTGTTAAGGGAAGTCGAAAGGTTCTATGGACGGCTCTACGATTCGGTCACTAAACCTGTTTGCAGTGCGGCCAACGACCCAAGAGCCAAACTTACCCGACATTATACCGAAGATATTCCGGACATCAGCCTGTATGAGATCAGGATGGCCTTGAAGCAGCTTAAGAACGACAAGGCGCCGGGTGAGGACGGAATCACTTCAGAGCTTCTGAAAGCGGGTAGATCACCGGTACTTAAAGTCCTTCGGAAGCTTTTTAATTCCGCCTTGCTTTAAAAGTACGACGCCAAAAGCATGGAACGGGGGCGTGGTGGTTCTGTTCTTCAAGAAAGGTGACAACACCTTGCTTAAGAATTACAGACCCATCTCGCTTTTGAGCCATGTTTATAAGCTGTTTTCGAGGGTCATCGCGAACCGTCTCGAACGCAGGTTTGATGACTTCCAGCCTCCCGAACAAGCCGGGTTCCGTAAAGGCTACAGTACCATAGACCACATACATACGCTGCGGCAAGTCATACAGAAGACCGAAGAGTATAACTTGCCGCTATGTCTCGCGTTTGTGGACTATGAGAAAGCCTTCGATTCGATCGAAACATGGGCAGTGCTTGAGTCTCTCCAACGATGCCGTATTGACTATCGGTACATCGAAGTGTTGAAGTGTTTGTATAAAAACGCCACTATGTCAGTCCGAGTACACGAACAGAGCTCGAAGGCGATTCCCTTAAAAAGAGGCGTAAGACAGGGAGATGTCATCTCTCCGAAACTGTTTACGAACGCATTGGAAGATGCCTTCAAGCTTCTGGAATGGAAAGGACTGGGCATCAATATTAACGGCGAATACATCACTCACCTTCGGTTTGCCGACGATATTGTGGTCATGGCAAAGTCGATGGAAGAGCTCAGCACGATGCTCGAAGGCCTCAATCGAGTCTCCCAACGGGTAGGACTTAAAATGAACATGGACAAGACGAAAATCATGTCGAATGTCCATGTCGTCCCTGCCCCAGTTATGGTTGAGAACTCGGCTCTTGAAGTTGTCGACGCGTATGTATACCTAGGACAAACAGTCCAATTAGCTAGGTCCAACTTCGAGAAAGAGGTCAATCGTCGAATCCAACTCGGATGGGCAGCGTTTGGGAAACTTCGCAACGTCTTTTCGTCCAACATACCTCAGTGCCTTAAGACGAAAGTCTACAATCAGTGTGTGTTACCAGGGATGACATATGAAACCGAGACGTGGTCCTTCACTATTGGCCTTATGAATAAGCTCAGAGTCGCTCAACGAGCTATGGAGAGGGCTATGCTCGGGGTTTCTCTACGGGATCGAATCAGAAATGAGGAGATACGTAGGAGAACTCAAGTCACCGACATAGCCCGACGGATTAGCACGTTGAAGTGGCAATGGGCAGGTCATATAGCGCGCAGAACAGATGGCCGATGGGGCCGAAAGGTTCTCGAGTGGAGGCCACGGACCGGCAAGCGCAGCGTAGGACGTCCACCCACAAGATGGGCAGACGACTTGGTAAGAACCGCAGGTCGGCGTTGGATGCAGGCCGCTTCCAACCGCAGTTCCTGGAGATCAATAAGGGAGGCCTTTGTCCAGCAGTGGACGTCCTACGGCTGATATGATGATGATGATGAAAACGAATTGTCCCATCCCACTATTTAAACGCGAAAGTTTGTATGCATCCCTGTGTGGATGTTTGTTACTCCTTCACGTCGTAACGGCTGAACCAATTTCGATCGAATTTTGTATGTAGGTACGTAGATTATAACCTGGATTAACACTTATGCTACTTTTTATTTTCTCAAACACTTTTTTTGTTGACAAACCATGCGTACGAAGCCGCTGGCGGAAGCTAGTTTAGAAATAATAAAGAGCTTTTGTTTGTAGTTCATTTAGACAAAGAATACCTACTTTATTAAATACTCTGTACCTCAATTAGTTAAACATAATTTAAGTTCTGAATCCAAAAATGACAACACAGTCTGATAACGGACGGGAAACAATATAAAAGATGGAAGGACAACTTTATCCAAAGTGTGGCGAATAATGCTGTATAATAAAAACATTGTTCTCTCTTACATTAATCAAGATAATTACTATATTAAGATCAGCCTCGTTTGTCCAATGGAAGACGTCAAAAAACCGGGATACAGAAAATCTAGCCCGGTTTTTGACGCACCATTATACTGATAGTACCTACTTACTTAGGTTAATAAATACTTTAGGTAGGTTCTTATTTCTTGTTTGATTTGTTATAGATTCGTATATATTCTTACCCCAGTGTCTTGTAACTGTGATTGTAATAAATTGGCTATGTGGTGCGGTGCGTGGGGGGGAAGGTGTGATGATTAATTGATACGCGAGTGTTTAGTAAGACGCTAGGTTTATTACTGATCTCTAAGTACATGGTATACAGACATGACCCCACTACATCTACGGGGCAAAAGAAATAAGAAAAATATAATGCTATTTGTTTTTCTTATGAATAATTAGTACTTATCAAACACACATAAAATGCTAATACAACTTAACTAACAAATGGTTTAGTAGGTACGATTTTTGTTTACAATTTCAACTGTATTATTTTTCAAAATTTTTACATTTGGTTCCAAATCTTCAACTACTAAATATGGACCATTATATAAACTGTTTAATTTTCCTCCTGTTTCATTTTTCAATAGTAACTTATCTCCAGCGATACTCCTTGTACTCCTCTGCATACCGCGCTGGGCATGGCAGGGTTGCCATGTGGTGCGGTGCGTGGGGGGGAAGGTGTGATGATTAATTGATACGCGAGTGTTTAGTAAGACGCTAGGTTTATTACTGATCTAAGTACATGGTATACAGACATGACCCCACTACATCTACGGGGCAAAAGAAATAAGAAAAATATAATGCTATTTGTTTTTCTTATGAATAATTAGCACTTATCAAACTCCTTACTACTAAAAAATACTCCTTGTACTCCTCTGCATACCGCGCTGGGCATGGCAGGGTTGCCATGTGGTGCGGTGCGTGGGGGGGAAGGAGTGATGATTAATTGATACGCGAGTGTTTAGTAAGACGCTAGGTTTATTACTGATCTAAGTACATGGTATACAGACATGACCCCACTACACCTACTTGTATGTGATACCTACCTTTGTATATACTCTTATTTAAACTAATAATCATTTTTCATTTTCATTGTATTCACGCACAAATAACCAAAGAATTTGGATAAATCGTATAATTGATCGAGCGAAGCGCGATCTCCAAATCAACTTCGACGAATCGGTGTTGTATTTAAGTAGATATGTTTGTTTGACCGAGGATAACTTTCGAAGCGTTGATCCGAACATCGTGAAATTTGGTATCTACGAAAGTGATATGGCACAATCCTGGTGTGACTAATTAGCATAAATGAGGGGTGGGTTGTTTGTTGAGATATTAGGGTTCAAGAGGGGTAAAAAAAAAACAAAATGAGACAATCAGATCAAATGGGACGTCTAATGAAAGGTCGACGTTTATTACGTTTCGACCCCGTTTTTATTTTTAGTTAGGTAAGTCTTATAGTTATTGAGTTGAGAGTAGGGAATGCAATCCCGATCTCGCGAGATCTCGTGTAATTTTTCGGTATCAATGCCGACGCATCATATGACGAGATCCCGTTCGAGATTGACGGGATTGGGCGGCAGTGGTCAGCGACGCTACACACGTCCACTCGGGGTGCAAGCGGCGCGCTGACTGACGGCCGCGAGGCTAGCGGCAGGAACGCCAAACAGCGTTAGAAAACTATTCCGACTATTTCCGAATATTAGCGACAGGTGACGATAATTATTTAGTTGGTAAGATTAAAGAATAAAGATTTTTATTTTCTTTCGAGTAATATGTTATTTTAGTTAACCAAACAAGCAGTTATTAGCTTTTTCAGTCATCCGAATTTAACATTTTTTTAAACTAGACGGGATCCAGAAAATTCCGGGATCCCGCGGGATTGATATTTCTAATCCCGCGAGATCTGGAATTTGCAATCTCGAGTCGGGATTGCATTCCCTAGTTGAGAGCCATGATCAAAACTGAACTTTGACGAAATTCACAGGGTACACCAGTGACCCCGCAATGCTGTAATTTGGTTTGCGTATTTTAGTGACACAAATAAGAGATAAACAAAAATCCAGAATTACTGCAAAAATGTGCAACCAAGCAATGTCATGAACTCCCGTTCTACCTAATTTGAATGAAACCGTAGGTCAAGTTAGAAGTGCATTTCGTAACATTATTTTAATAGTGAAAGATTAATATTTTTTTTGTTTTTATAGGAGACCCACGAGATCTCAGTTTGGAGCGAACCACTGTTATAAAATACAAGATAAGTTTTTATCTAGCCAGTAGGTATGTGGAGATTACAATAGGTCACGCAGGACGTTCCTAATCAGCGTTTTTCTCTATGACTACTCATACTACTTCTTCATACTCATGCTCCATGACCACATGCTCAGAATTTCCTCATGCCATACACACTACATACCTACTGGCTAGAAAAAAAACTCAACCTGTATACAGATGTAGCTACTCAGACATGACGTACCTACTCACAGAACACAAAAAACAATAGAAGTCGTAAGTAGGCGGGGCCCGCGTAACACCAAGTACGCGGAGTTCCGCGCACTACAAGCTTCGCTCACTTCAGTCGTGTTTCAATTACTGTGGGGTAAACGTACTTCAAAAAAATATAAAAATGCCATATTGTGCCGTTTTGGAGTGAAAATATTATAGCCGAACCAAAAATTTAACAAAAGGGAACATATCCTATCACCGGTAAGTATTATTTTATTGTTTTTTGTTAGTTTTGTTTAAAATGCAAAATCGTCAACCAAAATAGACTGTGAATCATACTCCTTAAGGTCGCGTTTCTCTTAAACCTCAACTTAAGCTACTCAATTAGGGATGTGACTCCAATATACTGATGAATGTGTTATCGATAGCTTTAATTGGTTACCCCTATTAAAAGGTGTATAAGTTTTAGGGCGTTAATTCCTTGTTGTTTTATTGATGATTTTCTGAATGTATTTTAGACCTATGGTGTGAAATAATATAATAACTTCTGTTTTCACTTTCCCCAAGGCGCAAGACATAAAAACAGTTAAAAAAAACTTACAAATTATGAGTTATCCAGCATACAGAGTCATGACCTGGCAACGTGTGACTTTTTTCTGTTCGTAAAAATTAAGAACCAATTACCCGATCAACGGTTTTCATCACCAGAAGAGGCTGTCGAAGAGTATGAATAACATGTATCTGACGTCACCACCGGAGTAGTGGCACAAATGTTTTCAAAATTTGTTCAATCTTATGAAAAAGTGCATTGACGCAAAGGGAGAATATTTTGAGAAACAATAAATTTATTTTTGACCATTATTAGTATTTTTTTTATTGATTCCGGAAACTTTTAGTGTTTGAGGGGCTCAAATAATAATTCAGTATACAGAGTGTTTTTTACTGTAACACAAAATGTTTGTAGAAAGAATTTTGTTTGTCCTGTTGTATGAGAATACTTTTTATCAAATTTGACTATCTTCCGCTGTTCAGATTTTTTTCATCCCATACAATAAAATGATCCTTACAAAACACTGCATCGATCGGCATCAAAAAAAATTTACCAACTTAATTCATTTTAAGGCGCTACTCACACTTGACCAAAAAAACTTAATGCGAAAATGTTTTTCTTCGAAAACGAGCCGATGTTTTAAAAGAAACTCATGCAGCACATGTATCTCCTCTGGTTATGAGTGCTGCCGTACTGTTACAGTTAAAAAATCCACTCTGTATAATATTCCAGTAATATAATATTTTTTTAAGTAAGTATTTATGAGTAGGATACCTGTGATTATGTTAAGAAAGAAAGAAAAGTAAAGCTTTTTATTTCGACCACCACAAATATAACCTGACGTACCTATTTCGTTACCCGTAGTAGGTAGGTGATAATCGATATCGATACATTCGTCTTGTATGCTCATTGGTACATCGCTAAGTGAGTAGTGCTGTTATTTGAGCATCCGAATAACAGCCAATGCATTATCGATCTTAAACTTTGCTGTTAGAGACTATAACAAAAATCGTTAGCGACAGCGCCATCTGTTGTTCAGTGGCTTTGTTTTGTGGGTAATCAAGTAACAGCCATTGCATTATCAGTCTTAATTCTAATTAATAGAGACTAAAATAAAAATATTTTCTAAAGCGCCATCTTTTGCCGAGTAGAAGAAGTAAACTTTAATTTTTTGTTACTGTTTATTTTATTGAATTTTAAACCATGTTCCATAGTAGCTAAGGTTTTATATCCGTTAAATTGGTTTTATGGTGTTAGGCCTCTTTAAACGTTCTCTGTCAACCAATTATAACTTTTATTTCTAAGTGTGCTAGTTTTTACATGTGTGAGTTTAGCTACACTGGTTTTCTTAGTAAAAAGTCATCATGCTAGTTCTATTGTTTTTTATGTTCTGTGTACCTACTAGTGCCTTATTTCGGGACTAACTATGACTTAGGCTCGGGCTATATGGCATCCGGGTCTCCCCGATCCTGCGAATCCGGAGCATGTCCCGGTTGCTTCCAGGTAAAAATCGGAGTCGGATGGCCTCGGATCGTGTGTAGTCTACGCAGGAAAAATTCAAATGTTTGGTTGTGCGACGGATTCATCAGGGGCCGTTAAAAAACGGCCCGGACAAGCCCGGATGCCATATAGTCCTAGTCTTAGATCATCTCGAGCCAAATTTCACGAAATGCGTCTTCAATGCGTATGTTTGCTTTCGGAAAAGTTGTCTAAAAGTTCTTTATATTGCCTCGTGCAACTTTATGACTTGAGGGTGAGAATCATCGGGAATTCGAAACCAGAAAATTGGAATCTAACAGTTTTATTTTATTGCGGAAACTTAGTTGTAGATAGGTACATAGACAACCTGTATCTATTTTGTATTTACTATTTTATGTCAGTTAGTATCGTGTCTTTTAATTACTTTATAAAAAAATGAGACTTTTTATGACGGCCTAAATGTTGTTTTGGGCCGCGAAATATATTAATTTATAAGTACCTATGTAGGTACGCTACATAACTTTCTAACAATGTCAGCTTTGTTCAATAGTTAGTTATCGGTACCTATTTAGATGACTCAACTGTTTCTTACATATTTTATAGTTGTAAATACATATATTATTTCTGTTAAGAAAGATCCGACAGATAGAAGTGAAAATTAAAACCAAGAAGAATGTTTAAAAGATTTGTACTTTTAATTATTGGTACGTACATCATACGCGTTAGGCTACATACATACACAGCACTGCACTCTACACATTCAAAACTACTACGGTTTTTAAAAAATAACTGAATTGATAAAAACATGCTAGGTACCACTCCGCAAGAAATAATTAAATAAAGATGTTAATATCCAATGCATAAATTTATTTGTCAATTGCCCCGACAGTATTTTTGATTAGGTACTGAATAGTACTTTTAAGTTGAAATATAACTGACATATTTATATTGTTCATTCGTAATTCGATTAGAAAAATTTAGCGAGGATATTGACGTGAACCAATTGCATAGTAGTCAAATTAACAATTTTGGAGCAATACATAAATATGTGGTGGTAGTAAAACAAGACTTTTTTAAATTTTAGTCTGAATTAAACACTTATACTTAGAGTCGTCAGTCTGTCATGAAAACAGACCAAAACTACATTAAATACATAGTAAAGAACCTTAAAATTATCAAGAAGTACACAATTCACAAGCTTTCTAGAAAACATTTCAGATATAAACTATAAATTTCAAAAATGTATCAAGATAGTTTACTCCTAAGAATACCTATAATAATTATTGTTATTTTAAAAATTACGTTGTAGATTATGAATCAGCTGCTGGGGGAGCGAATTTAATAACTGAAGTATGGCGAACTACCGGCAAGGGTAAAGTTTCCGGCTCAGAATCCGGTACAGGGATGTGTTTTCGTTTACGTGGAGGCAAAGAAGAGGGCGCGTAATAAACGCTGTACTGTAAGCCTGACATTGGTGCCAAAGGTGGTGGTGGAGCAACAATCATTTCTGTTGAAGTTGACGCTGCTACGGGGCTCTGCGGTGATGGTGGCGAGCTCGGTGGGGTAGGCGGTAATTGCTGCAGAGCTGCTTCTACTAGATCACACATAATCGCGTTATTTACCACCAGTGGAGTGGCAGGCTGCATTTGTGGCGGACGTGGCGTTTCTGTGCCGTGTTCTTTGTAGATATGAGCATCCATTTGCTTCTTGGTATTAAAAGTTCCATCACAAACTGTACAACGATAGCAACGTTCGCCAAAATGTTGAGTACGATGTAGTTTCAACACATGGTTGTATCCAAAATCGCGGAGACATATTTCACATGTGTAAGGTCGCTCTCCAGTGTGGGTTCGAGAGTGAACCTTGAGTTGCTTAGAACATGTGAACCCTTTACCGCAGCCAGGAGCAGGGCAGCGATACGGCTTTTCTCCAGTATGAGTTCTCAGGTGGATCACTAATTGGCCGGACTGTATGAATGTTTTGTGACAGTGAGGACACGCATGTGGTCGCTCGCCTGTATGGATTCGAGCATGACGATGAAGTTTTCCAGAGTGTTCGAATGCCGCATCACATACGCTGCATCGATATGGCCTTTCTTTGGTGTGAATACGGCGATGTACTTGTAGATTTTCCTTGACACTGAACATCTTATGGCAATATTCGCATTCAAATGGTCGTTCGCCGGTATGGGTTCTGTAATGACGCACAAGTCTCGCAGGTACGGCGAAAGTTTTATGGCAGACGTCGCACCGATGGGCATCAGCATTGGTACGATGAGATCTAGCGTGAGCCGTGAGTGCACTTCGCGTAGAAAGTGTCAATCCACACTCACCGCACTGATGAACGCGTTCCTCCTCACCTGCAGAATGATATTGATTCACTTGAGACAAAGTAAATGATTCCATTTTGGAAACACGACGACCGTTCTCAGTATACTGTCTGTTGCGTATGGCATGCAACGATCAGGAATATCAGGATGCACCAACATAATACGGCCACAGAGGGGAACAGGCGGGCGGAGGGGAGCGGAGTGTAAGCCAAGTGAATGTCCTCTGATAACACGTGGAGGCCTGCACCGCGGTTACATCGCGTCGAAACCGTGGTGCAGGCCTCCACGTGTCTGGGCCGCCGAACCCCGATAGGCGCTCGTCCGCACAGTAGGTAGAACATTTGTATATTTCCCCCTCTGCTCTTCTGTGATTTACATGTGCCATTTATATGTAAACAAATCTTGGAATTTATATTGTTGCAAATTCTTAAAATGGATACTTTATAAGAAATAAATTAGGTAGGTTACACAACAATCTGACTGAAGTCACTATAAATTTACCCTTAACAAACTAGGTATAACTTGCAAACCAACATTTAATTTGACTCAAAATTAGACGTACCTACCTTCTTCGGTATTTATCAGTATTTACACAAACACTTGTAAGTTTAGGATTTCATTTCAAAGAAACTCACCTATCATGATGCTCAATGAGGATTTAGCGATGTGGGTGCAATGGTGTCAATGTTGGTGTAGGTTGCGCACAAGGTTCTGGCTTCTAGCTCTCGTGCGCGAGACGCTCACTCGACCGACAGTCAGAGGCTGAATGCGGTAGAACTGGGCGGGAGTAGCAAATGTTGCTGTGTTGCAAAATATACGCGCTAGCGGATTAGATAAATTTATATTATTACTAGGTAGGTATTGAATTGTAATTAAGTACGAATACAAATATTTATACAATTGTATATGTTGACAACTGTTCAGTAGTTAATTAATAGTGGAAAGTCAATATCAACGTTCAATTATCGATCAATATTATTAATTGGGTATATATTTGTCTATCTTGAGGTATTTATTTATGTATTTTTTTAAAGTTCAGTTTTTATTTTTTTTTATTTCTCTTCATTTGTACATATTGTACATTTGTTCATATACCTATACTCTGCACACCGCTGCTGTCCATTACTGCTTCGCTCATTACATCCAATCCGATTTACATCCGATGGTTACCTGGAAGAAATCGGTTTCAGCGGTAAGGCCGCCCATTGTACTATATTTAGCATTCATTCGTTTTTTTAGTATTCCTGGTGTAGAATATACACCACATAATTAGAATAGAATATATTAATGCTATTAATGCTAATATATTCTATTCTAATTATGTGATGGTGCAAGCAAACCATGATATACTTTTTATTAATTGTTACCTACTCCAACAACTGTAAATTAATTATAGCGTAGGTATGTATTGCAGCTATTACGCCAAAAAGAGCATTTTCCAAAAATCTTAGTTGTTATATTATTTTGTATCTACTTACCTTACCTACCTATACACCAGCTAACCTTAGCATATTCCTTAAATTGATTGCAACGATTCAAAAAACAATATTATTAGAAGTGTAAATTGCCAATGTTTGAATTCACCGATGAATTTATATAGGTCTAAGTGTTACTTATCGAACCTATTATTAGTATTATCAATGTTTCTAAAATTAATATTATAATAATAACAAAATAACAAACCTACCTACTTTATAGTTTTATCTAAAGCCGTAGGTAAGTAAAGCGTTAATATTTAACGTATATATTTTTTATTATATATTATAATTTGTTATATGTCATTATTGTTATAATTTTATTATATTATATTTAATTTCTCTGCAGAATGGTGGCCGAGAAATGGCTGTAAAAGGGTAGGACGTCCGGCAGCGAGATAGGTGGACGATATCGTTAGAGTCGCGGGCCATCAATGGGTGAGACTAGCGCAGGATCGCGGTAGATGGGGCGCGGTGTCAGTGCAACCTTCTCGAGCACCTATAACTGCCAGGCCCTTATGAATCCTTACGGATCCGGGGGGAACGGCAGCTTATGGGACGGTGTGCCCCGTTAAAGTCCGACAATAACTTCTCCTTCGGGGGATCTTGATGTCGGATAACGAATAGCCTGACAGGGGAGGAGGGGCATTTATGGGCGTGGGCAGGAGTGTGTTAGTACGGTGGCGTCCTTCTTAACTTCCCGCGGGTCGGCTGTATGGTTCAGCTCCTTGCTGGATTCTGGTTGGTTCATCGCCGTGCTAACGTCCGGATGGGAGTGGTGGGTTGGCTCTCCCTAGGGAACGTAGGAAGAGCGAGCCGATTGACACCTTGGCCCCAACACGCGAGGAATGGGCTGGAGGAGCCGTTTGTGGGGGATGGCCGGTCTTTCTACATATCATTGAAGCGTGAAAAATTCAATGATATGAACAATGACCGTAACGAGCGGGAGGGGCCCGTACGGGTGAAGTAGGTGCCTCTGTTTGCGACTGGCAGAGCAGGGAGGTGCTGCCCTTTTGTCCTCCAGTAGTATGAAGTGCTATCATGTTTCTGGAGGACGAGATGGCGGGTAGGTGGGCGGTCTCTTTTCGGATCATTGATTTAATCTCGTCAATGATACGGAAAAAGACCGGAAACGGGATGGACCCTTATAAGGGTGTAGGATGTGCCTCGGATTTTTGAAGCCTGGCTACAAGTCCGAGGGCCGACTCTCCTTGTGGCCCTCTGCTGAGCAGATGGCACGGGGATGAGCCGAATTGAACGGCCCAATTTGGTAAGGTAGTGCACCCCCTGTTGTGCCTGGCGGCGGGCTTTTGAGCGCACTGCTACTTACAACGGGTGGAAAAGCCTTCTTATTGCAGAGGCAGGGAGCTCCCTCCTCTGCTTCGGTAATAAGTTGGCAGGGAAGGGCTGTTTGCTCCCGCATTTGTTTTTGCTATTGTGCGGCGAATTCAAGTGTCGGAATAAACGGTGGTTAGGTTTTGTGGCCTTCTCTGTTTTCCGGGCGTAGGGCGAGGCTGCCTTTGCTGGAGCGAGGCCAGCATAGTTTGGCTATGTTCGAGAGACAGACAAGGGTCGGGAAGGAGCGGCCATAACCCTTAACCATCGCTGGGTGCTGAGTATTCTCGCTCGACTCGTGCCTTTGTGATGGAAGAGGGAGATGGTTGCTCGACTCGTGAGTAGTCGGAGTGAGGGCTCTGGCTGCTCATTGCACGCGAGTCATTGGTGGGGGGCAGTATAGTGTGTTCTTCTGTACTACCGCCATGCAGGGAGGTGTTGGTGGCTGGGGCAAGCTGGCCACTCGGAGGGGCCCTTTATGGGGCGTCGCGCGTATGTGGGTTTTCCGGCGAAGGTCCTTGCTCAGATCCCGGAGCTCACTTACCGCGCAGAGGATTGATCACCGGGGATGATTTTAGTCGAACCGCACATAACCCGCTGTACCCTCGGTATCTGGCTTGCAGATTTCCTCCCCGAAAACAAAAAAAAAGGATCGCGATAGATGGCACAAACTTGGGGAGGCCTATACCCAGCAGTGGGTGAAATCGGGCTATGTATGATGATGATAATTAATTTTAAAATTAAATAGGTACTTAGTTAGGTATGTATATCTACTATATACTGTATATGTAATAAAAAAATAAAAATATTGGTAATATTTCTATTTATTTATTTAATTGTATTAATCGAACGAAGCGGGATCTCCAAATCAACTTGGGCAAATCTGTGTTGTATGTATGTTTGTTTGTCCGAGGATAACTTTCGAAGCGTTGATCCGATCATCCTGAAATTTGGTATAAAGGTAGTGATGGCACGATACTGGTGTGATAAAAATGTGGAGGAGTTCTTGAGATATTGGGGTTCAAGAAGGATAAAAAAAACAAAATGAGATTATCCAGTCAAGTGGCACCTTTAATGAAAGGTCTTCATTAGTACATTTCGACATCGTTTTTATTTTTTAGTTTAAACCTAGTAGTTTTTGAGTTATCTTAATGTATCTGAATTTTGACAAAATTCACAGGGTACACAAGTGATTCAGTGACCCCACAGTGCTGAAATTTGGTATTCGTGTAGCTTTAGTGACACAATTATAGGGAAAAGTCTGAAATTCCGAGTAACTGCAATTTCTACCCCTAAAAAGACTAAGCAATTTACATGAATTCCCGTTACTTGTAATTTGAATGAAACTGTTGGTCAAGTTAGTTGGTTTCGCATTTCGTGGCACTATGTATTTTGTTAGTCAAAGATTAACGCCGGCTTGCACAACGATTCTTAAACGTATTTCGCGACTATACATGTTTTTTGACGTATTTGTATGAGTTGACAACTCCTTAAATCATATTTAGCCACTAAATACGTTTAGCCATCGCTCCGCAAGTCGCCCTAAGAATAATATTTTATTTGTTTTTGGGAGATTCGCGAGATCTCAGTTCGGGGCGAACTAGTCTATTATAAGTATCTTTTCGTTTCTACTTTACCCCAAAGTTTGGCAGGTAGAAAATGATTTTATGTAATAACACACAAATACAAGAATTAAAATAAAGTCATGCTTTTTATACATATACCACGCGATAGACGGCGCGCGTTCGTTGAAGGTTGGTTGGAATGACCGACCCGTGGAGGGACGAGGAAAGAGGGCGGTGAGGTGACACGTGGAGGCCCACTGCGGTTTCGTAGCGCGCGTGTGAACTCTCGGCACACTGCGCGTGCGTACCATAACCTGCCCCTTCCCGCACTCTCTTCCTCGCTTTGTATTTATCTGTCTATCTGTAGGACAATATAATATCGTTAGTGTTAGGTGCTTTGTTCTACGAGTACTATTATCATTTAGGTAGGTATTATAAAACAAGCCCTCTATTTTGTTATTGTAAGGTAGGTATAACGATGAATAGACAGTGGAGCCAAAGGTAGATAGATGTTATATTCCTTGTTATAGATTCAAATATCACAGATGAATTATTTATATTACCTGCTCTGCTAGGATAATATTCGAATAGCATACGTAGGGAATTAGGTGTGTATTACTCGTGCGCGATAACTTGGGACCTGCTAGGAATGCGACTCTCCGACCGCTTCCCCGATGGCGCCCGTATTGTACCGTTCGCATCACTATTTTTTTAATTATTATAAACTTAAACATTGTATTTTTATTTTATTCAAATAGTGTAAAAAAGATTAGATAAAAAGCAGCGTCCTCCCTGAGTAACATAATAAATTAGGTTAAAAAAACAAAGACGAAGCCGCGGGCGGCTGCTTGTTATGTTCGCTTTTTTACGGGCGGTACAAACACGCCAATATGACGTCACCGCGCTCAGGTCCCAACTTATCGCGCACGGGTAATATACGTATTTAATATTTACGTAGATATTTATTTTAAACAAATGACATTTATGAATTGAAAATTAATTCAATGTCTTATTCTTAGCAGGTACCTACTTAAATATTATAAAAATGATAAGTAAGTAGGTACTTACTTAAATTCCTAATAAATGTAGGTATAGCTACCTATTACCTAAACTATAGTTTCAATACAATACCCTTATTGCTACTGAGTAAATAAGCAGCGAAAACATGGAACTATGCCGATTTAGGGATTAGCCCCCATAATAGGTAATAAAAAATTAAAACCTGAAATTTTTGTACACCAGCTAGGTTCCTACCTAGGTACCTATCTAGATAGATAATTAACGTTTGTGTGATGTAAGTACAAACGTTATCTTGAGATGATAAGTAGGTAGGTAAGTAAGTACATACTATATTATTTCAGTAGATCATTGAAGCAGCTGCTGGATAATATTATTGGAGATTTTATTTGGCAACGCAATTACGTGTTTTCAATTAAATTTGTCATTTGTTCTATTCGCCCTATTAGCTACCTATGTAAAAAATAGACACACGTAGATAACTAAAAATAAAAAATAGTTTAAAAAATCTCCTGCTTAAATACCTACCTTTAGAACTTGTAGTGATGCCATTAAGCAAACTCACATAATTAACCCAAATACCTATCTTGGAGGTCCTAGCTTTTTTAGTTATCTTATCGATAAGCTTTGCCTGGCTAGCTAGTAGGTACTTAGCTATTAACTTCTTTCTGATTTTGTTTCTAAGAACTATGTAACCTAACAAAGAAACAAATAAGTGACCAGACTCGAGAAATAAAATATCAATATTGCACAATTAAATCAATAAATTTGATAGTTCTTTCGATTAGTAGGTAGTAATGTTTGCTATTAATTAACCATAAGTACTGATAAAGTGGTGTTTACATGGTAATAATTGTTAGATTGGCAGTAGCCGCTGTATCACCTCTAGCTTGAACATAATCTCTTCATCTTACTGTACCTATACAGTTAAAGTACAGTACGTGTTTCAGAGCAGGGGCCAAACGAAATTTTTAATTTTGCTAGTGTTTCCCTCCGAACTGAGATTTCGCGAATCTCCCATAAAAACAAGGTACTTATACTTCATCATCATCATCGATATGATGATGATGATGAAGTATAAGTAATTAAAATAAAACAAATATTTAAGTGGGGCTCCCATACAACAAACGTGATTTTTTTTGCTCGTTTTAGCTCGATATTGATAACGGCAACAGGTAGACGCTTGAAATATTCACAAAATTCTTAGTTATATATTCACTTTAAATATAAATAATTTAATTAAAATAAAACAAATATTTAAGTGGGGCTCCCATACAACAAACGTGATTTTTTTTGCTCGTTTTAGCTCGATATTGATAACGGCAACAGGTAGACGCTTGAAATATTCACAAAATATTTAGTTATATCATCATCATCATATCAGCCGTAGGACGTCCACTGCTAGACAAAGGCCTCCCTCATTGATCTCCAGGAACTGCGGTTGGAAGCGGCCTGCATCCAACACCGACCTGCGGTTCTTACCAAGTCGTCTGCCCACCTTGTGGGTGGACGTCCTACGCTGCGCTTGCCGGTCCGTGGCCTCCACTCGAGAACCTTTCTGCCCCATCGGCCATCTGTTCTGCGCGCTATATGACCTGCCCATTGCCACTTCAACGTGCTAATCCGTCGGGCTATGTCGGTGACTTGAGTTCTCCTACGTATCTCCTCATTTTTGATTCCATCCCGTAGAGAAACCCCGAGCATAGCCCTCTCCATAGCTCGTTGAGCGACTCTGAGCTTATTCATAAGGCCAATAGTGAAGGACCACGTCTCGGTTCCATATGTCATCACTGGTGACACACACTGATTGAAGACTTTCGTCTTAAGGCACTGAGGTATGTTGGACGAAAAGACGTTGCGAAGTTTCCCGAACGCTGCCCATCCGAGTTGGATTCGACGATTACTATACCTACTTATATTACTTACACTTATATTATTTGTAATCTTTGACTATCAAAATAGTGCCCTGAAATAAACAACCACCTGACTTGACCTACCTCCAACTTCATTCAAATTACAGGAAACGGGAGTTCATGTTAATAATTTTTTGGGGTAGAAATTGCAGATAATCTGGATTTCAGATTTCTCCCTATATTTGTGTCCCTAAAGCTACACGCGTATATACCAAATTTCAGCACTGTGGGGTCACTGGTGTAGGTACTTACGAGTACGTACACCAGTGAATTTCGACGAAGTTCAGTTTTTATTATGGCTAATAACCTTAAAAACTAAAAGGTTTAAACTAAGAATAATGACGAGGTCAAAATTTACTGATGAAGACCTTTCATTAGACGTGCCACTTGACCAGATAGTCCCATTTTGTTTTTTTTTTACCCCTCTTGAACCCCAATATCTCAAGAATAGGAGTGTGCCATCACTAACTTCCTTTATAGGTACCATATTTCACGATGATCGGACCAACGCTTCGAAAGTTATCCTAGGACAAACAAACATACATACATACAACGCCTATTTGTTCAAATTGATTTGGAGATCTCACTTCGCTCGATCAGTAATGTTACATTAATGCCAATACTTACAAATATACCAATTTTATCTATAGCTATCTAAACATGATGCGCAGCAGTTACCTTGTCGTAAACAAACATCTATAGGTAAGTACAATACCTACGTAGGTATGTAGGTCCGCGACAGTGTAATTTGATACGGACGACGATGAGATAGTTAAACTCTAGATTGTTTTGGTAAGAATTAAAAGAAGCATTCATGCATCTAGAAAATATCAATTACATACAAACTACATGCTTACATCTAAAATACTAATTTAAGTCACCTATTATGTGTTGCATTCTAATAATAAATACATAACTAAAAATCGTATAAGTACCTACATACATAAAAAAAAAATATATATAAGTAGGTAGGTAAGTAGTAAGTACCTATCCTTAATCCTTAGCGCAGTCGGGTAAAAAGTATCCTATGTCCCAATCCCGGTCATAATCTATCAATACCTATACTTACCAAATTTCATCGAAATTAGTCCAGCCGTTTTGTCGTGAAAACGTACCTACAGAGAGACAGAGTTACTTTTGAATTTATAATATTAGTACCTACCTAGATAGATACGAATGTAATGATGAGGATGCAGATGAATTAGGTTTTCGTTTACTTTGAAATCTGCTAAAGATTGGCTTGGTTTTATTGTTTTAATACTGAATAACCATACAATGAAAAAATACATAAGTACTTACTTACTTTTTAAATTATACCTCGAACGAAGCAGGAGGGTGCCAGGAGCCACGAGTGCGGTAGTGAGGAGTGGGGGACGAAGCGTCGACACGCGCTGCACGGTCGTCGAACGTTCGGAACCACGGTGATGAGGCCGCGCGGCTCGTGCGCCCGATTCAACCTTCCTCAATGCGACCGCAACTGACCCGCGTTGTACCGCCCCCACTCCTCATGCTTCACGTCTGTGTCCGCATCGCTTCAACATGGGCTTTGTTGAATATAATTTTACCGAATAGTTACCTACCTACAGCTTATTTCCTCCGTATAGCGCGGTTTTATAAATGATGTGGATGTTTATTTAGGTATTAAGTAGTAAGTATTTTTTGCCTTTAGTCAACAGTTAGATCAATTCCATGTTTAAAAAAATATATTACCTACCTACTTATTTGCACCTCATTAAATGTTTAATCTTCCAATTAGCTGTGTTACATTTCTAATGAATAATAGGGCAGGTAAACATACAATTACCCTACCTGGCCTATTTAGCACAGTTATGAAATAATAACGGACGACGCGACGGCCAAAAACTGGGTGGGTACCTATTAGTAGTCTTTGGTACCTGCCTACACAAAACTTGTGTAGGCAGGTACCAAAGACTACTGGTGCTGGCTTAATTCATAGCTTAAAAATACATAACCCCACTGCGTCCAATGGCATTTATAACCGACTTCAAAAATGTCCTCCATATTTTTGGTTAAAAATAAAAATACTAGGTAACAAAACTACTAGGTCCTTACTACAGGAAATGATGCATGCCTGACCTAAATTTTGGAGTTGCCAATATTTCAGTTTATTCTAATAATGTTAGAAGTTAGCTGCAATTTTTTTTTGCTCCTGATGGTTTTGTGCATTTCATCATGGGTCTTCAACACTTCGACCATTTTTGTTTGGGAAGTGTGGGTAAGGGTCGGACTTTCGTGCTTAACCCTGGCTTCAACGTCAGAGACGACTATAGTCTGTACAAAAAGAGAAGCGTCGCGACGCTTCTCTGTCGTACGACGACGCGTCGTAGGAATATAGGTCGCGTGTGTGCCAATTTACTAATTTTGTTGCGTTGACAACACTGCTCTGTCATTGCCAGGACGACTAAAAGTTTTTGATATTTGGTAGACAGACATAATTCATAGACACCAACTGTTGTGATCAGTAGGTACTTGCTATTAAGTAGGTAGGTTGGTATGTATCTTCGCATAATGCTGATTAAAATTGGCTACCATAGCACAGCACAGATGTTATGTGATGAGCCAAAAATAATGGACATGCATGATTCTACTGAGGTTTAAGTGCTGGCTTTAATCAACATTATTTATATAAGATAGTGGCTAGCTATGTTGTAAGTCTAACGTGCTTCCATGGAGCATGGCCTTTCTACTCTTCTAGTACCTACTGATGAGGTGCATTGGACTGCACACCCTGACTTAAAAAATAAAACATGGAGACATTTTATAATTTTATTAACGTTATCTTAATAAACAGTAAAATTGACGATGATAGACAATAATTTAATCAGTACCATAATCAAAGTCTGAATGTAAGTATTCAATGCCGCTTATGTCTAAGCTAGCTTTAGAGCATTTACTCTCGGACTCATCTGTTTCATCTTCGGATTCTGATTCTGTTACCTATATTTATGATAATTTTTTGTAAATTGTGCATCAAATGGTCCTGTTTCCAATATTTTTCTTCAACATATTTTAAATTTTCACATTCTTTTTGCCACTGAGCAGTAGTAATATTATTGAAGCATTTATTTATCATGGGCATCAATTCCTTGGGTGATACATTAACATTCTTTGCTGCAACAAATCAATTCCGGATACCAGCATGTTGGATAATATATCTTTAACCAAGGGAAATGACTTTAGATATCCCAGGTTCATCTGGGCCTTACCAGTACCTGTTGACTTCATGCGCAGTATGGATGTATGTCTCATCTACATAAACAATTGGTTATTCTGTTTCTCTCAAACGGTTCATGGTCCGCAAATTTTTGGCACGCCAAGCCACAATATCATGCCGCTCTATAAGTATTTTTCGTTTTGACTGACATTTTTTATATTGATATCCCATTTCTTTCAAAACACTGTGCAGACTAGAAATTCCATCACCAAAATTTATGTCTTTTTTTAGTACTCTATGCAACTTCCTTAGAGTCGGTACCTCTTTTCAAACAGTATAAAATTGTTGAATTTTGCTCCGTATGGCACATTTGTCAAAATCGTCCAGAATTATTGTCTTGGGCCGGCCTATGCGTTTTTTCCCTGGAGTGCACCACACACCTCTATTTACGGCACCTTTTTTAATTCTAGACACAGTGACTTTACTAAGACCTGCAACATAAAATGTACATAATCAGTTCAATATCTAAAAACGCAAAGTATCAATATGTGTTAGTCGTACTACAAAAATAGGTCAGCTTGGCTTGAGTGATTTTTACCTAATATAGTATTTCCGTTTACGCTAATCACACATAAAACACTACAGACGCTGTTTATTTCGTCTAAGAAATCAACGTACAGTCCCAAAATACCACAAGAAAGCTATTAAATACCAGTAATTGCGGCCACTCGTTCCGTAGCTTTGTTCAGGTCGATGATTGAGTTGTTTGACGCTTTTTCGCGTTGACAAAACTGTATCACATTATATATTATTTGCCTCACAGAGCTGCGTAACGTTTTTTCTCTTTTCGACATTATTATGCAAATATATAACACAAAAACAAGCTCAACAATAATGTATAGTCGAAGTTGGCATTTGACAGTTGCATGACGAGATAGATGGCAGCAGGATTGGGTTGCCATACAAAAATCTTAATGTCAGTTCACCGTAACGCCACGACGCTTCTTTTAATGTACAGACTCTATCTCTGAGTCACGGGGTGATGCCGAAGTGCCATCCTAGCTCGCAGTTTGGCCTCTCAGACGTTACGTGGCCGGTGTCTTGCTAACGTTGGTCCTCTTGTGGTGTACGCTATGGAGAGGATGGTGTGCACAGAAGCTCCCGCGGTAATGGACGCCATGGAGTTTAAATGTCAAGTGGCAGTCCGTGCAGTGGAGCGATAGTGTTAAGGTGAGCGTGGTGGCAATTGTCGGCGCCATCGTACATGCGACGCGCTAACATTACCACAAAGTCCTCGACGCTGGACATCTGCACGGGTGATGAGGTCGTACCTGACGTAGCATCCTGCTCCTGTGCAGACACGTAGGGCTATGTTTTGCTGGGCTTCTATCCTCTTTTTTTGGTAGAGAAACATAGCGCGTACCACGTTGATACTGCATAGGTTAGCCGCGAGCGGATGTAAGCCTAAAGGTAAGACTGCATTAGAGCGGCGCTGCGCGGTGCTGCATGCAGCGCCACAAAGCGTCAAAATATTGTTTTAATGATATTGAATGGCGCGTGTCGCACTAGAGCGGCGCTGCAGCAGGCGTTGCTGCGTATCGCGGCATAGTTGCTTCCAAAAGAATATTGTGACGTGCAGCGACGCGCCACCCGAGCCGCGCGGTACAGCGATGCTCAATGCGACATAGCAAGCGGCGCGTCGCGTCAGTCTGCGTACTGCGCTTGGTGGAGAGGCAAATAAAAAGCGGCTAAGTGCGAATTGGACTCGCCCATGAAGGGTTAAGTAGCAGCAAGTAACATAATATAAAAGTTCTTGTAGTTCTTTGTAACTTTTTTATATTTGAGTTGATTGAATGAAAGGTAAATTGCAGTTTACGATTTATGACGTATTTAAAAAAACTGCTTACTAGATCTCGTCCGAACCAATTTTCGGTGGAAGTTTGCATGTTAATGTACATCATATATTTTTTTTAGTTTTATCATTCTCTTATTTTAGAAGTTACGGGGGGGGGGGGGGGCACACATTTTACCACCTTGGAAATGTCTCTCGCGCAAACTATTCGGTTTAGAAAAAAATGATATTAGTAACCTCAATATCATTTTGAAGACCTATCCATAGATACCCCACACGTATGGGTTTGATGAAAAAAAAATTGAGTTTCAATTCTAAGTATGGGGAACCCCTAAAAATTATGGTTATTTTTTCTATTTTTGTATGAAAATCTTAATGCGGTTCACAGAATACATCTACTTACCAAGTTTCAACAGTATAGTTCTTATAGTTTCGGAAAAAAGTGGCTGTGACATACGGACGGACAGACAGACAGACATGACGAATCCATAAGGGTTCCGTTTTTGCCATTTGGCTACGGAACCCTAAAAAGGTGACGTGAAGTGATGTGCAGTGCTGCGCCGCTCTTAAGTCTGTAGTGCCATAGGTGACGTGAAGTGACGTGCAGCGCTGCACTGCGCAGCGCCGCTCTAATGCCGTCTTACATTTTGTAAAAGTTTACTATACTTATTTGCTTCCGTTTAGAAGATACGAGCGATTAAAGTTTTTTAAGAAAAATCATAATTTTGTTAAGAGGATATCGTAGTTGAAGAAGCAATCAACGAAGATATCGAAGTGGAAGAATCTATCAAATAAGTTAATAAGTAACACCCATTCTTAGTCCTCAGCGGTAGTCTGGAGGTCGCTTTGTGCATTTGCCAGTTTAACTGATGTTGACAGCACAGACAATGACGTAGACATTAAATGGCTGTATTGATTGATTGACATTGACATATCATAACAGTTACTTGGTCGCTCGCTGTTCGTTTCGTAAAATTATCAATTGTTCGTATTTTGCATCATTTTAGCTAACAGACATAATTTATTTAGGTTTTCTTGGCTTACTGGACGCAAGAATCAATAATAGTAGTAATCAAGTAATGTAAAAGAAAATTTATCTACTGACCAATCATTGATAGCGTTGTTTGCGGTTAAAACAATCCATTTCATTTCACGTTTAGTTAGAGTGTAAAAAAGTAGAAACCAGGATGGGTGGAGGTGATTTGGTGAGTAAATATACTAACGCTTGTAGTCTTATTATAGTTGGCTGAAATTCACTATTGAATTAGCTTAGATCATACCTTCTACTCTCATTGCAGAATACCAAGAAGTCATGGCATCCAAGCACACTGAAAAATCAAGAGCGGGTTTGGAAAGCAGAACAGGCGGCAGCAGAGGAGAAGAAGCGAATACTTGAGTTGCAACGAGAACGTGAGCAGGAAAATGACCGCGCTCAGCTTAATGAGATGGCGCAGCGGAACTTTGGAGCCGGTGGGTCACATCAGGCAGGCGACAACCGACTCCATTGGATGTATGATGTAAGTAAAATCATTTACATTTACTGTGAGAGGTTACACTATATTAAATAAATAAATAAATATTGCTGGACATTTCACACAGTGCTATCTAGCCCTAAACTAAGCAGAGCTTGTACTATGGCAACCAGATAACTGATAGAGTACTTATATACATATTTTTTTGTAAATACATATTTATAATATACTTACCATGAAACTACCAGACCCGGAACAAATATCTGTAGATCATGCAAACATTTGTTCCGCAACGGGAATCAAACCTGCTACCTCCTGCGTCTCAGCCGGCTATTCGCCCACTGCACCATGGAGCTTTTAGTATTATGTTTATCTGAGTAAGCCTTCAGTTTTGTGTAGTGTTTTTGATGTAACTCTAGATTTTTCAAACTTTTTGTACAGATAGTTCAAGTACAGTGTGCGTACTACTTATACATACATATTAGGTTCAGCTAGAAAATGCCTGTTGTTTATCATTAACCTAAGGTTACAAGTATAATATATTTATTATTGATATTTAACATTTTATTTTCTCTTGATCATGAAGTAAACTAATCAAAAACTTTTACCCCCATTAGAAGCCAGATAAGCAAGTGGATCACGAAGACTACTTATTGGGTAAAGAAATAGGCAAAAGTGATGAGTCTGAAAGAGCACAGAATACTATTCCAGCAGTATCACGCAGAGTTGTTGGATCAAGCATGACAAAGTCATTAGATGACTCTCAGGTGGACTTGGCTCGAAAGCTGAGAGAAGATCCACTGCTCTTAGTCAAGGAAAGGGAGAGAGCGGCTCGTGCTGCACTACTGAATAACCCACTACAAAGAAAACGTCTGGCAGAGCTTTTGAGGAAAGAAAAAGTGAGTATCATCTCCTAAAAATTTTAGGATCAAGAAGTACTATGTAAAATTTAATGGAGTTTTTTGGGTTCAACTTTCCAATTGGCACGATGAGCTAGAACTTTAATTTTTTTTCATGTATGTATATTTCATAAAGGAAGCCTACATGCGAAGTGGCGATTTGCGGAAACCTATAGTTTTTGATATATTAATTTTTGAAAATCGGTAATCGGTAAAAAGGGCGTCAACAAACAATGTGGGAAAACAACCTAAAACTTACAACTGGACAACACTGGAGAAGGGTAGCGCAAGATAGAACCCAGTGGAGGAATATGCCAAGAGGCACACTGAACTGCGGGATATCCTATAATTGAATCTGGACTCACAATTACTTAAAATGATGTAATTCCAAAGCCCCCCCCCCCCCCCCCCTGATGTAGAATGGGACCGATTGGAAAGTCCTTCCTTTTTTTTTTTTTTAACTCGACTTGAAAAAAAACACTTGAAAAATTTTACAATATTTTTTTAGGAAGAAAAGCAAAGTAAAGGGGCATCTAAAACAAAGAAGAAGTCTAAGAAAAAAGATAAGAATCTCGATGACATGCTTGCAGCTAAATTAAATGCTCTAGGAGGAGAGAAGGGAATAGATTTAAGCAGTCTTCTAAACTCAAATGACTCATCATCAGAGTCACAGTCAAGTGATGAAAAGCCAAAAAAGACAAAGAAAAAGAAGAAGGAGAAAACTAAAATAAAATCTAAGAAATCCAAAAAGAAAAAGCAATCTTCTCATTCAGACTCATCAGATGATGGTGATAATGATAAAAAAATTAAGGTATCTGCTGACAAAAGTAAAACAAAAAATCAAACTTATGCAAGAAACTCTGAATCAAATCAATACAACAATGCTGATACCAGAAAAACTGATAAACCCTATGACAATAATCACAAGAGCTATAGAAATAGGGAGGAAGATGAAAATTACTACAAAAAGAAACATGAGAGGTCCTTCGACGATAAGAAACATACTTCATCTAGTAGAAATTACAAAGATAGGGATTCAGATTCGAGAAAACGGCGTAGCGATTCTTACAGCGAGAGTGATGGCGAAAGCAAACAGAAGAGAAATAAAAGAGACGATTCGGACGGAAGGCGTAAACAACGCGATTCCCCAAGTAACCAAAGCGCTGTACCTAAAAGATATGAAGGTAGAGAAAGGAAAAAAGGTATGAGCGAGGCAGAGCGAGCTGCGAAGTTGGCGGAGATGGCGATGGCGGGGAAAGAGCGCGAGGCGGAGCGCGGAGTGCGGGTGGCGCGGCAGCGGGCCGACGACGCGGCCGCGGAGGCGACCGGCCGCCGCGCGCCGCGCTCCGCGCACTCCTCGGCGCGCGCGCTGCCGGACTCCCTGGAGTCCCGCATCCGCTCCAACAGGCACTACATACAGCGCGACCAAATGCACATGAACCAACACTTCGCTAGGAGGTGACGCTCTAATAATAATGTGTTTCCAATTGTACTTTGATTTATTATCTATTGATTAATACTTAGAATAATTTAATTACATTTATGAAATACTATAAATAGATTACACAAATCAACAAGTAGTAGTCAAATTACATGAGAAAGTCACTTTCAACAACCTATAAAATTAATTTTGCTCTAATCCTCGAACAGATAATGTATTTATATCTTTCCATCTGCATACAGTTTAATCCAAAGGAATCTTCTCTTTGACAATCTGAAACAGACAGTTAGAGGTAGTTATTATTTGTTTTGAATCATAATAATAATCTTGTCAAATAGAGTATGAATAAATTCATAATAATTCATAATTCATTTATTCATAAACAATTTCTAAAATCGTGTTTGAACAGATATTTGCTTACAACTAAGGACTGATACTATGCTGAATAATGCTACATAATGTTTTATAATCCCTTCAGATGTAGGGACTTGCAGGTTGCAGTGCTGGAATAGTTGCATTTTAAAGTATTATCATAATATTTTAAAATCATTGCAAAAATGACGAGCAGGAGGTGACTTGATCCCGCAACCTTCTTGATACGAGGATACGATGCGAAATACTGTAACACATATTCATTTTGGTAGAAAATATTTTATGCTGTCAATCCAGAGATACAAGCATTCAATTGCCAATGTAGGTAATATCAGGGTTCCTAATTGCAGTATTAACTTGGACAATACTCGAAACAGCGGTTGAGCTACAATAAATAGCGAAGACGCGTCTTTGCTATAAGGTAAACCGAAGGAGACATTAGCGCTGTACTCTGTAAAGGTGCGGAGCAATAGGTACCTCGGCACACATCCCTGCATAGATGGGGTCGGTGTCCCACGGGCCGCGCTCGGGCAGCGGCAGCGCGCGGCGCCGCAGCTCCGCCACGAGCTCGCTCACCTCCATGATGGGGATGGGGTCGAGCGCGCGCGCCGCCCCCGCCAAGTACTCGACATAGTGCGATCTGCAAGTAAAGCATGAGGTTACCTCGGTGAGGGCGCGGCGGTAGAGGCCGTCGAGCGAGCCGTAGGGGCGCGGCGGGGGGCGCAGGCCTGCGCGTCGCACTAGCGTCTCGAGGTCGTCGACCGCTAGCACCGGCAGCGGGTCGGCGCCGCGCGCGCGCACCAGCCGCGTCAGGTACTCCAGGTAGTGGTTCCTGCAACACATCCGCAGCGCTCACCGCCCGCCGCCCTACTCCTCTACTCCCACTCCCACTCTCACTGAACGTCTATCGCGTGCCATTTCATTCGTTGAGAAGGAGTGATGTTATGAGTTAAAAGCCTGTCTGACTGTAGCAACGTAACTCTCAAACGGTTTTGAAATGGTTTTTTTGTTATCGGAAGACTTGTTAAATAGTGCAGGTTTGGTTTAAAATTTTATAAAAAAAGATTAGGTATGTTACTTGGTTTAATTTTGCGGTCATTCGCGCAACTTTAGTAGAAAATACGCTTAGAATCTGCAAGAAAGGAAATAAAAACGTCTAAGTATAAAAAGTGCTTACTTGCAAAGGCCAGCGTGTTTGGGCGGTGCATCGCTTCCGCAAATGCCGTCGACGAGTCCCGTGGGCGTCTCGCGTTGCAGCGGGATAGGACACCGCCCGTTACTGCCGTCTGAGGCTTCTGTTTCATATGTTACATTGTTCATCTGAAAAAAAAAAGATAATATAATAACGTAGAAAGCAATAAAAAATAAGGAAGTAGTATTCTAGTAAAAGAAAATCTCAGTATTTTTAATTTTATCCAAAAAATTACGGATCAGACGGTATTTAAACCTGCAACCTGCCCCTTGTTACGGGCATGATAAGTACTTAGGTACCAAGTACCAGTTATCTATACTAATATTATAAAGAGGAAAGATTTGTATTTTTGTAATGAATAAACTCAAAAACTATTAATCCGATTTCAAAAATTTTCTCACCATTGGAAAGCTACATTCACCTAGAGCAACATTAATGTTGAATGTGACCTAATCATCCTAACCGAATGTTGGCTTGCTATTCATATTAATAACTTACCTATAAGGGAAGGTTATAGAGCTCATAATACCTACCACTAAAAGTCACAATCAAAACGATGGAGTAGTAGTTTATGCTAGAAACTCATTATACAGTGTTTTTTTTAACTGGTACAGTACAGCAGCACCCATAACCAGAGGAGATACAGGTGCAGTTTCTTTTAAAACATCAGCTCGTTTTCGAAGAAAAACATTTGGTATTAAAATTTTTTTTGGTCAAGCGTGAGTAGCGCCTTAAAATGAATCAAGTTGGTAAATTTTTTTTTGATGCCGATCGATGCAGTCCTATGTAAGGATTATTTTATTGTATCAGATGAAAAAAATCTGAGCAGCGGAAGTTAGTGAAATTTGATAAAATGTATTCTCATACAACAAAACAAAGCAAAATTCCTCCAACAAACATTTTATTAGATTCTAATTGCACATTAATGAAGTATTAATACTGTAGCGATTAAGAAGTTTAGGAACTCCACGCTCTCATGAGCAATTCAAAAACATTTCGTATTTCAGAATAATTTTGAATTTCGAACATGGTTCTTGCATCTGTCGGACTTTTATATCAGTCATTGCATCATCTTATTTGTCCTATCATGGCATTGTCAAATACGCAAAAAGTAGATTTAATTGAAGCATAGGTAGGTACTTCCTCAATTGCGGTCTGGGTAGCGTTCTTGATACCACTTCAACGCATTAGTTGGGCTTCGTCGGTTGAGGAAGTATACTTCAATTAAGTCTACTTTTTGCGTATTTGACAATGCCATGATAGGACAAATAAGATAATGCAATGACTGATATAAAAGTCCGACAGATGCAAGAACCATGTTCGAAATTCAAAATTGTTCTGAAATACGAAATGTTTTTGAATTGCCCATGAGAGCATGGAGTTTCTAAACTTCTTAATCGCTACAGTATTAATACTTTTTTAATGTGCAATTAGAATCTAATAAAATGTTTGTTGGAGGAATTTTGCTTTGCCTTGTTGTATGAGAATACTTTTTATCAAATTTGACTAACTTCCGCTGCTCAGATTTTTTTCATCTAATACAATAAAATGATCATTACATAGGACTGCATCGATCGGCATCAAAAAAAATTTTACCAACTTGATTCATTTTAAGGCGCTACTCACGCTTGACCAAAAAAATTTTAATGCCAAAATGTTTTTCTTCGAAAACGAGCTGATGTTTTAAAAGAAACTGCACCTGTATCTCCTCTGGTTATGGGTGCTGCCGTACTGTCCCAGTTAAAAAAAACACACTGTAACATATCTGTAGAAAAATTGAACATCTTGGACTGCACGTGTTTGTTGGTAAAAATTGGAGCAAGTATTGCTATTTTAGCTGTGTATAGATCACCTTCATTTAATAATATATATTCTTTTCTTGACTCTCTGCGCTCCCATCTCCAAACACTATCGTCATTTAAAAATACTGCTATAGTAGGCGACATTAATATTAATATTCGCCCAGGAATTTGTGACGGGACGGCTCAGGAGTACTTAAACCGCTGCTCTTTCAGTGGCTTACTTCCAGGACACACACTGCCGACACATCAAAGTGGCTCCTATTTGGATCATATTATGCTCAAAACAGACTTGCCGGCAATAACCATAGTAAAAAATTCCTCGGTTACCGACCACAAGGCCGCTTTACTAACACTCAACCTATGCAAAATCAACTTCTAAATTAGATCATAGTAAATTAGAAGACGATCTAAGTACCAACCTAATATTGACCTCGAATCTATTTCCAATTCAGCTGACGCAGAAACATGTATGACACACTTATAAAAAACATACCTACAGCATGTTCTACAAAATAATACTAGAAGCATAAAAATACGTAGAAAAAATATAAACATTAAGATCTGGATTACCTCGGGGCTCTTCAGCTGCATGAGACATCGAGATAAGCTTCATATGAATGCCAAAAGTTACCCAAATAAAATACAATACAAATAACTTACAAGAGGTACCGAAACTACTGAAAGGTTCTCCTAAAAAAATTAAATGTGAATACGATAAAATGCTATTAGATAAGGCTGGACAAAATAGTAAAAAAATTGGAAAACCATAAAAAAACGTTACTTTTACATCAAAACAACGTGAATCATCTCCGAATTTACCCTCCCCGCTTGTAGCTGCTAACAACGCTAACGACTTTTTTATTAACATTGGTCGAAAGCTAGCAGAAAAGGTTCGAAACTTGCCCTCGGCGCCTACTATAGACAACGTCCAGTCACAGAATAAATCTTTTGTGTTACTGGATGTTGACATTCCGGTAATTGAAAGAATTATAATGGGGCTAAAAGACGAATGCGCAACTGGGTGGGTGGAATAATATTCCGACCAAAATACTTAGGTAAGCAGTACAAACATTTTTAGACGAGGGACTCTTTCCAAAATGTCTTAAAAAGGCGGTGGTCATGCCCGTTCATAAGTCAGGGAGCAATACAGAAATTTCAAATTACATACCAATATCTATGCTCTCTTCAGCTTCTTAAATATTAGAAAAAATAATAAACAATAGATTAGTTCATTACTTAGAAAGTAAATCACTCTTATCTAACACTCAATTTGGGTTTAGTTAGGCCTAAACTGTCTACCTCTGACGCTGTACACCACCTCACTGATTTTATAGAGAAGGAACTTGGCAAAGGTTATAAGACAATATGCATATTTTTAGACCTAGCAAAAGCCTTCGACACCGTTTCTATCCCTACTCTACCTACTCAACAAGTTAGAAAACATAGGCATACGAGGTAATCAGCGAAAGCTGCTAACCAGCTTTTTGAGCAGTCGTAGTCAATGCGTCAAAAAAGACAATGTCATCAACTTAGATCTGGGAAATACTTCTTTCGGCCTGCCCCCAGGAAGTATTTTATCAAGTACCTTATTTTTAATATAAGTACATTAATGAACTATGCAACCTCCAACTAGACCACGGAAAGTTTTTTATCCAATGCACTGATCACACACTGATCTACTTTTCTCAGCGGATACGGAAGTTAAAGTGCATGAACTTGCACAACGCGGCTTCAATACTGTAAACAAATGGCTCCAAGCTCACCTACTAACCCTTAATGCTGATAAAACAAAATGCTCTTAATTTACTATGCGGAAATCACAGTCAGCACCAATGACTAACCCAGATATACATATTTTTGCACATCAATGCAATTGTCCTATTAACGATAATTTATGTAACTGTCCTGTCATCTCATTTACTAGGTAATATTAAGTAACTTGGCGTTATAATAGATGAAAATCTCTCGTTCAAAAAACACGTAGAAACTATAAGTAATAGAATACGAAAATTAATATTTGTTTTTAAGAAGTTACGCTGTATTGCAGATTCAAAGCTAGTTCTGCAAGTATACCTTGCTTTATGTCGGTCAATTTTAACCTACTGTATAACGTCTTGGAGAGGAGCGTGTAAAACTATGATATTCTAAAGCCTCTCCTTTAGAATATCATTGGTGTAAAACCTTTTTATTAGCCGCAGAAAGGGCACAAAGATCAATCCACTTTTCGTCCCTTTCTCTATCCAATCAACTTATTATATACTAGCTGACCAATCCACAGCTTCGCACGCGTAGTTTTTCTATAAAACATTACCCTCCTTCTGCGCAGTTGGGTAAAAAGTAGCCTATGTCACCCGGGGATAGTGTCGCTTCCCAACAGTGAAAGAATTTTTTAAATCGTTTCAGTTGTTTTTGTGTTTATTCATTACAAACATACACACAAAAATACAAATCTTTCCTCTTTATAATACAGTGTAAACTCTATATAACGACACTCAAGGGACTGAGCATATTTTGACGTTATAGAGAGTTGTCGTTAAATGGAGGGAAGTAAAATCTGTATTAGAAAAAGAAAACGTTTATTTCTGATTTGTCTTGTTAAATAGTACCTACAATAAAAATCTGTTTTAATTTGAACGCTATTGCGTATAGTCTGTTATTTTCGTCTGACGTCTTTTGCTACTAAGAATATGACAACGTATAGATAAAATCCATCACTTCTACTAACAACAGTCTGCAGCTACACGTGCAAGCTATCACATTTTGTAAACAAAAGAACGGATTTCTTAGAAAGTTTGGTGTGTATGATGCCGACAGTCGAGTTTATTATGGTCTAGGATAATAAAACGACAAAAGGATATACACAGCTGCGCAGTTTTTACTAATTTGGCAACTTAAAAAGAACTTTTTATTACAAATTGTTGTCGTTATTGAGAGTGGGTGTAATGCTATACAGAGTGTATCATTGTATGGAAGACAAGCTAAACCAACCAAAGCCGAGTGATTTCGACGCTTTAGAGAGTTTGTCGTTAAAACGAGTGACAGCTATTTATACTAAACATAGTTTTAAGACAACACAGAGCACTTCCCTAAAGCACTGAAAGTACTAACAAAAGACGAAAAGATATCGTCCGCACTAACAACACCCCAGTAAAGCATGCTTTTGCATCCAAATTTCTAATGTTCCTAGGACCATTGCTAACTGGCTAACATTGCTAACAGGCTAAATCGTAAATTGAGCATCCACTCAATAAACTTCTCAAACTGTAAAAGAGCCTTACAGTCTGCTCTATCCAATCTATCTTACGAGGAAACTGATGAATTACTAACCGCAATAAAGTAAGATTTTAAAGGTTGTATACCTAGTGCGTAAACTCATACGTTCCATGTTTGCACTTAGTTAATTTTTTTTCATTATGTAAATAGATTCTAAGTTTTGTTAATTTGAGTATTAATAAGTTACCCCAGTCCAGCCTTATTCGCCTAAGATACAGGTTTTCCTAGTTCAGGCAATGTATACAATCTTACCTAAGTATAATTAGATATTAATCCCTAATGTTATAATCTTGGCAATATGAAAAATGAATAAAGATTTAAGATTATTATTTAAAATCACAGTCAGCATTTTCACATGTAAATCGCGTGATAAAATGAAAATCATAAACAGTTTCCAAAATTTAAGCAACCCTTAGGGTGACTTGCGCAACGATGACTAAACGTATTTAGTGGCTAAATATGATCAAATCATACATATACGACAAATTGTAACATGTTTAGTCGCTAATTGACGACCTCCGTGGTGCAGTGGGTGAATAGCCGGCTGAGACGCAGGAGGTAGCGGGTTTGATTCCCGCAGCGGAACAAATGTTTGCATGATCTACGGATATTTGTTCCGGGTCTGGTTGTTTTTATATATATTATAAGTATGTATATACAAAAAAATGTATATAAGTATTCTATCAGTTATCTGGTTCCCATAGTACAAGCTCTGCTTAGTTTGGGGCTAGATAGCGCTGTGTGAAATGTCCAGCAATATTTATTATTATTATTTTATTAATTATGTTCATTGTGCAAGCCGGCTAAATATGATTAACGTTTCCTTAATACCACGGTAGCATGTCTTTCCTTCATGTTATTTCACTATTAGGTACTAGGGAATGCAATCCCGATCCCGCGGGATCCCGATCTCGTGTATTTTTTCGGGATCAATCCCGACGCATCATATGACGAGATCCCGTTCGAGATTGACGGGATTGGGCGGCAGTGGTCAGCGACGCTACACACGTCCACTCGGGGTGCAAGCGGCGCGCTGACTGACGGCCGCGAGGCGAGCGGCAGGAACGCCAAACAGCGTTAGAAAACTATTCCGACTATTTCCGAATATTAGCGACAGGTGACGATAATTATTTAGTTGGTAAGATTAAAGAATAAAGATTTTTATTTTCTTTCGAGTAATATGTTATTTTAGTTAACCAAACAAGCAGTTATTAGCTTTTTCAGTCATCCGAATTTAACATTTTTTTAAACTAGACGGGATCCCGAAAATTCCGGGATCCCGCGGGATTGATATTTCTAATCCCGCGAGATCTCGAATTTGTGATCTCGAGTCGGGATTGCATTCCCTATTAGGTACTGACCTTTGTTCTTTTTCATATTCAATAGCAATTTCCCGCTCCTGTGTATTCATAGAAATGAATCATACCTTTCTTGGAAAGTAAGAGATTTGTCAAATTTAAATATGTTTATTCGTTAATTACGTTTAGGGATCGTTGTGAAAGCCGGGCTTTTTTTAGGATTCAAACGAAAGTTGGGTAAAGGATTGGCTTACAATAAGCGTTAGTTAGTTATGCGTAGGGTTCCCAGATTAAAAAATGGAAATTCCGGAGTAAATTACTGACATTAGATGAAATTTCCTGACTTTCTAGTAAATTAAAGTTAGTTAATTAGTTAATTAACATTAATGTCGTTAGCATCGTGCAATTGAATGAACGAAGCAAAATATTTGGTCTAATTTACTCGTTACTTAAATTCTGGAAATTCCAAACAATTTAGGATTCCCCCCGCATTCCACAAATACCTATATTACTAGTCCTGGATTTGTCAATAGGCCGTATAGGCCGCGCCCTCCGCGGCGGCAGCGTCCTAGGGGCGACAGATTTCAGAGGATAAAAGTCAAAGAAGTTCACTGGTTTTCTCATGGTTTCTAGATTAATACGTTAAATCCCTATAGAAACTCATTCCTATCAAAAATTATCAATCCTTGGTACCTACTGTTAATACAAATGGTAAATTATTATTTCAGAAAGGTACATGGGGCGGCAGAAATAAAGTGGCCTACACTCAAAAAAATATAACACCAGCACTGTATATTACCGGACATGTCCGGACGTATGGCAACCCTAGATAGACGCCTCTTTGTTTATGGTTTCTGTGGCTATGATTACCTGTAGCAAAGTCTGCAGTTCGTGCGGCTCTTTGTCCCGCAGATAGAAGAGACAGTTCCTGGGATGATGCGCGTGCAGGCCGAGCTTAGCGCAGTACTCGCTGAGCCCGCAGCGCGCGCCCATCGTGAACGGCTTGCCGCAACCGTAGCAGAACTCGTACTTGCATTGGGTGCAAGTGAAATGCATGCACCCACCCCTGAAATACATCCATATTATTAGAAATAGAAATATATTTATTGTGACCACAAATGTTACATAGATGAGTTGTGTCCCTGTTTCCCAGAAAAGCGTAAGCTGTGGCCTAGGAAACAGTTCTCTCCTGAATGACATGGTATTTATTACAGTCTACGAGTACATGAACGAAATCACAAACAAAGAAATGTGATGTTTGAAAGCGCACATGCTTGCATGTATGCTAATGCATCAGTGTTTAAGTGAGTGAAAGCGTGGGTCATGTGCGTGAGTATGTGGGTATCTTGTGTGTGTGCGTGTTTGCGTGTGGGTGGGTTTGTTTGTGTATGTTAATGGATTGAACGAAGCGAGATCTCAAAATCAACTAGGGCGAATCGGCGTTGTATGTATGTTTGTTTGTCCGAGGATAACTTTCGAAGCGTTGATTCGATCATCGTGCAATTCGGTATATAGGTAGGTAGTGATGACACAATCCTGGTGTGACTAAATGAGCTAAAAATGTTGGGGGGTTGTTGAGATACTGGGGTTCAAGTGGGGTCAAAATATATGAGACTTAGGGCAAGTAGGACGTTTTTAAAGGTAATCATTAGTACATATCAGCCCCGTTTTTATTTTAGGTTTAATCTTTGTAATTTTTGTGTTATTAGCCATAATAAAAACTGAACTTTGACAAAATTCACAGGGTACACGAGTGACCCCACAATGCTGGAATTTGGTATTCGTGTAGTTTTAGTGACACAAATATAGGGAAAGTGTGAAAGTCAGAATAACTGCATTTTCTACCCCTAAAAAGAGGAATCAAGTAACAAAACCTCCGTTATTTGTAATTTGAATAAAACTGTAGGTCAAGATTTCGTGGCACTATTTTATTCGTCAAAGATAATGAGTAGATATTGAGTAAATATTTTATTGGTTTTTTGGGAGACTCGCGAGATCTCCGTTCGGGGCGAAACACTAGTTTTAAAAATTCGAAAGTAGGTAGATACTCGTAAGTTATTTATTTGGAACAACAATACTGCACAGACAAAACAAAGTATACAATAAAAAAATAACAACACAGATAAAAAATATACTAAGTAGGAAGTTATCTAGAAAAGTAAGAAGGTAGATACCTACATTAAAGTAACTCTGTCTCTCTGTCTGTTTGTTACGTTTTCAGGACTAAACGGCTGGACCGATTTCGATGAAATTTGGTATACAGATAAATTATGACCAGGATTGGGACATAGGCTACTTTTTACCTTTCTTTATACGAAAACGTCTTTTTACGAATTTTTTCAATGTTTATATTGACAAACCACGCGTGAGAAACCGCAGGCGGGGCAGCTAGTATAAAATACTTATAATATAAGTCTTAAATTTAATATTCTATATAACTATTTCAAGTGAACATCGCGGGTTGATCCACATGATCGTATTTTTTAAACATTTATAGGTAGGTACCTAAAGTATTACTTACTAGCTGACCAATCCGCAGCTTCGCACGCGTAGTTTTTCAATAAAAATATTACCCTCCTGCGCAGTTGGGTAAAAAGTAGCCTATGCCACCCGGGGATAGTGTAGCTTCCCAGCGGTGAAAGAATTTTTTAAAACGGTCCAGTAGTTTCGGAGTTCAATGCAAACAAACAAATCTTTCCTCTTTATAATATTATTTTTATAGATATTGATATGTTCTTTAATATTTTAGTTAGAACATACTTTTGTTCTATCATAAATAGTTTCCGCAGCGCATGCGACTAAATACGTTTTAGGGCACTTTTTTACACCTTGGGTTACGTTTCTTATGTTTTAGTAAGGATCCCTAATCTTTTCTAGCAATAAATATAGCCTATGTCACTCAGGGTGAATGTAGCTTTCTAATGGTGAAAGAATTTTTTAAATCGGCACGGTAGTTATTGAGTTTATTCATTACAAAAATACACACACACAAAATACAAATCTTTCCTCTTTATAATATTAGTATAGATTAGTATAGGATAAAGAAGAATTCTCAAAGCTGAGTAGACTTCACTGTGCGTGGTTCGACACGCGCTTGTTGTGTATTCATCCTGATTCGAACGATCGATATACTACATATTTTATAAGTAGAGTAGATAAGTATCATTCATAATTTATTGAAAGATTTCCCAATCCTAAGGTATACGATTTTTACACACAGAGATTTCGTGCATCGCCTAGATCCTAGAGATTACCGATTACCTATCTGCTATTACCTACCACAAAGAAGAACTTTGGAACCCAATATAATAGTGGTTTGCCCCGAACTGAGATCTCGCGAGTCTCCCATAAGAACCAAAAAAATAATATTTGTAATCTTTGACTATCAAAATAATGCCACGAAATGAATAACCAACTAACTTGATCTACAGTTTCATTCAAATTACAGGTAACGGGAGTTCATGTTAATTGTTTTTTTTTTTGGGAAAAAATTCAGTTATTCTGGATTTCAGACTGTTCCTATATTTGTGTCACTTAAGCTACACGCATACCAACTTTCAGCACTGTGGGGTCACTAGTGTACCCTGTGAATTTTGTCAAAGTTCTGTTTTTATTATGGCTATTAAGTAATATCTCAAAAACTACAAGGACTTTACTATAAAAGAAAACGGAGTCGAAATGTACTAATGAAGACCTTTCATTTAACGTCCTATTTAACCTAATAATCTCATATTATTTTTTTTTACCCCTCTCCTTAATTAACAAACCTTCCATTGATTCAGCTCATACTTACCTACCAGCGCAATCTATTGTATCTACTGAATCATCCAGATTGAATTACGGTTCGATAGTTATGCTCGGGCAAACATACATACACACAAACATACAAAAGCAGAATCGGCCAATTTGCAACTAAGTTTTCTGATTTGTTTGTATTGTTCTTACCGTGATAGAGAGTATTTGAAATGACACCGCGGGCATTCAAGTCCGTTTTCTCGCAAGTGTTGCTGGACAGCAGCCACAGATATTTCTGGGTCGTTGTCAGCTAACCAGGCGGCGTATTGCTCACAACTCAATCCCTCGTGATTTGAACTCCACTGTAAACATATTAACACTATACTTAGTCTGGCCATAAATACTGTTACAAATAAAAATAAACAAAAAATTACATTTGAATTTGGAATCTGACTTTTTTTTATGATTGTTCATTGTGTTTTCTCATTTTGGCGCCAATACATTGTACAAAATTTTGCGATATTAAAATGGAGTGGGGCGATAAAGAGAACCGAATCGCTGTGATTGCATTACACAAAGTAGGTATGGAGCCAAATGCAATTTTTAAAACTCCATACGCTTGGTATTAGTAAAATGTTTGTGTACCGGGCTACTAATAGATACCATGAGACCTCCTCTGTTTGTGACAGAAAAAGATCTGGCCGTCCACGTAGTGTTCGTACGAAAAAGGTGGTCAAAGCAGTAAGGGAAATAATTCGAAGAAATCCTGTCCGAAAGCAAAAGATTTTATCTCGGGAGATGAAGATAGCACCTAGAGCCATGTCGCGTATTTTAAAAGATGACTTACAACTTGCAGCCTATAACAGATGTACTGGTCATTTCTTAACTGATAATTTAAAAAAGAATAGGGTGGTAAAATCGAAAAATCTACTGAAGCGGTACGCAAAGGGAAGTCACAGAAAAGTTTTGTTTACGGATGAGAAAATTTTTACAATTAAGCAACATTTTAACAAAAAAAATTACTGTATCTATGCTCACAGCTCTAAGGAAGCTTCCCAATTAGTCGACAGAGTGCAACGTGGGCATTATCCGACTTCAGTGATGGTTTGGTGGGGTATTAGCTATGATGGAGTGACTGAGCCATACTTTTGTGAAATAGGTATCAAAACTACGCCACAAGTATATCAAGATACGATTCTTGAGAAGGTAGTGAAGCCCCTTAACAACACCATGTTCAATAACCAAGAATGGTCTTCCAGCAAGACTCGGCGCCATGTCATAAAGCTCGGTCTACGCAGTCTTGGTTGGAAACAAACGTTTCAGACTTCATCAGAGCTGAAGGCTGGCCGTCGTCTAGTCCCGATCTTAATCCGCTGGATTATGATTCATGGTCAGTTTTAGAGAGTACGGCTTGCTCTAAATGTCATGATAATTTGGAGTCCCTAAAACAATCCATACGATTGGGAGTGAAGAATTTTCCCATGGAAAGAGTGCGTGCTTCTATTCATAACTGGCCTCAACGTTTAAAGGACTGTATTGCAGCCAATGGAGACCACTTCGAATAAGCTTTTTATATATTAAATTGTTTTATATATATGTATTAAACTAACACACTGTAAAAGTAATAAATGTTATTTGCAAGAAAAAGAATTTTTTTATTTATTACAGTATTTATGGCAAGACTAGGTATATTTTGTGGATTATTTTCCTTATTAGGAATTGCGTGCAAAAGGTTTGTTTTCTTACGATTTCATTTGGTAAGTTACTATGAAAAAAGTGTTCCTGTAGGGAAATTTTCACAGTCTATTAATATTTCTCTAAGTGGGAAATAGAGTCGATTGACTTGTTTTTTTGACAAATGTAATTTTCTAGGCTATAGGTAGATTGTACATTAAAACAAAAAAACAGAAAATACGGATGTTTTTTTTTGTTGTCTAGTACCTATACATAGGTATATGTGAAGGTGTTCGTTTTTAGGGTTCCGTACCCAAAGGGTAAAACGGCACCCTATTACTGAGGCTCCGTTGTATGTCTGTCTGTCCGCCTGTCACCAGGCTATATCTCATGAAACGTGATAATTAGACAGTTGAAATTTTCACAGATGATGTATTTCTGTTGCCGCTATAACAACAAATAAAATAAAATAGAATAAAATAAATATTTAAGGGGGGCTCCCATACAACAAACGTGATTTTTTTTGCTCTTTTTAGCTCCATATTGATAACGACAACAGGTAGACGCTTGAAATATTCACAAAATACTTAGTTATATATTCACTTTAAATATAAATAATTTAATTAAAATAAAACAAATATTTAAGTGGGGCTCCCATACAACAAACGTTATTTTTTGCCGTTTTTATAAATAATGGTACGGAACCCTTCGTGCGCGAGGCCGAGACGCACTTGGCCTATTTTATTTTATCTGATCATGCGCAGTTCAATATCTATATATTATGTACTGGAGTATTATTGTGTTTCAAACATAAAATGCCTTTAAACCGCTAGACAACTAAGCAGATTAGCGAAGTCCAAGTAAAACAGGCGGTTTTACAATTGCTCTTCGAGCAGTTATGTCGCAAAAAATATTTAAAGATGATCATGGTGCTTGATGGCCCGACGACCTCGATAGTATCGCTGATACTAGAACTGGATGCCATCTGCCCAAGTCACAATTCATAATAATCATCATCATGTCAGCCACAGGACGTCCACTGCATAGGCCTCCTCCATAGATTTCCAGTGCAGGGGGGGGGGGGACTACAGTGCGCTTTCTAGTGCGTGGTCTCCACTTTAGAACCTTTCCGCCCCAACGACCGTCTGTTCTTAGAGGTATCTACCCCGGCCACTGCCACTTCAGCTTGCTAAACCTCTTGGCTATGTCTGTGACCTTGAATGAATGAATAACTGTACTCTTATTTGTACGAAATATAAACAAAAAAAAATACAAATCAAATAGTGCAATGGGCGGTTTACCGATTAAAAGCGATCTCTTCCAGACAACCTTTGGATGGAGAGGATTTTGTTGTAACAAAGATAATGGTCGGGGATCTACATTTATGGCCAAACTATTTATGAAGAGAGTGCGTCTACTAATACCAAAATAAATATATAACTAAATGCTAAATTTTATAAATAAATATGAATAAATACAACTAGAACATTATGTACTTATATTAAATATATATATATATACACAGAACATAAAAAACAATAGAACTAGCATGATGTCTTTTTACTAAGAAAACCAGTGTAGCTAAACTCACACATGTAAAAACTAGCACACTTAGAAAATAAAAGTTATAATTGGTTGAAAGAGAACGTCCAAAGAGGCCTAAAACCATAAACCCAATTTAACGGATATAAAACCTTAGCTACTATGGAACATGGTCTAAAATTCAATAAAATAAACAGTAACAAAAAATTCAAGTTCACTTCTTCTACTCGGTAAAAGATGGCGCTTTAGAAAATATTTTTATTTTAGTCTCTATTATTTAGAAATAAGACTGATAATGCAATGGCTGTTATTTGATTACCCAGAAAACAAAGCCACTCCACAACAGATGGCGCTGTCGCTAACGATTTTGTTATAGTCTCTAATTACAAAGAATAAGATTGATAATGCAATGGCTGTTACTGGCATGCTCAAATAACAGCGCTACTCACTTAGTGATGTACCAATGAGCATACAAGACGAATGTGTCGATATCGATTATCACCTACCTACTACGGGTAACGAAATAGATACGTCAGGTTATATTTGTGGTGGTCGAAATAAAAAGCTTTTCTTTTCTTTCTTTCATAACATAATCACAGGTATCCAACTCATAAATACTTACTTAAAAAATATTATATTACTGGAATATTATATACTGAATTATTATTTGAGGGGCACACTAAAAGATTCCGGAATCAATAAAAAAATACTAATAATGGTTAAAAAAGAATTTATTATTTCTCAAAATATTCTCCCTTTGCGTCAATGCACTTTTTCATAAGATTGAAAAAATTTTGAAAACATTTGTGCCACTCCTCCGGTGGTGACGTCAGATACATGTTATTCATACTCTTCGACAGCCTCTTCTGGTGATGAAAACCGTTGATCGGGTAATTGGTTCTTAATTTTTGGGAACAGAAATGCCAGGTCATGACTCTGTATGCTAGATGACTCATAAGTTGTACGTTTTTTTAATTTTTTTTTATGTCTTGCGCCTTGGGGAACTGAAAACAGAAGTTATTATATTATTTCACACTATAGGTCTAAAATACATTCAGAAAATCATCAATAAAACAACAAGGAATTAACGCCCTAAAACTTATACATCTTTTAATAGGGGGTAACTAATTAAAGCTATCGATAATACATTCATCAGTATATTGGGGTCACATCCCTAATTGAGTAGCTTAAGTTGAGGTTTAAGAGAAACGCGACCTTAAGGAGTATGATTCACAGTCTATTTTGTTTGACGATTTTGCATTTTAAACAAAACTAACAAAAAACAATACTTACCGGTGATAGGATATGCCCCTTTTTGTTAAATTTTTGGTTCGGCTATAATATTTACACTCCAAAACGGCACAATATGGCATTTTAATATTTTTTTGAAGTACGTTTACCTCACAGTAATTGAAACACGACTGAAGTGAGCGAAGCTTGTAGTGCGCGGAACTTCACTTACTTGGTGTTACGCGGGCCCCGCCTACTTACGTCTTCTATTGTTGTTTGTGTTCTGTGTGTATACATATAGACTATAATATATACATACTATAATATATAATATAATAATATGGTATATAAAGATAAGCTGATAAATGTTGATACTAGTAGTACGGGTTCAAATGAAAGACTCGTGTCCCGGTTAAGTACAAATCATTTTAATTTTTTTTTCGATTGGACTTATCTCGCTGTTGGCCTCTGAGGCCGTTGCAGCTTAACCGAGCTTTTGGAGAGCGCAGAAGGCGCTCAGCCCTAAAATTTTATTTTTTGATGAGGCAACTAGCGCAATGGCACCACTTAGGTACGAACCTCGGCTTGGGCTGTTGCCGGGACGGGGATAGGAGAGAAACGCCCGGGTACGTGGTTGTACCTCGTGTAGGCGGCGACTAAAGGGACTCGTCGACCTCGCCGGCGAGGTCGGTGTATTTGTGGAGTGTTTGCTCTGTCTAATGTGGATGACTCACCCGCATTAGCGGAAGTGATTTCGTCATCCGGGTCTCCGAGAACGTGTCTCGAACGACGGAGGGTTTTTCTGTGTTCGGACGGTTCAATCGAATAGTCCGGAATGGTATGTACCAAAGGATTCGGATGATGAGTGGCAAGTTCATAATGTCGCTTGGAAGCGAGCTTGATGAACTTGGCTATTGACTCTAATTTCAAGTCACGATGCAGATCGTTATTGCGAAAATACCAAGGCGAGCCTGTGGCTTTTCGCAAGAAACGATTTTGTACTAATTAAATGGCAGCAACTTGACGAGAGTGGGCGAATACTACTGAGGAGTATGTCATGATGGGGCGAATGCAAGCTTTGTAAAGGGTCACCTTATTTCTAAGAGACAATTTACTTTTCCTGCTTAGGAGTGAGGACAGTCGTCCTAAGGTGTACTTAGCTTGGTTGCACCTCTTAGTGATGTGCAACCTAAAGGAAAGACGTCTATCAAGGATGACACCCAAGTATTTGGCAGAGGGGGCCCAGCGGATGGGCACACCAAATAGTGATATCGGTTTTGGGGTGAGATTTCTCCGTGTAAAGTACACTGCTGTGCTTTTCGATGGGTTTACCTCAATCCGTCACTTGCGAAACCAAGCGGCAAGAGCGTGAAGGGCAGCTTGCAGCCGTATACCCACCCGATCGGGATTCCGATTGGATGTGTATAAGGCCGTGTCGTCTGCATATAGGGCTATTTCCACTTGAGGAGTGCGAGGGATATCGCTGGTGTACAGCGTGAACAGGAGGGGGCCGAGAACGGAGCCTTGAGGGACTCCGGCTCTAACTGGCCTAGGGTTTAAGAGTGTGCCTTCCATGGTGTAGCGAAAGCTACGACCTTGGAGATAGTCTCGTATGATGAGCACGAGTCTGTCTGGCACTCCGAGTTTGGATAGCTTGTATACCAAGCCATTGTGCCAGACCTTGTCAAAAGATTTCGCTACATCGAGGAAGACGGCACCAGTATCTGAAGGCCAGGTACTTTGCCAATTGGAGAGGACATGCTCCGTTATGCGGAGCACCTGTTGTAGACATGAGTGTTGGGCACGGAAGCCGAACTGCTCATTGGGAAGGAGTTTGAACTCATTGACATGGGACCAGAGACGCTTCATTAGAAGACGCTCATATATTTTACCTAAGCCATTAAGCAGGCTAATGGGACGATAACTTGTTGGGTCGTTGGCAGGTTTCTTGGGTTTACGGAAACCAATGACATTGGCTTCCTTCCAAGCATCAGGGAATTTGCAGAGTTCCATAGCCGCATTGAAGATGCTGACTAGAATATAGATAAGGGGAACAGAGAACTGCTTGAGTACTCTGTTGGAGATACCGTCCGGGCCGGATGCTTTCTTTGGGTGTAAAGCCTTGATAATATCAAAGACTTCAGAGGCCTCAATTGGATTAAGTGGGGAGGTAGGAGGTAGGGAGGCTATACCTCGTTGTTCACCATGTCGAGGTGTGCAGGATCAACGGGTTCGAGACTGGGAAAGCATTGAGCTTCAAGGGTTTCAGCCAGGTAGTCTGCTTTTTCCTCGTCTTCGAATGCTAGGGTCTGGTTGGGTCGGATAAGAGGAGGCATCGGAGCGAGAGCGTCCGCTTTCATGGAGCGAGCTAGCCTCCAGTAGGCCAAATGGCTAGGCTCGATCCCCGAGAGCAGGCTCTCCCACTCACGATTGCGGTGTTCTTAGACCCGCTCTCTCACCTCTCTGTGCAGAGAGCACATTAAGACACGATTGTCTTCAGTGGGGCAGCGACTATGAAGTCTAACTGCAGCGTTCGCTTCAGTCATCAGTCGTCTTATATCATCAGGCAAGGGCCCGCGGTGGTCATCCACTACGGGAACCTGTTTCGAAGAGTCTCTAACTGAGTCAGTGACGTGCTTGGTAAGTGAGTCAACTGCTAACGTAATGTCATCAGATGTTAATATGACAGAAGGGATTCTATCCAGGTCAGGCGAGTGCGCAGACTTGAGAGCTTTCTCAAGCTTATGCCACTCTACCACAGTCTTGGTAGCAGGGGTCTGGTCAGTGGGGGGGCCTAGCAGTAGTAAAACAGGGCGATGGTTGGAGTCAAGCTCGTGGATAACTTCGATCGAGCGTAACCGAAGGGCTACGTTTTTGAGAAGCGCTATGTCCAAGAGGTCGGGGGGAGTGGCAGTAGGGAAGCGAGTCATACCCCTAAGGGCAATGATATCGAAGTTAAGGGGTTCAACTAGTCTTTCTAATTGTCTACCTTTGCAATTGGTCTTAGTGCTATTCCACATGACGTTTTTGGAGTTGAAGTCACCCGCCAGAATGACGGAGCTTCCTAAGCTGAAAAGAGCTTGCAGATCACTCTCGAATTGAGGTGAGCAAGTTTTACTAGGAGAAACATAACAGGATGCAACAATGACCGAGGAGTGACCGGTCATTGCTATTCGGCAGACAGAGGCTTCTATGTAGGTCATAGGAGGGGGATCTAAGGGCATGCAGTGAAGAGACTTCTTGTAGTAGATGGCAGTGCCGCCTCTCGGGGCTAGCAGTCTGTCGTTGCGTAAAATCTGATAGTTGGGGATTTTTGGATCCCGATGACCAGGCTTCAAGTTAGTCTCTTGGACTAGCAAGAGGTCAAGTTGATGCCTATTGACGAAGACATGAGTCCGCTATACCAAAACGTACCTAAAAACGGTTGACATGCTCTAACGTCTCGTATCGATATTGTAATTAACCGACAACCGATACTAAATATCTGTACGAAACACGCTAGCGAGTTAGCACTAACAAACTAACGTAACGATACGAACACGTACGATATCATTACCAAAATATCTAAACATAATCGGCAACTGAACCGGCTGATAGGTTGGTTTAGTTACTTTGGTTGGCACCTAACTTTAATAATTAGGGCATCCCTTTCTAACGCGTAAGCTTTCATGCGAAAACACGAGATGGAGCGAATATCGTTAGCTAGCGTAATTGGCACTTACTATGTACCGTTCATTATACTTTGACCTATCTAATTGCGTTTCCAATCGATCTTATTAATAGGTTGATACGGTCGACTTTTAATTACAACTTTCTTTAAATTGATTTAGATTAGGCTGGTGTTTTAGTTGCACCGCGCAGCGCGTTTGTTTGTTTTAAATGTTATTTGCAATTTTGCAACTGTTGTGCATTGTCATGAAAGATTGATTATATTTTGGAAAAAATAAAAAGACCCTACTTGTGCTGTTTAATTAGGTAGACGTTGGTAAGGTACTTACCTACTAACTTATGTCTATCTAATTAACTAGCAAATAAGTATTTACATACCTACTACTAAATAAATAGAGTAATAGATTACCTACTTACCTAGTGGGTTAAAAATAAAGACTAAGTGTAAATATTAATTAATAGTGTAAAAATTTAGATAGTGTAGTGTAGGTATTTGTGTTAGAAAGTATTACTCGTGCGCGATAACTTGGGACCTGCTAGGAATGCGACTCCCCGACCGCTTCCCCTGCACTTCCCTGATGGCGCCCGTATTGTACCGTTCGCATCACTATTTTTTACTAGGGTTTTTAGTCTCGTATTGGCCTACGTCACGTAACGACGCGCTCTGGAATTCTTTTAGTTTTCGTTTGTGTTATTGTTTTGTTGTTGTAGTTTTTGTTGTTATAGTAAATGTTGTAAATTTATCGGATACCTCTTCGTCAAGTGATTATAGTGAGACTGAGGACGAAGAACAACCTCTAGAAGGCATAAATCCACTAAGTAGTGACGAAGATGAGATAATGTAAATAATAGATAAAATAAATGTATAAACTTAAACATTGTATATTTATTTTATTCAAATAGTGTAAAAAAGATTAGATAAAAAGCAGCGTCCTCCCTGAGTAACATAATAAATTAGGTTAAAAAAAACAAATACGAAGCCGCGGGCGGCTGCTTGTTATGTTCGCTTTTTTGCGGGCGGTACAAACACGCCAATATGACGTCACCGCGCTCAGGTCCCAACTTATCGCGCACGGGTAATACCTACCTAGTGTAAAAATAAAGACTAAGTATAAATATTATTATTATGCCTCGACAAATCACAGTGTGGACTCATTTTGATAAAAATGACAATATGTTTGCCATGTGTAAATACTGTACTTAAACAAAAATTATCATATAAAACTTCAACTGGATTTTAAATCGATTGTTCGTAATTTTGTACATAAAATCATTGTAAATATGGCGATTTTTAAATGCGCCACAATTTTTTGTTGGTAGGTAGGTATGTAGGTAGCTACTTGCCTACGTTTCTACTATTTATTTGCGCCTATGAAAATATTGTGCTAGTCCTAAGCCTAGTAAAGAATGAAGGAAAATGCCCTACATAAATTAATTAGGTAGGTAATAATAGTAGATTATTAACCAAGGGGATAAAGCAGTGTCTTCTGTCGCGGGTGACGATTTAAATCGCAAGCGTAACGAAGGACTCGAGGTTTACTCCCGAGCATAGCGAGGGTGTTAAAAACTTAAATCATGAGCGAAGCGAGGGATTTAAGACGAGTCCTGAGTGTAGCGAGGAATTTAAGTTCACCCAAGACTAAGACAGCTTTATCACCGAGGAAAATACTCTACTTTTCGTACCATTTGCGAAAAAATTAACACAATAATAATATGACATAATATAATAACATTAACTTATTTATAAAAATAAATTACAATAAACTTAACGTTTATGTATTTGAAGAAAACAAAAACGCGGCAAATTCCTAGACTAATATTTTTTTGTTGGAAAAGCAAAGGCATCAAGCTCATACGGCCTCGTCGGTTTTCGTAATTTTATTTAATAATCATAACTGCATAATAAATGCGTATTCTTTTTTCAAAAAGATGTATAATGCTTTATATACAAACTCAATGGTGTAAACACATAAGTAGTTCAGTATAAATTTCGGTAAGTATTCCAAATTTAAATCACATTCTCCCCCTAGAGGATGAATGAAATTCAGTACAATATTCTTTCCCTGTTTTTAACAGATTAAAAATTACTATTGTTATGTTCGCTTTTTGTGGCATAGAATGTCACTTTTTTGAGCAAGTGGTACGAAAAATAAATTTAATCAATCCTCACTGGGACCAGCCAGCTGGCCCAAACGCCCGTTCGCCAGATTCTACTTCGCGTTAGCGTATTCATACACCTAACATAACCAAACTAAACCAGCTGCCAAACCAACCCAAAGTCACTGCTATATCACTAGCGTAGCTATGGTCAACCAAGCATTCGTTGGTAAGTAGGTATCGATATCGATATTGAAACAAAATATCGGCTAGCGAAAATGCTCAATAACGTCCATGCTTATGACGAAATCTTGAACAATAAAACGTTCTCTAGAAAGACCATCAGCGTTAAAAAACGCTAATGATAATGAACGGGGTTTCTTCCGTTCCTTAAATCATTTTAATCAAAAACTGCGCTAGTCTAACATAATACACAAAACGTATCGTTAGCGCGTTCTAGGATAGGAACGTTTTTACTAGCGCCATCTAGTTCTGTTTTCAGTAAACAAATTGGATTATTACGTAGAACACTGACAGAATTACATGTAATAAATTGGAGGAAGTTTATACTTCGCAGTGGATGAATACTAGCTGAGAGTGAGGATTTCATGTCATCATGTCATAGAGTTATTTTTATGGTGACTTACCGATTTTCTGCAAGAAGCGCAGCTGACTGAGCGACATTCAGGACAACGCAGTTTCTTCTGTTTCGGATGGACAAAGAAACCAGATGAGCATTCCATGCACCATTTGAAGTTTGGATCCATCGCCAGAGTTCGGTCTCGCAACTGAAATTATATAAGACTCTAAAGCAACATTCTAAAGCAAAAATTGTGATCTCTGAAGTGCGTTGGTTCGAATTGGACACAATAACTATTGCACGTATGACGTAAAATAGTATAAAAATCTCGCATGTGAGCCATTGTTTTCTATGGGCATCAAACGAGAAGTAACACCATTTCATAGACGATATTTATGCGAATACAAGACCCTGCTTAACCTGCTTTGGTTCACTCATTAAAATGCTCAAGCTAGCCTAGATATACGTACCTACATCTAACACGACTATAACTAGGTTAGGTTCAGATGACAAAAAAATCTGTTGCGCGATTGGAATAAAAAAATAAATATTGCTGGATATTTTACACAGCGCTATCTAGCCCAAAACTAAGCAGAGCCTGTACTATGGGAACCAGATAACTGATAGAATACTTATATACTTTTTTTTTGTAAATACATACTTATAATACTTATATAGAAAAACCACCAGACCCGGAACAAATATCTGTACCTAGATCATGCAAACATTTGCTACGCGGCGGAAATCGAACCCGCTTCCTCCTGCGTCGCAGCCGGTTATTCGCTCACTGCGCCACGGAGGTCGTCATCGTTTACCGTACGTTTACCTAGATAAAGATACGTCCGTTCTGACATCCAATCAAAGATAACCATACGCGACCTATAATGCTAAATTACATACTAAAATCTGTCGCGTGACAGATTTTTAGTATGCTGAAAAGTTTCAAAAACTTCAGAAGCCGTGTCTCACCTTCCTCTGAAACAGTTCATGTACATCAGTCTCCAGCAAGGTTTTGAGCTGTATGTCCAGATGCGCGAAGTACTCCAGCCACGCGTCCTCCGGTAGACTCTCCAGCTCCGGCATCTTGCAGAAGGCGCAGACGCAGTCGGCGATGCTCCGCTCCGTGATCTGCACCGTGAAGTACAGGCGAGCGCACTCGCGGCAGCACCGGTGCGTGCAGCGCAACATCGACACCATCTATACATATTATATAAGTTACTACAACATGTAAGTAAATACGCAAACGTCCTGGTTTAAGGCCACTTTAATTTTTTTTTAAATTCGGTGTACAATTACTTCATGTTCTGGAAGTCGAGACGCGCAGAGCTCGCAGTCTTGGTGCAGATAGACGAGGGCCGCCGGCAGGTCTGCGCATTCCAGTGCTGCTAGCAGCGCGGTAGGAAGTTCCGTGCCGCGTGATACTAGTTCAACAGCCAAATGGGCTTGTTCCCATGTCTCCGTTGCGCCTTCAGCTAGCAACATACGCGCTTGCCTCTGAAATAAGACAATCAGAAAATTACACTTCGACAATGAAGCTAAAGAAAATTTAATCCACGTACACAACCGTATGCAACGCACTATGACATCTGGTCGTCATTGAAAAAAGATCTATAGTAGATATTTTGCGACGACACCATTGTCATAGTGAAGCGATTCGTTTAGTAGAATGGACCCCAGTAAGTACTCTTGAATTTGTATGAGAACAGACGACTTAGAAACATACATATCATCCACAATGCATATTAGGTACGTGCTTTATACATGGATTTGCAATTCTAGAAGTGTTGTGTGAAGAAGTTCACGTGTGAACCGGGACTCGAGTGTAAATTGTTTGACAATGAAAAATCTGCCAAAAATCTACGCTTACCTAGTTTACCTACGCCTCAATTCAGTTTCAAGTTTAAAGTTTAAGCGTCTTACCACAAAAAAATTAAACATTGATTAGCACGTCGTTAAAAAATTCTGTACAAAAATTGGCAAGGATTTTTTTAAACACGCGTTAAGCAGTTTTTTAACTTTTTGGCGGTTACAAGGTAATTTTTTTATTAGAAACACACTGAATATCTACGCACAAGACTCGCAACATTTCTAAAACCCTAAGAATAAGGCGTAAAAATGTGTTTCGGATGTCTAGTTTAGTTTCTGTCTACATGCGTTCAAGAATATTTTGAATTGAATAGTATGCATAGCATACCTCAGGTGATCCTTCCGGAAGTCGCACCGTAGCCAAATCGATGATATTCCCGGATACACGGCGCAAGGTGACGGGCGGCGGAGGGGACGGGGTCGCAGGCTTCACTTCCTCAACGGACGACTGCCGAATAATCTGGGATTCGTCTGAATCGCTCTCAGTCCATTCATCTTCTGTGCGACAAGTCTCACGGAAGTAGTTACTACTTTTGCCTCTAGGCGGCGAGGTTTTTGGAGGCGATATCTGTTTCTGGTCAAATCGCCTCGGCGGCTGAGGCGCCGGATTCTTCTTCGTTAAAGTTGCAGTGCTGGTAGATGGTTCAGCTTCCATTTCAGTTGCTTGCGGTCTGGTAGGCTTGTCTTTTGAGTTGAATATTTTAGATTGTAGTTGTTTTACGTGACCGCTCTGTACGTTGCCAAAGTGAGTTTTAGGAGGCGCAGGCGCATGATACTGTTTCAAAGAGCCTCGTCGCACTGGTACTTTAGAAACTAGTAGTTTTGGTGCTGATTTGTCAGTCTTTGATTTATTATTCAGAGCTGTTCTGACGGGTTTCGGAATATTTGATTTGGGTGTGGAACTTTTGTTAGTATTGATTTCATTTGTTGGATTGATTACTTTCTCTGGTGTACTCCGTTGTATATTATTGTGGCTTCGACTGGGCTCAACACTTTTGTTTTCATTTGTATTTTGGGATTCTGTGTCCTCTATATTTTGTTGTTCAATGGGTGTCGGAATTGTTTGTTGATCTATAGGACTGTGCGTAGCAGCCGGTACATTAACATCAGTTGTTACTTTTTCAACGGATTCTATTATATCATTAATTACGGTTTCTGAAGAACTAGTATTACTCAAAATGTTTTCAGGCGTATCAAACATTTCTTGGGTATATTCATTGACATTAATATTGGCTGGTTGTAATGGTTGGGTTGTACCAATGTCTTCAACTCCATGAATAACTTCTGTTACATTTTCAGCAGTGTTCTTGTCAATTTGAATTTCAGTGTTTTCTATGACGGCATTGTACATAGGTTCTATGTTATTCAATATAATAACTCTTGTTGGACTCACTATTTTGAATACTGATTCATTTATGGCATATTTGGTGAGGCGTACTTTCGGTTGAATTGGAATACTTTCAGGCAATTCACTTTTCTTAGGGATATTGTTGAATGTGTTCTCCCGTGGCGTAGGTTTTTTATTAAGTTTAGACGTATTTAGTTCTGCGTAAATTTCCTCAAACGAATTCACTTCAACAAATACATTATTATTAGAGTCTTCTCTCTTCAAATTATTTTCTTTTGATTCATTTACTACTATAGATATGTTATGAGAGTTATACTTTTCTTTTAGATGATTTGCATTTATGGGCATGTTATATGAATGTTTATGTTTTAAATCATGTTCGTTTGGCTCATTTACTTCTATTGATACCGTATGATCTTCTTGTAAACTTCGAGCTATTGAATCTAAAATTTCAATATTTGATTGTTTGACGTCTTCTATTTGATTATCTAAATTATCTAATGCCTCTTCAAATTGTTCATTGTCTTCAGAACTAGTTCTATAGGCTGCTCCGTTTCTCAGCATTACAATATCGACATTGTTCTCATCTTCACTACTACTACTTATTTCTTTTTCATCTGACGTTACACTCATATTATTAGTTTCCTCATCTGTTTCAGTATAACTAGATTCTTGTTCATCATGAGAACTAGTGTCGTGGTCGCTTCTTGATGTTTGTGAAATACCATCATCAAGAGAATGTATGTCCGAATTGATTTCTTCCTTCATTTGTTGAATGAGCTTCTGTGTGTTATCCACTATTTCATTAAGATTACTTGATTTTTCTTCTGATTGTCTGATTGTTTGAAAATTTAAAGGATCAGGAAGATTATGTAGATCCTTTTCATTTCTCTGGTTTACATGAGTTTGGGATGGTGGTGTGGGCTCGGGGGTGATATGAATTACCTCGTTATTTAATGAATGTATTTGGCTTTGTTGCACTGCTTCTGTTTCCATTTGTATTTTTTGCATTTCTTGTGTTTTTACTTCATTAGCTTTAATATGATTTGATTCTTGAATATTTGGTTTTGGTGTGTGATGTTTATGTTCGTGATGGTGATGATATATCGTATTAATGATATTCGTATCCTTTCCGTTTCGCAGTTGCGTTACATCGTCCTTTCTGATGAGGTGTTCTTCAGCTGCAGATTCAGCGCCGATCGTCCCAACTTCAGATTCTTTAATAGGTTTGCTTATGTTAGGCAACGGACTCGCTCTCGTCAAAGCGTTATACGCATCTATGAAATCGTTTTCGGACTGGATAAAGTCTAGCGAGGCCTTAGGCGCGTTTGTTTCAGGAGTGAGTTTGGCCTGGGCATTGGTGAGCAATCCTTTGAGGAGTAGATTTTCATCGATGGACGGTATCCCAGCTTGGAGTAGAAAAGAGCGCAGTTTGTTCGCCAGATCAGCGGATTCGTGGGCGAGGGGCGTTAGGGGAGCGAGGGCGGGCGCGGGCGGCGGCACGCTCCACAGATCGATCTCTCGATCGAGGACATCGCTCGGGTCTCCCGCGTACCACTCGTCCTCGTACCGGGCCGCATCGTACTCATCTGAGCTCTCAGCTGAAAGTAAACGCGAACGTTATAAGGACGATGATGCCGCGGCCGGTGGGTTAGGGTAAGCGGAGTGTGCGATTACCGCGCCGCGGAGCTGCGTCGTCGTCGGCGCCGGCCGGCGAGCCCCACACGCGCCCGCGCATGCGCCCCTCCGTGCTCACGCGAATCGGCTCGCTCTGGAAACGAAACAATTACTTTATTCGGTTACGGCTCACATCTGCATGGCCTTATAACAACTAGTAACATAAATATAAGGACGGTGGCCGCGTTGCTCTGCTTGATTACCTGTCGTCGGAGCGTGTCGACGCACTCGGTGACGGCGGGCCAGACGGCGCCGCGATGGCGCGCGAGTGCCGCCCGCGCCGCCGCCTCAGACAGGCTGCAGCCGGGCGCCAGCCGCGCCGCCGCGCCCTGCACCGCGCCGGCGAGGCCCGCCCAGCGCGCCCGCAGCCACGCGAGCGGCGCGCCGGGGGACTGCGACAACCCTACTTGCACCTGCAATGAACACTATACTTATACACGACGCTAACATGCTACCTCAGTCAGATATTTGATTCAGATTCATATTTGATTTTCACTCTTGCGCCTCTAATTATTCCTTCTCGCACTGCGGGTATGTTCGCATGGAGTGACTGAGACAGTTGCACAAGATCGACTCTTAAACATTATCTACGCAACAGTCAGGAATGCTGTGATTATCTAACACCGTAGAATAAGTAATAGGTCCTAAGTATTCATTGTAATTGTGTTTTTTTTAACAAACTAATAAACTGGACTTCTTATATGTATCTCGTATACCTACTATATTTCTACAACCTCCCTAACACAGGCGCGTGTTATAGATGACAGTTAGTATTGACTTTGGCCTTTATTTAGCTCATTCGTACTTATTAAAGTTTTGAAACGGTTACCTCAGCAGCAGAGAATCCAAGGCGCTCGGCTTCTGCCAGCAGGCGAGCTAATTCTAATCCACGTTCAGTATTACGACCACCAGACAGCACCTCCATGGATATGGCGCGTCCACCATGAGGCTCGGGGGACGCCGCCTGCAAACACAATTTTATAACATGTCAGTTACACAGCTGGTTCTAGATAGCAATAGCATCGAATGACATTATTACTGTTCATCATGGGTCTGCGTATGGGTGAGAGATCAGAGGATGTCCATCATGGGGATTAATATAATCGAGAGCTATTTTTTTCATGTAATTTTTGCTCCCACTTGTCACCGCCTACATTCGGGCTGTTGTTGCCTTCACGGCACTCCCACTCACCGGCAGTGAGTCATTCATTAATTACCTCTGAGCCGTAGAGACTAGTGCGTCTCGCGTGTCTGACGTCCCGGCGACGCAGGTCGAGGTGCGAGGCGCGGCGCGCCAGCTTGCCCCCCCACTCGCCACCGCCCACGCTTGGGCTGCTGTCGCGTTCGCGCCACTCCCACGCACCGGTTGTGCGGACACTTCTATCGCTTTCCTGCAATACATTACGGTATAAAATGAGCTCCTATGATCCATAATATAGCAAATAAGTCTGATGTTTTTAAAAGCTTTTTGTACCATGACGTACATTTTATATTTTTAATGAAACTACTTGCATTTTACCACGCAAAACTGATGCGAGAGTTGCGAGTCGGAATTGTCAACCTGACTTTTTTTGTCACGATTTACTTTCTCTATTCAACTTAGTGCACATAACTACTTCAATTTTTAACCATGTGCTGTTCGGTCCGACTGTACATTGTGCTGCTCTTACCTTCGTGTCGCTGGATAGCGAGTGTCGGCTGTGCGAGCGCTCCCGCCTGTCGTCACGGAATCTGCGCCGCGGCCGCGAACGCGCCGCCGATGGGCTCCGCTCGTATTTGTTCGGGTCTTCGTATGTCTGTTGGAAAACAGTTATTTGTTCACATCAATATACAAAGGTGGTGTTAACTGTATCGACCCAGTCATCCCGTAATGGGCGGTTGGATGATGCACTGGAACTCAGGTGAATGAAGGAATATCCATGGGTTTTTGTATTATGTATGCCGGCCTGCGGAGAATTTTACAGACCCCTTCAGCTCTTCCTAAGCTGGAGGACATGCTTAAAACATTTTCCCATCGCATAATAAAAACGTCTTTGTGGGGTTGGTATTTCCACGGCTACTTTTTCATAGTTGCTCGTCTGCTTTTGGGTTTAAAACAGCGAACTTTTGAGTCGGTGACAGGATTAGTCGTCACGTGACTTAGGTATACTATATTTGAGCTAGTAAGGATCTAGACAGGTAGGTACTTATGGAATTTTTCAAGATTTATATAAATTATTGTTAAAATTATTAATAGTTTGAGGCGTTTTACCTGCGTGGATATGCTTTGTGGAGGCGGCGAGGTTCCAGTATTCGAGACATTAGTTTTTCCAGCTATTGAAGAAGAACGGCTTTCTGGTCGGACGTCGCGCGAGGGCGACGTCCCAACGAACTTTTTTTGACCGGTGACAGATTCCTTTGTGTTCTCCCGCGGCGGTGAAGGACCGACTGAAACGCTGTGACGTTCACTCTTTTGCTGAGTGTTTGAGTATACGACTTTTGTCTGAGGCGACGGTCTAGTGATGGGCTTAGTTTCTCGAGGAGGTGACGTTCCTACGGCCATTGAATTAAGAATGGCATGAGTTTCTCTTGGCGGCGAAGGTCCAACAGCAGTCGATTGATTAGAGCGGGTTTCCCTAGGAGGTGATGGTCCAACAGCCATGTCATGTCGAGGTTGCCGCTCAGTGCTGCTTCCATTTTGTTCTCGGGTCGGTGTGACCAGACGTTGAGTGTTTTTTTTCGACATTTCTTCCCGTGGTGGGGACGGACCACAACCGGTGGATGTTCGCTCTTTCTTTGATTTGGTACTGGTTCTTTCTGAAACTGAATGTGTAATCGATGCTTAGGGAATAAACCACAAGAACAAAATTATGGCTGAGTTAATTTGTCAAAGGTTATCAAAATGGAGGAAAAACTTAGTTCATAAACCGTTTTCTATATTATATGTGTATATGATGTACCTAGTCAAGTCATAAGTATTGTCACACAGTAAAAACTTTTCTTTTAGAATGCTGGCCACAAAAAAGTTTATAGAATTCGAATTTCGAATTGTTCATGAAAATAAAAATGTATACTTTTTAGAATTTTACTCATTTTTAAATATGGAGTGGACGCTTAAAGAAGACCGTGTTGCAGTTATTACATTGCATCGTTGCGGTTACGCGCCAAATCAAATATTTGACACACTGAAAAATTTGAATATAACCAAAAGATTCGTTTATCACATCAAACCATCAAACGATACAATGAAGACTCTAAAGCAGAAACTGTTGGCCCTTCAGATGGGGTTAAGCAGAACCACGGTGAAAAGGGTGTTAAATAAAGGCTTCGGGCATATCGAAGAAAAACAGGACAGCGTTTGAATGCTCGTCTAATGGACCTGAGACTGAAGAGATGCCGCGCTTTGTTGAAGCGGTACGCGGGAAAAAAATATCGGGAAATTCTTTTTTCGGATGAAAAAATTTTTACCGTAGAAGAGAGCTACAACAAACAAAATGATAAGGTGTACGCACACAGTAGTGAAGAAGCGAGCAACCGTATTCCGTGTGTCCAACGAGGTCATTTTCCATCCTCGCTCATGGTATGGTTGGGAGTTTCTTATTGGGGCTTAACAGAGGTACATTTTTATTAGAAAGGTGTAAAAACGAATGCAGTTGTGTATCAAAATACAGTCCTGACGAACCTTGTGGAACCTGTTTCTCATACCATGTTCAATAACAGGCACTGGGTATTCCAACAAGATTCGGCGCCAGCTCATAGAGCGAAGAGCACACAAGACTGGCTGGCGGCGCGTGAAATCGACTTCATCCGGCACGAAGACTGGCCCTCCTCCAGTCCAGATTTGAATCCGTTAGATTTCAAGATATGGCAACACTTGGAGGAAAAGGCGTGCTCAAAGCCTCATCCCAATTTGGAGTCACTCAAGACATCCTTGATTAAGGCAGCCGCAGTTATTGACATGGACCTCGTTCGTGCTGCGATAGACGACTGGCCGCGCAGATTGAAGGCCTGTATTCAAAATCACGGAGGTCATTTTGAATAAACTTTAGTGTCATAAGAATCTATGTATTGTTAAGTTCATTTTGGTATATAAATGGTTACATAATTAATAAACTTGTTTCAATTATTTTATATTAAACATGTGACAGAATTTATGACCTGACTAGATACATATATAGTGTAAAGTCGTGTGATAATGTCAATAACAGGTTTGTATTCTCTTATTTGCAAACAAGCATAAAACGCCCCATTGGTTCGTCATTACTAAGTTCACACTGGCTTAGCATGAGTAGGTGATATTGAAATATTGATACTTTTTACTACTTAAACACTAACTTTGTTCAACTCTCTGATGTTCTCTTTCAGGAACCGGTGACGCAGAGCGACTCGTAATCTTCATTGCTTCAAAGTTATTGGTCACTTCAGTGACTACTTTGGGAGCGGCGGTCGGAGTCTTACAGCATACAACACAGACGCGAACACCTGGCTCGTTAACGTATGTGCAGTGCTCGCATTGCCAGGGGGCAGAGGGGGGTGGGGGGACCGGACCTAAGCTCTCTTCTTCAACTGGTGTAGTTGGTCGTTCAGAGCGCGAGCATGGCCGTTCAGAGCGTGAGTTAGGCCTTTCGGAGCGTGAGCTTGGACGCTCGGGCCGAGAATTGTGATGTTCGTTCCGCGGTTTTGGGCCACGTTCACTCTCACTCTCGCTTTCGGAGTCAGCGTCGCTGGACGGTAGCTGCGGCGATGGGGTGCGGTGTTTGGTGCGGCGAGACGCTCGGGACCGCACGCTGAGAGCGGGGGATGCTGCACGTGAACCGGCTCGTGATGCTACCCGGGACATGGCACGACTATCAGCTGAAAAACATAGTATTATTTTTGGTGTAAATCTGCAAGGAGATGATTAAGTTTTCATCAAAAAAGAATGAGGATAACAATAAAGAACTCAATTTGAACATACTTAAACTGCCAAAGACACAAACTACATATTCTACAGTCTAGACAGAGACTATTATACCAAGGTAATTAAATTACCTCTGCGATACGGCTGTGGCGTCTGAGGCACATGCTGGTGCATATGGAAATGCCCATGGGGTAGTTGCTGAGGCGGACAGCATTGCTGCATCGGCCAACCTTGGCCAACTGCCCAAGGCTGGTCGAGATTTGCACAGCTGCCGTAGCGCCAAGTAGGAGGCGCGCAGTGAGCACAGCCAGCGCAAGCAACGTTGCCTCCACCCAGCTCGAGTGTTGAGGCACCGCGCCGCATCGGACGACCCCATTGCGGCTGACCCATAGCTGATGGAGGAATGCCCTCAGGACTATCCCATGGCTCCTGCTGAAATATTGTCAGATAAAGTACAGCTAATTGTTATGTGAATAAGATCTCAAATTCTTGAATGGATTCTACTTTAAATTGGTTTTTATAAATAGTAAGAGCTGAGCTGTTAGAAATATCACAAAAATGTCTTACCACTTGCGGCACGTTAAATCCTTGTAAAGAGCCACGAGGTCTGTTCCATGCTGCGTTAAGACTGCCCTGCGTGTTAGCGTTTTGTTGCATGTGCATTGGCTGTTGGTGTTGGTGTGGCATCGTCGTCGGTAAAAACGGCATACTTCCCATCTGACTTGGGTTGTTCACCATCTTCGTTTGTACAAGGAGGGGTTGATGGACTTGATTATGTTGTATAGTAGGAGACGCTGAGGCCCGCATACCAGGCATTGTAGCATGACCATGACCATGTGTGTTCCGACGTTGGTCCAGCATTGGCGTCATTGGCATAGGGCTGGCGCTCATCTAAAGGTGGAAAAGAAAAAAACGTTTTCGTACCACTTGCTCAAAAAAGTGACATTCTATGCCACAAAAAGCGAACATAACAATAGTCATTTTTAATCTGTTAAAATAGGGAAAGAAAATTGTACTGAATTTCATTCATCCTCTAGGGGGAGAATGTGATTTTTTGGAATACTTACCGAAATTTATACTGAACTACATCTGTGTTTACACCATTGAGTTTGTATATAAAGCATTATACATCTTTTTGAAAAAGGAATACGCATTTATTATGCAGTTATGATTATTAAATAAAATTACGAAAACCGACGAGGCCGTATGAGCTTGATGCCTTTGCTTTTCCGACAAAAAAATATTAGTCTAGGAATTTGCCGCCTTTTTGTTTTCTTCAAATACATAAACGTTAAGTTTATTTTAATTTATTTTTATAAGTTAATGTTATTATATTATGTCATATTATTATTGTGTTAATTTTTTCGCAAATGGTACGAAAAGTAGAATATTTTCCTCGGTGATAAAGCTGTCTTAGTCCTGGGTGAACTTAAATCCCTCGCTACACTCAGGACTCGTCTTAAATCCCTCGCTTCGCTCGTGATTTAAGTTTTTAACACCCTCGCTGCGCTCGGGAGTAAACCTCGAGTCCTTCGTTACGCTCGCGATTTAAATCGTCACCCGCGACAGAAGACACTGCTTTATCCCCTTGGTTAATAATCTACTATTTAGAAACTGGAACTATTATGGAGAGTTAAGAGGCCTTATTCCAAAATCGACATATTTCCATGTTTTCGCTATAGTTGAATTTGATGTGACCGCGGCGATCGCGCCGTGCGGTGTGTAAATACTTAAAGTTGAACGGCCGCGCGAAGGCTGAGAGCTCTTAAAAGAAATCTTACCTTATGCCTTCTCGGTGGTGGAACTGGGGGCGTTCCTTTTGGTGGTAATGGAGGTCTGTCCTGTTCACCAAGCTGAGATAATGACAATGCCTGAAAGAAAAGCGATACATCAAATTCTTGTTCTGAGTAAGGATATCATGCATCGTAAATTACAGAGGAAATGAAATACTATATTTCATTAATTAGGTAACAAACATCTTCTCGATTACGCTGACGCCAGCTATCTTCATGTAACTGAAGACCAACTCAACAAGCTTGAGCGTCTCCAGAATGTATCTATTAGATTAATATTTGGCTTGCGCAAGTTCGATTACATTTCTGAGTATCGCCACAGACTTAAGTGGTCCGTCCGTCTTCGCCGGAATGCGCACATCCTTTCCCTCTTTTACAGCATCCTTTTCAAACCTTCTACTTCGTCCTACCTCAAAGAACGCTTTGACTTCCTTCACCTTTCCAGCTCTCTATCTTTACGTTCCTCTGAAACCTTTCAATTAAAAATTTTCTATCATACCTCAGTATTTTATAGTACCTCTTTTACTCTGCAGGCTACCAGACCCTGGAATGACCTGTCTCAATTCGTCATGCAAAATCTCTCCCTATCTTTAAAAACATGGTCAGACAACACTTTCTGTCATCCATTTATTTATTTATACATTTTTATAATTTATGTATGTTGGTATGACAATATATATTTTATGTATCTTAATATTAATATTTATGTAATTTTATGATTAGGTATATTGGTTAATATAATTAAGCATTTTATTTTATATTATCTATATTTTTTTAAAAATTGTAATATATACTTGTTCTAGGGATTCTAATAATATCTTACGCCGCCGTCCTTATTTGTTCATATAGATCCTGTCCACCTAAAGGTTGCCTGGAAGAGATCGCTTTTAGCGATAAGGCCGCCCATTGTACCTATGATTTAAAAGTGTATTTTCATTTATATGTTTGTAATTATTGGTGTGCAATAAAGAAATTATCTATCTATCTATCTTATTTTATATGTTAAATAACTGGCACCAAGCCAAAACCTAGTGTAGGTAGAAAATACACCTCAAATCGATAAAATGCATTCCGAACGCAACAATGCAAGACGATTGACGAGTCAATAGCAACCAATAAACTATCTCTATTTTTATCTCTAAGATAAGTTTTCCAAAAATGTTGTCATACTCCACATTGCTGCCATCGTGTTAATTTCAGAGCCGTGGTGGCCTAGTGGGACGTATGAACCTACTCCGACTTCCGATTCGGTGGTTGTGGGTTTGAATCCCGGCCAATGGATTTTTACTATCATCTATTAAGCGGCCATGGGCTTGCAATAGGCTGCCAATATTCGAATAGTATTCGATAAATTTGGGAGGTATTCTAATATTATTCGAAATTTTTATATGTCAATTATAACTAGGTTTTAGTATAGAAAATCATCACAAATCCGTTTAGGAATACTCCAAAACGGCTGTATGGTGAACCCTTGTTATCAAAACTATACAATGTGTAAAAATGGTTTACGAATAAAAAACAAAAGAAGTATTGTGTTACCTGTTTGCCATAGTATTTTGGTTGGTAAAATCAAAGAAACCAATGTGCCTAATAATTACAAATAATCAAGACACTGATTCTAAGGGTTATCAAGCAAATATACTCAATTTCACCTTTGGTAGACCTACACAGCTGACTCTCACATAGTCATACTAATATTATAAACGCGAAAGTTTGTATGTATGGATGTATGGATGTTTGTTACTCTTTCACGCCGGAACGGCTGAACCGATTGCGATGAAATTTGGTATGAACGTAGATCATAACCTGGATTAACACATAGGCTACTTTTTATTGGCAAACCACGCGTGCGAAGCCGCTGGCAACAGCTAGTTAAATAATAAAGTTATTATCTTAATTGAGTAAATATTCGAATATTTGAATAACGCTATTACAAATATTCTAATACAAAAATCTGACGAATATTTGATCGTCACACATGAATGTATAAGTAATATCACAGAGAAATAATATACTACGCAGGGAAGGACATTATGTCTAACAAATATAATGTTAAATTTCTTCAGGTACTTTTAGGCCGGTGTAATAGAACTGTGCTCAAGCGTAAATCTAGACCTAAGCATATACTTTTTTAAAACTTCCAATGAGAATAGCTGTCATTTGAGATTAGTTCCTGGCCTTTGGACTGTCGGATCGCCATGTTAATTTAAGTATGTAAGTGTTCTGTATCGGAATTTATTTAATAGATCACACAATTTGGAGGGTATATCAATCCACATTTATCTTTATATACCTACCCGCGTTGGCTGAGCGAAGTGACTTACCAAAGTGACCGAACGCGTCCCCGCGGGGCGAACAGTCCTCATGCGCTACTCTCAAGGCAAGCACCTACATATTAGTGTACAGCGCCGTCCGGTAGTTAAGTGGTAGTTTTCGCACGTGTTAAATCCCAGAAGTAGACAACATACCTACATCTACCATCAACCACAGTAGCCTACGGATAGAGGAATTGCAGAGTTCCTGAGGGCACGCGGAACGCAATGGTGCAATGCAAGGTGAGTCGCTTTCGCATCAGCCTTTTTTGAATTCCCGTACAGTAAGTTATACAATACCTGACGCTGATGATGCCGGCGTTTAGGATGACGGTGGTACATATCGTCGCAGCTCGCGCACAGCGCCCGCCGGCCGCACTCTGCGCAACGCACGCGTGCGCCGCCTCCGCCGCACAGCCCGCACGATGCACCCGCCTGAGCCGGGTGACCTGGAAACACAATTACAAACAAGATTGTGCAAAATTAAGAACAACAGAACAAAATTGTAGACGACGCATCGCCGAGCTATTGAGAAATTGATTAAGTCGCCATTTTTAGGGTTCCGTAGCCAAATGGTAAAAAATGGAACCCTTATGGATTCGTCATGTCTGTCTGTCTGTCCGTCCGTATGTCACAGCCACTTTTTTCTGAAACTATAAGAACTATACTGTTGAAACTTGGTAAGTAGATGTATTCTGTGAACCGTTTTCACACAAAAATAGAAAAAAAAACAATAAATTTTGGGGATTCCCCATACTTAGAACTGTAATTCAAAATTTTTTTTTCATCAAACTCATACGTGTGGGGTATTTATGGATAGGTCTTCAAAAATGATATTGAGGTCTCTAATATAATTTTTTTCTAAACCGAATAGTTTGCGCGAGAGACACTTCCAAAGTGGTAAAATGTGTTCCCCCCTCCCTGTAACTTCTAAAATAAGAGAATGATAAAACTAAAAAAAATATATGATGTAAGTACATTACCATGCAAACTTCCACCGAAAATTGGTTTGAATGAGATCTAGTAAGTAGTTTTTTTTAATACGTCATAAATCGCAAACCGCAATTTACCTATCATTCAATCAACTCAAAAATATAAAAAAAGTTACAACGAACTACTTAAGAACTTTTATATACCGAGTATGTTACTTGCTGCTATGTAACCCTTTATGGGCGAGTCCGACTCGCACTTGGCCGCTTTTATTTTTTGTATTTATTTTTTTATTTCATTTTCTGTGTGTGATTTAGTCTTAGACATGGGCTGTATTAAATTGTCTGAAATAAAATATTTTTATTTTATAAAATAAGTATATAAAATAAAAATACTAATATAATAAATTGGAAAGTAACTTTGACTGTTTTTTCACGAATAAACTGCTGGACTGGACTGATATCGATTAAATTCGGTATACAGATAGATTATGACCATATGACTTTTTACCCGACTGCGCAGAAGGAGGGTAATGTATTTATTGACAAACCACGCGTGCGAAGCCGCTGGTCAGTTTTTATACCAATAAATAAAAGAACTTGCACTTATGTTCTTACCTGTAGCCGGGCGCGGCGGTGGTGGTGGAGGTGGTTGCAACTTGGCGTTGACGTATTGATCTGAAGGAAACTCCACCACTTCATAATCTGGCTCTGGTTTTGTAGGTAGCGCTCTCTGTTGGTGAGGGCGACTGGCAAGTCCTGGCAAACGCATGGTTTGCTGTCCCGGGGACACCACTCCTGGTGAACGCATCGTGGGGTGACTAGTGGTAGTGGTAGCCATCCCAGGTGAACGCATCGTGGGATGTCCTGGCGGCGGAGACATCACCGTTCGGGTGTCACGACCTCGCCCTTTCAGCATATCTTCGTAAAAGCAAGTAATCGATTAGGTATACTTAGGTAGGAGTAACATTACGAGGTAACAGTACCTACGTACATATGGTTTATTTATATTTATTTATTTAATACTTTATTGCACAAAAATACAAATTACATGTACAAAAGGTGGGCTTAATGCTAATAGCATTTTCTACCTGCCAACCTCAGAGGTAACAAAAAAGGTTGGCGTGCTAACTTTTAACAATATTAATGTTAATTAAAAAAAAACAAAAGAAACACAAATAACAATAAACTCCGATTACAGTTAGAATAAATACATAAACCTACTTGATATAACAATAATAATACATAAAATATATATATGAGAAATATAACAAATATATATATATATATATATATATATATATAGTCAAAATCTGTTATAACGACATCGAAGGGACTACTCATATTGAGTCGTAAAAACCGATAGTTGTAACAACCGGTGACAGGTATTAATAGGAAAGATAATATGTATATTCATGTAGGAAATTAAACCGCATTTTGTTTACTTCAATACAAACGTATAATATAAAAGAACAATATCATTTTTCCATCATTTTTGTATGCATAAAATCTGTAATTTTAGTTTGTTTGAAACACTTCTGTCGTGCATACACATTTTGTAATTCACGTTGAATTTTAATCAGCGTATCGTCACAATTTCCCTGCATGTGGAACTCTTCATTAAAAAGAACAATCTTTCGTAATACACTAACAGCATTGAGACCGTCAATCAAAGTTGGCACTGTAAATTGTTCTTCCGAGTCTTCCTGTTCATTTTCATTTTCCTCTTGAACTTCACGTACAATATCATCCTCCGTAGCTGGTGCACAAATTGCAATAGACTGATCTACTTCAATGAACTCGTCTGTTTCAGTAGTAGATAAAGCAGGTCGTAAATTTTGGGCTAATTGAGCCAAAGAAATATTGTCCTCTTCATCATCGTCAATCACATCATCTGAGGTTCTTGTTATAAGACTTGTAAGATCTTTAAAACCTGCATGCCCAAAGCAGTTAGCTATAGTTTTTTGTGAAACTTTTTCCCATGCTTCTGATATCATCAAGATGGCATCAAGAACCGTAAAGCTGTTCTGATTATTACTGTCAATGCTTTGTATTAACTTTAACACTTGCAGTCTTCTATAATGAGATTTTAAACATCTTATTACACCTTGGTCCATAGGTTGCAGTACAGATGTAACATTTGGTGGTAAGAACACGAGTTTAATACACTTCAGATTAGTAACAGCCGGATGAGCAGGACAATTATCAACTAAAAGAAGAACTTTCTTATTGTTTGCTTTTAATTCAGCGTCCCAGTTTCGTAACCATCTTTCAAAAATTTCCGATGTCATCCATGACTTCACATTGTTTTCATACGTTTCCGGCAGTGAGCGTATGTTTTTAAAGCATCTTGGTTTCTTAGATTTCCCAATAACTATAAGCTTCCTTTTACAGAATCCTGTCATATTTGCTGCAACCATGATCGTTAGTCTCGTCTTGGACATTTTTCCTCCCGAACAATTCTCTCCTTTGAATTTTAAAGTCCTGTCTGGTGTCATATTGTAAAAAAGTCTTGTTTCGTCTGCGTTATAAATGTCTTCTGGACTGTAGCCTTCGCATAATGTAGGTCACTTTTGCGTAATACATTCGTCTACAGCATCTTTATCCACACTGGCAGCTTCACCACTCATTTTCCCGCCGACAATGCCATGTCGAGCCCGGAAACGTTGAATCCAACTAGACGAGCAAACAAAATCTTCACCAAAACGTTGAGCAAAATCGTTTGATGTTGTTGAAGAATTGGTCCATTTATTGGCACATTATTTGTCCTTTGATATTTAAACCACTTTAACAAAGCTTCCTCAATCTTCGTATGCCGCGTTGTTCTGGCTAGTTTCATTTTCAAAAAATTCTTGTCGTAAAGGATTTGAATTTTCTCCCTTTCTTTCCAAATGGTTGAAATTGTCGAGTGTGATACACCATATTCTTTTGCCAGGTCTTTGTTTGGAATTTCTTTCTCTAGCTTTGAAATAATACGCGATTTATCTTCGATATTCATTTGTTTTCTTTTTTGCGACATGTTACAATTTTCACAGTTAACTCAACAATATGTTTTGGTGCGTCTTGTGTAAAGATAAGTAACAAACTGACTTAAGAGATATGACGAAGCGGGCCTTTAGGCTACGGCATTCATGTGCTTTGTTTCTAAGAATTACAAAAGACCCTAAACTTTGTTTACTTTTACGATAATAGCCATTGACTATTATACTTTGCCAGATGTGGATACAGTTACCTATTCAAATTGTTTACAATACAGCTGAGCCGGTCATTCTACAGATATAATTCTCCGAAAACATTAACCAAATGTGGTCGCTTAATGCGGTATGTCGTAGTAAACAATGTCGTAAAAACCAATGTTTTCGATATGGCGGTCATATAACATTCAGCCAGGACCTTTGATTTTGGTCAATTTAACCGGTATGTTGTTCTAAACATATTTCATACATATTTTAACAGCCAGTGGAGGACTGCAAGAAATGACTGTAGACTATCCGTCTGAAAACCGGTTTACTAGGCGCATTTTTAATATGAGTAGGGAGAGAGTTCCATAGACCGACAGCTACCACCTCAAAAGAGTTGCCACGGAAGGCCGTCGAGTGTTTATAATTTTGAAGATTTTTTTAGATGTATTAGTTAGAGCTTTTCTATATGCAGCTCTTGCTTATTTTTTACTTGCACGTCAGACTATGAAGACAAGTCTTTCTAGTACAACCAACTGCGCGTGCGTCACCAACTGCTATTGTTTTATGGGTGCAAAAACCTCACCGAAAACTAGAGCATCAAACAGTCAGATCATTGAATTTTATATCGTTACTGCTTTCGAGGATCAAGTAGATGTATAATTTACGTTTAATCTATTCAAATGCATATGGCCGACGAATTATTTTTTCTTTATAGAATATTGCAAGTAAGGTGCTGATGTTAGATTATTACAGGATATTTTAATAATGGAATATATTGCATTAGTAACATTTATACAAGCGGCAGCTGTGACCGGGATAGAGCGGGCGTTGCCGCCTCGTCGTCGACCCATATTCCGCTATTCATATCCCAAAATATCGAAACTAACCCACATGAAGTACTTTAACAATGATGAAGTGCTACAATCAGAAACTTCCCATTTTCAGCAACACTTCTACGGGGGAATAAAAATAGCAATAGTCTTATTTACGGATAACTTCACAAAAAAAAAGACCTATTTAGGTCTGCAAAGAACATAGGAAAAATTACTTACCTGTGATGATCAGAGAAATCCTCTTCAAATATGCAACACTTCAGAGAATAGCACTAATAAAGTTATGCACGACATATCATGAAATTATGCAACACTTTTCCGGTTCTAGCACTTCACACGCGAGGGTCTCCGAGACCCGTAGCTCCTCGGAAGGTTTCCACTGGTCAGCAGGACCAGGAGCCGCTAATCCGGCGCCCTATCCGGATGATATTGACAGCGGCAAGACGCGTGCGCGCCGCCTCTATTTCTGTCCGCGGCCGCGTTGCCCCGATTTTACTAAAATTACGATGCGATGCTATTTCCGCACTCATCCCAGTGCGCCCTCTTGCTGAAGTCAAATACCTTGCAAAACTTATTTTAATAGGCTAATCCACGACTCGTCAACTGAAATACCTTTAATTGCTGCTTGACCTCATCTTTATTTGCAGACTGCTTGTAATACCTCCAGCGATAAATCTCCTTGGCTGTTTTTATTTTTAAAAACATTATAATTGACAATCTCGCATGATCCCGTAGCAACCAGATGTAAACAAATGGTCCGTCAACTGTATGGAGATTGCAAGAGATCATGGAAATACTGCAAAAATTTAAGCAGAATGGCTATTTTACCGCAGAGCTCTACCATTTGCTTACGAAGAAAAAATTAGTCGATCCATCGGAACCGGTAATTTTTATATTTGTTCGAAAAATCAGAATAAAAATATTTTAATAAGAATTATTTATTAAATGTATTCCTAAATCATCGGAGTATCGTATGGTATGCATTTTATATATATTTAGTAAGGTGTAGATAGGTACCTACTTAGATACATACTTACTGAACTTAGGTATCCAGATATGCTTGACAGATTAGAAGTAGCGTCTTCACAATATTATGTTCTTTAACTTCCAGATCGTACCTTCAGAATATGTTATTGAGATGAAAATGACTACACAGCAAAGGTTGCAGAATCTTAATGATATAGACGTAGGTAACATCGTCAGTACTGGCGACAAACCTAAGAAAATAGTGCTTTCTTTTACCCCTACGATAATTGTGTACCAAAACTTTAAACCCAATGACAGAATCATTGCTAAGTTCTCTGTGAAGAATGTCAGTGAGGTACGTAAAACTCGATTTACAGAATTAAGATGAACGGAGAATTTCTTATTTAGAAGCACTCTCTTACATTTACAGGCTCCTACATTCTTGAATATGGTGTATAAGGAATCTTCTTATTTCTTCATCAAACCCTGTGGGGGTCAGCTGTTGTCTCGGCTGGCTCCAGGGATCAGTGTCACCTTTGCTGTTACATTCACACCTGTTCAATTCGAAGACTACGCTCACAGAGTAACATTTTACACCGACACGTATCAATATGTGCTCCCGTTAATAGGTAAATAATTAGATATATACTTCATCATCATCATCATATCAGCCACAAGACGTCCACTACTAAAAATAGGCCTCCCCCATAAATTTCCAGAGCGACCGAATTAGGTTTTTAAGTAAAATATAGGTATTTTAAGTAAATATAAATAAATAGGTAAATATAAGTATTGAAGTAACAGTAGAATAAGATCAAATATAATTAGTTTCTAGTTTTGTTATAAATAAATGTGGCTGGACATTTCACATAGCGCTATCTAGCCCCAAACTAAGCAGAGCTTGTACTATGGGAACCAAATAACTGATAGAATACTTATAATACTGTTTTTTTTTGTAAATACATACTTATGATAAATAGAAAAACATCCATACCCCGGAACAAATATCTGTAGATCAATATATAATATTCTAATTACGTAGGTATTTACGCGTGATTCGATTATAAACCTCTTCCGTTATCTGTTGTAGCAATGGGTCCTCGTCCGGCATTCAATTTCCCTAATGAGCTCGTCATCCCAACAGTTCCATTGAAAATAGAGAACTTTATTTTAATGAGTGTTCGCAATGTCGGAATAATGCCATCTGGTTTCACATTAAATACACGATGGTAACTGAATTTGACGAATTGTTACTTGCTGTTAATTTTGAATATGTAAAAATATGCACTTATGAGTATATTGGTTATTTTCAGCCCATTTTCTGTTCAGCCAAAGTCGGCATATTTAAATCCAAACCAAATGATAGATATTAGAGTAGGATTTAAAACAATGCTCTTAGGAGAAGCGTGTGGAAGTTTACATGCCTTATTGGAAACAGGTTAATTTCTTACCGATATTTTGCAGAATTTAAAAGTTAACATGTTATTTTAAAATATTTTATTTGTACAGGCGAGAATTTTCTGATTAAGATAAAAGGAACTACGCAGATCGTAAGCGTAGAGCTCGAGAAGCAGACGGTCAGATTTCTTGACACATTTAATACCATGGCGCGCCAGTTGACATTTAAAATAACCAACAAGTCGAACCATTTGCTCACATATATGTGTATGAAGAACGATTGCGTTTACTCTGGTATATAATTTGCCTTTAGTTATAACTTGTCCCGGTAACTAGCTCTGTAATTTACAAAGAAGTCTAAGAAGACTGATTCTAGATTGATAGATTACTTTTTCTAGATTTTGAAGAGAAAGTCAAACTAGCTACATTATTTTACAACCTAAAAGATAGTGAGGCGGCAAAGAATATGAAACTGGTGCACTACGACGTACTGAGCAGTGAAGAACATGAAAGAGTCTATACGAGGATTTTCTTTGACGAAATACAATCACTAGTTGCGGACGAGTCATTACAATTTCAAAATATGCATTTTTCAATAACACCAATTGTAAGTTAATCAGTATGGCTTAGTATATGTAAGTCGTGTACATACTCAAATAGTTGGTTCACCAAGTTACTGATTTCAGAAAGGAAAACTCTGGCCTAATAAAGTGACAGAAATAACCATAACGTTTCATCCAAAAGAAATAGGAGAGTTTAGTACGATAGCCTATGTGGACATCGATGGAGTTTATGACCGCATTCCTTTAAAATTGGTTGGAGCCTCTATACCTCCCGAAATACATTTGAATATAGAAACTCTCGACATGGATTGCGTTTACATCAATAAATTGTATAATTATGAAATTGTCGCGACGAATCGAGGTAATTGTCGAAATACGCAACGTCTAAATATAGGTTTATGCGTATTTTATTTGAGTAGGTAAGTAACTGGCAGGAGGCCCACCTAATGATAAGCTGTAGCCCCCCCTGCCCACTACAAACTTATCAAAACACACCTAGAACGTACTCTACGCAGGTGGCAGGTAGTGAACTGCGTTTTCCTCTTAGAGAGTCTAGTCGTAATCCATGTCTTCCAAATCAAACGGGACACAGCAATATGAGTATCACTCCTTGCCAGCAAAAATAGCATAAGAATTGGCATGAATGTTACAATTATTTATAGGGCATATAAACGGCGTAATTGTGTACAAAGAGGTACCGACACTATTCGGTAGTCGAATCACGTGCTCTCCAGAAATGCATTGTTTACGTCCCGGAGATAAGGAAACCTTCATTATCTCTTTCTGTAACTCTAATCAAGGACCGTACTTTGAAGAAATCAATTTCGCTATTCGTGATACTAAAGTAATATTGAGGCTTTATTTGAAGTAAGTTGCAGTTTAACATGATTACGATATTTGTATCATATCATATTCGTAGTCCTAGCAATAAAATGAAGAGTTTCTTTTGGATTTCAGAGGTGATGTGATTTACCCTTCTTTGATGTTTAGCATTCCGTGTTTGGATTTTGGAATGGTGAGCGTCGGTAAGGATATAATTTTATATTACTGTCACCCTTCAATTGACGATGAATAAAATACATCACCTAAGCCAACAAAATACTAGCTCATTAAAAATAAAAACAATTATTAAAAAAATAACAACAATATTGCTGGACATTTCACACGCCGCTATCTAGCCCCAAACTAAGCAGAGCTTGTACTATGGGAACCAGATAACTGATAGAATACTTAAATACTTTTTTTTTTGTAAATGCTTATTATACAGTGTTTTTTTAACTGTAACAGTACGGCAGCACCCATAACCAGAGGAGATACAGGTGCAGTTTCGTTTAAGACATCAGCTCGTTTTCGAAGAAAAACATTTTGACATTAAATTTTTTTGGTCAAGTGTGAGTAGCGCCCTAAAATGAATTAAGTTGGTAAAATTTTTTTTGATGCCGATCGATGTAGTCTTTTGTAAGGATCAGTATGGGATGAAAAAAATCTTAACAGCGGAAGTTAGTCAAATTTGATAAAAAGTATTCTCATACAACAGGACAAACAAAATTCCTTCTACAAACATTTTATTAGATTCTAATTGAACATTAAAGAAGTATTAATACTGTAAGTAAGTACTAATACAAAAAGTAGACTTAATTGAAGCATACTTCCTCAATCGCGGTCTGGGTAGCGTTCCTGATACCACTTCAGCGCATTAGTTGGGCTTCGTCGGTTAAGGAAGTATGATTCAATTAAGTCTACTTTTTGCGTATTTGACAATGCCATGATAGGACAAAAAAGATGATGCAATGACTGATATAAAAGTCCGACAGGTGCAAGAACCATGTTCGAAATTCAAAATTGTTCTGAAATACGAAATGTTTTTGAATTGCTCATGGAGTTTCTAAACTTCTTAATCGCTACAGTATTAATACTTCTTTAATGTGCAATTAGAATCTAATAAAATGTTTGTAGAAGGAATTTTGTTTGTCCTGTTGTATGAGAATACTTTTTATCAAATTTGACTAACTTCCGCGGTTCAGATTTTTTTTATCCGATACAATAAAACGATCCTTACATAGGACTGCATCAATCGGCATCTAAAAAAAATTTACTAACTTGATTCATTTTAAGGCGCTACTCACACTTGACCAAAAATGTTTAATGCCAAAGTGTTTTTCTTCGAAAACGAGCTGATGTTTTAAAATAAACTGCACCTGTATCTCCTCTGGTTATGGGTGCTGCTGTACTGTCTCAGTTAAAAAAAACACTAAGTATATAGAAAAACATCCAGACCCGGAACAAATATCTGTAGAACATGCACACATTTGTTCCGCGGCGGGAATAGAACCCGCTATCACCTGCGTCTCATTAAATATCTTCTAAAATAATTAATAAAATATCTGACGAATTTATTTGCAGGTGTTTCCAAAACTCTAGAATTAGATGTAATTAATGAATCAATAGTGCACGTAAGTGCTTCTGTGAAGATTTCTTCAGACGGACCGGAAATAAGTAGCATCACATTAACGGACTATGCGGTGGCTGAGAAGCCTAAGCCTCAAGTGCCACAGTGGCCCAGAGAGTTCAAAATTGAACCATGCAAGGTTGAGATAGGCCCTGAATCCAGGACATCGATAAAGGTAGTGACATCCTTAATTGAGTAAATTGGTGATGTATTGACCGTCGTTCATGGGTTTAAACTTTACAGGTGACATTGACGGCAAATTTAACAAGAGCTAATCATACTTCTTTGGAACTGGAACTAGAGAAGTCGGACAGCCCGCCAATAGTTCTACCTGTTATGTTCAACGCCATGGTACCAGAAATAAAGCCGGTTCCAGAAATTAAGTTACGGGCGTGCTTTATTGATTTTCCTTACAAAAATGAAATCCAATTATTTTCAAATGATTTTTGGGGATATTTTACTTTAGAAGAATCTGAGGTAGGTACCACCGGTTTGGAAGTGTATCTTGTATTCCTATGCTACGTAGGACTTATGTATGATCTATTTTTACTAAGTATATATCATGGAGCGTGTATTTTTTCCAGAAATCAACCTTGGAAGTAGAAGTTGCCGTAAAAGAAGGTTTGATTAAACCAAATAGCGTTATAACCTTACCAGTCACCATCAAAACAGGTGTCTTGGGTGTCCAAGAATTCACGTTACGGTAAGAAGAAATTCTAATATCTAAACCTCACTGTCTAATTTTAAGTCCTGTGATATCAGTGTGAGTATTCTTGTTAAACAGATTGCATTTATTTGGACAATCCAAGCCGATCGAAATATGCCGTATTACGGGGTGTGGCGTTCGACCTATAGTTACTTGCACTCCGGTGGCACTCCACTGGGGTCAGGTGAAACTGTTGAGCAAATCTCAAAAGACTCTCACTCTTTGCAACGATTCACCTGTGGTCGTCAACTTCAAAGCCGCTTTGGTAAGGAAAATGTAAAAAAAATCACTATAGAATTTTGGGGAAGTTTCTCTAACTCTGTTCAATGAAATAAGACAAAGTTTATCCATACGATATTTTTAGTTAAATAAAGATGGAAGATGGCACATTCAGCCAATGGAAGGTTGCATAGATCCAGAATCGGAAACCGATTTACTTGTAACTCTTTATTTACTTGATGCAGACACTTACACCAACAAAGTTGTTATACAGCTGGAGAAAGTGAAGGATATCGTAAGTTAATGTTTTTTATGATATATCGTATGTTGTCCAATTTTAAAAAAAACGCTGTATTTTTTATTCAGTTGGTTCCACTATCTGCAACCGGTATTGGCACTAGTATACAAATCGGTGAACTACGAGACAGAATATTTCTTGGTAGACATTTTACCAAAATTCCACTGAATTGCAAAGTAGTCATGGAAAACTGCGGAACCAGATTGCATGCGTTGGAATGGAGCGAACATTATAAAGCGCCGAAGACTAAACAGCACACTTCGTAAGTATATTCGAAGCTAATTTACGTTGCTCTTCTTGTTATAATCTATTTAAACGCACAATATTGTATTTATATTCAATTGACTGTTAAAATGTTTACTTTACTATTCAGGGGATTTTTCAACTTGGATCCCAAGGTGTTTAAAATTGCTGCAGGAGAAAAGATGGAATTGACAATTACGGGTTTATCTTACAAAGTGACTACTATTAAGGAAATGTGGTATTTAGTTGGCAGCGTTGAAGGGATTAATAAGAAGGAATTGCTATTAGAGTGTCAAATAGTGGCAGAATTCGTTGATCCAAAAATAGAGGTATCTTCCTCAGTTATTGACCTGCAGTACGATTATGGCCCGTATAGCGAATACTATAAATTGACCGGTAAGTGAAATGGCTAAAAAGTTACCTTTTATATTAGCATAATTTTAGTGTGGTTACTGATTTTTTACAGATATTATCACTATAAAGAACATTTCCAAACTATCGCTAGACATAGAGTTGAGTGTAAAACCACCGTTTGCTATAATACAGAAACAGAGCACTTATAAAATATTGCCCGAAGACGAGCAATTGTGTTGCTGTATTTGCTACAATGAGTGCGATTTAAACATACCCAACATTTTGAAAGAGATGGGCCAGAATTCTCGGACGTTTATCGATTATTTGACTTTAAAACCAGTAGAACCATTGCGAAAAGGACCATTGCATTGCTTCCAAGATATAAATAAAATAAAAATGTCCTTTCATCTTACACACGCAATCGAAGAACGTCTGGAAGATCAAGATGTTATGAAATTGCAAATTCTATTAGATACTACAAAACACTTGTCACTGAAATCAAGGGTTTATTGTGATGTGATGCGAATAAAATTTAAAGGACATAAAAATAAGGTAAACTAAGGACTCAAAACAGGCATCAATTGTGGGTTAAATGTCTAATTAACTTTTATTTTTAATTTTAGGATGCAATAAAATTAATTGGAAAAATTAACTTTCCAAACATGTTTGTTTTATCTCCGCGAGTCGATTTCCAGAGTATATTAAACGGAAGCATAGAAAGCAAAACTATCAAGTTACAAAATATCACTCCTCTTTTAGTTTGCTACAGGTTTCAATGGAAAAAGTGTTTAATAATGACAACTGTTATGGTGAATACAGAATCTTACTTGTAATATTGTTCTTACGTGCCGCAAAGTTGTTATAGGTCACGCACGAATTCACGATGCAATATTTTTTTGTTTCCAGCCTGGACAGCCTAAAGTAGAGTTGAGTAAAGTGATTAGCGACTTAAAAACACCAGCTGAAGAAACAGAATCTAGCAGTAAAATCATCAAAATATTTACTCGTATTTTTAATGAACTTCTTTTATAATATAATCGGGTTGATATACCTACGCTCTTTTTTCCAGTGGTTGATATACACGAGGTTTTAGGGCATTCACAAGTAGAATCACGGTTTGAAAAAAATACTGAACACGAAGGTATTTCAAAAGATCTCGTACCCGTTAATCACGAGCCTGGAATGTATTCTATTTCATCTGAAGAAGCGGAAGTGGATACAGGAAGAATAAAAACAAGAATAATGAAAAAAATTGCACCAATGATTGACCTTTGCAGTGAATCAAAATTTTCGTGGCAAGGAAAATTCAATAAATTTTCTGAACATTACAGAACTGATATAAATGAAGTTTTCCAATTGATTCCACACAGAGGACTTCTAAAACCTGATGAAATTCAGTATGTCCATGTAGTATTTCATCCGAAAGCAAATATAAACGTTAGGGCCATACTTGAGTGTGATGTTTTAGGAGGACCAGCAGAGTCCATAATAGTTACAGGCGAAAGTTCAGATTTATTGTATAAACTAAACACACAAAAGCTCAATTTTAAAATAAGATCATTTCACGAAAGTGCTTCTGAACATTTGGTTCTGTCCAATATTGCACAATTGCCGTACGAATACAAAACTTACTTAAACGAATCAAAATTCGAAAACGAACTTGAAGCCACCATACTAGATTTATTACCACCAGAGAAGATTATGGAAGCTGAAGAAGAAGCTGAATTGCAGATTGTTATGAGGCCAGGTGTTGTCGGATATTTTAAAAGGGTATTTTTGTTAGAAATAGGACACTTGCCGCATATACCGATAGAAGTGTTTGGTTGGGGGGTTATTCCACAGGTGTATTTTACTCTACAAAGACCGGAAATAGCACTTGTAAGTAAGCCATTTTTTAATTATGTATAACTAGCTGTTGCTCACGACTTCGTATGCGTTACACTACTAATAGCCAGTTGTTGGTACGCCAATCAAATCGCAAATCAGTTGCCATAGTGTTTAACTTAGCACTCTTGTTAAATCAAATTGAGTTTCTCGAAGGTTGATTAGTGAATAATTAGCTATCTAAAGGATCATATTTTGAATGTCAAACTAGTGTTATTTTTATAGGGTCACACCACCTAAAACCTTATTTTAGTTAAATCATTCATTCCTACACGTCTTACATTTGCTTATGTCAATGTCTACAGGTTAGAGATTTTTGTTTAAAATCAAATGCACAATTTGAATGTGTGGAAAAAAACGTTTATTTTGGTCGTTTATCTCTCTACAAACAAAAATTACCTAAAAGTATACAAAAAGATACTATTATACTCATTGAAATTCCATAGATAGGCATGGAAAACGTCGTTTATGTACACCAAAACATCTTTCCATTGTGCCTATTTTTTGTACTTATTTGTGATGTAAAATGTTCCCTTACCTTGGAATCTCTTGTAAGCATACGATGTCGTACTCATCGCCAAAACACTTCAACAATTACAAATATCAATGACCTCATGGATCAACGCCTTAGAAACAGCTGGTCTTAGAATGTGCAGAATGAAGACTGAACACATGGAGTGCTGTTTTAGTAAGAATAACTGCAAAGAATGGACTTCAACAGTTTACTATCACGATAAAACATCTGTACCCAAAGTCAATCACTTTAAATACTTAGGATCAGTGGTAACATACTATAGAAGTGGAGGGAGACGTAAACCGCAGAAGCATTGCCTGGCAGAAGTGGCGATCCTTGAGCGGTGTACTTTGTGACCCACGTATACCTATACCGAGGATGACATATGAAGCAGAATGTTGAATTGTAAAAGATACACATGTCCTGAAGATGCAAAGATGGTCAGAAGGGGTAACGACAGAATCCAGAATGAATATGTCTGAAGAAGCTTTGAGATTGCTCCTATACCATCTGTAAGCTGGTGACATATCGGAAAGCCGATCGAGGTGATATAGCCACGTCATGAGAAGATCTGAAGAATATGTGGTGTCTTTAAGAGCACAAAAGAGGCAGAGGACGTCCTCCATCGGCATGATTGACCAGCATGACCAGACTCATGAAAAAGAAAGAACTACCTGATCCGACAACTTAAGACAGACTAACTTGGCGCCGAAAAATTAGGAGAGTAGACCCCACTTAAAATGGGTACATGCAAAGAAGAAGAAGATTTGTGATGTAAAAAGTCAATAAAAACACCTGTAAATTATGTCCATGATTTTAATTTTGCATCACAGATTGCCTGCGCGTGTAGATGAAAACAATCCTATTCTGTTCGGGTATATTAATAATTCTGCTTGTAGTAACCACCATCTGGAGCATTTTAATACATTAAGCAAGTTGTAGATTTATGTATACCTTAGCGGTAAGCTAAAGTAATTTGGAATGCCCCAGTTGCGTAAAAACTTATTGTCAATAGTATTTTGTTATAGGGCGCTGATAGAGCTACTTCGCAATGTACCTAGGTAAATGGGCTTTATCCCCAATTAAGGCATTTTATGTAATCACAGGCTTTGAAACTCTATAGCGCATCGTGAATTCTTCCCCAGTGAATTCCTCTGATGGTTCCACTCTTGTCCTCATCACTCTTGTCTGTCGTGGTCATCCTCCATTGTTACTGGTTAAATTCGATAGAGATATCCTAAAAATAAATAATTTAAAGGTTAGGCTATGTAGGTTTATGATAGTTTTTTTAAGAGATAACACTTCCACAAATATATATAATCACTATATTGTCACTTTTGGAGTACACACCTGATGTATTCGTAGGATAAAACCACTAAATTCACTCGAATTAGCCAAATTATTTCTGCTAATTAGAGCTCAAGCACTGATTAAATAAATATCTATCTGACAACCGATTAATGGACGAAAAACGGCTAATCAGCGTTCCTGCAACCCATTTTCACGTTTGACAAGAGATTTTGTATGACTGAATTGACAACCTAATTAACTAATCTCTGATTAAAATCAAATGAGGTAAAATACGTTCCAGCAACCCAATTTGCACTTGACAAGAGGTTTGACCAATGATCAACTAATTTTTGAGCTAATCATCCTTCCAACAACCGGGCCTAAATGTGTAGGTAACCTAGAAATAACGCTTAACTCGCTGTTGCAACTTGACACATTTATCCCATGGGACCTGACTTATGGGATAAAAAGTAACCTATGTGTTAATCCAGGTTATAATCTACGTACATACTAAATTTCATCGAAATCGGTTAAACGCGTGATTGAGTAACAAACAAACATTCAAATTTTCGCATTTATAATATTAGTGTGATCTCTTTGAAAGACATCGTCAATACTGTAAGGAAAATCCTGTGTGATGTCCGACACGTGCTTAGCCAATTTATTTATACCAACTTAAATAAATGTTTTAGTTGCACCCGGAAATTGGTTATAAAGCTATACCCACTTTGACCCTGGAGTATTTGGAAGCTGTCAGTGAGATATTTTCCAAAAGTGATGCAGAACATTTAAATTCTCCTCTGACTGAAAAATGTTTCGAAGATCCGGACTTTCAAACAGGATGGCACGTTTGTTCATCTTGGGTATGTAACTAAAATAATTTCAAAATTAATTTGTTATCTATAGTAATGTCAGGTTAAACACACATATCATCTTTTAGGATGAATATCCTACGACAATGGATATAGAATTAGCAATAGAGAGAATGCTAGTGATAAATCATATCAAATTAAAGCCAGAAATGTTGACAGCATACTCCACTGCTTCAAAAATGGGACCTATTCCAGGATTTTTTACAACTCCTTATGTAATTGACTTTGGGGTGGTCATTACAGGCAGTACGGTAAGTAATCATACACATGTTAAGAAACCTTGAGAGTATATTTAATTCTAAAGTAAAAAGATCTTAACAGGTTCAATGTACAGCTGAGATAATAAACTACGGACCTATTGTAACAAAACTACACGTTGCTAAAGGCACGCAAGCAACTACGTGGTTGTCCATGAAGCTTTGTGGAAAGCTGAATCCAGGTGAAACTGGAAAATTAGATGTGGTTTTTACACCCACATCTATAGATTTTACTGAGCTGGAACAAAACGTAGGGACTTCTTTCAATTTGGAGGTAAGTTTCAGTTTTTTTTATTTGAAGCTCATAAGGTTAGTTTATAAAGTACTTTATTTTTTATTTTTTACTCACATTAGTTTTATTTCTTTATTTTCTCGATGACAGTTCTAATTTGATAGTTGTAGTGTTGTGGCCAAATAAGTAATGATATCGATCGCATATATTTATTATATTTTGAGCAAAGACATATACAACAAAAACATTCAAATAAAGATTACCTGTCCTTATAATTATTTCGTTTCCTTGTCGAGTACCTACCTATACCTACTTATTTTACAACAGCTTCGAAAATTTTAAAGAAGTTGGCATTATCAATCAAGAATTAATACGTGTAACATCTTGCAATGAAATATAATATTAGTTATCAATTTGTACAAAAGTATCCGGCAGTAGTTTAGTTTTTTTACATTTTGTAAAAAAATATCGGGTCTGTTATCGTGTTACGTTTATCGATAGCTCCATCCCTATCAGTTTCTCCGACTCTGGTATAACCTTGTAAGTGCGTAAACGTCATAATTTTATAAAATAATGCATACACAATGTAAAAAAGAAGCTCGTTCAAGTTTTCACAGGAGTTGTCATCGAGAAAATAAAGAAATGGAAATACTATAAGTACTACAGTTTTTAACGTTTTAGGTTCCCTATGGTGTAACTATTCCGATACAAATAAAGGCACTTTGCGCTGTTCCTTATTTGTTATCAAACATGACTGAAATAAATTTTGGTTCTGTTAGATGTGGAGATAAAATTATATGCTCAATACCACTGAAAAATGTGTAAGTATAAATAAATCGATTTATATCTTATATATTTAGACAAAGGATACAAGAACATTGACTGCGTTTCAGGGGGAAGCCAACATGCATTTGGTATGTGACTTTAAGATTGAAAACCACAGGCCCAAATCCTATGGTCGTATTGGACAGTTCAGGGAAATATGAGCCAGGAGAAGGCGGATGGCTCAGTGTTGCTTTTAAACCGACTATGGAGGTTTGAACTTTTTCTTTATCTGCGCTATCCATACTTAATATTATAAATTCGAAATTAACTCTCTCTCTCTCTCTCTCTCTATCTGTCTGTTTGTTACGTTTTCACAACGTAACGGCTGGACTGATTTTGATGGAGTTTGGTATATATTGTTTAATTGGGGCAGTATGGGGAAATCCGAAACCATAGAAGTTACAAAGAAACTGTCTGGGGTACCATTAGTTCTTTTATAATTTTCGTATATATACCAAAATTATTTTCATTAAAAAAAATATTTTTTTTACCTAATGTTTCGGATTTCTCCATACTGTCCCAGTTAAAAAAAACACTGTATAGATAGATTATGACCTAGATTGCGACAGGCTATTTTTTACTAAAACATACAACTCGTGCGAAGTCACGGGACGAAGCTTGTTTAAGGCCGGCTTGCACAACGACCCTAAACGTATTTAGTGACTAAACATATTTAACGTTGACATATATGTATGATTGATTTGACAACTCCTTAAGTCATATTTAGCCACTAAATACGCTAAGACATCGTTGTGCAAGTCTCTCTAAGCATAAATATAATAAAATACATTTTTAAATTTTATATCATCGGATTTTTCTAATCTAAAAACGTATGCGCGAATTTACGCCAGCTTAAAATGATCCAAGATAATCATTATTTAATACGGGATTTATCACGTACCGTCTTATCGGTGTTTCGACCGAAAATGTTTCGGTTCAATTCGTGAACCTTCATCAGGGTGAGTGCGATCCGCTCTGAATAACGTCTCGCCTCGCACTGATCCGCCTCGAAGAGGATCGCACTCACCCTGATGAAGGTTGACGAATTGAACCGAAACATTGTCGGTCGAAACACCGATAAGACGGTACGTGATAAATCCCGTATTTTTAATAATGATTGAAATCAATCACGAAAGTTTTTTAAATGATGAAAGATAACATCGTGAGGAAACCAGCATGCACTAGAACCAATAATATATGTGCCATCGGGTTAGTTAGTATTCTGATACCTAAGCGACGATGGAGCATTGAAACATTTGCAACCTATACCGTGAATAAACTTCTATACAAAGTGGGCATAAAAGTACGATACTTAATGTTTGGACTTGCCTCTGACTACCCCCTGTGGGATATCTTCACGAGTCTAAGGACTGAGAAACAGATCCTAGGATATATTATTGATTATTTTATTTCAACAGATGACATACCAAGGCTTACTAATATTTCGATTCCACATGAATCCAAACAGAATGACTATTCCAGTTTATGGGCAAGGAATTATACCGCTTGTTCATATTATTGGATCTAACGTTAACTTCCCACCAACGCTACCATGGGCGGAAACTACAGATATTTACTTTGGTTTGACGAATCCTTGCCCATTCCCGATTGAATTGATCATCGCACACACTGACGAGTAAGATACAATTACGATAGATAAGCAAGCATCATAGCTTGTGAAAGGTCTATGTCAAGTTCTTGATGATCCAATCAAGATCAACGCATTAACTATCATTTTCAGGAAATGGAAAGAAGAAGACGAGATACACCAGCTGTTGTTTAAATATTACAATAAGCCTGAAGAAATGCTAGTGCCTGCTATAAGACCAGGAGCGGGTATGCCGGCGGAAGTAATCAATTTCTTTAAAAAATTTACGGAACAAATTAAAAAGTATGCTAACTTAACAAGAGTAAAAAATATTTAATTTATGTTATTTGGTTTAAAACTCACTTTTCTCTTAAAGGAACATGGAAGAAGAAGCGGCTGCTTCTAAAGCCTTATGTTCTAAAAGTCAGCCAGCAGCAAAGTAAGAATTAAATACCTACCTTATTATATTTATGTTATACCTATGTACATAAACAGATAACTGATAACATTAATTATTTTTAGAAAAACAAAAAGTCCTAAAAATGTTCCAAAAACTCCGCCTACAAAAGAATCATCACCTAGAAAATTCAGGACCGAGGCAGAAATAATTTCCGGTTAGGATGCAAATTATATGACAGACTATGTTAAAAACGCTGTTCATTTATAACTTTATACAAATTTACATTTTAGATGAAATCAAATTCATGAAAGAGAGTCAAGTAGACCCACTTAAAGAATGCTTGAATGTATTTGATCATATATCAAGTAATACTTCTCCAGAGAAAAATAATAAGGGCTTAATAATTTTCGTTCAAGGATCACCATGTGAAGGTTAGTAAATATATCCATACTATATAACTAATATTATAAACTAACTCTGTCTCTTTAAAGTAAAGTAAAATACATTTATTTAGGACAACAGTACAGTACAGACAAAACATAAGGTAATAAAATAAAATAAAGCTGAAAAAAAAACATTAAAAATAACATAATGAAAATGGTAGGTACCTACCTATAAAAATACAGAAAGACATATAAAACAACAGAATTAGAAACGATCTTTGTCTGTTTGTTACGTTTTCACGACTAAACGGCTGGACTGATTTCGATGAAATTTTGTATATAGATAGATTATGACCGGGTTTGGAATATAGGCTACTTTTAAACCAGTCCATGCGAATGTACCTACACTGAAATCCATGTTGCCTTCTTATCTAGCGACCAGGTTACCCAAACTAGCACCCCGGTGAGTAAGGGTTCTAAAATCACTCGCAACATCTATAATAATTTAACACACCGAAATTAATCGAAAAATTTCATTTTTCCTTTTTTCTCATAGAAATGCAATGTCAAGAGATGGCCTATTCTATTGGCAAGAAGCTTAATCTACCCACGATTACCGTAGATCTTTGTATTGTGGAAGCACTATGTGTCAGTGAATGTGCGGCTAAAAATATTCTTGTGAGCGCTATTAACGAGAGCTATGAATTAGCTAAGAGAAATGGACAAGGCGTTACAGATTATGACAATGAACAATCAGAAGGTTCGTTTTGGAATTAATTAACATAATACACATATGTTATTTTTGTACGCAAAGCGTTAAATACTAAATTGGATAATGTTATTTTAGACATTTTCAGTGAAACAGAAGATGAATTCGAAGTGATATTAAAAAAAGTAGAATTTTTAGCAGTTGCTAAAAACGTTAGTACGCCTCGTTTTAAAGCTGGTGACAAGAAAAAGAAAAAGTCTCCGAACTCATCGGTTGCTTCTCATACTGCTTTAGGAGCAATGGGATCAACAACGTTGTTTCAAATGGTAGAGTATATCGTGGTTAGTTTGCTAGCGTGGTCGATAACATACAATTTTAAGTACCTTTTAATGTTACCTATGTGTTTCACAACAGGATTTAATACATGAACTACTCACGGATTTTTTTAATCATCCAAAGTTTCGTCGAGGTTTCGTTGTTGATTCTTTGACCAGTATTATCCTAAAGAATCCTCCGCTAGTGCTGACTACTGTTCTCAAGTGCAAACATACAATAAGAAATATTCATCTAGTGTTATGTCAGTCAGATTTTTCAAAATGGGCCCAGCAATATGAGGAAACCCAAAGAGAGAATGATTTAATTGATGAGTAAGTTCTTAAAAACAATAAATGACTTACATTTAAATAACATGCTGCAACTATTTACTAATAATCAAAATATAATTATTTGTACAATTTTAGAAATTTGTCCAAAGTTTATGATGAGACTGAAATAGAAGGTATTATTAAATCTTTCGAAGACATGGATGAAGAGGAATACGAATTAGCTTCTCCAGAATTAAAGGCCATATACGTTGCATATGGCTTAGAAGCTCGCAGAAAGAAGCTCTATGAAAAACATGTGTAAGTTTAAACAATATAATGGCGGTTATAAAATATGAAAGCGCATGTCTTAACACTTTTATTTTTAGGAGTCCAAGAGAAATTATGAAGAAGAAAGATGATAAAGGTAATAACTAAACAATACGTAGTTAAATCATATTTACTGAATTGTATTTACTACAATCAAATTGAAAGCAATTAATAACCTTTCAGAACGCAGTAAATCATTATTAGCAGTTATTACTTCTGAATCTAAGAAAAAACTCAGAAAAGACGATACAAAGGGTATGAATAATTGTTTTTTATAATTGCTATTAGGTACATTATTATTTAATTATATTAGCAACAATTTTCCTTAAGCAGGAAAACCAAACAGTGAATACTTAGCAATGAATACTAGATACAATGAATATAACAAGAATGTATACGAGAATTTAATTAATATTGCCAATAACTGGATAATAGATGAATGTGAATTGGGTGTTCCTATGTTTGGATTCAATGGACAGGTTCTAGGGGTGGCTTCAAAGAAAAGCAAGAAAAAATCTGACTTGCAACTACAAGTAAGTTTTGTTAATCATTCATATTTATTTACTCAGTTATTTTATTAATGTTTTTGTTTTGTTTTAGGTATCTGATGTTAGTTTTACGGAAAGAGGATTTCCATTGACTTTGATTATGTGCCCATGTCTGCATTATAAGAACGCTGTCGTGGATATGTTTGCAAATGCAACCATTGTCAAAGAAGCGTTAAAAGAAGAAGAGGAATATGATATTCTTTTATATCCAGTTGATAGAAAAGAGTATACAGTGCTATTGCCAAAGGTGTTTCCAACGATACATCATGAAAAACCACTAGCGTGGAGATATTTGGATGAGCTACCGGTAATGCTTGCATTATCAACGCAAATGACGACAAATATATTAATTGACCGAGCGAAGAGAGATCTCCAAATCAACTTTGGCAAATCGGCGTTGTATGTATGTATGTATGTATCCGTGTTTGATGTCCGAGGATAACTTTAGAAGCATTGATCCGATCACCGTGAAATTTGATATATAGGAAGGTAATGTTGGCACAATTCTGGTGTGACTAAATGAGCTAAAAATTTTGGGGCATTATTGACATATTGGGGTTCAAGAGGGGTAAAAAACAAAATGAGACTATTAGGTCAAGCGGGACATTTAATGAAAGGTCTTCATTAGTACACTTCGACCCCGTTTTTATTTTTAGTTTAATTCTTGTAGTTTTTGAGTTATTAGGCATAATAGAAACTGAACTTTGACGAAGTACAAAGGGTATACCAGTGACCCCACAGTGCTGAAATTTGCTATACGTGTAGCTTTAGTAACACAAATGTAGGGAAACGTCTGAAATCCAGAATAACTGCAATTTCTACCGCTAAAAAGAATAACCAATTTACATGAACTCCCGTTACTTGTAATTTGAGTGAAACTGTAGGTCAAGTTATTTGATTGTGCATTTCGAGGCACTATTTTATTAGTCAAAGATTATGAATACAATTTTTTTTTGGAGATCTTACTTCGGGGCGAACCACTAGTTATTCAAAATACTAATGGGAACTACATATATTTCAGATAGGAAAATGTGAATGCAATCAAATAACAGATCTGAACTTGTTATATGACTCTACTCAAGACAATGTTTTGAATATACTATCGAAATGGCATTGCATGTGTGGCAAAAAGGTTATTATTATCTATGCTACAACGGGGATTATAGAATGGATGTGCTGGATTTTATAATAGTTTATGTTATTTTAGGTAACTTCATTTCAAACATCAACAAGCGAAATTCCTTCAACATCGATAACGATTCATATGGAAGAAAGCGAAAGTCTTTACTTTTCACCTCTACCTCTGCGAAAAGTAAAATCCATACCATGTATATATCACATTTTCTTTAACTCTTTTCTCTTTAGGGTTCTGTAGTCAAACTAGGAGCCTTTATAGTTTAGCCATGTCAGTCTGTCCGACACCCTCTACAGCCGTTTTACTCGTAAACTATTGGTGCTGCAGGTAAAGCTGCTGATACGACACATACCTACGTAGTAAGTTATGAAATAAAAACAAAAAAAATGCTGTTTTAAGGTATCTAACGTTCGCTATATGGAGTTTGGGTGCTTTTTTTACTTACGTATCTTGTGGGTTGTCATTGAATAGGTCTTCCCAAAACACTAAATGGTTTCCTGAACACTTTTTTGATTCGAGAGTCCGTTTACGAAATAGAAAGTTTTAAAGTGATCATTTTAGTAGTAGTTGCCCCCCCCCTACCAGCCAAACTGCTATTCTTGTATACCTAAAAAGTACCTACAATAGTAGCTATTGCTGTAGTTGTAAGAAACTGAAATTATCAAAGCTGAGTTGACTTTAAGAGTAGTACTAGTCGACTACTAGCTTGACTAATTATTTTTATTTGCCGGGTACATAATGAAAACGTTTTCTGTTGCAGCTTCTGGTCTTCGTTTAGTCTTAAAACCCGGTGACCTTGTTAGATGCAAATACTCTTTTAGTCCTCAAATAGAAGGTAACTTTAGTATGAAGCGGTTTATAGAAGTTAGTGGATGGCCGGATTCAAGATGTGACTTAAACGTTACAGGAATATGCGATCTACCCAGGTTAGTGAAAAGATTTGCATATCGCGAGGGTTCAGTAGATAAGAAATATACCTATTAAAGTTTTGGAAGTAAAACTTCTTTACGCACGCTTGACTTGGGGAGAAATCTGGTGAATGCGTGACGAGAGCGTTACGAAGTGTGATCGGGCGAGGCGAGGAAGTTGAGAGAAAGTTAGTGAAGATAGAAAGAAAGAGAGAGTTACGTTTCGTATATCTAAGACACAGTGCAGGCCTATTGTCTGTATCACACTGTAGGAGCAAGAGAGAGCAGTGCGCGCGCACATATTCTTTCTCTCTTCCTCTCATAGCCAGTGCATGACATATATATATATATATATATATATATATATATATATAATAGTAATATGATTTCGTGAAATAAAGACGAAATTGCGTTTTCTGAAATAACAAAATTACTTTATTCACAACACAATTATATACAAAGTTTTAACACAATTTCCTTTAAACAGAGTAACTTACCTGAAATAACAAAAAACAACATTTAAAGCCTTTACTTCTAGTTTAGTTACTTCCTTTTATGTATCCGCAAATTATTTGCTGTCTCATGTTAATCTAAAATAATTATCACGTAATAAAAATTACCTCCATATTGACAGTCGGTGTCACTCACATGAATGTCACTGACCTCTATTCTATAACTGTAAATAATAAAAAAGGCACGATACTAATGTAGTGTGATCTTCTTTACATCTCCCACCCTCGGAGACAACAAATCAAAATGATTGTTCGATTAAGAGCCAACCATTTCTGGAGATAATTTTGTAATATGGTAGAAGTTTGACTCCGCCTTCTTATGTCCAGCATCAACTTCATAGATTGAATTTGAAATCTTCCTTAGGATTTTGTATGGTCCAATCCTTAATTCATCCATTTTCTTCCTATTTAGCCGGTTTCCGTTTTCTACATATACTCTATCACCTACTTCAAATTTATACTCTTCTCTATGTAGATCATATATTTTTTTATTATAGTTGTGAGATTTTATTGAATTTTCAAGTGCTAGTTTTCTGTCTCTTTTGAGATCTTCTATTGTGCATTTTGATTTCAATCCCAGTGGCAAAATATTTATTTTATCTCCTGCCAAAAGATATTTTGGAGTAAACTTAGTGACTGTATGTTCTGTTTCGTTATATTTTTCCACACATTTTTGTGCAATAGTGGTCCATGCTGTTTTCTTGCCCCCTTCGTTTATTTTGCACCTTATCCTATTGACTAAAGTTTGGTTTAACCTTTCATTAAGTCCATTTGAAAATGGTGCGTCCACAGCAGTGAATACCGTTGTTGTTTTTCTTTTTCAGGAAATCTTTAAATTCTTTGGAATTTATGCCAGGATATTGGTCTGTTAATACCATATCAATATGATTGTTTTGTGTCACATTTTTAATCAACTTGATAAAATCACTAGAGTTTTGATTTTTTCGATGTCAAAATATAAGCATATCGTGTAAAATGATCAACCAGGAGATGTACGTATTTTTTTGTAGACCGTGATCATACGAAGCCTCCAATTGTACCAATTGATATAATTTCAAATGGGCGTGTTGCTGGGCCTAAATGGGACATCAAACCAAATTTTGAATTCCTTCTTGATTTGTTTTTTATACAAATGACACATTCATGACAAATTTTCTTAATATTTGTGATGATATTCTTTGCTGTATAAAAAGGGGTTATTTTATTTATCATCTGGGTTCTACCAATGTGGCAGTAAGTATTGTGGACATCTTTAATTAGTGGTTTGCTAAATGCTTCTGATAGTATAATTTTTTTTCTTTTTTTATTCTTTTTGTAATAAATGTTATTCTCCACTATTAACTTTGATTTTTATCTTGTATATTTAGATTTGTATCTTGGTCCTTTTTTATATCTTCCATGTTTATTAAGTTTACAACTTTTAAAAAATCTTCAGTATTCTCATGAGGTTCCAAGACTGGATTTCTGCTTAAACAGTCTGCTTCTTGAGTTGACTGTCCCGGGTTATATTTTACCTTGAAATTGTATTGGTTCTCGACTTGATGTTCAGATTTTCCAATGGTTTATGATCTGAATATACTATAAATTCTTTACTCATAAGCAAATGTTGCCAATATTTTACAGCTTCCTTAATTGCCAGGCATTCCAAATATATTGCCTTCTTTTTCTTTTGAAGATCTGTCATTTTTTTTGAAAAATAAGCTACAGGTTTATTTACTCCGTTTTCATCTTCCTGTTTTAACACTGCTCCCACTCCTTTAATACTGGCATCGGTGTAAATTTTTATTGGTTGTTCTGGGTCAAATATTTTTAGAATTGGTTTCGAGCATAGTAATTCCTTTATTTTATCAAATGATTTCTGATATTCTTTAGTCCATATAAATTTTTGATCTTTCCGTAATAAATTGTGTAATGGTTCCAGAATAATTGCATTGTGTGGTACAAATTTATGATAAAAGTTTACTTTCCCAAGAAACTGGCGTATATTTTTCCTTGTTTCTGGAATAGGGAAGTTCCTGACAGCCGCTAAATAATCTTTGAGAGGTCTAACTGAATTATTTTCTATTATATGTCCCAAATACTTGGCATGATTGTTAGCAAAAGTGCATTTCGAGAATTTCAGTCTAAATCCTTCTGTTTGTATTGCCTGAAGTAGTCTTGATATGTGTATTATGTGTTCCTCGAAAGTTTTAGAAAAAACTAGGATATCGTCGATGAAATTCACTGCAAAATCTGAGAGTTTATATTTTCTTATTATGTTTCTCAATATTTTTTGGAAAATAGCCGGAGCTGACTTTAAACCAAATCGAAGGCATGTCCACTGGAAATGGCCTTCTTGCGTGACGAATGCTGTCTTATATTTATCTTGAATTTTCAACGGAATGGACCAAAATGCTTAATTTATATCAAATGTGGAATAATACTGACAGTTTACAGTCTTCAATCAAGGGGAATGGCTGTGATTGAGGGACAACAATTTTATTCAATTCCCGGAAATCTATACACAGTCTTGATCTTTTCCCATCTTCTTTCTTATACGCCAGGGTAACCGGAGCAGCAAAAGGGCTATATGATTCCTTAATTAAATTGTTCTTCAATAGTTTCGATATTTGATCTTCAATTTCTTTTCTATCATCAGCCGTGCATCTGTAGGTATGGGCGCTTGTAGCAATATTTATCTACTATCAAGTCTATGAAGGCTTCATAACCTTGTACAGTACCAACGTCGTATTTGTCCTTAGCAAAGACTGTTTTATATTTTTTTTTATTAATTTATCAATTTCAGTTTGTTTACATAAATCTAGGGGGTTTACTGAAATTTCAAATTCACTGAAGTTAATATGTTCATTGAAATTTACTTCAAATCTGTTTAAATGGTTCATTTCTTGTTTCCTTACCTCAGAGTATAGAGAAACATCTTGTGAATTTTTGTCACCTAGTACATCAGGAATTTTGACATTCATTAAATTGAAACAATTTGTGTCTGAGTCTACATTTTGGATTTTATTCTCTTTTTCTGGATTATTACATTGTATGATATTCAATTCTTCATTTTGGATTAATTTAAATTTAATGATACAATCCAAACCAATGAGAAAATCATAGTGAAAATTTTCATTATCTATCACAAAAATATTCATTTTTCTTTCAATGTTATATATTTTTATTTTCAATGTTACCATACCTTTTGTTTTCTTCTCACCATTAATAGTTTTCAAGTTTGCTGTTTGTTTATTAAGTGTGTCTTCTTCTTTTTCATGTATGTTCAATAATTTAACATTAGTTAACGTCACATTTGAACCCGAGTCATAAATCGCGGTAACTTTTAAAGTGTCGTTTAATAATAACTTTACTTTTATTAACGGTGGTACTTCTAGTTTTTTGGATTCTCCTTATTTAGTTCAATTTCAAATTCAGAGTTATTCACACTTTTCACAACAGATTTTTGGTTTTGCCCATTAAACCAGCAGATTTTTTCAGGGTGAAAACGTTTCCCTTTTTTCTCAGTGACACAAATTTGGCATGGTTTCTTTTCTTCATTTTTTTTGTTTTTATGTCAGAGTATGTGTAGTTCTTTTTTTCATATTTGTTCCACCCAACAAGATGTTCTAATCTCATTGTAGAGATCTTCGGTTTCTTGTAATGTCCCTCGGTCAATTTTATCACTTAGGTAATTAGGCAGGCCTGCGGCTATAAGGTCTATAAGAGTACCAGTATCAATCGTCTTTTTAACCTCTAATAACAATTTTTCTTTTTTTAATGCATATTTAAGCAATGAACCCGTTTGATATTTAAATCCAAGAGCATATCTGCTCGGCGACCAACCCTTGTTTCCAAATGTTTCACAGAAGTTTTTTCCCATTTAATCCACTCTGATTCTACTGTAAATTTTATTAACATACAACTGTACCAATCCACACTAGAATATTCTAAAAATTGTTTTAAAATTTCAATTTTTTTCCTGTTTTCATCAATATGTAAACGTTCACATTCTTTGTTGAAATCCTTAATACATTGGCATTTCTACCAGTGATTTTTTCAATCACAAAATCGTTTGATATTTTCCCCAAATTGTGAGTTTCAGATTTGTTTTGCTTTTCTTCGAGTAATTTCTCTAATAGTTTCTCCAATGTATCAAGATTCTAGTTAAAGATTTTTGATCATTTATGATTTCCATAATCTCTTCAAGGTAAAAATCATTAAACTGTATATTTTGTTCTCCATCAAAATATGTTTTTAATATCTCAGCAGTTAAAGCTATCCATATTTTCCTTGTCTGATGTTTTTCTTATTATTATTCAATGTTTTTCTTATTTTGGCATAGTTAGATGTATTTGTTATTAATTGATGTAAACTTGCAGGTTGATATTCGGCCGGTATGCCAAAAGTTTTACCATCAGGTGTTCCTATTGAGGTGATACAAATAATGTTTGATTTTCCATCTGGTGCTTTTTTCACACCAAAATCATATCTTAACGTTTCCATACTTCTTGAAATATTTGCAGAAAATGTTGTTTTATAATAGTAATATGCTTTCGTGAAATAAAGACGAAATTGCGTTTTCTGAAATAACAAAATTACTTTATTCACAACACAATTATATACAAAGTTTTAACACAATTTCCTTTAAACAGAGTAACTTACCTGAAATAACAAAAAACAACATTTAAAGCCTTTACTTCTAGTTTAGTTACTTCCTTTTATGTATCCGCAAATTATTTGCTGTCTCATGTTAATCTAAAATAATTATTACGTAATAAAAATTACCTCCATATTGACAGTCGGTGTCACTCACATGAATGTCACTGACCTCTATTCTATAACTGTAAATAATAAAAAAGGCACGATACTAATGTAGTGTGATCTTCTTTACATATATATATCTCAGTCAGTAGTTCGTTTGCGTGTTTTCTAGCGTTACGCGAACGGTAATTTCTCGATTATTTTTCGTAATTTCATTTCGTTCTTGAACAATTTTATAAATTAATATTTTGAAAAAGAAGTTTTACTTCAGTCGTGTGGTTTAAAGCACACTCGTTTTTTTGACAGGTTGGATAGTAGACCAAAAAAAATGTTCGAGAACTTTGTCAGAAGAAGCATAGAAGATAATGTCTACAAGATTACGTACCTGGATGATCTCAAAATGTTCGAATATGGGTCGATATTTGTTGGGCAAATGAGGTATACTGTGCCATAAATATCCTGAATAATCTCTATGGTTAAGAATATTTACAAAATGTATTTATGTTTTCAGAATTTATGAGGAGGAATATACCATCCAATTAAAAAACTCGTCTCTTATAACAGCTGACGTTGAAATTGAGTTTCTAGAAGAAACTTCTGTGTTTCAAATTGATAAAACTTTCATCACTTTGGAGGTAAGCCTATCGAATAGCCTAATCAATTGTGTCAACTTCACATAGAAATCCTATTTTTATTATTTAACTAGTGGTCCCGCCGAACTTCGTATCGGCTTGACATGCATAGGTATAACGCGGGCTGTCAATATAAGTCACCCTGGTAGAATTGTCAATAAAATGAATGACTTCCACAAATAATTCAATACCAAAATTAGCCAAATCGCTCCACCCGTTCTCGAGTTTTAGCGAGACGAACAGCAATTAATTTTTATATATATAGACAATATCTCGGGATAACTCCTACCGAACCATGTGTTTCAAACGATACTCATTTTTTTACATCCTCTTTGACTATATTTACAGCACGCATTCTGTCAATTATATGTCAAACGTCATAAGGTTACATTATAAAGGTTAGATTATAAATAATTTTATATGGTGGTTAAGTATTCTTAAATTTTCTAATTTTGCGCGCAATTTTCCTAATTTTTTCTTTCATAAGAACCTTTTCCTGACAATAAGAAATACAACAAAAAAAGAATTGGCCAAATTGGTCCAGGCGTTGTTGAGTTATGCGCTTACCAACACATTTTGCGATTCATTTTTATATTATAGATTCAAAACTATAATTTGTATATTTTGTATTAACTTTACAGCCCGGGTCTCGCGGGAAACTACTGATAACTGCTGCTCCGGCAGAAGTTGGGATCCATAGAAGTGTCCTTTTATTTTGTGTTAAGGACAATCCGGAAATAGTTTCTGTCACTATTGGATGTAGCGGAGTTGTACCTATTGTTGAAATACTACCTTTGACTAAATCTATAGGTACGGACTATAATTATGTAATTTTAAATAATTGATCGAGCGAAGCGAGATCTCCAAATCAATCGGCACTGTATGTGTATATGTTTGTTCGAAGCGTTTATCCGATCATCGTGAAAACTTTGACAAAATTCACAGGGTACACCTGTGACCCCACAGTGCTGAAATTTGGTATGCGTGTAGCTTTAGTGACACAAATATAGGGAAGTCTGAAATCCAGAATAACTGCAATTTATACCCCAAAAAAGTGTAACCAATTAACATGAGCTCCCGTTACCTGTAATTTGAATGAAACTGTAGGTCAAGTTAGTAAGTCAATTTAGGGATTTGAATCTACTTTCAAAAATAACGTTTTTACGTTTTAGCTCTTGATCATCGAAAGGAAAATATTTTTAACTTTTTTTTTACTTGCGTTAGTGGAAGGTCAGTATTAGGTACTGATAGGTTCAGTACTAGTTGCTGAAATAATCAGGGTGTGAATGTGACAGACAGACGGATGGACGGACGAACTAAGTTGCACTATAAAGGTTCCGTTTTTACCATTACTTAAAAACAACACCATATCCAGGCTGCTAATAAGTAGTCCTGCTAGTAAGTAGTAATAGATGACAGAGAGCCTTGAAAATCCAAAACAAAATGAGAATTATTTTTTAGAATTCGGTAAGCTTCTGCTATTTCGTCGAGAAGACGATAGATTTATAGTCAAGAATGATTCAATATTACCAATAATGTGGAAAATACGAAATGCCGAGGAATTCGTTGAAGATTTCATAATAGCGCAAACATCCGGCATCGTTTTGAGACAAGACAATCAAGTGATTCCGGTTACATACATAGCTTGCAGAGTTGGTGTAGTATCAAACAAAATGATGACTATTGATGTATGTATGGGTCTTGCTATATGAATGCCGTTAAGCTTAGATTTAAGCTCATTAGGTACATATATAAATTATTTCCACAGATATATGATTCACATGACAGAGGTGATCCAATGGTGATAGACAGCTTATTCTTGTCAGCCGAATGCTACGATGTTATGGTAGAATGCGCGTACGAGAACCCGGCTGAAAACTTCCTGAATTACGGAAACGTAAAAGTTAATTCGCCTGTTGTTAGACAAATGTATTTACTGAACAGGGGAAAATATAACATTTATTACAAGTAAGCTCTTCACATCAGTCGAGTTTCTCTTCGAGTGAATAACATTATATTCGACTTGTTTTATGTTCTCTAGGTTGAAAAAGGTTAAAAACTTCCCTGAGCCGTCGTTATTACGTTCATTTGAAGCGACCCCAGAATGTGGAATAATCCCTCCGACTTTGAAACTTGTATGCATAGAATTTGATTGCACACCGATAACATCGATGAATCTCTTGAATGTGCCGGCGTATATTTGCTCCTTGCTAGTTGGCAGCAAGGATCAGGTGGTAGTGGCCAAGTTTCCTGTTTGTGTCACGATTGCTTCTTTCTATAACACGTTAGTTTATTGATTTTTACACATTTTGCTTTGTGTTTTTAAGGTGTATTGTATGCCTGTTCATTTGGATCATTCTGTAGGCTAAACGTCTTGACGGATTTTGACAAGTGAGGTATCATATAAAGGTTATAGGAAATTGAAGGATACAAAGATTTATCAAAACCTCTTGAGTGAGGTATTAAAATGAAGGTGTTTATAAGAACACTTCAAAAATTATATAGGCGGGGACTATAATCATCATTAACAATGATAATATAACTATACAATACCTAAGTCTCTGTAATGAGATGACTCTAAAGTCCCCCGCCCACGATTAACAAAATGTGCATACTTGTTTTCCTCCTTTCAGTTTGTTTTGCAGCCGGGTACTTTGTTTTTAATATATATATATCGCATTAAAAGAGCGTAAGATTAATAAATATCTAGCACACAAATATTGAGTTGCAGTCGGGTATTTTTTTAAACATATATTTTTTGTTTACGTTTTGTCTACATATAAAATGATTTTAATTTTAGTTTCACACTGTTTCCTCTTGGCGAATTGAATTTCCACATCATAGCTGTGGGAAGTGGAGTGACGCGGGATGTAATCATAAACAATACAAGTAAATGTCCGGTAACGTACGAGATCGTGCTACCACTTCAATATCAACCGGATCCAGATAATCCACAAGTGATGAAAGTAAAGGATAATAAGTGAGTCCACTGAAATGACTTACAGTGCTGTACGGCGAATTATTGATCGAGCAAAGCGCGCTCTCCCGACCAACTTGGGCAAATCGGCGTTGTATGTATGTATATGTTTTGTTGTCCGAGGATAACTTTCGAAGCGTTGATCTGATCATCGTGTAATTTTATATATAGGTACCTTCTTATATAGTGATGGCACAATCCTGGTGTAACTAAATTAGCTAAAAATGTGAGTCTGAGTTATTAAGGTTCAAGCGGGGTAAAAAAACAAAATGGGACTATCTGATCCAGTGGCACGTCTAATGAAATGGTCTTCATCAGTACATTTTGATCCCATTTTTATTTTTAGTTTAACCCTTGTAGTTTTTAAGTTATAAGTATAGTATAGTATAGTATAGTATATATAGTAGCCATAATAAAAACTGAACTTTGGCGAAATTCAAAGAGTAGGTACACCAGTGACACCGCAGTGCTGAAATTTGGTATGCGTGTAGCTTTAGTGACACAAATATTGGGAAAAGTCTGAAATCCAGAATAACTGCAATTTGTACTCCAAAAAACCAAATAACATGAACTCCCGTTGCCTTTAATTTGAATGAAACTCTAGGTCAATTTCTTTGGAATGCATTTCGTGGCTGTTTTAATACAAATATTTTTTTTTCGTTTTTATGGGAGACTGGCGAGATCTCAGTTCGGGGCGAACCACTAGATGTAATTTATTTTACCTTAATAATTCAATCTTTGATGCAAACAGGTTAAAAAACCCACCACTAAGATGTGGCAATTTCCTGATCATGAATGAAGATAATCTGCTACCTCCAGGCACTAGTCGGACTATACAAATTCAGTTTATAGCCACAGGGGCGAGAAAGTTTGAAGAAACAATAAAATTCATCATAAGTGACACCTGTCCTGCCGAAGCTACTGGAGTTCCCTTGAGACTAGTTGGTACAGGTGCTATGCCTACTTTGGATATTTGGAATTTGGAGACAACATTCCGGGAACATGTAATAGTCAAAAACTTATCGGAGTATAAAGTGCCTGAGGTGAACCTGTTATTTAGTTAGGTATCACAAAATACGAAGGACGGAAATTGTACCGTTACGGAATGAAATACATAACGAATGGCTTTTTGTTTCAGTCTTCTCCACATTGTGTCTTTTCAGAGAACTCCGTGACTCTTCATTTCTTTTGTGTGAATGTTAATTCCAGTTTCACGGCAGCAATTGATCTATATAACAATGGTTTGGTAGCATGTGCACTCACAATGAAATTGCAATACCAAACTAACTCTAATCCAAATATATTCTCGTTGGATAAGTATAATACTCATATAGAGCCGTTGCTGCATAAAAATCTCGGGATAATTTTTAGTCCTAAAGCTTTAATGGTAAGTTATATGACGAGCATACGTACGTGACTCTTCTTAATAATCTAATTAAAACAAAACTTTAAATTCACAGGAGTATCGAGCAGTGTTAGAAATAAAGCTAAAGCTATTAGACAATCAGGAGCAATCTTTCAAGATTTGTTTGATCGGTGAAGGTGTCATACCAAGAATACGGTTGATTTCACCTCAAATACGACATCACTGCATAGCTGTACTTAAATTCCCAGTAACCTGTCTAGGTTCAATCAGCAGCAAGCCTATTCGTTTTAAAAACATAAGTTCTGTGAAAAGTATGGTCAAGCTTGATATTGTACAACCAAAATGTGAGGAAAGACCTATTTTTTGGTTGAATGTAACTGAGAGTTGTGAACATATGCTAATGGTTGGAATCCAAGGTGCGTTTATCACAGATCGATAATAAAAGCATTTAAATGTACCACGACAATAATTAACTTCAATTGCCTATTTCAGAGCACGAAAATACACATATAAAATTAATAATGAGACCAGACGAAATAGCAACAATTATTGTTCAATACAACCCTTTAAGAAAGGGCCAAACTAGTTGTGACATCAAATTGACTATTCTTGAAAATTCATACGAATATTATTCAGTAAGTATATGTACCGGAACCTTTCGGCCCCATCGGCCATCTGTTCTGCGCGCTATATGGCCTGCCCATTGCCACTTCAACGTGCTAATCCGTCGGGCTATGTCGGTGACTTGAGTTCTCCTACGTATCGTAGGTTCTCGAGTGGAGGCCACGGACCGGCAAGCGCAGCGTAGGACGTCCACCCACAAGATGGGCAGACGACTTGGTAAGAACCGCAGGTCGGCGTTGGATGCAGGCCGCTTCCAACCGCAGTTCCTGGAGATCAATGAGGGAGGCCTTTGTCCAGCAGTGGACGTCCTACGGCTAATATGATGATGATGATATGTACCGGCATAATACCTAGTCAGGTCATAAATTCTGTCACATGTTTAATATAAAATAATTGAAACAAGTTTATTCATTATGTAACCATTTATATACCAAAATGAACTTAACAAAACATAGATTCTTATGACACTAAAGTTTATTCAAAATAACCTCCGTGATTTTGAATACAGGACTTCAATCTGCGCGGCCAGTCGTCTATCGCAGCACGAACGAGGTCCATGTCAATATCGGCGGCTGCCTTAATCAAGGATGTCTTGAGTGACTCCAAATTGGGATGAGGCTTTGAGCACGCCTTTTCCTCCAAGTGTTGCCATATCTTCTAATCTAACGGATTCAAATCTGGACTGGAGGAGGGCCAGTCTTCGTGCCGGATGAAGTCGATTTCACGCGCCGCCAGCCAGTCTTGTGTGCTCTTCGCTCTATGAGCTGGCGCCGAATCTTGTTGGAATACCCAGTGCCTGTTATTGAACATGGTATGAGAAACAGGTTCCACAAGGTTCGTCAGGACTGTATTTTGATACACAACTGCATTCGTTTTTACACCTTTCTCACAAAAATGTACCTCTGTTAAGCCCTAATAAGAAACTCCCAACCATACCATGAGCGAAGATGGAAAATGACCTCGTTGGACACGCGGAATACGGTTGCTCGCTTCTTCACTACTGTGTGCGTACACCTTATCATTTTGTTTGTTGTAGCTCTCTTCTACGGTAAAAATATTTTCATCCGAAAAAAGAATTTCCCGATATTTTTTTCCCGCGTACCGCTTCAACAAAGCGCGACATCTCTTCAAACTCAGGTCGATTAGACGAGCATTCAAACGATGTCCTGTTTTTCTTCGATATGCCCGAAGCCCTAAGTCTTCATTTAACACCCTTTTCACCGTGGTTCTGCTTAACCCCATCTGAAGGGCCAACAGTTTCTGCTTACGTTTGGGATTTCTTTGAATTCGCGCCTTCACAGCTTTTATCACTGCTGGAGTCCTAACAGACCGACGGCGACCACTTCTTGACCTGCGATAAACGAATCTTTTGGTTATATTCAAATTTTTCAGTTTGTCAAAAATTTGAATTGACGCGTAACCGCAACGATGCAACGCAATAACTGCAACACGGTCTTCTTTAAGCGTCCACTCCATATTTAAAAATGAGTAAAATTCTAAAAAAGTATACATTTTTATTTTCATGAACAATTCGAAATTCAAATTCTATAAACTTTTTTGTGGCCAGCATTCTAAAAGAAAAGTTTTTACTGTGTGACAATACTTATGACCTGACTAGGTATATATGAGAAAGATAACGACAATGATGATGAAGTATAGATAGACCAAGTAAATCGTGCCTTTGTAGACTTCACATACCTTCGCCCTCAATGTCTATAGTATAGACATTGAGGGCTAAGGTATTACAGTAGGTAGTAGTTGGTACATATATATGTATGTGCTACTATTGTGGATACTTTTTAGGTATATAATTGTTCAGTATTTTAGGGAATAACGCAAGGAAACACTGCAAATCACTTGTACTCGTTTAATGGCTGAGAACCAACTGCCAAACAAGTCTACCCACAAATAGAAATAAGTATGTATATCGATACACCACATCCCTCCACCACTATTAACAAAATACTTACAAACTAAAACTTATAATTTAATTGATTCCGAGTTTTTCGAATCGGATATCGGCGGACAAGCTGAGGATTTTGATTTGCATTATCACTTTCATTAGAATGATGCGAATGATCGTCATTTCGTACGTTAGGGGCAGCATCAGGAGAAACTGCATCTAAAAACTCATCATCCGAGTCAGCTCGTATTTCCTCCCCTTCATCCATCTCATCACGCGCAGGAGACGTAGATGAAGCATAGTCAGATACCAAGTCAGCATTCAGCTCACTAGGTTGACCCGTGGATTTAGGCAAATTATCTGCGAAAACACTTACATCGTCATCCTGATCTAACGATGAGTTGATACCTTTGTACGCCAATAACTGATCTATGTGTTTTTCTACATTTACATTTTCGCCGGAAATGTTAACTATAAACATTCGAGAGCCTAGGCATTTCTTAACAATACCCTGTTTCCAAATATCTTTAGTACCATTATTAAAGTAATGTTTGATCAAGACTCTGTCGCCTACTGAAAAATTTACATTCCTATTACCTCCAAACTGTTTACATTGGTTCAATTGCGCTTTGATTACATTATCTTTAGCAGCGGATGACGAGGACGGTAAAGAGTCTACTTGCAACGGCCTTAACAAATCGAGTCGACAACGTAAAGGACGTCCGATCATCAATTGGGCTGGAGAAAATCCCGCAGACGAATGAATTGAGTTTCCGTAGTCAAACAAAAACTTATTCAATACTTTTAAAACATTTTTATTGTTCATGTTGTTATTAAAAATCGCTTTTAAACCATTTTTTACAGTTTTGACACTATTTTCTGCTTGTCCGTTTGACATTGCATGATACGGCGCACCGGTCAAATGCTGGATTCCGTTTAATTGACAAAACGTTTCAAATTCATTGGAACAAAAATTGGTAGCATTGTCAGTAACCAAGGTACGCACTAAACCAAACCTGCTAAACATTTCACATAGTTTACTAATTACGGCTTCACTATCTGTCTTTTGCATTGAAAAACATTCGACCCATTTAGAATGAGCGTCAACTGCGATTAAAAACTGCTTACCTGACAACATAAACATATTTATATGTACGCGTTCCCAAACGCGCTCCGGGGCCACGGTGCTAGCGGCACTTTAGGTGGGTTACAGCGGAGCGTGTTGCATACGGAACATGAACCTATTTTATCTTCAATATTTTTGTATATATTTGGCCACCACATCGCGTATGTGGTGGCCAAATCTTCTAGCTTCAGATTTCGTTTTAACTACGCCAAAATGCGAACTGTATAATTCATCTAAAAGTCTTTCACGAAAACAGGAAGGAATTACTATTTTGTGGCCCCGTAAAATACATCCGTTTTCGACAGCCAGTTCTAAACGACGTAAGAAAAACGGCCGTAACTGAGGATCTAGTATTTTAGATGGCCAACCATCCTGAATAAATCGCATCACCTTTTGTAAAATCCCGTCACAAGCGGTTTCTACTCTTATATTCTCAATAGTAATCGGTAGTAGGACTGATTCACCAATGAAATTGATATACAACGTTTGATCTATATCTTCTACTGCATTCAATAAAGAAACCGATCTTGACAAGAAATCGGCCACGTTATCATCACTTTTAACATATTCAATAAAGACTTCTTCAATAAAGAAGAAACGACACTTTTCTGTAGAGTGATTTTTATAACCGCACACAACACAACACTTCGACACTCTCACATCATCACCGGATGAAACACCGCTTGGCCGTTGCAATGCGAACACAGGCTGCGCCTGTGACACCTCCGATCTCCCCGCGCCAGCCACGCCGGCCGCGGCGTTGCCAGCTTGCGCGGTCTGAAACGCGGCGCGCTCACAGCGCACGCTCTGCGCCATCTCCAATGCCTTGTTGAATGTTAGAGTATCTATGCTTTCTGCAAACAGCTTCTCTTTTTCTTTTGTATTTTCCAAACCCAGGACGAATTTGTCGCGCAAAGCAGTATCTAACTCTGCCTTGAAACCACAAAATTGTGCCAAATTACGCACTCGCGCCGCCCATTCGGCTAGGTCTTCTCCTGGACGTTGTTCAGCCTTGTAAAAACGGTATCTTTCAGCGAACGTGCTTTTTTTCGACTGTAAATGGACGTCCAACTTTCCTAAAAGACTATTATACTCCACATTGTCCAAGCTGTCAGGAAAAACCAAATCTTTAGCGACGCGGAAAGTATCTCCACAAGCGCAGTGAGCAAAAGAGCTCGTCTTTTCACTCCAGACTTATCGGTGTCGTCTCCAATGTCGTTCGCCGTACAGTACTGGATAAAACGACTCCTAAAAATGCTTCATTCTTGCGTGCGATGATCAAATGAGAGGTTGCCACCAAAAGCCATCATATTTGACTTGGCGTGATCGCTTGTCATTAAAAAAACCAGAAAACACTTATTCTTATTAAAAAAAGTCAAATAAAACACGTGAATCGTCGCCAAATGTTCAGTATTTTAGGGAATAACGCAAGGAAACACTGCAAATCACTTGTACTCGTTTAATGGCTGACAACCAACTGCCAAACAAGTCTACCCACAAATAGAAATAAGTATGTATATCGATACACCACAATAATATAAGAATAGCTGTATATATTTCGTAAACGGTTAACTAACAGGTCATTGTTATACTATACGTAGACTCTATATGAACAATACATCTTTCTATAATCCAATCCGCTGGTCAGAATGTGTCGCCTATACAATGACCTGTTAGTCAACCGTTTACGAAATATAAACAGTTATTCTTATATTATATACCTACAAAGCACCTACTGCTTTGCATAATTTATTGCAAAGAAGCATAAAGCTGAGGCAGAGCCTGTTTGGCCACGCTCGACACGGAGCGGGACTAGTTGGTGCACCCACCTACTGGTGGGGTAGGTACGTTTGTGTTCTAGCTGTAGGCCTAATTTAATCTCATTGTTTTGTAATTTTCCTGTCTATCTACCTATTTTGTTTGTGATATATCTATGTTTCTTTGTGTGTGTCAAATAAATAATACTATTCTATTCTATAAAGTATCCACAACAGTAGCACACCTACTACCTACTGTTGTTATAAGAAGAATCAAAGCTGAGTAGGTTCTTCAAGTATATAAGCAGTTAATAATTAACTTATGTATGTGTATGTTTCTGTAGTTAGGTTGGTAAACAGTTTATATAACCTACCAAAAGGAACTGCAATATTAACTTTGTATTTTAAAATGAATATGAAACAGCCGTACGTACTGCCTACCTAGCCATATTGAATGTAATCACTTAAGAGGTTTATTACATTTAATTTCAGTATATAACCCAAAAATGTACAACCTGTACTTAAAATCAGGAGTCTAGAACGATCATAGAACGAACCGATTTTACCAAGGACCAACATTTTTAGGTACATTTTTTGTTTTCACTTTGTAGGTATTATGTGAAGCCGAAGCTTTTGTAGAAGACGTAATTTTGATAGGACTCGAAATGCTTTCAATGGATTATGACTTGGACAACTATAAGTCATCGGCAGAAGGGTAAGATTATTTGAAAGGTATTGATGATATGAGTACTGTACAGAGTAAAATAATTCAGGTGATTTCAAATAGGACTGCGTCGAGTGCTTCAACTATGGATAGCAGAAAGAAGAGCCGGAGCGCACCGCTTGAAAAGAAGAAACCGAAAGGAATAGAACCAAAGAAAAGCAAAAGGATATCGACGGGCTCAATGAGGCATAGCGATTCTGCGAGCTTGGAGCCGTCTATCCTAAAATACGTTCTGGATTATGGTATGTTAGCAAACATTAAAGAATTCAGTGTCATTCACCTTCTTTTCTTTTTATCTGAGTATTCTGTTTTATTTAAAGGTGGCTGTGAGCTATGTTCGATTCAAAGAAAATCAATTATTATGGTCAATAACTCTGATAAAGTGTATTCATTCACATGGGATGAGGTGGATCATATTGTGATTAACCCATCAAGGGGCTACATATCGCCAGGTGAAGAAAAAGATTTGGAAATAATGTTCTTCGCGGCACAGCCAGTTATCATTCGAAAGGTAGTAGAGAGTAGTGGTATGTACGAGTATAACTATATACGTTTCAGCTTATAAAAAAAATTATGTCATAAGGGTTCGATTTCCGCCGCGGAACAAATGTTTGCATGATCTACAGATATTTGTTTCGGGTCTGGATGTTTTTCTATGTATTATAAGTATGTATTTACAAAGAAAAAGTATATAAGTATTATATCAGTTATCTGGTTCCCATAGTACAAGCTCTGCTTAGTTAGGGGCTAGATAGCGCTGTGTCCAGCAATATTTATTTAGTTATTTATTTTTATAAGTAATTTATTCTTTGCTGATAATATGTTACAAATAAGGTATTAAATTAAATATTATGGTAAAGCGCTTAAATATATTATTTATAATATCTATAATCTTTTTGCAGGGATTAATGAATTGCCGTTTGACAGCAATAAGTGATGATTCCTTAACCATTGACTTGAAAGGAACCACTTGGGACAACCGACAAATTATAACTTTATTTGAACATAACCGGTAAGACAAAATCCTAAAAAATAGAAGTAAATGCCTTCAAATTACTCTGATAAAATGTTATTCCAGGTTACAGAATAAGTAAGTATCTAATTACATAAGGTAATAAGTGGTAAAGGTAACCAAATCCCTTAGCTGGTAAGGTTAACTCTGCAGCCTGCTACAACAGGAAATTATTAATGCAAATATTAACGTATCAGTCGCTAAGTTCACTGAAAGTTTAGAACTTCGATAATAAACGAGACGTCGACAATAAAATGAAAATAAATAAACCTTTCCTCTCTTGACCCCACAATCAAAGTGCTATTTCCACAGAACATAAAAAAACAATAGAACTAGCATGATGACTTTTTACTAAGAAAACCAGTGTAGCTAAACTCACACATGTAAAAACTAGCACACTTAGAAATATAAGTTATAAATGGTTGAAAGAGAACGTTCAAAGAGGCCTAAAACCATAAAACTAATTTAACGAATATAAAACCTTAGCTACTATGGAACATGGTTTAAAATTCAATAAAATAAACAGTAACAAAAAATTTAAGTTTCTTCTACTCGGCAAAAGATGGCACTTTAGAAAATATTTTTATTTTAGTCTCTATTAATTAGAAATAAGACTGATAATACAATGGCTGTTACTTGATTACCCACAAAACAAAACCACTCAACAACAGATGGCGCTGTCGCTAACGATTTTTGTTATAGTCTCTAACTGCAAAGAATAAGATTGATAATGCAATGGCATGCTCAAATAACAGTGATAACAAATAATAATAATAGTAATAACTACTCATTTAGTGATGTACCAATGAGCATACAAGACGAATATATCGATTATCACTTTATCACCTACCTACTACGGGTAACTAAATAGGTACGTCAGGTTATATTTGTGGTGGTCGAAATAAAAAGCTTTACTTTTCTTTCTTTCTTAACATAATCACAGGTATCCAACTCATAAATACTTACTTAAAAAATATTATATTACTGGAATATTATATACTGAATTATTATTTGAGGGGCACACTAAAAGTTTCCGGAATCAATAAAAAAATACTAATAATGGTCAAAAATGAATTTATTGTTTCTCAAAATATTCTCCCTTTGCGTCAATGCACTTTTTCATAAGATTGAAACAAATTTGAAAACATTTGTGCCACTCCTCTGGTGGTGACGTCAGATACATGTTATTCATACTCTTCGACAGCCTCTTCTGGTGATGAAAACCGTTGATCGGGTTATTGGTTCTTAATTTTTGGGAACAGAAAAAAATCACACGGTGCCAGGTCATGACTCTGTACGCTGGCTGACTCATAAGTTGTACGTTTTTTTAATTTTTTTTATGTCTTGCGCCTTGGGGAAACTGAAAACAGAAGTTATTATATTATTTCAACTTATACACCTTTTAATAGGGGGTAACTAATTAAAGCTATCGATAACACATTCATCAGTATATTGGGGTCACATCCCCAATTGAGTAGCGTAAGTTGAGGTTTAAGAGAAACGCGACCTTAAGTAGTATGATTCACAGTCTATTTTGTTTGATGATTTTGCAAACAAAACTTACAAAAAACAATAAAATAATACTTACCGGTGATAGGATATGCCCCCTTTTGTTAAATTTTTGGTTCAGATATAATATTTACACTCAAAAACGGCACAATATGGCATTTTTATATTTTTTTGAGGTACGTTTACCCCACAGTAATTGAAACACGACTGAAGTGAGCGAAGCTTGTAGTGCGCGGAACTCCGCGTACTTGATGTTACGCGGGCCCCGCCTACTTACGACTTCTATTGTTTTTTTGTGTTCTGTGGCTATTTCAATCAGATTAGGACATTGTGTGTGCGTATATCTTATGTGAGTTTTTTGTGAGTTACCTATATCTATGATTAATATTCTTTATACTATTACTCGTAGATAGCGTATGAATGACTTATATCGTCTTCTTCTTTTCATAGTATTAATATAAAATAAAGTCGCTTCCTTCGCTTAGATCTTTTAAACTACTCTACGGATTTTAATGCAGTTTCAGCAATATATAGAGTTATTCAAGAGGAAGGTTTATATGTATAATACTATACATATTATAGTACAGAAAAGCTGAAAAATATATTTTTGTGCGCTTAAATCGCAAACGCTGCGCTGGCTAAAACATACGAGATAGATCAAATTAATGTACTACGGAATTATCTTAAAAAGATCGATTACCTGACTGCGCAGGAGAGTAATGTTTGACGAAAAAACCTGTGCGTAGCCGCGGGCGGGTCAGCTAGTGTGAAATAATTTGATACATACGAAATGATAGTGGTTAAAATAATTAATAAACACAATACCGCTATATTTATTAATATAAGCAAGACAGAAATTTTTCATTGATAATTATTAATAGGATTTTTGTTTCCAGAGACACGAGTTTGCATGAGAGATGTCAGGTTTTGATTGAAGAACAAGCAATTACACCAACAGAAGCCTTTTTAGGCACAATAACTATAATAGTCGTCTATTCAGCTGTAACAGAGTATACCAAGTATACATGCTCACTGAAAGAAGTTAATAATTTGAAGGATACATATATATATCAGGTCAATTTATTTTATTTGAATATTTGTTTTATTTTTGGATTTTATATAATTTGGTTTCAACATTAATTTTTATTTACTTTGTGCAGACAAGAAGCTTTGACTTTAAGGTAACAAATGTTGGAAGCGTACCTATGAAAATCGTTTGGACGTTTCAAATCGATGATGAATATCCGGCAAGGATTGACAAAAACATTCCGAAACCGGTACCTACCTACTTAATTTAAATGATATATGCCAATCTATGGTTTATTCTTATACGATGGAACTGGAAATAAGTTTTGCCAAACCCACATTTCAGATTACTCAGGAACTTAATAGCAATGTAGGAGAACATGTTGCTAATGGCGATGAGGTGACTACAGGGCCCCCGATCGATAATAATGATAATGGTTAATAACACTACTTATTTTATATAAGTAGTTAGGTACAAACTTCAACAAATAATAAATGATAATTCAAATTATTCGAGTTAATGTTTGCAGATCCTAGCAAAATCACACTATTCAGCGATAGCACGGGGAGAAACAGTGTTGATACCTGGTTCGAAATAGATTTGCCGTTCCAAATAGAGCCTGCCAAGGAATGTCTGAAACCTAATGAAACTACTGTTTTCAAGGTCACATTCTTTCCGCTGGAAGCGTTTGATTTCAATGTGAGACTAAGAAGTTTTATAGGTTAGTTATTTCCAAGAGATACATATATACAAATAACGATTATACAGGCGGCACTAGTTATATTATATTTTAGACAACTAGAGAACTTTTATATTTTTGGTCCATATTTTATTAATCTGCAATTCGTAAATGACTGCGACGTGAGAAGCTGCAACTGGGCAGTATTTTCTATCCGTCCTCGGAAACGACGAAATACGGCTAAAAATCTTTCTTCAGGGAGGTCGCCAGATGCTCGGTCGGCACACTCACCACGAATAAAAAAAAATTAACCCTGTGGCGGGACTCCAACCCTCAAATGAGTGTTGGTCTTTAAGCACAAGTACTCCGCAATCTCTTCAGTCTTCACGGAGTATTGCACGTGAGACAGATAGAGCTACGTCCACACATAGCATTATAACTTCGTCTTATTTTCACAGATAACTTGGATCCGTATGACCAAAACGTGTCCTGTAAAATAACTGCAAGAGCTCTGATCCCGTATGTTCACTTAGACATTGAGGAGAGCGACTATTTGACTTCGGGGAGAAGAAAAGTGTCGAGGGTAGCTTTGCCTCCATACATGACCGTTTTGGAGTTCAATGTTTTAGGCTGGGGTTGTTATAAAAAGTAAGAATACAAATTGTCACAGACACTACACAGAGTTGAGAGGGGGGTACCAAAAACCACTATAGTTAATAAAACTACGTTCTTAGGAATAACTAATTAAATACATCTGTATTCACTCTATATTCTCTCTTCAAGATACCCAACAAAATTGAGCACTTTATGTAGATATATTTGTGTATTTCGTTTATGTATGTGTATTATTATTATTTTTAATTTTTGTAAGTTTATTTCTAAGCTAAAGTTTGTTTAAATTTCCATTTTCTGGCACTACCACTTTCTCCACACTACACAAAGGTTAGCTGGAAGAAAATGCTAATTAGTGTTAAGTTCGCCTATGTATTATTTTATTAGTGCAATAAAGAATTTTCTAATCTAATCTATTCACAGATAAAAAAAAAATAAAAAAATATAATATTCATATTAATGCGTGGTCTAGTACCTAACCTATGTAGAACCGTTATAAGACTTTTATTAGTAGGAGAGAAAGAAAACCGAAATTTAACACAAATAATTGTTTTACAGATCATTTAATGTAGTAAACCCAACGGACGAGCCTTACGAGTTTATATTAGAAATGCTGATGTCAGATAAGCCCGAGCTAATACCGGTGCATTGTAACATGTTGAAAGGATATGTAGAAGGTGGAACTTCTACTGAAGTCACATTTACTTTTTCACCGACCGCTCCTGGAGTAAGTGCTTTTCTGCGACCGTATCATAATCGTTATCACAATCATATAAGCCATACGACGTCAGCTACCAAACGTAGGCTTTCCCCGTAGATTTCCAGAGCGACCGTAGGTATCTAAAGCATGAATAACATTTTTTTTTTTAATTTCACTATTCACTATTGCTTGTATGGCCTCTGTGGCTAGCTGTTGCCACAATTATGCCAATGTCAAGTTGACAGGTTAAAAACGGTAAAACGATGGAGTTCCGAGTATTGAAATGGTTGGCCAGTGTTTACAGAGGGAGACTCAACTAGAATTTAGACTACAAGGTCTTATTTATTTAAACCTAAAAAGAAAAGAGACAACACAATTAAGGACATACACTACACAATTACAGCACATAAAAACATAGAATTAGTAGGGTTTTTTATACTTATTTATATCAGAAAATTTACGAGAAAGACTGGTGGGAGTCCACCAAAGACAAGTGACAAGTTACAAGGGACAAGTGGAAAGAGTTAGGGTAGACCTTCGCCCAGCAGTAGGTAAGTATAGGTCAAGTAAATAAAAATATATACCTATTTATTATTATTATTTATTTGACAAAATAACATACAACTATTAATTAATACATAAAGCATCGTAAACCCCATAGGTTTGTCTCGGTGCTTAGAGAAACTCGAGCCGCACAAAATTTTTAAATAGGTACCTTCCTAACCACTTACTTGATTTTCTAAAATACTTATGTAAGATAAATAAACAACAATAATTATATATATATATATATATTTTATGCATAGGTAATGTTTCAATTATTTGTTAGCTATCCTCAAGGGTATCCATGAAGTATTTTTTAAATTTATATTTATGAACCTACAGGTATATATATTTTTACTACCTATAGTAAGCGTGGTACGATTACACTAATTAATATACAGTGTAAACTGTATATAACGACACTCATGGGACTGAGCATATTTTGACGTTATAGAGAGTTGTCGTTAAATGGAGAGAAGTAACCGCCTCTATCGCGCGTATCATTAAAACTTTTTCGTCAATACACAGTGATTTTCTCTTACTAGCCATGTTTACAATTTGAAAGTTTGTGAGCTACTAAGAATATGACAACGTATAGATAAAATCCATCACTTCTACTAACAACAGTCTGCAGCTACACGTGCAAGCAATCCCATTTTGTAAACAAAAGAACGGATTTTTTAGAAAGTTTGGTGTGTATGATGCCGACAGTCGAGTTTATTATGGTCTAGGATAATAAAACGACAAAAGGATATACACAGCTGCGCAGTTTTTACTAATTTGGCAACTTAAAAAGAACTTTTTATTACAAATTGTTGTCGTTATTGAGAGTGGGTGTAATGCTATACAGAGTATACCATTGTATGCAAGACAAGCTAAACCAACCAAAGTCGAGTGATTTCGACGCTTTAGAGAGTTTGTCGTTAAAACGAGTGACGTTACATGGAGTTTACACTGTATTTAACACAAACTTCGAAATGTGTTAGGAAAATACCAAAAAAATCACATTACCTAATTTTTAATATTGGTCGCCCAGGTATATGAATCTCAATGGAAGTTCATGATCCCGAGATACAACTTGGTAATGAATTTGCTAGTGGTTGGCTTGGTGCGAGAGCCGGAAGTTGTATTTGCACCGACCATCCTCATCATAAGGAACTCGCTCGTCGGCTTCACTGCGACGAACGTAATCATTTTAAAAAATAACGAAAACGAACTTCTCAATTTTGAATTCAAGGGAAATTCACTTTGTAATGAATCTGGTAAAACTCCAGTTATCGTTCAGCCCGAACTTGGAGTATTAAAACCTTGCTCTGATACGCCTATAAAGTAAGTACTAATCTATTTGTAAGTATTTAGGTGCTTTTACACAGGCGAGGAGAGGATTGGATTGAAGTGAATATAAATTTGTTAAATGTCCAGCAATATTTTTTTTTATTATTATAGTGCTAGTATACGATTTATGTAAGTGTATGAAACACGACATCATCCGACGAGAAATTGGCCGTGATTATAGTTTAGATACAATAAAATAATGAGACAAAATTTATTTGTTATATTTGTGTAGGTATTTATTTTTATAATTATACTAGCTGGCTGACCTGTCGAACTTTGCACCGCCTTGACATACATATGACGCGGGCTGCCAATTCACGTCACCCCGGTAGAATTGTCAATCGATTGTCTGACTGCATCTATGTATGAGAAAATTAGTTTTCTTCATAAATTTTTTTGCGTGAATTATTCCGATATTTTAATAGTTATTCTGCTATTCGGGGCGGAGACAAATCCAATAAATCAAAGATCATCCAATCGGTCCCGCTGTTCTTGAGTTATAGGTAAATGGTGTAACTAATCAGATTTTGTTTTATATAATTATGATAGATATTGTAACTTGCGAGTAGTTATTTATTTAGGCATTTAGATAGTTAGTAGTTTTTTTTAATTTCTATTTGTTTTTCTTTTAGTACCTAGCCAACCTAAGTTTTTTGCCGGTCACTGTTGACTGATAGAAAATGCCAAGATTTTTTTAAAATCATCTCAAAAATTTTAAGCCTAGACGGGACTTGAACCCGCGACCTTCCTCTTGATACGAGGATGCACTACCATCTGTGCTACAAGGCAATTCACGTCTAGGTCGAAATTAGTGAGATCATTCAGAATTACGACTAAAGCGCCGTTAGCTCCATCTACAGGAAAACTTATATAGTTGTTTGTATCTGCTCAATGCCGAACGTTGCAGTTCAGTACATTGACAAGAGATGTCGCGTTGCTTATTTCAAATAGTATTTTTATTTATAGTGTTATCCGAACACATGCGGAAAATTCCAAGATTTTTTAAAATCATCTCAAAAATTTCAAGCCTAGACGGGACTTGAACCCGCGACCTTCCTCTTGATACGAGGATGCACTACCATCTGTGCTACAAGGCAATTCACGTCTAGGTCGAAATTAGTGAGATCATTCAGAATTACGACTAAAGCGCCGTTAGCTCCATCTACAGGAAAACTTATATAGTTCTTTGTACCTGCTCAATGCCGAACGTTGCAGTTCAGTACATTGACAAGAGATGTCGCGTTGCTTATTTCAAATAGTATTTTTATTTATAGTGTTATCCGAACACATGCGGAAAATTCCAAGATTTTTTAAAATCATCTCAAAAATTTCAAGCCTAGACGGGACTTGAACCCGCGACCTTCCTCTTGATACGAGGATGCACTACCATCTGTGCTACAAGGCAATTCAAATAATTCAATTTTTTAATTAATAATTTTTAATCAAGTAATTAATTTCAATTTTTAAAAAATCTTGGAATTCTCCGCATGTGTTCGGATAACACTATAAATAAAAATACTATTTGATAGAAATTTTTTTTAGCATATGTCCGCAATTTGTACATTTTTCTGTTTGTGCAATAGAGAATTAATCAAACAATAGAACAGTGAAAAAAATACTTATTCTGTTATTAGAGTTGCATTGCAACTACATTGCCAATCTATTAACTTAATATTTGTATTATTTCTGTGCGATACTTAGTGATACATCTAAAAGAGTTTTCTAGTTAGCTATAATCATATATTTATAGCTATTATAAAAAACAAGCTTTATCTGCGGTACTCTTCCACCTATAATATGCGCACCGCTAAGGAGTGGAACGCCTTGCCTGAGTCTGTGTTTCCTAATAACTACAACTTAGTGGTCTTCAAGTCGCGAGTGAATAGGTTTCTTCTAGGCAAGAGTGTACCATCGTAGACTGCATCATCGCTTACCATCAGGCGAGATCGTGGTCAAACGCTAGCCTATCTATACTTATCTATACTAATATTGTAAAGAGGAAAGATTTGTTTGTTTGTATTGAATAGGCTCCGAAATTACGGGACCGATTTAAAAAATTCTTTCACTGTTGGGAAGCTCCACTATCCCCGGGTGACATAGGCTACTTTCTACCCAACTGCGCAGAAGGAGGGCAATGTTTTTATTGAAAAACTACGCGTGCGAAGATGCGGATTGGTCAGCTAGTAATTTATAAAAAAAAGTTGTGTATAAATAGGTAGGTACTTATAGTAAGTATTGATAAATTATAAGTAGGTTGTATTTTTGATCAGCACTAAAGTAAATGTTACATTTCAGGATTATCTACACTCCGATTCAAGATGGTCCGCTATCGTTCAAGATATTTTGTAGCATAACGTTCATGACCAAGTGTTTGACTTTATGCATCAACGCGCTCAGCCATTCAATAAAGCCTAAAGTAACGTATTGCCTGATTGGTAACGAGCACGTGCTGAATTCCGATGCCGATACAAATATACATCTAGATCAGGTCATTAAATACAGACGTTGTCCTAAGATAGGTAGATCCACTATCATCATCTCAGCCCACATCCACCCACTGCTGGGTATAAGCCTCCTCGTTATCGCGCCATTCTCTCCGGCCCTGTGCCAAGCGCATCCATTGCCTTCACGCAACTCTCGCGTTGTGGTCCGACCATCTGATGACATCATGACGATCATGATCATGACCTCCGTGGCGCAGTGGGCGAGTAGTCGGCTGAGACGCAGGAGGTAGCGGGTTCGATTCCCGCCGCGGAACAAATGTTTGCATGATCTACAGATATTTGTTCCGGGTCTATTGTTTTTCTATATATTATAAGTATGTATTTAAAAAAAAGTATATAAATATTATATTCTATCAGTTATCTGGTTCCCATAGTACAAGCTCTGCTTAGTTTGGGGCTAGATAGCGCTGTGTGAAATGTCCAGCAATATTTATTTATTTATCTGGCTGGTGGTCTGCCAACTAGTCTGCGCCCTTCTCGCGGCCACCACTCGGTTGCTGCCCTCGTCCATCTTCCGTCTTTCCTCCTTGCCAAGTGTCCAGCCCATCTCCACTTCAGTTGGATGATCCTTCTACCCACATCCACGACTTTGGTTCTGCGTCGTATTTCGATGTTGGGTATATGGTCCAACAGCGAGATAGATCCACTATATTGGACTATAATTATTGGAGCAAGGAGGAGTAACAAGCAAGGAGGAGTAACAAGTAAGGAGTGGAACTCACTTTCAGCGTATGTTTTTCCAAACCAGTATAATCTTGGAGTCTTCAAGTCCAGAGTGAATATGTTCTTTCTAGGCAAGCGTGCTCCATCTTCGATCACACCTTCACTTACCATCAGGTGAGGTAGTAGTCAAGCGCTTGGCTATCATCAATAAAAAAAAATTGGAGCATCCACTGTATTTTGAGTTTCAGACTGCTTCAACGTATGAGCGAATTATACCTTTTACGATCAAGAATGATGGTTCAGCAACGTTCTTCTTCGATTGGAATTACACCTGCAGTCCCGTAAAGAAATATTTACAAGTGAGCGTCGAACCCAGGAATGGGCATGTCACACCGGGGAACAAAATCGACTGTACTTTATCCTTCACTCTCAAACAAGTGCCTGTGCAGGCATTTCCTGTGAAACTGTCTGTAAGTTTATCTCTTTTCTAAATAAACCTTGGTAAATATTATCCTTGCTAACATCGTTTGTTTTTAGATTTCCGATGGTCCACAGTACGCCATGTTTATACACGCAGAAATAGAGAAACCATTATATCACTTCTCGTGTATGCACCATGATTTCGGTAAATGTTTCATCAACGCACCGGATTCCACATACAGAAAGAATATAGCGTTCGTTAATAATGATAAAGAGCCCGTAATGTATGTGTGTGATGTTTCTTATAATTTAACATGATACTATAGTTCGACCGAAACCGCTGTACCGCTCCTTAGGAAAGTGCGGCGAGGTGGGGGCCGAGAAAACGAGCAAGCGTAGGGACACATGAGATCGATATTGTCGGATAGATTTTACGATATCATAAACGATATGTTTATATTTTTAAAAGTAACTGAATTGTCTACAGATATTCTGACATAGATTCTGCTTCAACTTCATCTTCCGTTTCACTATCGGAACTTGAATCAATATCAAATCTACTATCGCGATCCCAGTAATTGTTTTCATTTTTTGGACATGATGACGGTCTTGACATCACGAGATAGCGCTCGACCCATCTTCGGATATTTATCTCATGTGTGTCTGACGATGGATCGGAGCGGCCGGTACTTCCCCCCGTCTCGCCGCGCGCATACCTCAGGCGCGGTATAGCGGTTTCGGTCAAACTATACAATTAAATTACCTAATACGCGAACGTTCTCGATTGCAGCCTAGATTTGAATTTCACAAACGTCCCGGAATTATTTATTGATTATCGTGAGGTCCCTAATGTGCAGCCAGGAAATCGTATGAAAGTTCCAATCTACTTCAGACCAAAGCAAGTCCGAGAGTACGAATTCAAATTGCAATTTTGGGTCAATTCGTTGTGCGAGGAAATCATCACCATCAAAGGAGAAGGCTAGTCAGCCAGCATTTACAAAGAGAATTTGAGTTGTGATGCCTTCTAATTAGGAGTATAATTATATACCTACCTACTAACCATACTTTTATCTTTTATTCAGGTGTTCCACTTCTGTTCGATCTCTATGAAGGATGTCAAAAAAGCTTTGATTTAGGCCCTGTTAAAGTAGGAGAAAAGATAGTCCGCACTATAGAGGTGATGAATTACAGTAAGATACCTATCGACGCCAGTTTCATATTCAGAGACATGTATCCTATAGTGGAAGACACTACAAACTCTGAAGCAACGAGCGTATGTCTGAGTCCCAGCGTAGTCACCATTAAAGGTGATGATGGACCATCAAGGTACGTGTATTCGTTGCGATTGCCGCCTCTGTTATTACAACGTGCCTATCAACTGGAAGCCGAAGATAAAACCGTATCCCATCAAAATAAACATCTACCTAGTTCTAGTATTTTTTTACGAAGACAACCGCTCGCTGTAAGGCACAATTTACATTGCCGCGGAACGGAATGGAAGCGGATTGATTGTACATCTGATACATTGTTCATACATAATGAACTTTATGTCAATTGTGTACAAACTATTATACGAGCTAAAAAACAGGTCGCGCATTTTCCGGAGAATCCTTTTTGGCTCATATCTAGCTTGTGCGACACAATTGACATACAATTCATTATGCTATGTTCAATTTTGTTATAAAAATACGAGCGTGCTTTAGACCCACAGAACATAAAAAACAATAGAACTAGCATGATGACTTTTTACTAAGAAAACCAGTGTAGCTAAACTCACACATGTAAAAAATAGCACTTAGAAATATAAGTTATAATTGATTGAAAGAGAACGTTCAGAGGCCTAAAACCATAAAACCAATTTAAGGTATATAAAACCTTAGCTACTATGGAACATGGTTTAAAATTCAATAAAATAAACAGAAACAAAAAATTCAAGTTTACTTCTTCTACTCGGCAAAAGATGGCGCTTTAGAAAATATTTTTATTTTAGTCTCTATTAATTAGAAATAAGACTGATAATGCAATGGCTGTTACTTGATTACCCACAAAACAAAGCCACTCAACAACAGATGGCGCTGTCGCTAACGATTTTTGTTATAGTCTCTAACTGCAAAGAATAAGATTGATAATGCAATGGCTGTTATTCGCATGCTCAAATAACAGCGCTACTCACTTAGTGATAGTACCAATGAGCATACAAGACGAATGTATCGATATCGATTATCACCTACCTACTACGGGTAACGAAATAGGTACGTCAGGTTATATTTGTGGTGATCGAAATAAAAAGCTTTTCTTTTCTTTCTTTCTTTCTTAACATAATCACAGGTATCCAACTCATAAATACTTACTTGAAAAAATATTGTATTACTGGAATATTATATACTGAATTATTAATTGAGGGGCACACTAAAAGTTTCCGGAATCAATAAAAAAATACTAATAATGGTCAAAAATTAATTTATTTTTTCTAAAATATTCTCCCTTAGCGTCAATGCACTTTTTCATAAGATTGAACAAATTTTGAAAACATTTGTGCCACTCCTCCGGTGGTGACGTCAGATACATGTTATTCATACTCTTCGACAGCCTCTTCTGGTGATGAAAACCGTTGATCGGGTAATTGGTTCTTAATTTTTGGGTGTAAAAAGTCACACGGTGCCAGTCATGACTCTGTATGCTGGATGACTCATAAGTTGTACGTTTTTTTATTTTTTTTATGTCTTGCGCCTTGGGGAAACTGAAAACAGAAGTTATTATATTATTTCACACCATAGGTCTAAAATACATTCAGAAAATCATCAATAAAACAACAAGGAATTAACGCCCTAAAACTTATACACCTTTTAATAGGGGGTAACTAATTAAAGCTATCGATAACACATTCATCAGTATATTGGGGTCACATCCCTAATTGAGTAGCTTAAGTTGAGATTTAAGAGAAACGCGACCTTAAGGAGTATGATACACAGTCTATTTTGTTTGACGATTTTGCATTTTAAACAAAACTAACAAAAAAGCCGCTTCCAACCGCAGTTCCTGGAGATCAATAAGGGAGGCCTTTGTCCAGCAGTGGACGTCCTACGGCTGATATGATGATGATGAACAAAAAACAATACTTACCGGTGATAGGATATGCCGCCTTTTGTTAAATTTTTGGTTCTGCTATAATATTTACACTCCAAAACGGCACAATATGGCATTTATATATTTTTTTGAAGTACGTTTACCCCACAGTAATTGAAACACGACTGAAGTGAGCAAAGCTTGTAGTGCGCGGAACTCCGCGTACTTGGTGTTACGCGGGCCCCGCCTACTTACGACTTCTATTGTTTTTTGTGTTCTGTGTTTAGACCACACTACTGAAGTAAAAACTTCTTTTTCAAAATATTAATTTATAAAATTGTTCGATTACAAAACTGTCCACACGTCTGTAAGTCGATCAGTCTATTTTCATTCTGGACAGACGCAACTCGCACTCGCACATTAACGTTTAAAAATATACGAAACGTTAATCTCTCTCTTTCTATCTTCACTAACTTACATCTCCCTCTCAACTTCCGTTCGCACTTTTCTTAACGCATTCACCAGCTTAATACCCAAGTCAATGGTGCGTAAAGAAGTTTTACTTCAAAAATTAGCTTCCATTCCGTTCCGCGGCAATTTAAAGTGAGCCTAAGTCGTCTTCGCGCGAGAATTTGAAGCGATAAGGTAATTTTTCTAGGGTTAAAATGCTTCAGAACTACAAAGATAACAAAGTTCGAGAACAAATAGCAATGGACATACAGAATGCTTTATCATCACTGAAAGTGTTTCCAAACAAGACTGTAATAAAGCCTTACAGGAAAGTTCCTCTGAAGATACGGTTTAAACCAGTTGGAATGATAAGTACGCTTGACGTCCAGGTAGGCATGATATCATTTATCTATGAACAAGCTGACCTGCCCGCAGCTTCGCACGGGTGGTTTTTCAATAAAACATTACCCTCATTTTGCGCAGTCGGCAAAAAAGTAGCCTATGTCCTTTCCCAGGATATAATCTATCTCCTTGCAAAATTTCATTACGATACGTTCAGCCGTTTAATCGTGTAAAGGTAACAAACAAACAGAGTTATGTATGTATTATACATATAAACCTTCCTCTTGAATCACTCTATCTATTGATGAAAACTATATTAAAATCCGTTGAGTAGTTTAAAAGATCTAAGGGAACAGACAGCGGAAGCGACTTCATTTTATACTATGTAAAGATACCTACTACAATCACAAATATATCAATCCAGCTAGTGGAACTCCAGTCTCATAATTTTCGTCAATAATATAAGTACAGTGTAAACTCTATATAACGACACTCAAGGGACTGAGCATATTTTGACGTTATAGAGAGTTGTCGTTAAAGGGAGAGAAGTAAAATCTGTGTGTGTCACAGTGATTTTCTCTTACTAGCCATGCTTACAATTTGAAAGTTTGTGAGCTACTAAAAATATGACCACGTATAGATAAAATTCATCACGTCTACTAACAACAGTCTGCAGCTACACGTGCAAGCAATCCCATTTTGTAAACAAAAGAACGGATTTCTTAGAAAGTTTGGTGTGTATGATGCCGACAGTTGAGTTTATTATGGTCTAGGATAATAAAACGACAAAAGGATATAGGTACACAGCTGCGCAGTTTTTACTAATTTGGCAACTTAAAAAGAACTTTTTATTACAAACTGTTGTCGTTATTCAGAGTGGGTGTAATGCTATACAGAGTGTACCATTGTATGCAAGGCAAGCTAAACCAACCAAAGCCGAGTGATTTCGACGCTTTAGAGAGCTTGTCGTTAAAACGAGTGACGTTACATGGAGTTTACACTGTATATATAAAAAGTATCCACAATAATAGCACTTGTACTGAAGTACTTTTTAAGTACGTATATAATTTTGTTAGCGACAGATATCAAAGACAAAAAATGTATAAAATTTATATACCTCCCTAATTAAAGAAAATTCTAGAATAGGGTATGTTTTGCGCCGGGCCTGGGGCAAATTTGAGGGTTCTCTTTTAAGGTTTTCCCTAATCGCTTCTCCGTTGAGGGTTGTATTTAAGTTTCAGTAAGGATTATATTATCTTTAGAAACATATTTCAGCTAAATATGAAAGTTCTGAGCTTCGAAAGACCACTTGTTAAACTAAGCGGCAGTGCTACAGGAATGAGTTTATCCTTTAGTCAGAATTCTCTACAATTTGGTAGAGTACGCAAACGCGGCGTCAAGATTCTTAAAGTTATGCTGCTAAATAAGGGCGATTTTGGTGCCAGGTAATAATACATTTTAATAATCTAAAGTTATGTACATCGTTTGATCCAGAGAAGTGATAAGATTTTTTTCAGCCCCTCATCTCGGAAAGAGTATTTTTGCTCTTCGATATCTAAGTGCAAAAGCCGTTTTTATCCGCTAGAGGATAAAGTAAATTGAATTTAGAACATCGTGTACACTAAGAATTCAAAACATCATTAAACCTATTTACTTCTACCTCCATGGTGCCGAATTTATCATACAAGCTTTTTTAATTTGATAAAAAATTCAAGACTCGGAACCTTCCTGGTGTATTACTTTTTTTTTGCATTTAGTCATTTCCTCGCTGAGGTGGGATGAAAAGTTACGCGTTGCACTCGAGTGCAAAGTTTTTTCACCTCGTGGTGTTTTTATTCCCTCGTTAACGCTCAGTCATCAAAATTGAGGACGCGGTTTAAAAGCAACTTTGCATTCTTGTATAACAAATAACTATTTACAGGTTTTGGTGGCAGCCAATAATTTCGGAAGAGTTTGTGATTTCTCCGCAGAAGGGTAATGTAGCTGCACACTCCAATGTTACGTTTACTATAACATTCAGACCGAGCAATCATAATCCGTTCATCAAAGTTTGGGTTAGTATTGAGCATTTGTTATTTTAAGTTTTCGTGAAATCAAGTATCTGACTAAAGGAAACATTTTCAGGCAAGCTGCAATATTGAAAATTACATTCCATTGGAGCTAGCTTTGTACGGAACTTGCGTCGATGTAGGGACTATTCAGAATAAGACCATGTATTTGGAATGTCCTGTTCGAGAGGTTCAGACAGAATATGTTATAGTTACGAATCCGTAAGTTTCGAGCAGTTTTCAGAACGTTAAACAACCTTCATGAAATCAACTAAACTAAAATATTTTTATGCAGTTCGGATGATAAATGGTTCGTGCTATCCGAAATTTCGGGAGGACCATTCGATACTTTGAAAGAACTTCACGTGGAACCGAATTCAACCTTCGAAATACCAGTACACTTCAAACCAAAAGTTATGGGCAAGCACGAAGTAAGAACAGCTAAATTTGGAGATATTTTTGTTGGCACGTTTCCTAGGAGCATCCACAATAATATATATTAAATATCTTTTAACTAATCCCCAGTCTATAGCAATGTTCTCACCTCTCGGCGAGAGTGCATTGTTCGTGAGTCTGTTGGGATCAGCCGGACATCCAAATCCTAATGGAACAATCAATATTAAAGTAGCAGCGAAAGAGTTTCACACGGAGGAGTTACTCGTTTTTAATATTACCGAGGTATGTAGGTACGGTGTGGCAAGTCGCATATAAAGCGGTTACAGAATGATAGCCCAGTTCGGCTGGTAGATAACCAATCGGATCGGAAAATATGCCGTTCTAGAGAGTATTGATGATAGAAAACTAACGACTCCAGTGGCCTCAGCAGGAATTTTTACGTTAGACGTTAGCAAGACAATAGTAAAATTTTAGCCAATGTTATTTAACCAATCACGAGAAAGGAGATTATCTGATACTTGATAATGACAACACATCGATACTGCTGTCTCGTTAACGTCTACTGATTAAAACGGGTGTTTACCACGAATGTACCTTTTTTATTTGTTATCCCGACGTTTCGGCTGTGTTACAACAGCCGTGGTCACGGGTGAATTGAAAAAATACTATTAAATACCTAATTAAACCTACAGGAACCAGAATGTTACGTTGTATCTACGGAAATAGTTAAAATAATTCCCGATAAATTCGAGGGTTACTATGACATAAAATACCCTGAAACTGTAAAAGTTTGGGGTGAAGCCGCGGCCACATGCCGCTGGCTGTTCGTTTGTTACGAGGAATGCGAAATAAAATTAAAGGTAACTTCTGAATAGCTAATAATTAATGACTAATATATTTTTTAAGAAATCGTTACCAGATTCTCAAGACTTCAAGAGCATTTTGTAGACTAGATATCATGACAAATAAAAAAAACCGGCCAAGTGCGAGTCGGACTCGCGCACGAAGGGTTCCGTACTTATCTATAATAACGGCAAAAAAATCATGTCTGTTGTATGGGAGCCCCCCTTAAATATTTGTTTTATTTTAATTTAATTATTTATTTTTAAAGTGAATACTAATGGAAGACGCGGTCGGGGTCGGCCAAGAAAGTGTTGGCGAGACTTATCTTGTTGTCTTCGAGCAGGAGTGGTGGAGTGTCGCACAGGATAGAGATAGATGGAGAGACTTGGGGGGACCTTTGCCCAGCAGTGGGACAATACAGGTTGACAAAAAAAAAGAAAAAAAATAAAGTGAATACTTATATAACTAAATATTTTGTGAACATTTCAAGTGTCTACCTGTTGCCGTTATCAATTTCGAGCAAAAAAATCACGTTTGTTGTATGAGAGCCCCCTTAAATATTTATTTTATTCTGTATTTAGTATTTGTTATTATAGCGGCAACATAAAAACATCATCTGAGAAAATCTCAACTGTCTAACACGGTTCATGAGATATAGCCTAGTGACAGACGGTCAGACAGACAGTGGATTCATAGTAATAGGGTCCCGTGTTACACTTTGGGTACGGAACCCTAAAAATACCAAATTTTAATGGCATTTTTAATTCACACGTCCACTGCATTACAAAATGACCGTTAAGGCTAAAAATGTATAATTTAACAGTCGGATTTTATTGTCATGAGATTCTAGTCGGTTTTTATATTGCCTGATGATCTTTAAACCTTTAACTCGAACTAGCTTGTCTAAGTAATCGTACTATGAAGGTAGCCCTAGAACCAAAACTTCGAAGTGCCTTCGGGTTGGTATTATAAGTGGCGATGGGCTGGCAATCTGTCACTTGAATGCATTACTTCTATGCAAAAAGTGGGCATGTATCGCGAACAATGTGGGATACCTTACTGAGTTGCTCCAAGCTCGTTTAGGAATGCCACTTAGCCCTAGAAAGAATCGCCATGAATAACAAGGTGATCTTACAATGGATTAAGGAGCATAGCGGATCACTGGGCAACGATGCTGCAGATGAACTAGCCAAAAGAGGATCGGAAACCACGTCTATAAGCCCACATCCATTCCTCCCTCTACCTTTCACACGACTACGAACATGGATACGACATCGTACCCTAAACCTACACAACGAACGTTGGGCACAGATCATGGACTGCAGACAGTCGAGGGCGGCTCTGCCAGCCGTCTCGCCACGACTCGCACGTCGCTCGACTGCTCAACCTTCAGAGACTGGACCTTCGAATCATCGTGGGGTCCCTTACAGGACATTGTCCCCTCAACAAACACCTCTACATCATGGGAGCAACAGACTGCCCACTCTGCAGGGGGTGTCTCACCGGAGAGGAATCAGTAGCCCACGTAGTTCTGGAATGCGTGGTGCACAACGTGCAGAAATCCTGGACAATCCAAGGTCACTCCGTGAAGCCTGCGAAGACCCCAGGAAACTTCTGCGCTTCTGGTCGGAGTTAGGCTGGCTATCCATATAGTCAACTCTCTCACGCATAATGCACCACTTAAGAGTTCAAATGTATAACATAACCTTACTGAGTAGATCCTAGGATGTCCGACATAGGGAATAATATAGTCGTACCAGCTATGAAATAACACCTTTTTGATACAGGTAATGTTTATAAACGAGTCTTCTCGTGAATACCAATATTACAACATATTAGCGACGGTGACAGCGAGTGCAATAGTTGATACACTGGTGTTCGAGTCGCGAGCTCGAGAGATCATACAGAAAGATCTTGTGGTCACCAATCCGCTGTCTAAGGACGCCGACTATCAGATACGATGCGATAAACTGAGCTGTCCAGAAACTATCAACATTGGCAGGAATTCAGAGGTAGTGTTTTAGGTAGAGGAAGTAGAGGTAGAGTTTTAGAATGACTTTATAATAGATAGACGACCTCGTTGACGCAGTGGGCGAATAGCCGGTTGAGACGCAGGAGGTAGCGGGTTCTATTCCCGCGCAGAACAAATGTTTGCATGATCTACAGATACTTGTTTCGGGTCTGGATGATTTTCTATATATTATATGACTGTATTTACAAAAAAAGCCTGTAAGTACCTATTTTATAATCAGTTACTGTTTCCCATAGTACAATCTCTGGCTTAGTTTGGGGCTAGATAGCGATGCGTGAAATGTCCAGCAAATATTTATATTTATTTGTTATGGAACACGCATGCCCATGCAGCATGCCTTATACATTTTCTTCTAGTTCGCCTAGTTCTCCCCAATCGTCTAAATTTTTGTTTTTTTACTTTTTATAACTTAATATCCTTAGCCACTTTTTTATACTTTTTATTTATTTATTTTTTGTAATTGTGGTACTGTGCGGTAAGTCATCGGTGACATCCTACTTTTAAATGGTTCCAACGGAAGATCAGCGTTGTGCCAGAAGCACAACAAATGCTGAGTTGGACGCCTTTTTGTGACGTCGGTCATTTATATATAGGTAATTGTGAGACAACATTTGTTGGGTATTGCTGTTTTTGTGTGTATTACCTAGTCAGATCATAAGTATTGTCACACAGTAAAAACTTTTCTTTTAGAATGATGGCCACAAAAAAGTTTATAGAATTCGAATTTCGAATTGTTCATGAAAATAAAACTGTATACTTTTTAGAATTTTACTCATTTTTAAATATGGAATGGACGCTTAAAGAAGACCGTGTTGCAGTTATTGCGTTGCATCGTTGCGGTTACGCGCCAATTCAAATTTTTGACATACTGAAAAATTTAAATATATAACCAAAAGATTCGTTTATCGCACCATCAAACGATACAATGAAGACTCTAAAGCAGAAACTGTTGGCCCTTCAGATGGGGTTAAGCAGAACCACGGTGAAAAGGGTGTTAAATAACGACTTAGGGCTTCGGGCATATCGAAGAAAAACAGGTTATCGTTTGAATGCTCGTCTAATGGACCTGAGACTGAAGAGATGCCGCGCTTTGTTGAAGCGGTACGCGGGAAAAAAATATCGGGAAATTCTTTTTTCGGATGAAAAATTTTTTACCGTAGAAGAGAGCTACAACAAACAAAATGATAAGGTGTACGCACACAGTAGTGAAGAAGCGAGCAACCGTATTCCGCGTGTCCAACGAGGTCATTTTCCATCCTCGCTCATGGTATGGTTGGGAGTTTCTTATTGGGGCTTAACAGAGGTACATTTTTGTGAGCAAGGTGTAAAAACGAATCCAGTTGTGTATCAAAATACAGTCCTGACGAACTTTGTGGAACCTGTTTCTCATACCATGTTCAGTAACAGGCACTGGATATTCCAACAAGATTCGGCGCCAGCTCATAGAGCGAAGAGCACACAAGACTGGCTGGCGGCGCGTGAAATCGACTTCATCCGGCACGAAGACTGGCCCTCCTCCAGTCCAGATTTGAATCCGTTAGATTACAAGATATGGCAACACTTGGAGGAAAAGGCGTGCTCAAAGCCTCATCCCAATTTGGAGTCACTCAAGACATCCTTGATTAAGGCAGCCGCTGATATTGACATGGACCTCGTTCTTGCTGCGATAGACGACTGGCCGCGCAGATTGAAGGCCTGTATTCAAATTCACGGAGGTCATTTTGAATAAACTTTAGTGTCATAAGAATCTATGTTTTGTTAAGTTCATTTTGGTATATAAATGGTTACATAATGAATAAACTTGTTTCAATTACTTTATATTAAACATGTGACAGAATTTATGACCTGACTAGGTATATTGTTATATTGCGTGTATCTTACTTGTGTGCTGTGTATGTTTTGTACCGTCACAAATAAATGTTTTTTCTTTCTTTCTATTTATGAGAAAGTTAGTGTATTTAGATTTTGGTTGTTCAGTCAGGACTGAACGCTTGAGAGAGTCAATTTCATAATCCCCACCGCTATACCTCACCAGTCGGGCTTATTAAACAAATCAAAAATCTTGCATCATATTCCCCACCCCGCGATCAGTGTTGAAGCGGTGGAAATTATGAGCTATCAAATATGCAATTTTATAAATACATCTCAACATTTACTGCTTGATTTGAACGTTTTGCATATCAAAAGTTTTGTCGTATATACTACAATCAATGCTTCACCAATTATCGGGTAATAAATAATAATAATAAATAAATATTGCTGGACATTTCACACAGCGCTATCTAGCCCCAAACTAAGCAGAGCTTGTACTATGGGAACCAGATAACTGATAGAAATACTATATAATTTTTTTTTAAATACATACATATATATAGAGAAACAACCAGACCCGGAACAAATATCTGCAGATCATGCAAACATTTGTTCCACGGCGGGAATCGAACCCGCTACCTGCTGCGTCTCAGCCGGCTATTCGCCCGCTGCACCACGGAGGTCGTCTAATGGGGATTATAATAGCACGATTTTCATAATCCCCACTGGTGGGGAAACTAACCCGTTTGGGATAGGTTAATTTGTAATATGGGTTCATACAGTTAAGGTATGCCATCTTGTAATGAGGATCCGTAACGTTTTTGGATGAGAATGCAGATTTATAGAGCTAAGAAACATATAGTGCAAAAATTTTGGTTCTACGACAAAAATTTACGAAGTTATGACCAAATTATTAGCGAAGTTCACTGAACGGCCGCCGCGGTATCTGTGACGTCACTGGGACGGTCGCCGCCAGTTAGCCGTTGGCAGCGTTAGAGCGCGCAGTGTGTTGTTTGGTTAGTTGTGACTTTAAAAGAGACTAAGGGTCTGAGTTATGTCTAATTCACCTTTTTAACTATGTATAAATATTGTATAGTGCCGAAATGTACAAACACTTCTATTAAAACACCAGAAAAACTATTTTTTAAGGTGCAAAAAGACCCAAAACTTCGTAAAAAAATGGTATTCTGTTGTAAAAACAGATGATAAAAAAGCAACACAGTCTAGACATTCCACGTTCAAAACCGTCTCCTCTTTTTCATCACATGTAAATGTGTAGCTATAGGCCTTACTTTTTATTCTATGTTCAGGCGTTATTTTTGCTTTTACTGTACAAACATGTCCCGACCCCCTGGACTTGGACAAATCCTACAGCATCATCTCCATAGGTTTCATGAGCAGATCTGTAATAAGTAAATAAAACGGAATAAAAATATATGTAAGTAAAAACATATGATAGTGAAGTAAAAACAAATTATTGATTGAGCGAAGCTAGATCTCCAAATCAACTTGGGCAAATCGGCGTTGTATGTATGTATGTTTGTCCGAGGATAACTTTCAAAGCGTTTATCCGATCATCGTGAAATTTGGTATATAGGTAAGTAATGATGGCACAATTTTGGTGTGATTCAATGAGCTAAAAATGTTGGGGGGTTGTTGAGATATTGGGGCTCAAGAGAGGTAAAAATAACAAAGGGACTATCCGGTCAAATGACACGTTTTAATAAAAGGTCTTTGTGAGTACATTTCGACCCCGTTTTTATTTTTAGTTTAAACTTTGTAGTTTTTAAGTTATTAGCCATAATATAAACTGAACTTTGACAAAATTCACAGGGTACACCAGTGACCCCACAGTGCTGAAATTTTGTATGAGTGTAGATTTAGTTAAACAATTATAGGCAACAGTCTGAAATCCAGAATAATTGCAATTTCTACCCCAAAAAAGTATAACCAAATAACATGAACTCCCGTTACCTGTAATATGAATGAAACTGTAGGTCAAGTACTTTGGTTATTCATTTCGTGGCACTATTTCGATAGTCAAAGATTACGAATAATATTGTTTTATTTTTATGGGAGACTCGCGAGATCTCAGTTCGGGGCGAACCACTAGTTATTTATATTCAACCCATCCTAAGTAAGTACATACCGAATTAATGATTTGTAACAATGGCCGAGATAGTAATAATAATGAGAATGATCAGTAAGTGCAGAGAACCATGCACTGTATAAAGTGAAAGTTGGTTAAAAAGTCATCCGCGAAAAGATTTACAACAACGAAAACAACGTTTGTTTATCAAGATACTAAGAACACGAATAAAGCTATAACTATGAATAAAGATTCATAAGTTTAAGTTTACATTAATTCTTTTTACACTTACCTCAAACGTTCTGAATACATCCCTGTACCTATACTTAACATTGTAGGTACTTTACCTACAACTTATAGCGTAGACCTAAAGATTACTAATAAGCACCTATGTACGTAGATAAATAAGCAGCACCCTTGCCCTTGTAGTGTCCAACCACGGATTTCAGCGCTCGTGAACTTAGAATGATTACCTAGGTAATCAAATACCATGAAAGAATCCACTTTTGGAAGGTTATCTGATTAAGCTTGCACAAAACCAGGTTCTATTTTATTAGTACTCATATTATGTACGTTTTTTACACACTCACTTATACTCTAACAACTCTATAAGTAATCAAATTGACAAATGTAGTGAACAAACGCGTGGCCTCTACGCCCTAAGAGTGCCGCTTGCGCTCGGTTCCGTCACAGTGACGTCACACGCACCCGCGCACATTGACGTTTAGCGGGAGGAACGGCACAAGTTTACTACCTAATATCTTCATAAATAATGGTGCGATTTTGATAATTCAAAAAGATATATCATTTATATGTCTTAAAAAATAACGTAGATACTAGTTCTATTGAATTTTCTATAACATTACTGATCCTCATTCTCGGTACCTCCTCTTAAGCAAAGACATTTTCAAAAGTTGATTTAAAAGTTTATCAAACGAATAACCAGTGCTATTTTCAACAGGCTGTGGTAGTGTTGGCATACTCTCCCCTCGTGGTTGGAACCACGGAAGATTATTTAGAGATTTCAAATAGCTTGGTTGGATCGTACATTTACAAAGTTATATTGAAATGCTTGCCGGCTAAGCAGAAGGAGTTGGAAGCCTCTACTCCTCTGGGGACATGCGTACCTCTTCGGCTAAGGGTGCAGAATAAGATTGATGTAAAAACAGACTTTGCAACAACGGTAATTAAATACCAGTTTCAATTGGGTTTAACAGCCTGCTTTTTAGATGTTTGGGATTGCTTTTGTCGTGTAAAAATGTTAGACCGGCAGCTCGCGAAAGATTTTATCGATCCATCGTACCATGTATGCCTTTTAAGTTGTTGATTATACAGTGTTTTTTTAACTGTAACATCAGCTCATTTTCGAAGAAAAACATTTTGGCATTAAAATTGTTTTGGTCAAGTGTGAGTAGCGCTTTATAATGAATCAAGTTGGTAAAATTTTTTTTTGATGCCGATCGATGCCGTCCTTTGTAAGGATCATTTTATTGTATCGGATGAAAAAATTTAAACAGCGGAAGTTAGTCAAATTTGATAAAAAGTATTATCATACAACAGGACAAACAAAATTCCTTCTACAAAGATTTTATTAGATTCTAATTGCACATTAAAATTTGGGCTACTTATCAATCCCAACAAGACGCAGGTCATAATAATTGGTGGTAACAGACAGATTGTCAAGATTAATCATAACACTCTTCCTCCGGTTAAATATAATAAAATTCCACTGCAGTTCTGCAAGGAGGTTAAGAACTTGGGCCTATTCATTACTCATAATTTGTCATGGGACCATCATATTACCCAGATTAGTAGGAGGATGTATGGTACTATGCATACTCTGAAACGCTTAATAAATTTCTTGCCCCAATCTACGAGGACCACACTGGTTAATGCGTTACTCTTACCCATCCTAGATTATGCAGATGTATGTTATCCCGATGCTACGGAAGAGCAACTGAACCGGTTGGAGCGTCTGCAGAATCTCTGTATTCGCTATATCTATGGCCTACGAAAATATGACCATGTCTCGGTATTTCGTCAGCAGCTAAAATGGCTTGACATCAGAGCTCGTTGAGATGCCCACATGCTATCCCTTCTGTTTAGTATTCTTCGCAACCCACTATCTCCCAGCTACCTCAGAGAGCGATTTACGTTTGTATCAACTGAGGACAGAGCTGTGCGATCGTCTCGTCGTTTCCAATTGATTACTCCACAGCATAACACGGCTACTTACTCTGACTCTTACACCGTAACTGCTACTCGTCTCTGGAATAATATGCCACCAAATTATTTCGAGGCTACTTCAGTGGAAGCATTCAGATTGAAAATCTATAGGCACCTTCTCGGTCAAACCGACCAAAAATGAGCAACTTAATCGTTCCTTATCACTTCTTCTATTGTTATGTATGTATGTATTTTTATTTGATAATGGTATAGTTTAGTATATGATATAAAGTATTTAAGTAGTATGTACCTATGCTATTTTTATTAGTCCTGTGCAAATTTTTCTTTAGTTCCCTTTCCTGTGCACTACCTACACATCTTTATCTACAATACACAAAGGTTATCTGGAAGAGAATGCTCTTTAGCATTAAGTTCGCCTTTGTACTAGTTTTATAAGTGCTATAAAGTATTTTCAATCAATCAATTAAAGAAGTATTAATACTGTAGCGATTAAGAAGTATAGGAACTCCATGCTCTCATGAGCAATTCAAAAACATTTCGTATTTCAGAACAATTTTGAATTTAGAACATGGTTCTTGCACCTGTCGGACTTTTATATCAGTCATTGCATCATCTTATTTGTCTTATCATGCCATTATCAAATACGCAAAAAGTAGACTTAATTGAAGCATACATTATTAATATATACTATATAGTTTACAATAATATAATATGCATTTGTATTGTATATAATGATAAGAACAGAGAAAGAGCACGTTTTTTCGATTGTTAAATAAGAAATAGTACAATACGTGCGTAAAGATGTAAAGGGTGATATTTACCCGAGTCCAGATTATCGTTATACCATTCCCCCTCTAAAAAGCTTATTTTATTCACTGAAAACAGTGAAAAAAGCACTTTTACTTTGGTGAATTTAGAGCACACCAATATATTCGACCTCCATCAAGCATTTTTACTCGATACAAACTCCTTGTGCAAAAAACTCCTCGAGATTTGATAGGTCAACATTTTCGACAAGGAGTAGCGTTAGAATAAAAACTGTTTTGTGTTCTTTGCTAGCACTATTAGTAAATTGGCACTATTTGGAATACTGTAAGTTGTGCGAACACAACAATAAAACGGATTTATATCAAGGGCCATGAATCACTCGCGTCGCTTAGGATTCTAACACTTGAATCACTCGCTACGGTCGTAATTCAGTCGTTAGAATCCTTCACTTGCTCGTGATTCATCTATGGCTCTCGCTTTAAATCCGTCCTTTATTCAATAGTTACTATACAATTACGTACGTGTTTCGTACAAAATTTATCATCGCGAGTGGAAAGAGCGATATTACGCACTATCCGCAAGTGATGAAAAAATGTTTTATTTATGAATCATTCACTTGCCCGCTATTATTCTAATCGCATATGGCTATTGTCTACATCAGGGATGCACAGACTTATTAAGACTAGGGGCCACTCGGGCAAATTATGAACTGATGGCGGGCCGCCAGAAGTATAGGTAATTAAAGACAATAAAGAATTGATAATAATGTATTAAAATTGAAAAAGAATTTATTAATTTGAAGCGTGGCACTGCATAGTGCTTACAATCTTTTTTATATTTGGCTCAAATTTACTTGTAGCAACACGTAAAACTGCTTCCAAACTTTCGTTTGCAAGGCGGTTTCGATTTTTTGTTTTATTATTATTTAGTATTGAAAAGGTTTGTTCACATATATAGGTAGAACCAAATAAGCTGGCACATTTCAGAGCGTTTATGCGCAACTCTTTGTACGTATTTTTATCAATGCAGCGGTAAAAGTTCAGCAAGTCTCCTTCGTTGAATTTGTTGTATAAATCTTGGTCGTTTTGAATGTCGATAATTTCTAACTGCATTGACTCTGGCGCATTTTCAACTGAAATCGTGAAAGGATTGCTGAATATGTCCAACAGAGGTTTCACTTTTTTAAACTCCGAAAATCTGTCTTGAAAAGATTGAATCAAAATATCTAGCTTTTCTACATAACTGAAATTAATCGCAGTTTTATTGAATTTTTCAGCCATTTTCTTATAATTCGGAAAATGATTGTAATTTCCAGAATTCAATTGCGATCTGAAAAGTGTCAGCTTGCATTGAAAGGATGATACATTAGCGTAGAGCTGGGATATCAGTTGATTTTTGCGTTGAAGCCGTGTGTTCAAGACATTCAAATGATTTGTAATGTCAACTAAAAAAGCCAAATCACACAACCAATCAGGATTTTTAAGTTCCGGGACATCCGCCAGAAATAGTCCAATTTCTTCTATTAAATTTAGAAATCGTTCCAGTGTCAATCCACGACTTAGCCACCTTACTTCTGTATAATACAGTAAATCTCCATATTTGCTTTCGATGTCATCAAGGAATTGTTTGAATTGCCTGTGATTGAGTCCTCGTGATTTTATGAAATTTACAGTCGAAACTACCACTTTCATGACATTTTGAAATTCAATTTTTTTAGAACAGAGGGCTTCTTGGTGTATAATGCAGTGAAACTGCATGAGATCTTCAGCGTTTATGTTTTTTTCTTGTAGATGCTTTTTCAGCAAAGTAACTAGCCCAGAATTGACACCAATCATCGAAGGAGCACCTTCAGTCGCAACTCCCGATAATTTGATAAGTCCAAATCAGTTTTTGAACACTCATCCAAAAGTACATTGAGTATATCAACTCCTCTGGTTTGACCTTTCAATGAACACATTCCTAATAACTCTTCTAAGACTTCAAAATCTTGAGTAACACCTCGTATGAATATGAGAAGTTGAGCTGTGGAACTAATATCAGTGGATTCGTCGAGTGCTAATGAAAAAAATTCAATGATCTTAGTTTTTTCATTTAATTGTTCCGCAATATTACCTGACAAAGACATAATTCGTCTTTGCATAGTCACACGATTCAGTTGAATTTTCTCAAACTTTTTTGCTGCTTCTGGACACATTTTCTTAGCGGCAATTTCTATGCATTCTTTTACAAAATCCCCATCATTGAAGGGGCGACTTCGCTTTGCTATCATCCGAGAAATTTCATAACTAACTTCTGTAGCTGTTTCTGAATCTTGAATGGGTTTTGTAAACATAGCTTGCTGACCAGTAAGCTCCCGTTTTAAAGACAACATTTTTTCTTTCTTAATTCGCCTGTAAACTTGGTAAAAGTAGGATGCTGCGTTTCATAGTGCCTTTTTACATTATATTCCTTTGCAATCGCAACAGAATTTTTGCAAATTAAACAAACGACTTTGTTATGCGACCAAACAAAAAAGTATTTCTCAGACCAAATTTCTTGAAACTGCCGATTTTCATCTTTAACCTTACGTTTTTTACTAGGCCCTGGCTTGTCCATGTTGCGTTCTAATCCTGGCTATGATTAACACAGCATCTAAAAACAATTACAGTACCTACTTAAATTACCCATCCTTTTTTAAATTACCAAAAATAATTGATTAAATATGTAGGGAAACACTTATTAATAACAGAGTTTTACTTACGATTTCACAACACAATTAATAATTATACACGGCACTTGACGGGAAATCTACGCTGAATGTGGATCAAAATATATGACACCGGCTAGTCGAGTTAATTAAAATCTACACTAGAACTATTGACACTTCACTCAAATTAAAACCGAACTGTCGGTCGCTGCGGTTACCGTGGCTTTTATACCGCGCGTATAGAGTCGAAAACTGTCTGGAGAAATCTCGAAACCGACTCTGGAAGCTTCGTGTATCTACCTACGCGAGCAATCGGGAATTCGGGACTATTGCTATCTCGCTTGCTCTAACAATATAACCCGTGGATAAGCCGCCACCGCGCTGCCGTCGTCGCCGCGCCGGCGCCGCCGGCCGCGGCGCTTCCTCAAGAAAACGAATTTAACCGAGATCGGCACGAACATTACCGACCGCTGTTACCGACGCATGCACGGCGCACCGATAAGCGCACTTAAGAGCGCGCGCGCGAGATTCAAACTACTTTTCGAACATATTTTATTTGATTTTATCTGGAATAGAATTCAATATTTTTGAATGTATGAAAGTATTATTTTTGCTGTCGGCGGGCCACCAGTATTCGACCGGCGGGCCGCATGCGGCCCGCGGGCCGTGGTCTGTGCATCTCTGGTCTACATGAACCCTTAAGCCCGTCAGCCTTCATAAAATTTGCCTGAATACCCTAATATTGCAGAGAAATTGCAAAGGGCATACTTTATATTCATACGATTGTGAAATTTTTTTAAAAAAATTCGAGTGCATCTCGTTTTCTAAAAAAATGTGGCTTCGCATTTTTGCCCAGCACAATTTGTATGCCCTTTTGAATTTTATAAGAAGTATATATTTCCAAAGTTAAATTCAATAGGACATACATGTTTCGATGGATATGAAACAAACTAATTTTTTTTCAGTATTTACAACGTATGCCTTTGGATAAGGTCTCGAAAATAAGTACGCCGTTAAAATATATAACACATAAAAATCAGAAATAACCAACGGTACAAACACATACATGGTTCAATTGATTTAAAAATAAATTTTATTGTACAAACGCAAAAGTTAAAAAAAAAAATATCGGCCCAAGTTTAAACGTATGTCGAGTAGTTACAAATTATTTTCACAATTAATATATACATTTAATAAACAAGGCATACGTGATACGATTGGCAAAAATTGTTACTTTTTTTTGCAAATGTGATGATTGAGTTCAGCCACAGGGATCCGACCTACACGTATGCTAATGCTGGTCCACTATATTTATTAATAAAATATTATAATAGCATGAATGACATATGTGATGCGATTGATTAAAAATTAAAAAATTTTTTGCGATTTCACATGGCATTGTACGCTACATGTGCCGCTCTTACGATCTCGCTTAAATCCATTTTTTAGTTAAACCTACTATATAATCAACAACTTAAAAGGCATACATGGTACGATTGATCGATAAAATCTGTCGCGAGCTGCCGGTCTATGTGTGATAATCAAACGTTCTTCGCATAGTGCGTATTGCATTGTTGTTAGATGACACAAGCTTTTGGCGTGCCGTCAAACTCATAATTTTCCGATAACACTCAGGTATTGCTTTCTTATAACTCCCCATGTCACCGGTGACGCGACGACGCCATCACTGGCGAGCAGAAAACGGGAATCCATATTATTTTTAACCAACTTCAAAAAAGGAGGAGGTTCTCAATTCGACTGTATTTTTTTTGTTTGTTACCTCAGAACTTTCGACTGGGTGAACAGATTTTGATGATTTTTATTTGAAAGCTGGTGTCTTCCTGTGTGGTCCATTTCCATTTGGTCCAGTTTTGACAATGGCATCCAGTTTTATGTTATGTTTTTTAACTCCGTTATATATCAACCGATTTGGAAAATTCGTTTTTTTATTTGAAAGGATATGCTTTTAGTGTAATCCCATGGAAACTTCATCAAAATTGGTAGGGTAGTTTGGTTTTTACTGTTATCTGAATTCAGTTATATTTTTTTTTAAAGTTAAGTACTTGTTAGAGTGCGTAATTCCCACTGCAGGGCATTATGTAACACAAGTTATGTTATTTTTCACTTTAACACTTCAGCAAGGGAAAGTTGTGTTACACAACTTGCTGAAGTGGTCGCGTCATGTGCGCCGGCAGAAATAATTTCCAGGTGGTGCAGATTTTAGTTTTCTTTCAATCTTTGCCGTATATGATTGTTAATAAAAAGAGGAAATTTTAGTCTGAATGTTCGAGACATGTACAAATTTCTGACTATTCATTATGAATTTATTATATAGGTACCCAGTCGTCACGGCTCACACCTATTTGTTCACGACGATCGAAATTTAAAAATTCGAAATTGGTGGGCCAGGAGTTCCGGGATCGATATTAATCGATTTCCATTACTTCTCCGAACGCACCCTTTAAAGTACCGCTACTCCACACCAGATGGCACCAGCATAAATGGGATGAACTTAACAGAGAAAGCGCAATACAGTTTCTAAGCAGTGCGAAAGAGACCGACTCTTGTCAAAGTCAATCGCGAATGAACTAGAAAGATCATAAATGTGAAAGAGACGTAGATTATAGATGACAGGGACAGAGCTACGATCGAGAACGTTTGGGAATCTGGAACCTTCCTTACATTTTGATATATAAGGGGGCTAGGTCGCGTTCCGAGTCAGTCAGTTTTCGATTGAAGTTCGAACAGTTCGTTCCGAGTGGTCAAATCGCGAGTAGTAATAGTTCCCGTCATAATCGTTTCCATAGATTAGTGTTTTTATAGTGTTGCCGTATTTTAATTTCGAAAATATATAGATAATTCATACAGTCCAATAGTTCAAGAATGGTTGCTTGATTACATGTGCAAGAGCGAGCTAATTAGTCAGTGTCCATGCGCGCCGTAATTAATTAATCAGTTCATGCAAGCAGTGACAAGTGAGCTAACGTGTGTTTCTTTTCTTTATAATTTTAAATATGAGTGACATAAGGCGATTTTTGTGCAAGAGAAAAAAGATTGAAAATGAACAGTTTAATGCTAAAGATGGTCCAAGTACTTCGGCACAGCAAAGTACTAGTAAAACTGAATTAACAACACAACAAACTTCAGTTAATATTTATGATGTGGATTTATATCTGGATTCTAACGTACCTATCAGTGATGAAATACGGTTTAAAGTGCTCGAAACACGGTGGAAACCTCCGCAAGATTATGATTTCAAGCAGGACATCGATCATAAAAACCAAACACAACAACGTGCATTTCGCCACGAGTGGCTCACAGCATACCCTTGGTTAGCCTATTCTGCTCAGGCTAAAGGACCACTTTGCCGTACATGTGTATTATTTCCCGCACAAATTCATCGAGGCAGTACTCAGGGGCCATTTATCGTTCGGCCATGCAAAAAATATCAAAAATTTCACGAGTGTGCGAAATCTCATGCAAATAGCCAGTAGCATCGTGAATCGGTTATACGTTCTAAAAATTTTCTGGAAATCATGCAACAAAGACAAAAACAGACGTTTATGAACAGATAGATACTGAATATCACAGGGAAATTTCAGAAAACAGAAAAAAACTTCAACCCATTATATCTTCGGTCTTATTTTGTGCTACGCATGATTTACCCCTTCGAGGAAAAACAGAAGATGGGTCAATTTTCAAAGACTTACTACATTTCCGAGTTGAGGCAGGAGATACGGTTTTAAAAGACCACTTTGCAACTGGTTCGAAAAATGCCCTCTATGTATCCCATCAAATACAAAACGAAATTATTGAAACCTGTGCTGATGTTCTTCGTGAAACCATTACTGATGAACCAAAAGAAGCGGCATTTTTCAGTCTTGGTTGACGAGACAGCGGATATAAGCGAGACTGAACAGCTTTCAATGGACATAAGATACGTCAAGTTTGACCAAACGAAACACAGTTACGTAATACTTGAAGAATTTTTGGGATACAAACCACTTCAAAAATTAGATGCTGCATCGATTTCTGAAGTTATAATATCTTTTTTGACATCATGTGGTTTAGATCTCAACAAAATGGTTGGGCAAGGGTATGATGGTTGCTCCACGATGGCTGGACATGTTGGTGGAGTTCAGAAAATAATTAATGATAAATATCCCAAAGCAAAGTATTTCCACTGTGCTAGTCACATATTAAATCTTGTTGTCAATGATTTAAATAATTTGAATGAAATAAGAAATACTGCTGGAATGATTAAGGAAACTATAACTTTTTTTAGAGAAAGCATTTTACGGCGAAAAAAAATTCCAAATATTCCCTTGTTTTGCGAAACCAGATGGTCTGCAAAGTACAAAAGTATTCGAATTTTCGCTCAAAATTTCACCAAAATTGTAGAAGCATTACAAAACCTCTCAGAAGATCAAGCCACTAATTCTAAGACAAAGGTTAGAGCTTACCAACTGCGCACTGCTTTGACCACCACAAATTTTATTGTGGCATTGCATATTATTGCTACTTACTCGGCAAAGCTTGAGCCTGTCTGCAACCAGCTTCAACAAGTGGATATTGACATTAATTCAGTGAATGACCACATTTGCAAACTAACTAAAATAATAGAGGGTCACAGACAAAACACATCGCAGGAATTTACTGCTATATTTGGAGAAACTAAACAAAGTTGCGAAGACCTTAATATTGAGATTAAATGCCAACGAGTTACGAAACGACAGGCTCATCGATCCAACCACCCATCCGAAAACGTTGAAGAATTTTACAGAAGAGCTTTATACATCCCATACCTTGATTCGATAATTTCTTCTTTAAAGACAGATTTTCTGAAACACATAAAATATCATTTTCTCTGTTACAACTACACCCAAAAATAATTAAAAGCCTCAGTAAAGAAGAATTTCTTAGAGCTGCAAAAGACATTGAAAATTTGTATGGCGATCTTTTCACGACTTGGTTTGAAATGTGGAAATATCCACAGCCAGCGGCAAATGATATCAGTTGATCAAAATGAAAAACATCTTATAGACTACATCGACGAGGCAAAAGATTTCTTTCCTTCAGTAGCAGAAGCGATCAAGATTGGCCTTAGTCTACCCGTCACAACGTGCACAATAGAAAGATCTTTTAGCACACTGAGAAGAGTTAAAACTTGGAATAGGTCCACAACAGGGGACGAGCGACTGTCTGGATTATGCTTGTTAAGTGTCCACCGAGGCAAGATAACCAAGGACAATAAAGATAACTTTATAGAAAACGTCATTAATAATTTCGGTCAAAAACCCCGCCGGCTGCAGTTGCTTTTTAAATGAGAATTGTGTAATTACTGCCTACTAATTATTGTGAATAAAAAAATGATTTCCAACAGACGGCTTTTTATTTCAATAATTCCTGTTGATCCCGAGATTCCCAAGGGGTGCAAGTGCACCCCCTGGCACCCCCCTGCCGGCGCCCATGGGTCGCGTTGAAGGTGGTGACAACGGGAAATGATCTTGAGTGCTAAGTACTTGATCTAGCACGATCATTTCCCATTCATCTAATGCCAAGGCCCGAGTGCCCACTTGAGTCGAGCGTTCAAACACAGACATAGAATTGTCCTGAGTGAAGACTGAAACGTTTTCATGTCGTACGCCCGGCACGCTGCCTGCACGTCGCCATCCCGCTCAACCACTCATATACTAAGACCTTGTCCAGAAGGGGCGAATTAGCCACGAATCAATAGGTACGCGCGTTGGCGAGATACTTGGCGCCAATACACTGCGTTCACAAGCATCGCGCGAATTCGCCAGACTCGACTCGCACGTTATACGCGCGAGTCGAGATAGTCGCCTTGTTGGGTCCAGATTACGCGCGAACTTCAGAGCGAGTGCACGTATCAAGAGAAATGGAGCGCCAAAAGTTTGATACTGAATTGTTTAATGCTCGCGCGTTGGTACGCTCCTTCTGGACGCAACGGTGGCGCGTAATACGCGCGAGAGAATCGCGGCGAATTCGCCCTTTCTGGACAAGCTGAAACGCTACAACCGTCATCGTCCCGGTCCCTGGTGTACGCGCTCTCTTTATTTTACATACGTTTAATTTGGTCGGTCGAGTTCGGCCGTCCGAAGACAACTGTCCATGTACCGAACGACATTTATGTATGTTTGCAGATTACTCATTCGTCAATACAAGCAGATGGAGAATATACACTAGGGCCGTTCGAAAAAGGAAAGTTTTTAGTTTATTTCGAACCTACTGAACTCGGTGTGCAGAACTGCAAGATCTCTTTTAATTCAATGATCGCTGGCGAATTTGTGTATGTAACTATGTCTCACTCAGTAAAATCACTTTAGTAAATAGCAAGTGCGGTATGATCAGTGCCGGATTAACCACGTAGCAAGAGTAGCAATTGCTACAGGCCCCGCGCAAAAAGGGGGCCAGCGTATCCAACCCCGTAACTTTTATACTTAAAAACCCATAGCAGATCAAGGGCCTTCGAAAGAATTTGCTACGGGCCCCGCACAAAAAAGGGCCCCTCGTATCCAACCCCACCACTTTATACATAAAAACCCATAGCAGATTAAGGGCCCCTCGATAGAATTTGCTACAGGCCCCGCGCAAAACGGGCCCCCCAAACCGCCACTTTATACTTAAGAACCTATAGCAGATCAAGGGCCCCTCGATAGAATTTGCTACTAGCCCCGTGCAAAATGGGGCCCCAAACCACCACTTTATACTTAAGAACCCATAGAAGATCAAGGGCCCCTCGATAGAATTTGCTACTGGCTCCGCGCTAAATGTGGCCCCCTAACCGCCACTTTATACATAAGAACCCATAGCAGATCAAGGGCCCCTCGATACAATTTGCTACGGGTCGCCGCGCTTTCTTAATCCGGCACTGGGTATGACAAACACGTTTTCTTTTATTTCAGATTTAATTTAAAAGGTACAGGCACAGAGCCTAAGCCGCAAGGACCTTACGAAATAAAAGCAGGCGGAAGCGCAACGATCAAATTCAAAAATGTGTTTGATGACACCAGAATGTTCAAAATATATGTAGACAAAGAAGAATTTTACATAAAAACATTATACGAGTCAATAAAACCAAAGAAGGTAAGAACTTTAATATAAATTTTAGAATTCATATTATACTAGTATCTTGTTGAATATTGAACTAAATTAAACATTATTTATAGGATTTGAAAATAGCTGTGTACCTAAGTGAGATGCCTATATCAGGATGGGATGAAATGCCAACTGGTACCCTGACCATTGAAAATTGTGAACCAGCTGAGCCCAAAGTTCACTGGACTTATTTTCTCCAGGGCATTTAAAATTTGAAAGTATTTATAATTGGTGTTACTTATATTTGTGGTAATTAAATAGTCTGTATTCAATAAGTTAGTGTTTATCTTATTTTTATTGAGGTAGAGTTTTGTTTTTGCAGAACAAAACAGGTTATAGTACAATTCTGATAAATTTGTTAACGTAAATGGAAAGAATCATTCCAAAAGTTAGGGTTAGTGTCCTAGAAACGATTTTTTGTAGCCAAAACTCCAATTAGATCCTGATTTTTACTAATGAAATTTGCTAATTAATGCTCTGCCCGAAGACATAAGACGGTGATCCTCCTTACACACCTTTAAGTTGAAGGTGAAACAAAGTATTTTGTAAATGTATCCTCCAAAGTACACCGCACTCCGTATCTTTTTTTTTTCGTAAATTTCACTCCACCCGAAGGTTGCCTGGAAGAGATCGCTTTCAGCGATAAGGCCGCCCATTGTATTGCCTTATTCATTCTAGCCTAGTACTTATTTTTGTATTATTTCCGTTTGTGTGGTAATTCAATAAAGAGTTATCTATGCCTGAGCTAATTATATCAGGTAGATATCTACGAAATAAAGTTAAAAATTATATTACTTTATTTCAAATATCTAGATACCAACTAGTTTTACACAAACCAAATGGTTGCGTGTAAGTGTCCGTTCACACGGACCAGCTCGGAGAGGAGAGTACATTTATATCGCGTTTTTTTCAAAATAAAAATGTACTCTCCTGTCAGAGCCGGTCTGTGTGTACGGACACTTAGACCTACGCAATCAATGGCACCTATCCTGGGTAATATACACAATTTGCTTTGGTATGGTATAAGTAAAATAGGATATAAGCAAGACAATGAGATAATATGAAACAGTGAAATATGAAATACTTGCTGTTGCCCGCGACTTCGTACGTGTTACACTATTAAATGTGTAGGTAACCTAGAAATAAAGATAAAATCGTGTAACGTGTAAAATATGTGTAAAGTGGTAACGAAGGCCAAAATAATTGTTCTATAGAAATTTGACACCCCATTTTTATTCTATGGGACCTGATTTATGGGATACAAAGTAGCCTATGTGTTAATCTACGTACATACCAAATTTCATCATAATCGGTTCAGCCGTTACGACGTGATTGAGTAACAAACAAACCAACAAATAAATAAACAAACATCCAAACTTTCGCATTTATAATATTAGTGTGTATGGCAATTCAATAAAAGGCCGATGCGAGCGCCTAACCTTGGTTTACTCCGTCTTGCAACTCTGCAATTCCCCTATCCATAGGCTGCTTTGGTTGATGATGTATGCCGTCTTCTTGAGGGATGCAACACGCGCGAAAACTACCCCTTAGCCACCGGCCAAAAAAAACAACCAGCCTTGTTTCTTGCCTTTCTTTCCTGGCTTGGTCGCGAAGGAACAGGCAGTAAAATTGACGTTTCAAAGTGATCCTTGTGATTTTAATGAATACAATATTATGACTGACTTTGGCCGACGCTGCACACTATTTGATATTTGGTAGGTAATTGCACTGAGAGAGACGCGTGAGAGGACTGCTCGGCCCGTTGAGACGCATCGACAGTCACCTTGGTATGTCACTTCGCTCAGCCAATGAGGGTAGGTATATCAAGAAAAATGAGGGTTGATGTACCCTCCAAATTGTGTGATCTATTACTAATCAATTCCGATACGGAACAGTGTGAATTAAGGAAATAAAAACTAGAATATTCGGAATGGACACAGTTGTGTCCACATGTGTTTATTCAAGTCTCACTTGAAATCTACCAATTTGATTGGACAGAAAAGTTCACATAGTGGCTTTGCTGGCTGTAAGCAAACTGAATTAAAAAATGAGTCACATTATCTAGCAATACCTATTACATTAGGTGCTTTGAATAATCATTTTAATAGAATCTCACAATTAACCGATGATTTAATGGAAACAACGTGTACTATTTATGGCGGTGATTGTTATTATCAGTGATCGGAGTAGGTAGAGCTGTTTAGGTTCATTGACCGCAAACATTGATGTTAATATGGATATTCCATTAGATTCCGACTTATCCTCCGGAATTGCTTGAAGCTGCATCGTATTATAGAATATATTATGAAGAAATAATGAATGTTGTTTCTCGATTAAACAGCTTTGAATCAATGGCAATACGAAATGCGAAAAATATTCTAGAAAAAGAGAATCTACGGAATCAATTAGTGTATATAAAAAAATCATTATACGATTATTTAACTGTCTTTAAAAGAGTTGCAGAAACGAAATTTAACATTAAGCAACTCATTTTTGGTTTTTGATCAAGTCAGAGCTGCTTTAAATGAGTGTGATTCTGATAGAATAAAAATAAAAACTGAAAAAGGTTTGGATAGGAATCCTGACATTGATATCCTCAGAGGATTTGAAGAAAAATTGACAAAAATGAAGTAAATGATGAAATTTTGTCATATAAATTTGTTCCACTAACATCCACAGATGTCGAACGCTCCTTTTCTACATATGTGCAAGATGTAAAATGAAAAAGACTAAAATTAGAAAATTTAGAAAAAATAATGGTAATATATTTTAACTTAGGTCACTTAGGTACTCAGTCTTCTACTGAAGCTGAAGACGAACTAGACCAAGAAATAGATAATTTCTTGGTCTAGTTCGTCTTGAGCTTCAGTCACAGATGTCGAACGCTTCATTTCTACATATAAATGGGTGTTAGATGTAAAAAGAAAAGGAGCGTTCGACATCTGTGGATGTTAGTGGAACAAATTTGTAGACAAAATTTCATCATTTACTTCATTTTTTGACAATTTTTCTTCAAATTCTCCAAGAAAGACATTTTTTGTTTGAATAAGTAAATTATTGTTTAACGTGTTGATCAATTTAATCAGGATTTTATTGTAAATACATATAGCTTGTTCTGTTTGTATATTTTAATTTTTTGAGGAACAAATAATTTGTATGGTAATATGTTCTTGTACAACTTCAGAATGATAATGTTAAATGATTTTTGAGTCTTGTATGAATATAAGAAATTGTTACATAAAAAAATATATGTGGTTTAATGAATCAAGTTTCTATCTATTTAGTATACTATCCTTAAACCCGTCCTTATACTTGCCCGTTGGAGAGGAAGTGTATTCTTTCATTACTTCTTAAGGCGTAATTAGCTTTTTATTATTTTTCTACTTAAAAAGTAAATCCCGGGATTTTGGGAATATCCATATTATTCTTACATATGGCAAGTACACAAAATAGCTCTACCTAGTCCGATCACTGGTTATTATATAAGTAATAATGTTACCAATCACTAGCACTAAACTCCTGCACTATATCTCCGGAGTCAGCTGCGTCTAAGTTCTTATCTACCGTATGTCTGTTCTTCTTTTGTGTTTGTTTCTTCTTTATCTTATTCTGCACGATGTCTTCCGAATCAGCTGCATCTAAATTATCATCTTCCGGCTGTTTCTTCTCTTTTCGTGTTTGTTTTTTCTTCTTTTGTGTTTGTTTTTTCTCTTTCCCAGTATCCGCATCTTCTTTAAAGTGATCGATTTCATCTTCGCTGTCGGATGGGAATAACATCATGGGAGCGTCTTTGTCTACTTTGACAGGCTCCTTTGCGTCTTCAGATATCTTTGGTCGTTTGATCAGGGGCATCACTCCCGCGAGCTCATCGTTTTTGGTGACGTTCTTGCGTTTTTGTATTTTGTTTAGTTTGTTCCAGTTTTCATAAAAGGTAGTTAGAGGCGTACCTTTGGCCCTTATTTGTTCTTCCCAAGCATTGATAGCGTTACAGTCGATTAAGGAATGTTTATAGAAACACCTCGCGTTACGAATAAACTCTCCACTTTCTTCAATTTTGTCAAGAAGTTGTTTCATTTTTTTCGTATAGTTTGCCACCGTCAATTTTCTCACCAAGTATTTAAGCTGAAAATGTTTGTAACTATTTAAATGTGCAAAGTATTATTTAAGTTATTATGTTAGTCGCGTATCCCTGAAGTCTGATTAGGTAGGAGTAGACTTATTATGAAGCCGTGGTAACACTCAAAGTTAGTTTTTGTGCTTTATTTTTCATAGACACCTTTATTCGAATTAAATGGAAGTATTAGTGTAGGTAATTAGTATGGTAAGCAATTTGGTAATTTTGATTACCTGCAACTATAAAATTCTTTAAATCTTAGATTTCATCAAAAACTTATTTTAGCTTATCATCGCTTTTAAAAATCATAAATTTCGAGGCAGCGAAAAATAACTCTACAATTACGCGTGCGTTGTCTTATTTCAAGTTAGTCAAATAAATTCGAAATAGTACATTCAGAGTTAGCCGTGTGGTCCCGGCGTAATAACAGGGCCACCCCGTCTCATCCCGCGGGAGCCGTGTGAACCGGCAAAGGGAGTTGTTCCAGGGAATGGGCAGCAGCATTCTTCTGTGTACTAATCACCAATCACTGCGATCACCAAGCCGCCTGCCTAGCGTGGTGATTATGGCAAAACCCCCCCTATGACAGACACAACATACAAACGGCCCCCAGTCCCCGGCGGCTCCGTCATCCCTGGAAGTGGTAGCAACCAAGGCAGTGGCGGAGCAGGGGATGCTAAGAATCCCCGGCAGCGTTCCAGCTACCACCACCGACGACTGGACCTGGCAACGTACAACACACGAACGCTCAGGGCTGACGAGAAGATTGTCGAGCTGGAAGAAGAACTGAGCAAGCTACGTTGGGACATCCTAGGATTGTCGGAAGTCCGAAGACAGGGTCAGGACACGATGATCCTTAACTCCGGTAACTTGCTCTTCTACCGGGAGGGAGATCAACTATCCCAGGGTGGTGTCGGGTTTCTCGTCCGCAAGTCCCTCGTTAACAACGTGACAAAAGTCGACAGTGTGTAGAACAGGGTAGAATACCTTATACTCAGAATTACCGAAAGGTATTCGTTGAAGGTCATAAAGGTATATGCGCCGACCTCGACACACCCAGACGATGAAGTGGAAGCCATGTATGAGGAGATCTCCGAGGCCATACATACTTCCAAGACTCATTTCACGGTTGTAATGGAGGACTTCAACGCAAAGCTAGGCACAAGGAAAGATGATGAGCTGAGAGTGGGGCCATTTGGATTCGGGCGGCGGCCAGAGACTGGCCGACTTCATGGAGGAGGGCCTCTTCATGATGAACTCTTTCTATGAGAAGCGGCCAGCCAGAAAGTGGACGTGGATAAGCCCCGACGGTTTCACTAGAAATGAGATAGACTTCATTATGACGACCAAGAAGCAAATATTTGATGATGTCTCCGTGATCAGCAGGGTGAAAACCGGGAGCGATCACCGCATTGTTAGAGGCACATTGAATATCGATGTTAAGCTTGAAAGGGCACGTCTGATGAAGTCTGCGCTCCGTCCAAATCCTGCCCAAATCCAAAACACCGAGAGCTTTCAGCTAGAAATGCACAATCGTTTCCAGTGCCTAGCCAGCTGCAATGATATTGACGAGATAAACAACGGGTTGGTGGAAACTGTCCAAGCGGTGGGATCTAAGTTCTTTAAGGCCCCCCGCCGAACTAAGCACCAGAAACTTTCAGATGAAACCATTAAGCTAATGGAGGACCGGGATGAAATGAGATTGCAGTCTTCAGCTGATATGTCGGCCTACGGCGTGCTTAATAGACGAATCTCGAAATCTATGCGACACGATCTGCGTACCTTTAATACATCTCGTATTAACGTCGCAATAGAAAGGAACAAAGGTTCAAAAGTGTTTGCAAAGCATTCGTCTATAGGGCAAAGCCAAATGACTAAGATGAAGACCGACAGCGGCACTATCATTTCGTCGAAACCCGAGATTCTGAGAGAGGTCGAAAAGTTCTATGGACAGATGTACACCTCAACACAAAACCCCGTTGGTCAGTTGGCTCAGGACACCAGAGCCAAACTAACCCGACACTATACCGAAGACATCCCGGACATCAGCCTGTACGAGATTATGATCGCTCTGAAACAGCTTAAAAACAACAAGGCACCAGGTGAGGATGGAGTTACGACAGAACTTCTGAGAGTGGTTGAAAAACCGGTACTTCAAGTCATTCAGAAGTTATTTAACTCCGTCGTCCTTGAAGGAACCACGCCAAAAGCGTGGGATAAGAGCGTGGTGGTGCTTTTCTTTAAAAAAGGTGATAACACCTTATTAAAGAACTACAGGCCCATCTCGCTCTTGAGCCACGTTTACAAGCTGTTTTCGAGAGTGATTACGAACCGTCTCGCACGCAGGTTCGATAACTTCCAGCCTCCCGAACAACCCGGTTTCCGAAAAGGCTTTAGTACCATAGACCACATCCACACGCTACGCCAGATTATACTGAGGACCGAGGAGTATAATCGGCCGTTATGTCTAGCGTTTGTGGATTATGAAAAAGCATTCGATTCAATCGAGACCTGGGCGGTACTGCAGTCTCTTCAGCGATGCCAAATCGACTATAGGCATATCGAAGTGTTGAAGTGTTTGTATAGTAACGCCACTATGTCAGTCCGTCGACAGGACCAGAGTACGGAACCAATCCAATTGCAGAGAGGCGTGACAGGGAGACGTAATTTCTCCAAAACTGTTCACGAACGCATTGGAGGACGTTTTCAAACTCTTGGTCTGGGACAGACTTGGCATCAATATCAATGGCGAATACATCACTCACCTTCGTTTTGCCGATGATATAGTCATTATGGCCGAATCGCTCGAGGAACTCAGTAGGGTCTCCCAAGAGGTGGGTCTTAAAATGAACATGGATAAGACGAAAATCATGTCAAATATCCATGTTGCACCCGTACCGGTAGTTGTTGGGGGCGATACTCTTGAAGTTGTCGACGAATATGTATACCTAGGACAAACTGCCCAATTAGGTAAGTCCAACTTCGACAAAGAGGTCGCACGAAGAATCCAACTCGGCTGGGCAGCGTTCGGGAAACTTCGCGATATCTTCTCGTCCAAAATTTCCTAGAGCCTGAAGACTAAAGTCTTCAACCAGTGTGTGTTGCCAGTGATGACCTATGGCACTGAAACGTGGTCCTTTACTCATGGCCTCATGACCAAGCTCAAGGTCACTCAACGAGCTATGGAGAGGGCTATGCTCGGGGTTTCTTTGCGTGACAACATCCGCAATGAGGAAATCCGCAGAAGAACTAAAGTTGCCGACATAGCTCTCAAAATTAGCAAGTTGAAGTGGCAATGGGCAGGCCACATTGCTCGTAGAACCGATAACCGTTGGGGAAGAAAGGTTCTCGAGTGGAGACCACGGACTGGAAGACGCAGCGTAGGCCGGCCCCCCACATGGTGGACCGACGATCTAGTAAGAATCGCGGGGATCCGTTGGGCGCAAACGGCTACCAACCGCTCGTTGTGGCGATCTAAGGGGGAGGCCTATGTTCAGCAGTGGACGTCTGCCGGCTGATGATGATGATGATTCAGAGTTAGGGGCCGTTCAAGTATTACGTAAGCAGATTTATTACAATTATTTACTCCCCCCCCCCCCTCTTGTCAGCAAAAGTAAGCAACGCTCTTTACCCCCCCCCCCCCCATGCTTACGCAACCATTGGTATATGCATTTTTTTAGCATATACCAAGCAGCAGTTATAATTCTAGAAATAAGAAAATAAGCTTAGGATAGAGGACTTCAACGCACCTAATATTAATCTAAACAAACTTTATTGACACGGTATTCAACATAAGAGTAAGAAACAAATATTATAATCTCAAGTAATATTACGAACAATATTACTGCTGACGTAATCACCATCTAGACCCCCCCCCCCCCCCCCCATGCTATCAAATGCTTACGTAATACTCGAACGGGGATTAGGTATCTCCTTTTAAGCAAATATATTCTTGTATTAGAAGATACCACTCTTCTATAGTCATGGCAGTAACACTACACAGAAAGCTAATACTATTGCTAAGTGTTAAGCCTCGTCACTCGTCTCGCTTGCGAGTTGCGAACGCGAGTGTATAAACGCCGTTGTAACTAGGTTGTAGCTACTGCTGATTCAAGTAATTAAAATAAATATAGGTACCTGCATAATAAGCACCACGAAGAGCTCCGGGAAGGACATTGAATGCGAACAGCGCGCCGCGTGCTCCAGCAGCAGCGCGTACAGGCGCTCCACGACCGCGTCCTTGTATCCGTTCTCGCTCATCTGAGACTTGCTCATGCGGATGATGCACGAGAGGTCGAGAGGCTTCATTGACGCCTTCTTCGTTTTTTTATTGAAGTCGAATTTAGTTATCACCTGGAACGATCAACAAACCCGATGTAGTAAAGATTTTACACTAGTTTATCAACTCTTTGCAACTTTTCTTATAATTTATTAATGTTCTAGGTTAATTTTAAATTTTTTTTTCATTCTTTTTTCAATTTCACGATGAAATCAGGCCACGTCATTGGCGTTTGAAAAACAAGTACAAAACAAAAAAATTTAAAATATTCGACCCCTTTTTCACGTGGGGGGGGGGGGGGGGGGGTTAAAAGCTGACATAGCTAAAAACCACCCCAGTTAAACTAGCTTTTTATTTTAAAAACCGCGCCCTAATCTTTATGGGAACTACGCGTTTGATGTCTATTATTATTAGTAATAGACAGGCAGCTCTTAGAGCTGATGTGTGTTTATCTTATTTATTGTCAGTACGCTTAAAATATTTGTACAGTCTGTTTTTGAAAGCGTTCACTGAAGGGACACTAATCACTGACACTGGTAACCGATTCCAAGTGTCCACTACGCGAATGAAACTTGTCAAACTATGTCAAAATTATAACACTCATTTTTTTGCATCGGGGGTAAATGAACGTTGGCAAAAAAATTACTATGGTTTATTGATATATAATCTTTGCGCTAAGCCCCCCGATCTTCTAGTATTAAATAGTTACTTACATCCAAAAAGAACGGCAATACGGGTATGAATATTCGACCCTCATTGGCCATGTTCATTAGCAATTCAATGCAGAAGAATCTCACAGGGTAGTATTGTGGAGTCGGCATTATCTTTATCGTGTTGGAAATGATCATCGACATCGGGAAGGCGAGCGATGCGATATTCGCGTTGTGTACATTGTGTTGTATTAACTCAGCCCACAGACGCAACGAGTTCAAGTACTGCCAATTGTACACAGCCAGCCTGTGCTCCAACTTCGGCACAACAATTGCATTTCTCAAGTGAATACCCAACTGTCTCACGTAAAGAAACACGTGCGGGTATGAAACATTCAAATCCAGTGCAAACATTTCCACCAGAGACCGCCTCATGAAGTGTATTCCTGGCCATGTGGTCGGACTGACGAACTTGCAATTCTTCACGTACGTCATAAACATAGCTTTGAGCACGAGCTCGAGTAGAACCGGCTGTTGGTTCCGTGTGATGCGCAGGATGCACATGAACGCAAGCACTCTGACAGTCTCTTCTCCTGCGCTCCACAGAGTGAGGAGCTTTTTGATCGATCGTTTCGCTATTCTTGTAAAGCAAGCGACATATTTCGACATTTGGTGGAGATGCTTCAACATTATAATCAAGATGTTGTCGGATGTGACCGCCGACAGAAGCTTCAGTAAGTCAGTGAGGTACTGAACCAGAATTCCCTTAATTTTGACAAAGTGTTTGCACTTTTGAGGATCTTTCCCTGATTGTTCAATTCCCAGGTACTTCTTGATAGCATTTGGTAAGTTCATGACGCACATATTGAGTATGGCGTTGAAAACGGATGATCCTGGAAAAAAAAGAAAATAAGCTGCAAACTTGGTTCTGATGCGCTTATTGGGAGATCATGTACAATGCAGATTGATCATGATGATGCAATTAACTTAATATTTTATTCTGAGATGGCAGAGGGTAAGCGTAAGCACGGTGGTCAACATCTGCGTTTTAAGGACGTGTTCAAAAGACATCTAAATGCCTGCGATATTGACCCTGCAAGTTGGGAGGAGCTCGCTTCACACAGCTCGTCCTGGCGCTCTACCATCTATAATAACATTAAAACTTTCGAAGAAAACCGACTTGATACACTCGATATAAAGCGCCAGATACGTAATGAAAGGCCTAAGCCCTCTTATACTTACACTTATAACGCAGCAGGCCAACTCTATTGTGACACCTGTGATAGGATTTTTAAAACTAAGTTTGGTCTAGCAAGCCATATTAGGGCTCACGCTAGAATTTAAATATAAACGCAGTATAATTAAAATTATTGTAATTTTTATGCATTTATTAGCATTTTCTTTAAATTTAAATATAGTTAGGGTCGCCGTCACAGAAATCGATGAGGAGGACTATATAATATATTTGGTTGCGTAAAATTTTTGGTCAGTTTAATCCACAGAAAAGACATAGGCTATAGAAACAGAGCCACCTAAAGGTTTACTCAAGACATTTTACTTAATGGTTCGATTCCCACAGCGACAAATGTTTGGGTGTTGTGGTGCCACAATACAAGAAATGCTATTGCAGTGTCAGGCAGGTCTTTGTGACTAATTGAACATTACAAATATTAATCCACATGAAGGATATCCTCATATTTCTCTGCAACGAGAACCTTGAACAGATATCACATTAGAGCGTAGTCGAGTACAAACATTATGTTAGATACATGCCCACTTTCCGCATGCTTAGGCTACTTGTACACGCTAAGAAAAGTCGATGGGTATACGCAAGAAGTCGTGTCGTTTCTACACACGAACTATGTACATAGCTCCGGCGCTGACCAAGAAAAAAATCTTGTCTGCGCTAGACACAACGCGCTCTGTGTTGGGAGCGGTGAAGGGCGGGGCGGAGTAGGCGAGGTGTAGTAATGTGTCGTTCAGGCTATTTCAGTTAGTTTTCTTTACAAACAAATTTGTCTAGTGCACTCTACTATGCCTTACGCACGACTGCCTGAAAACAATCTCATGGTTTACACGTTCCTATATATCTTGTCTGAAGCAGACACGACAAATTTTCGTGGCTAGATCCGACTAAATCCTAGTCGTGTACATGATGAATTGGTCCTACCGCAGACACGGTGAAATTTCTTAGCGTGTACAAGAGTTCAACTAGTTCACAGTTAAGATAATACTACTCTAGTTGAACTTCTTTGAGTGTTGGGTGTTTACCTGCGACTTTGTATTCGCCCTCGGTAGCGCCATCTTCGCTGGTCGCCCGCAATACGGCAGCGTTGAAGAGCTTCACCACATGGGTAAAAGTGCTCAGCTTCATTTTGCCATCTTTCTGCAATTCAGTTTCCCACTCCTTCACCATCTTAAGGGTGACTTTCCCTTTTATTGGTTGTGCATCTTCTGCCTGTAAATAAAATTTAATTGGCCACTGTTATCTGCAATAGGGTCAAGTAGTATTTGGGGCAGACAAGTAACTTTTTAACAAAAGTATAACAGACTTCAGGAAACAGAAAATCAAAAGTGCAGATGTTTTTACAAATTTAAGATTCACCCCCTTTCTAACAAAAGAATCATTAAAATCGCATAACGTGGTAAAGAATTATCTCTGAACATACATAGAGCTATATGAGAACCTCCTTATAAGAAATTTGGTTAAAAAACAGGCAGATCGTTTACATACACAAGAAACAAAAAAGGGCCAAGTATCGAACCCTGTGGTACACCCATGTCAACAATTGATCCTGAGGAGCACTCACCGCCTTATCAACTTTTTGGACTCTATTGGATAAGTAAGACTGTACAAAGTGTACAAGGTTGATAGCCTGATTTTGAATACGGTAGTATTTTAACTTTAAGATTAAGTTAATATTAAGACTCACGCAGTCAAAAGCAATAAATAGATCGCAAAATATTCCGATCGCATCCTGCGAGTTCAGCCAGGCTTTGTAATCTTCGAACATGGCTTAAGGAGCATGGTGCCAGCTTTAGCTTGTAGGTCGACTTTATGTAAACCCAATTTGTTGAATATGAACAGTATGAAGTATATCATTAAGGTTGAAGTAAGACAGTACCTGGGTTCAAAGATATTACACAACATTGGCAGTTTAGAAATTGGTCTGTAGTTAGCAGGTTTTATTGACCATCCACGCGTGCGAAGCCGCAGGCGCAAACTAGTCATTTATATACCTTACCTCAAAGTCACTCTCATCACTGTCCCCGTGCAGATCTCCAGGAACATGTACTTCCTCATCATCATCATTGTCATCTTTGTCATCTAATGCCTCTTCATGGTCATCAAACTTGAGCAGCTCTGCATCGTGTTCTTGGAGGAAATCGTAAAAATCTCCATCTGTACTCCGGAGGTGTTCTAGAGATGCTTTATGTTTTTTCTCATCGCCCATGAAATCAGCTTCGAGATCTAAATAAAATATAATTTAATTAAAAATAATTATAGAAGATTCGATGATGCGATGTGGAGTGATATGGAGGAAAGTGGCATGAATTTCCCCTGACGACATCTTTACACAAAGGTTAACTGGAAGAGAATGCTATTCAGCATTAAGCCCGCCTATGTACAGATTATTTTTAGTTTGTACAATAAATAATTTACATTAATTAATTAATTCATTCATACATATTTGCCGTGGTGGCCGACTTAGACAAGAGGTGCCAATTCGAATCCGCATGGCAAATGTTTGAGTGATCTGCAAATATTTGTTTAGGGTTGGTAACATAAATAAGCAAAATAAATAAAGCTGGACATTTAACACTGCGCCATTTAGCCCCAAACTAGGCAAAACTTGTACTATGGGAACCAGATAACTGATAGAATATGTAACGTTTTTTGAAATAAAACATACATAAAAATAAAAAAACACCCTCATTATATACCTAAAGCCTACCTAAGAGTAAGTCAATAAAATCTCTCAAACTTTGTGAGAAAATCCGTTTTTTGTTACTCCTGTAACATTTGCCCATATGGACTTACGAATTCTGATAATTAGGCCAATGATATAAAGGCAGAAATATATTAACTATTAATTACTTCAAGATTTTTAAAATCATCTCAAAAATCTCAAGCCTAGACGGGACTTGAACCCGCGACCTTCCTCTTAATACGAGGAAGCACTACCATATGTGCAACCAGGCAATTCACGCTAGGTCAAAATTAGTGAGATGATTCAGAATTACGACTAAAGCGCCGTTAGCTCCATCTACAGGAAAACTTATATAGTTCTTTGTACCTGCTCAATGCCAAACGTTGCAGTTCAGTACATTGACAAGAGATGTCGCGTTGCTTATTTCAAATAGTATTTTTAATAATAGTGTTATCCGAACACATGCGGAAAATTCCTAGATTTTTAAAATCATCTCAAAAATCTCAAGCCTAGACGGGACTTGAACCCGCGACCTTCCTCTCGATACGAGGACGCACTACCATCTGTGCAACCAGGCAATTCACGTCTAGGTCGAAATTAGTCAGATGATTCAGAATTACGACTAAAGCGAATGGCCTGGTTGCACAGATGGTAGTGCGTCCTCGTATCGAGAGGAAGGTCGCGGGTTCAAGTCCCGTCTAGGCTTGAGATTTTTGAGATGATTTTAAAAATCTTGGTATTTTCCGCATGTGTTCGGATAACACTATAAATAAAAATATTAATTACTTCTAATATCATTGTAACATGACATAAACTTGAGAGCAAAAAAATCGCACATTCATGATTTTTTGACATAACTAAAAAAAAAACAAAAAATATTATGTTTCTGTAATGCAGATTCATAGTCTATTTTAATACCTATCCAGTGGTATCTGATTTGTCTTTCAATCATTACATAAAAATGCTTTTGTGGATCAATAACAAAAATGCATGTTTAGTAAAAAATTCTTTATTCAAGTATTGGTGTCAAAGTTATGAAATTAAAAGATAAAATTAATTAAAAGTTTGTTATTAATACCGAGTGTTCCCTCCCCTAGCCTGAATCACTGACTCCATCCGTGTTTTCATTGATGTTACTAGACTTTTGATAAAGTCTTGAGGAATAGCCTCCCATTCCTCTGCGATCGCCTGTTGCAGCTCCTGTAGAGTCGATGGAGGAGCATCTCGGCCTCGAACTCTTCTTTTCAGCTCGTCCCATAGATGTTCGATGGGATTGAGGTCTGGGCTTCGAGCTGGCCACTCCATAACGGTCACATCCACCTCTTGAAGGTACTCGATCACTATGCCAGCAGTATGCGGTCTTGCATTATCTTGCATAAACAGAAAGTTTTCGCTGATAAACCCAGCATAAGGTACGACGTGGCTCTCGAGTACTTCCTCAATGTATCGTATGGAAGTCAATCCTCTTGATTGGCGACCAGTATTCGGTCCGGTGATGAAGGCAAGCTCGGTTTTTGCTTCCATAGACATGCCTCCCCAAAACATGATTGATCCACCGCCATAGGCGACACGTTCTGTTATGCAGCATTGGGCAAATCGCTCTCCCGATCTTCTATACACCTTCCCCCGTCCGTCGTTGCCATGCAAGCACATCCTGCACTCATCAGAGAACAGGACTGCACTCCACTGCTCTTCGGTCAAATTCAAATGGTCTCGAGCGAACTGAAGGCGGGCTTCTCGGTGGGCTGGGGTCAATTTCGGCCCGTTTGCTGGCCTGTGTGCAGTCAGGCCACCTTCTCTCAATCGTCTTCTGACTGTCCACCGGCTAACTTCTACTTCACGAACTTCTTGAAGTCGTTGGCCCAGTTGAACTGCGTTCAAACGACGATTTCTTAAAGATGTCGTTATAAGAAAGCGGTTATCACGCTCTGTTGTAGCACGGGGACGGCCCGATCCTTGTCGCCGTTGGTAGCCACCAGTCTCTTGATACCTCTGGTATACACGCCGAACGGTAAATCGGCTCAAACTCAATTGTCGAGCCACTTGACTTTGCTTAAGCCCCGATTCAACAAGGGCAACCACTTGAGCGGCTACTTCTGGTGTAGTATCCATTTTCGTGTTCCGTTTGAAGCCAATATCAATAGAGAACCTTTCACACTGTACGTTGGTATGCAAACGATGACCATTCCCTCAATATGCACTCTTTTATACCTGCGATAAATCCCACCGCCGGCCTTACCTGGATCGAGCGACATAAGGGGGTCTATTGTTTTGTTGCTAATGAGTTGTTTTTAAAGGTAAATGTCAACCCTTTATCAGTTCTGCGAATGCCTAGATTATGCACTTTAATTTAATTTGATTTTAATTTGCTGTAAGCTCCAAATAAAAAAAAATTTAACTTTTAAGTAAAAATGTGCGGATGTGCGATTTTATTGCTCTCAAGTGTATATTTCAAGCTATAAATACATTTTTTTTGTTATTTGTGGGGAAACAGGCGTACGGCCCACCTGATGGTAAGCGGTCACCGTCGCCTATTGACACCGGCAACACTCGGGGTATTGTCGATGCATTCCCTACACTGTAGAAACCTCTTTACATTTCCCTTGAAGCGTGTCATGTCTTAGCCTAATGGGAAAACCTCAGATGGTAGCTCATCTTGCAAGTATGGGGTACAACATTTGAATTGATTTGATTGAATGAATTGTATTTACATTATATTACTTATATATATTTAAATATATTATATACATATTTATATTCAATACTTTATTAGAAGTTGTATATATATTTATTTATGCATTATTTTAGGTTATATTAGTATATAGGTTTTCAATTGTTATTTTAAACTGTTTTATATATATATTTCAAACATTATTAATTTAATTTATTAGTGCGAGGTGTAAACAACTAAATAATCTATATAAGAATTTCAAGGTCTTCACGATACAGGCTTGGCCTAGTGTGAAGACCACCGACTAAACCGTTTAGTTATTAAGCTCTCTCAACAATAAGTTCATTTAAAAGTTATCTGTTTTAAACATATTAGTCATAAGGTGTGCTTTTTGTTGCTAAATAAAATATTTTTAATTTTTTTCAATGAACATTTGATTTGATTTGATTTTACCATCGATACGTAAAAAGGTAGACAGGAAAATGTAAGTAAAATGATTACCTGAATTATCTGAAGATTCTTCTTCATCTTTGACTGGTTTCTTTCCTTTTCCTTTCTTAGTGGCTTTCGACGGCTTGTCATCGGCATCTATAAGCATACAAAAGGTTAAACGCCATCCAATGAAAATTGACCAGCTTACTAATAAACTTCCATCGTCCATAGAACAGAATGGTATGCAAGGGAAGGAAAAAGAAAAAGGGGCAGACCATTTCGAAGATGGGAATACGACTTAAGAGTTACAGCAGGCGCGATGTGGAGGACAGCTCAAGATCGTAAATGTGATCGTGGAAGACACTGGGAAATGCCTATGCTGAAAAGCTAAACAATCTTGAATACAAATGTCTAATTTAAATTATTATATTGAAACTAGTAGTAAGTTTGTTAATAAAGGCTATTTTAAATTGAAATCCATAGATACTTACATACGTGTTTTGTCGCAATCAATCGGATTTAAAAGTAGAAATAAAAATACGGTATAACTACATAGGCTGCACTAAAAGTATCGGGAATGGAATATTTCTACTGTTCCTGTCATATTAAAATCTTTTAAATTGAAAACTCCTTGGTTTTAAAAATCGAATACCATTTATTTATTTAAAAAAATATTCTCGGTCTTGTCTAACTTGTTTAGTCGTTGAGAAAATGGAATTGACTCGAGTAAATTCAAGAGCGATGATTTATTATGACTTTCGAAGTGGTTTAACACAAAAACAGTTTGTTGACCGGATGATTTCTGCATTTGGTGATGAAGCCCCATCCAAAACCACAATTTATTAAGTAAGCTGATTGGGGAAGATCGACATGTGACATACCGCGAAATTCAGGCAACTTTAGACATTGGCATAAGTCAAACACAAATAATCTTGCATGAACAATTAGGTGTAAAAGTTGTTTTCCCGATGGATACCGCATTTGCTCTGTGAAGAGCAAAAAGCGGCTCGCGTTACTTGGTGCGTCAGAACTCTCGAAAGATTCCACGCAGGATCCTCAAATGCTGTATACAACATCGTATCAGGTGACGAATCCTGGATATATGCGTACGAACCCGAAACAAAAAACCAGTTACGAGTTTGGGTGTTCGAAAATGAGTTAAAGCCAACAAAAATTGTTCGTTCACGGAGTGTTGCAAAAAAAATGGTGGCCACGTTTGTCTCCAAAACCGGCCATGTTGCGACTATTCCTCTTGAGGGACAAAGAACGGTTAATGCAGAATGGTATGCTAGCATTTGTTTGCCACTGGTCGTTTCTGAACTCCGTAAAGAGAACTGCAACCGCCGCATCATCCTCCATCACGACAATGCGAGTTCTCACACCGCGCACAGAACAAAAGAGTTTTTAGAGCAAGAAAACATAGAATTATTAGACCATCCGCCGTACAGCCCCGACCTAAGCCCTAATGAATTCTATACTTTCACTAAAATAAAGAATAAATTGCGTGGTCAGAGATTTTCATCACCTGAAGAAGCTGTGGACGCCTACAAAACGGCCATTTTGGAGACCCCAACTTCCGAATGGAATGGTTGCTTCAATGATTGGTTCCATCGTATGGAAAAATGTGTCAAATTTCGCGGAGAATACTTCGAAAAGCAATAAATACATTTTTAAATAGTAATGTTGTGCCACTTCCTTGATTCCCGAAATTTTCAGTGCCGCCCTCGTAATACAAAATTTTATTTTTATTGGATGTTTCTCTTTTTTTTATACTACGTGAGGATGGAACAAGCTTATGGCCTGATGTTAAGTAACCATCCAATACAGAGAATTGCCTCGTAGGTCACGCACCTTAGGAATATGCCCTAGCCCCTACGATGCACCTCAAGTCCGTCAACTTGAGCCTCATGTGCCTGTAATTTCAGCGGCAACCATACCCTTCAAACCAAAACACAGCATTGCTGCTCGGCGGCAGAAATAGGTATGACTACTTAACCGGGCGAGCCCTTTCACAAGGAACTCTAATACTCTTATATACTAATAGTAAATATTTTCAAAAAATAGAGTATATTATCAGTTGTTAGTTCTCATAGTACAAGCTTTGTTTGGGCCTAGATAGCTCTATGTAAAAAGTCCAGCATTATTTATTTATTCAATTTATTAGTGACACAGTAGAAAAAAAATGATTTTCAAAGTTTTTTATTTTTTTTTATTTATTTATTTAAAAAAAACATATACTTATAAAATTATTACACTTAAAAAACCTTAGTAGGTTTGTCCTAAGCGAAAATTCGACATTCCCACATTCGACAATTCGACATCTAGCCTATGCTGTCCCACTGCTGGGCAAAGGCCTCCCCCTCATTTCTCCACATGTGTATTCTGCCTGTCCTAACCTACGGTGCCCAGTCTTGGTCAGTGACTGAATCTCAAAAGTCCAGTTTCGGGGTTTCTGGCAAACGCCAGAGCGATGGAGGGCAGCATTTTGGGTGTCAAGAGACAGGATTCGGAACACCTCGCTGCGCTCAAGGACCGTCGCTGACGTCGGTATCAAGGATGCCAAGTTGAAGTGGGATTGGACGGGTCATGTCTCCCGCATGCAAGCAAATAGGTGGGCTTAGGTCGTAACTGGATAGATCCCTGTTGATGGAAAGCGACACCGTGGAAGGCCTAAGAAGCGGTGCCGCAATGATTTGGACGCTTTTTATAGGGACTGGCGGGATCCGCAACCTTCTCTTTTATACTGGAACACGATACCGATTTCGCTACTGTTCATCATGCTCAAAACGCCACCGCTCCAACTACAGAGGAAACTATATGTTTCCTAACATTATGTTTGATATCCTCATTTGATTTGACATTAATTGACCTAATAAGTTTCTAAATTGAATTACCTGATTCATCTGAGGCATCGTCAACCGATTCTGCGGGTTTAACAGCTTTCTTTCCCTTAACTTTTTTCTTGACCTGTGCTGGTTTTTCTTCAGCATCTATGAACATAAATAAAATAAGTTAACATTGCTAAACTTTAATTAATTTTTATCATCATCATCGTTGTACGTCATCTACAGCATCCACTGCTGAACATTGACCCATACATTTCCATTCCAGAGGATCATTTCAGCCTGCAGTTAATGGCTTCAACCAACCTGTATTAGGTCTAGTCTCTCGAGTTATGTGCATTCCATTCCATTGTAATTAATACAAGATTGCATTCCCTAATCACATTCCACACTAAATTATAAATGCGAAAGTTTGGATGCTAACGTTGTTTGATTGTTTTTTGATCAATCACATCGTTACGGCTGAACTGATTTCAATGAAATTTGGTATACATCATGACCTGGATTTAAACATAACCTACTTGTAATTGACAAACCATGCGTGTGAAGCCGCGCGCGAAAGCTAGATATAAGTACTTAAGCCAAATTCGATGTAAACAAACCGACTATAAATACACATAAAATTTACCTTAAAGGTAGTCATATTATAAAACTTTGTGGTAAAACATTTTCTGAGACTTCGACTCTAGATATCGGACGCGACGTACAGCAACTGTAAGTTTGCACACTGTGTCGGACGTCGTGTCGCTCTGATTTCTCTCTAAGGGCCTTTGCAAACGGCGTATTTTAAGCACACAGACGACATATATTTAGGCTTCGTAGAGGCCCAAAAAGCATCTGCTTTTGTCTAATTCAAAGGCCCTTACATTGTACGCGAGTGTTTGCGAGTTTTAAACGTGCATAGTTTGCGCGTTAAAAATACGCCATGTGCATAGCCCCCAACAACGTGCACGTACGCTATAGATGCGTCCGCGACTTATTAAATTATCCGAGGAGCTAGATTCTCGTTGGACATCCAAGCGGTACATACGAACAGTTTTCACAAATCTACGTAATGTTGTAGGCTAGATACAGCATAAGTCGCGTCCGTCAGTCGCGACTGTAGTATAGAAGATAGTATGTTTTTAGCTTGAGTGAAAATGTTTGAAAATATTGTGATAAGAGTGAGTGGGTCTGGGCCCCACGTACTTAGAAGTTCGCCAATCTCCTTTCATATGAAACTTACTTTAAACAATTGAATACCTGAATCATCTGAAGACTCTTCTGCAGGCTCAGGTTTTTTGGGTGCTTTTTTAATTTTTCCTTTTTTTTTAGGTTGAGATGGCTCATTGGAATCTGTGTCTGTGGATATAAAACAAAAGTTAGGCAGACTAGAATTGAGTAAGAAAGTTTGTATAATATGACGTAGTTTCCAACTCTGCTGGAGTTTTAAGGCTGCCCGGTTTAATATTAAATAATTTTTTGAACTCGTTATTTTAGATACAGATGATAGTCATTAAAAATGGCAATATTGTGTTCGCCTACAAATGGCAAAAGTATCAGAACAAATTCTAACCAATAATGTAATACTTAAGCTGTTGGCATTCCTATTTTAAATAAATAAATGCCTCTAACATGCTCTGATATGACTTGACAGCTTTTAAGCCAGTCGGCAGGGTTCAAAATTATCAAGATAAAATGGTAATTACCAACATAAAATTTAAGTTTTCTAAGTAAAAATCAATGATAATTAACACTTGGAACCCTGCAAGTCCATACCATCATCTTAACATGTCTTTGGTAGCATTGAAGCACTCAGTTATAAATGTCACTATAGATCACCCATCCAGTGACCAAGTGGAACAGAGCATAGCTTATCAATTATATTGGATAGTATTAAAAAGCAGTTACCTGAATTATGTGCTGAATCATCCGCTGGTTCTGGCAATTTTATTGTCTTCTTTCCCTTTCTTTTAGCCATTTTCAAAGTTTGTTTTGGTATCACTTGCGTATCTGTATGTTAAATAAAACTTGTTAGAATTAACTTTTAACATTTAGCTTAAGACAGAACACATCAGAGTAAGAAAAAAACCTATTTATATGGCAATTTTTTAAACAGATGCTGTTTAAACTGTGATATTTAAATTTTAGTGGCATGTATGGCCCCAGTTTTTAAGGATATAAATAAGTCCAGCAGTGGGCTGCTATAGGTTGATGATTGCCTAACTAAATAACTCTTGTAAGTAGTTATTTATTTAGGCAATTAGGTAGTTAGTACTTTTTAGGGTTCCGTACCCAAAGGGTAAAACGGGACCCTATTACTAAGACTCCGCTGTCTGTCTGTCTGTACGTCTGTCACCAGGCTGTATCTCATGAACCGTGCTAGTTAGACAATTGAAATTTTCACAGATGATGTATTTCTATTGCCGCTATAACAACAAAATACTAAAAACAGAATAAAATAAATATTTAAGCAGGCTCCCATACAACAAACGTGATTTTTTTGCTCGATATTCATAATGGCAACAGGTAGACGCTTGTAATATTCACAGAATATTTAATTATATATTCACTTTAAAATACACAATAAAATTCAAATAAAACAAATATTTAAGGGGGGCTCCCATACAACAGACATGATTTTTTAGCAGTTTTTATAGATAATGGTATTAACCCTATAATGGAATCGTTCGTGCGCGCGTCCGACTCGCACTTGGCCAGTTTTTTTATTTATTTCTATTTGTTTTTCTTTCAGTACCTAGTTAAGCACACCAACCTAAATTTTTTACCGGTCACGGTTGACTGATATAAAATGCTTTTAGCATTAAGTCCTCCATTTGTAAATTTTTCGGTTTGTGCAATAAAGAATTAAACAAACAATAGAACAGTTTTTACTATTCCTATTTCCTTTCTTTCTGGCTTATGTTGGTCTGCATCATCAGAAAATTAAATCAAAATCTTTTTATTCATTAAAACCACAAGGGAACATCAATTTTACTGCCTGTTCCTTCACGACCAAGCCAGGAAAGAAAGGGAAGGCTGGTTGTTCCTTTTATAATAAAGAAAATAAATTACGTTGTAACAAAAAGTTGGAACATTTTTGAATGAGTTGAAGCTATTTCAATCCCAAGCTTCTCTATCATCCAAATAATCCGATACGTTAATAGTAGTTTTGTTTTTATAAAGATTTAGGTTAATTACGTTTTTAAATTTGTTGTCAATTTCTGTACATCACTTGGGCGTTTGTTATAAAAGCGTACACCTTGCCCTTCAAACGATTTACTAACTTTAAGGACTACAAGTGGCAACAGCGATTTTATGTTTATTTCTAGTATTAAAATTATGATTATCGCCTTATATTATCGCTTTATTATATAAACAAATAAATATTTTTGTGAACATACTTCTGATTTTCAAAGATTATTGACGAGGGAATATCATAATAAAGAATCAATAGCTGCGCATTTATAAGTTAAGTGCGAAACTTACAGTCAAAACTAAGTGGAAAATGTATTTTGTTAATTTCACGACAAAATTATAGAAATCTATTATCAATTGATATTTAATAAAACTGATACTTAGTTAAAAATAGCCTGGAATAATAGAACAATATGACTGTATTTTGGTGCATCAAGCATGGGTCGGCTTTCTAGCGTAATTTAAAAAACAAACTGACCTGAGCCATCTGATGACTCCTCCACTGGATCTGGTTTCATAATTAACATTCTACTTCTTTTCATTTTCGAAACAGTCATAGTTTAATATTGAAAACTTATTTTTCCCACGTGCGCTACCTACACACATAAACTACTTAATTTGACAGGCAGGGTTGCCGGCAATCCCACAACACAAAAGAAAGTCCCAAACCTCCAAACCGAAAATCAGAAATAACCCGTTTTATTTAATTGTTTTTACACGTAGATACGGTTTTAAACTAATGTATTATTTTTATTATTTTTTATGTTTAAAGAACATTCTCTGTCTCAGTCTCATGCTCATTTTCTGTTTTAAACCTTGTCAAAAAGATGATGCTATTTCTTTATGTACCTACATAATAATATTATTGCTGGACATTTCAAACAGCGCCATCTAGCCCCAAATTAAGCAGAACTTGTACAATGGGATTCAGCTATCTGATAGCAGATTATTGCCGCCGTAGACTTTCAACCCACTTTATAAGTACCTATTTTTTTAACCAAGCGAGTGAGCGAAGCGAGCTGCCACTGTTTCTATCTGCATGAAGTTCAGTAGCTCGATCGATAGCTGATGCTATGAAGTAAGTAGGTATATGAGCTGAAGCAATGGAGGGGTTGTTAATATATTGGGTTTCAAAGGAGCGTAGGTAACAAATGTTAGAGTGATACATTATAATAACAAGAGGGGTGTCATATGAAATGGCTCTATGTACATATACATCAAAAACTGTTTCTAGTTATATTCTAGGATGTATATCGTTTATAGTTTAAGTTTAATATAGTATAGTTTTTAAGAAACAATGGAATACGTAAAATTTTAAAACTTTTCTCAACTCATAACCGCGACAACGATTTATCCACGCAAATGGGATTTATGCATATTTGTTTGAAGCCGTGCGCCGGCACTTATTATAAAAATAGGTAGATACTACTTTCGATGTTACCTACGCATCAAACACTTTTTATTTTATCATCGCGAGTTCGGGGCAAACTACTAATTAATTATTATTTGTAAGAGTACAATAAATAGGTGTTTGTTGAAAAAATTTTGGCATTTATAAAACACCGCTACCAACAAGCTTTAAATTACCCTGAAATGGTTAAATATAACCGTTTAAGCAACACCGTTTCAGTTCAATCAAATTCATCTGCCAATGTCAAACACACCGCGCCCGCGCCGACCAAATCAATCGACTTTGACATCTTTCATGCTGTTCAAGCACAAAGCCATTTTATCAGACTTTAACTTGATAGCAGTAAAACATGATTATGAAATTATCCCCTCATTCTGTATTCGACCGCGTGGGGCTTGGACCTAGTAATCGTGAGTAATTTATTTCAGTCGTATGTGCCTCTTTCACGGCCTTCGAGTAACTTTCCCTGTTTTCATGTCAAAACAAAAGACCTATATAGTTTTTCATCTGTCGGATAGCGTTACCTACTCAGAGTTGGTGAAACAGACCTAAGTCGCACTCGTTCACTAGCGCAGTCTAGAGTAGCCAACATTGATTATCTGTGGTTTTGAGATAAATAAACTAGTGTTTTTGTTTTTTTTTTGACCTTCGTACCGCAAACAAACCCTCCGGTCCTCAGTTTAGACCGACTCGCGTCCGTAATCTTACCGAAATCATTATTTGTTTCTTTATTGGAGAGAAAGGTCTCAATCTATTTATATTATTAATATTATATATATATTCTAAAGGATAATTACAGGTAAGTTTATATTAAGTTTTTTATTCGGTCAGTTTTATGATGATTCATGATTATTGCCATTGTACTAATTAACTTCATCAGGGGTCTCCAAATTACTGCCCGCAAGCCAAGAGCGACCCGCAATCGCCATAGTTCATTTTGATTAAGTACATACATTAATAATTCGATATTTGTATTCAAGATAAACAAAAATTTATAAGTTTATTAAAATAACAAAGATCAATTTGAAAAGTCAATTCTGCCGCCTGTTCCTCCTCGACCAAGCTAGGAAAGAATCGTAGAAGAAACAGGTTGGTTATTATTTTTAATGATTCTTTTACAGTACATAATAATGGTTACAATACAGAAAATAGGTTAGGTATGTCTAAATCGTTACAATCACATTGAAAGAATCAGATATAATTGCTTATGCGTGCCAAAAATGTATATGTTTTGTTCACTTTGCTTGCCGCCGTTTTAGTCTTTCCACTTGTATGTATGGACAACAGGCCTGTCATGTCACTGCTTTCTCTGCGGGCAAGTTTACATGCCCAATGTGGTATCTATCCCCTTAACAAAAATCTCACATTGTCAGACTATCACCGCTTATCATGTAGGTCGCTCACAGCTGGTATTGCCCCTCCATAAATCCGTTACATAAATAGGATTTAACTCGTAAGAGTCAAAAAACGAATTATGAAATTGTATTTTTTATTAAATTATTTGTACGAACTGGATGTTAATCATAATATGCCCCACCTGATGTTAAGTGGTAACCAACCATCACCTATAACTATGGATAGACTCGTAGGTCACACACACACATCACCTTAGAAACGTGCCCTACGATACATTGTTCTGCGTCCACCGAAACATAGCAATGCTGATTCGCGACAGAAATAAGTATGGTAGTAGCATTTCCCCGGGTGAGCCTTTCACAAGGAACTCTACTACTTTTAAAACTACTTTACTACTTTACTTTTGTTATGGTGACAGAAGGTAGAATTACAGAACTATCTGTGAACATGGCGTCCTGCTGAAACTATTTTAAGCGGCCTCGCTCGATGAACTCTGAAAGTTAAAAAAGAGAATGCGTTCATACCTACCACTATTATGTATGATTGATAAAAGTACAGAACAGTACATAAACAACAACAGACGTTAAAAAAAAGAAAAATATTGATTGATTAAATTACATAGTTAATAAATTATTATGAGGTTCTATTATGCTATTTATTTATTTTATATTTTTATAAAAGGCAACAATAAGGTCCCTAATAATTATTTAGTAAAAACTTAGTAACTTGATTTATTTTATACCTACAATAACTCTGATCTCGTAATTTAGTCCTCTGATGGCGGGTCAAAGTAGACACTAGTTTGTCACTTTTTCAAGGAGATACGATTCGTTGTCGGTTACCGATGGATTTAAGGAACCCGCCATGAATGAGTTTTCCCACTAGCCAGAGGACCACTATTGTCTATAATTTAATGTTTATTTATTTTTGTAGCTGACATGGCACTCAAAGGCCTAAAAGTGATAGAAATTATGGGTTTGGCGCCAGGACCTCTTTGTGGTACTATACTAGCTGATTTTGGAGCTACAGTTACGGTCGTTCAGAGGGTAAATTAACGCACAATGTTTTATTAATTAAAATTGTTAAGTAGCTATTTAATACTGACTAAACAGTTAAATATTATTAATATGAGATCAATTTTACTTTCAGATAGAACCTGCTCCTTTTGATGTGATGTCCAATGGGAAAAAACTACTTTCAATCAACTTAAAATCGAAGGAAGGAGTTAAAGTTATGAGAAAGTTGTGTGCAAAGTCGGATATATTCTTAGATACTTTTCGGCCAGGCGTTATGGAAAATTTAGGATTAAGCCCGGAACTACTTTTAAAAGAAAATTCTCGATTGATATACGCAAGACTTACTGGCTACGGCCAAGATGGATATTTGAAAACAAAAGCTGGTCATGATATTAATTATGTGGCCATGTCAGGAATACTTTCTTTGCTTAGCAAGAACAATGAACCTCCTGTACCTCCAGTAAACTTACTAGCAGATTTTGCAGGAGGAAGTTTAATGTGTGTTCTTGGAATATTATTGGCCCTCTTTGAAAGATCAAAATCTGGAAATGGTCAAGTAATAGACTGTGGTATGACTGAAGGGCTCGCGTATCTCTCAACGTGGTTATTCAAATCTAGAAAACTACCAATTTGGTCAGACGAACCCGGGAAGAATGCTTTGGATGGTGGTCTTCCTTCTTATGGGACATACAAAACAAAAGATGGAAAATTTATGGCAGTAGGAGCACTAGAGCCTCAGTTTTATGCTAATTTTCTGAGCGTCCTTGGCTTATCTGAAGACGAATATAACCAGATAGCTGATTGTGATAAGAGTCGCAGTAAATTTGAAGAAATATTTTTAACTAAAACCCAAATTGAATGGAGTGAGATATTTGAAAATGCAGACGCATGTGTTACTCCAGTTTTAGATTTGGATCCCATTGATAAATCCAAGTACTATTCAAATAGAAAGTCATTTTATAGAGACTCTGAGGACATAATAGTACCTGAAATAGCACCTAAGCTATCCCGAACGCCAGGAAGTTCTAGCGGTCGTAATCCCATCCCAGTTCATGGCCAGCATACTTATGAAATATTGAAAGAAATAGGATACAGTAATCAAACTATCAATGATTTGGTTCAGAATGGATGTATTTATACTGCTCCAAGATCCAATTTGTAACCTGATATATAAAACATTCTAAACATAATAAGTAATACTAAGTACGTAATCATTTAAGTATTATAAATAATTAAAATGCACGTATTACAAATAATTATATATCAGTTGTCGTAATTTTACTGAGTACATAAATAACTAGGCAACATACACATTTTACTGTCTAGTTTGACTTATATTTCTATTTTAATTATGCAATTTTATTTGTGTTAGTTAGTGTTTAATTTTATTTGCTAACTGAATAAAATTAAATATTCAATTCAGCTATAGATAGTGTTATTTATATAAAACTAGTGGTGGTGAATCTTTATAGTTATGTATTTCTATTAAAAATATTATAAAAAGTTATAATTGTTATTTCATAAACATGATCTGAACCTCTCGAATATTATAAATTTCAATCATTATTAAAAATAAGGTATTTATCACGTACCGTTTTATTGCTGTCACGACCGAATGACAATGTTTCAGTTTAATTCGTGAATCAGGGATAGATTCATTAAAATTAATTTAAAATGCTAAGCTGGTTTGCAGAAATGTAGTTATTACATTCTCTCTGGTTTGCAGTAGGGCGAACTAGCTTCGTTCGCTTGGAGGTCAAAGGCCAAAAGACGCTATAAGCTATAGCTAAGATAGCTAGAGTCTGGCTAACGAAAGTAGATACTGGATTTTTTTGCAAACTTTTTATATGACAACACTAAAGTGTTCCTACCATCGGATATTTACCCTACAAATTGGGGTATTTTAAGCAGAAAGTACTTAGGAACAATTAATTCCAAAAAGGCATTTTTAAAACAAACTTATTTTAAACATTTTATAAAATGAGTTTTAAAAATTCGTACGTCTGCTTAAATTGTATTCATCGAAAATAAGTATCGTATGTACGTGTTGGATCATTTCAAGAGCAACACTAAGCCTTAAGTTGGTCTAATAAATAGCTTAATTAATTAGGTACACTATTTACTAGAGAAAACTTGGCAATTTTATTTTAAAGAAATTAATTTTCGGCTGTTTTCCGAAAGATTTGGTAAAATCAGAATCAGTGTATGGTATCCCTATCTCTGACGCAACAAGATGGCGTGTTGTTGATGTTTCGTTGTGGTTGACTTGCATATAGTTTTGTTGTGATATATCCGTGTTAATCCTATAAAAATGAATAAAACTATATAGAGTGAAGTGCGAAAACTATTGTTTTGTATGATTGCGAAATATGAAGAGAAAAAGCTTGTGAAACAAGCCGTATTGCGAGAAAACAGGATTGTTTACGTACTGTGACTGATTTTTTTAGGTTAGTACGGTCAAAATGTCTTGATATTTTTTTATTTTAAATAAGTACATATTAGTTTTAGTTACTTTATATAATATTATTGTTCTTTTACAGATAGTCTTGAGGATAATGCACGAACTGCTGAAGTAAAACAAGCAATTGAAAAGATCACAGATTTAGATCAAGAAGATATGACGAAATCGCAGAACCAGTACTTAGAAGAACTATCTTCACTCACCGGTAAGTTTTCACTCAACGTTAATCTTAGACTAGTTTTGTAGTACTTGTGTATTTTCTATTATTTCTTAGTTATGAGACTCACGATAATTGACATTTTATTTTATTCGTTTTACAAATGTAAGTGTTATTACATTGAAGAGAATTAAAAAAGAAGGTGCGGTGAACGAAGGGGTCTGGAGGACTCCAGGTAAAAAACGACCTAACCCTTCAAAAGTGTCGAACTTAGATAGTTTCGATATGGATGTTATTCGTAATAAAGTAAACGAATTTTACATTGTGAGGAAACAAGTACCAACATTAAGATCTTTGTTGGTAGAGTTAAAAGAAAGTATAGAATTTGGTGGATGTCGTGAAACTCTCCGTCGCATATTATTAGCCAACGGTTATGAATTTAAGAAAAACAAAAATGAAGGTTCGTTATTAATTGAACGGTATGATATAGCTGCATGGAGACATCGCTTTTTGCGTACCATTGCATCGAAACGTGCAGAAGGCAAGCCAATAATCTACTTAGATGAAACTTATGTCCACAAAACCTATAAGCCTAAAAAATGTTGGCAAGGTCCATCAACAAGTGGAATAATTGAAAATATATCGTCAGGAAAACGATATATTATTGTGCATGCAGGATCAGAGAAAGGCCCTGGTTCCAAACTAATTGTTAGTATTTAGCACCAAATCGAAAATGGCCGACTACCACCATGCCATGAATTCCACAAACTTCAACAAATGGCTTCAAGAAAAGCTTATGCCCAATTTGAATGAACCAAATGTAATTGTAATGGACAATGCATCATACCATTCTGTCATAATAAATAAAGCGCCCACATCTCAAAATCGAAAGTTAGAGATACAGAATTGGCTAACATTGAATGATATTTCATTTGAAACATACAATTCAAAAGCAGAGTTGCTCTGCTTAGTAAAACAGAACACACCAGAACCTATTTATGAAGCTGATGAACTTTTAAGCCAAAACGGACATGAAGTGCTAAGACTTCCTCCATATCATTGTGACCTAAATGCTATAGAACTCATATGGAGACTAGCAAAAAGAAATGTGGGAAGCAAAAATGTAAGCCGAACTCCAAAAGAGTTCTAGGATCTCATAAAACAATCTTTTGAGTGTATTACAGCAGATGATTGGAAAAAAATGACAGACCATGTCATTCATGTGGAAGATAAGTACAAAAGAAGAGACCATATAACTGAAAATAATTTACAAAGCTTCATCATCAATGTAAGAGACAGCAGCGACTCCAGTGATTCTGACGATTCACTCCATGTTGAATTTTTAGATTCAGATTTTGATTATAGTGATTAAAAAACAGTATAAAAATATTTGGTGTTGTTTTCTTTGATACATACTCACATAGATTTACAAATATTTAAACTCATGATAATATTGATACTCATGATAGTGTTTGATTGCCTGTTTGTTCTTTTAATACGCCACAATGGAGTGACGTATCCGTGTGATGTTCGGTATGGAGTTAATAAAGAGTTAACAAGTGATATAAGCTACTTTTAATCTCGTCATAACGCGGACAAAATTGCAAGCATCCACTAGTAAAATAAAAATAAATGTCAAAGTATCAAAGTGAGTTGTCCCAACTTTCCTTTTTACTTTAGGGCTGCCATGCTGATATTTTTTAAATTTGCCGCGCTTTTTCAGTATCAACTTTCATTAGCCAGACTCTATACGCTTATAGCTGGTTGACATTAAAAATCGGGGTGGATAGTGTTGCTACACTAATACAAGTTTTTATGCGTGAAAATTCTCTGTTGGACTGTCACTTGGCACAACTTTTAGTTCCGGAAGGGGATTAATAAATAAAAAACTTCTGAAATGTTTAAACTAAGGTTTGACTGATTTTCGCAGTCAAAATCGGTTTTTACCGAGTATGAGTTTTGACTACTTTTGAATATAACACAACACACTTGGTGATACAATCCTTGACCCACGAGATGTAAGTATAATTTATTTTTAGCAACAACAAAAGTTTTTCATTGCTGCTCTGCCGAGACCTTAACATCGAATCCATTTTAAAAGTTTAATAAATTATAATGCTTAAACTTTATATGAGAGAGGCCACTGACTTCTGTAACACAGGTCCTAGCTTAGAAGTTAGAAACTTCATAGAAAGTATTGGTAAGTGTTTTATTTTTGAGGCAATATATTATACAAATATATCTTTTATTAAACTATTATATAGTAAGTTAAAAATATTAAAATATTTATTTACAAATATTATTATACATATACTTTATTATTATTATGAAAACGTTTTCACGTTAAAATAGACTAAAGAAAGTACATGGGTATGTAAATAGGTACTTCGTTAAATAATATATATTAATGATATTTTATTGCTTTATACACAATCCCATAACTTCAATTCAAATTCGTTCGTTTATTTACACTTAAATATAACTTTCCAGAATGAATCTAATACGCTATATCTAAAACTATATCATTATCTTTTAATCTTATCTCCATGTTCATAAAATCTTAAAAACCTAAAATGAGTTTCAGAATGTCTGGATTTTCTATAAAGTGGTATTTATTTCCATACAATTTATTCCGGAATTTTCGGATGCATATTTTATATTATTGTGAAACAAGGAGATTTAAATTATTAGAATCAAGATTTTCTTACATTACTGATAGAAAAAAATATTGATAAATCTTAGTATCGTAGTATCGTAAATCTTAGTAGTATCTTAGTATTTATATAAATCGTAGCGCGGTATTTTTTGCATGCGAATTTTTTTGTCCTGGAAGATGTAATTTTTTTGCACGAGGGCAAAACACCTTATGGGATAATATTTGTAATTATAAGGTATGTAGGTATGTATGTAGACAATTTTATGACTTAAGCGTTAGTACATTTTGTTTATTAGGCTAGGCTCTAGCTAGTAGTCTAGTGTAGTAAGCCCTTGAACTGGCATCATGGTATGGCCTTATGAGGTTCGTTCGTTTTTTTGTCTTTTTCGTTCTATGTTGGTCGTAATGTCACTTGTCTGTCATTATCAACTAGACGGAGAAGGAGTTTCTGTGGTTTCTTTCCAGAAAAAGCTGATAAAACGTAGAAAAATCACATAGTTACCAAACAAACTATTTTCGTGTTGCGCAAAACTAATATTTCGGCTTATTTTTGCTAATAATATTTTGGAGTAAGTAATAATAAGTCTCCTTGAAACAAATCTTCTAAAAGTCTGTCAAAACTAGCAAAAGAATCACAGGAACAGGTACTTATGGTTTGCTTGTAATAGTAACAAAATATTGTGAAACGCTGTATTTCCGCTGCTACTTATAAAACTTTCAACCTTATAGATCACCATGCTATCTCGTATGTGCATTGCCCGTTCTGTACTCAATGTACAGAGTTTAAAAACTCCGGTGCCGCAAAGATTTGTACCGAAAAACTACGTCATTCGAAACTATGCCCGGGAGCCCCGTTCCAGGGTTGCTACACCTATTAAGACCCAGCCTACACTCTGGGAGAAGCTCATGGCACCTGCTGGACCTAATGGTAACAACTTAAAAACTGTTTTTTAATGGTTACAGGTTGAGTTAGTTACTAATAGTTTACTTATAGCTTTCAGCTTGGGTAAGGGAGCGTTAGCAGGTGCATCAGCTGTCGGTCTTGTGGCGCTTTGTTACTACGGCTCCGGAGTCAAGCCTGGCACACTTCAGGAAGCTCAGTGAGTAAATGTACTAACAAAGATAACACTATTTGATTGATGAGGTGTTAGTTACACTAAAATTCCAATGGAACTTTTTGCTCTAGACCTATTGTTGCATTTATTAATGTTGATTATTGTTGATCCACTGACAAGGGGAAATAAATAAAAGAATATGTATGCTGTAGTCATTGTATGCTTTGTTAACATTTTATTTGTAAAAAAACGCAAAAGAGCTTGTTTGTTAAAAATAAATTTAATTTCTTACAGCCTCTGGCCTCAATATGTAAAGGACCGCATCAAAGCAACTTATGGATACATTGCCGGCTCACTTGTGTTAACAGCTGGGAGTGCTGTCACGGTTTTCCGAACCCCTGCATTGCTGAACCTAGTGGCTAGGAATGGATGGATGGTAAGTCCTTGTTCCTTAACATTAGCTCATAACTGTTACCCTACCATGTAGAATTGTTTATGATTATTTGCCATAGTGTAATAAGTTTGATATTCTTTTATAATTTACCGAATGGTATTATTATATTAGTATTATATAAATTATAATAATCCCAAACATGCTGTAGATGTAAATAGCATAGTTAAAGAAAGAAGAAAGAAAATATTTTTATTTAAATACTAAAATCTTATTCCATAATATCCTACGCTTAAATCTTTAGTTAATTTAAAGTTAAAATTACACACAGTGTTAATTTCTTCCCTTATATGGGTAATAAGACATTATCTGTTCTATGGTTCAGATTCTTAAATCTTATTTGAATTTATAGATACAGATAAATTGTGGATATTAACATCCCGTTGCACAATAATGGGTTGTCTAAAATATTAGCTGAACAAATAACCAACTCAGCTAACATGCTCTACCAGTCCACCCACATATGACCTGGTGAAGGGGAGGATGTGCTGTGCTGTATGTTATGTAGAGAATTCGGGCACAAAAACAACAATGTGAATACATTTCATAAAACATGTGTACTTTCGCAGTCTATGATCCTGACACTGGGTCTGATGATCGGCTCCGGAATGGTGGTGCGCGGGATGGACTACACGCCCGGCTTCGGCGCGAAGCAGCTGGCTTGGATAGTTCACACCGGTATCATGGGGGCAGTGATCGCGCCAATGTGCTTCCTCGGCGGACCGATCCTCGTCAGAGCTGCTTGGTAAGAGAATTACTGTGTTACTATTGATTACGCATTATCCTTGGAATAGTTATAAATAATAATGCTGACACACCAATATAACACTCACTGAAGCTGCAACGCGGGCCAAGTACCAGCAAACCAAGGGAGCACATATTGCCCAATCGCGTCGTGGACACTTGGAATCGGTTACCAGAGTCAGTGATCAGTGCCCCCTCAGTGAACGCTTTCAAAAATAGACTGGACAAATATTTAAAGCGCACTGACAATAAATAAGATATACACGCATCAGCTCTAAGAGCTGCCTGTCTATTACTAATAATAATAATATAAATTTAAAGAAATAAAGCTATGAGTTATTTCTATTTAATTGTACTTACTTGATAAATTGTCTTCATTGAGGCTCAAATTCCAGTGCCACAGTGTACAGGGTGCGTGTACTTTCTAAGTTACATAACATCTAAGCTCTAAACTATCTATGTACGTACATGTTAGCGAATACACAAATATGTAGTATATATGATACCTACTCTAGCGAGAGTTCAGAGCAAACTACAAGTAATTGGATAATTTCCCATCAAGAAATAAGATCTTGAAATTTTACCAAAATATAATAATATTATTTTTATTTTTAAAAGAAAATTAAAAAATTATACGGCTTTGGGGAAATGCCTCGAAATCAAATATAAACGTCGTCCAGCGACTCCAAAATTTTATACTGAAACCTATGTCTAATGCGCCATGGTTTATCACAACCGAGGAACTGCATGAACACTTGAAAATGCCCACAGTGAGGGAAGAGATACAACTCATGGAAAAACCGTAGAAAATCAGACTATCGAAGCATCCTAATCAACTAGAAGTAAAACTCCTCAAACCAAACCAGCAAAACCGCCTTATGCATCACATCATACTAGAACTGAGTGACAGAATCTAGTTTCTCCATATGTGCTCTCCAAATATCTGCGAATGTAGATGAGAATTAAAAAAAATAATTTAAGGCCTACCTAGCTAGATGAAATTTCATTATGCAATAAGATCGCCCATTGTTAATTTTTGTTGTTTTTATTTGTTATGTATTTCTTTCTTCTATGTTTAATAATTGATGATTATGCATTACGAAGTGTTAAGTTGGCTGTTCACTAGGGGATATACCTAGTCAGGTCATAAATTCTGTCACATGTTTAATATAAAATAATTGAAACAAGTTTATTCATTATGTAACTATTTATATACCAAAATGAACTTAACACAACATAGATTCTTATGACACTAAAGTTTATTCAAAATAACCTCCGTGATTTTGAATACAGGCCGTCAATCTGCGCGGCCAGTCGTCTATCGCAGCACGAACGAGGTCCATGTCAATATCGGCGGCTGCCTTAATCAAGGATGTCTTGAGTGACTCCAAATTGGGATGAGGTTTTGAGCACGCCTTTTCCTCCAAGTGTTGCCATATCTTGTAATCTAACGGATTCAAATCTGGACTGGAGGAGGGCCAGTCTTCGTGCCGGATGAAGTCGATTTCACGCGCCGCCAGCCAGTCTTGTGTGCTCTTCGCTCTATGAGCTGGCGCCGAATCTTGTTGGAATACCCAGTGCCTGTTATTGAACATGGTATGAGAAACAGGTTCCACAAGTTTCGTCAGGACTGTATTTTGATACACAACTGCATTCGTTTTTACACCTTTCTCACAAAAATGTACCTCTGTTAAGCCCCAATAAGAAACTCCCAACCATACCATGAGCGAGGATGGAAAATGACCTCGTTGGACACGCGGAATACGGTTGCTCGCTTCTTCACTACTGTGTGCGTGCACCTTATCATTTTGTTTGTTGTAGCTCTCTTCTACGGTAACAATTTTTTCATCCGAAAAAAGAATTTCCCGATATTTTTTTCCCGCGTACCGCTTCAACAAAGCGCGGCATCTCTTCAGTCTCAGGTCCATTAGACGAGCATTCAAACGATGTACTGTTTTTCTTCGATATGCCCGAAGCCCTAAGTCTTCATTTAACACCCTTTTCACCGTGGTTCTGCTTAACCCCATCTGAAGGGCCAACAGTTTCTGCTTACGTTTGGGATTTCTTTGAATTCGCGCCTTCACAGCTTTTATCACTGCTGGAGTCCTAACAGACCGAGGGCGACCACTTCTTGACCTGTCATCTACACTAGAGTCTTCATTGTATCGTTTGATGGTGCGATAAACGAATCTTTTGGTTATATTCAAATATTTCAGTATGTCAAAAACTTGAATTGGCGCGTAACCGCAACGATGCAACGCAATAACTGCAACACGGTCTTCTTTAAGCGTCCACTCCATATTTAAAAATTAGTAAAATTCTAAAAAGTATACATTTTTATTTTCATGAACAATTCGAAATCCGAATTCTATAAACTTTTTTGTGGCCAGCATTCTAAAAGAAAAGTTTTTACTGTGTGACAATACTTATGACCTGACTAGGTAATATACAGTGTTTTTTTAACTAGGACAGTACGGCAGCACCCATAACCAGAGGAGATACAGGTGCAGTTTCTTTTAAAACATCGGCTCGTTTTCAAAGAAAAACATATTGGCATTAAATTTTTTTTGGTCAAGCGATAGTAGCGCCTTAAAATGAACCAAGTTGGTAAAATTTTTTTTTGATGCCGAACGATGCAGTCCTATGTATGATCATTTTATTGTATAGGATGAAAAAAATCTGAGCAGCAGAAGTTAGTCAAAGATAAAATGTATTCTCATACAACAGGACAAAGCAAAATTCCTCCAACAAACATTTTATTATATTCTAATTCCACATTAAAGAAGTATTAATACTGTAGCGATTAAGAAGTTTAGGAACTCCATGCTCTCATGAGCAATTCAAAAACATTTCGTATTTAAGAACAATTTTGAATTTCGAACATGGTTCTTGCATCTGTCGGACTTTTATAGCAGTCATTGCATCATCTTATTTATCCTATCATGGCATTGTCAAATGCGCAAAAATTAGACTTAATTGAAGCATACTTCCTCAATCGACGAAGCCTAACTAATGCGTTGAAGTGGTATCAGGAACGCAACCCAGACCACGATTGAGGAAGTATGCTTCAATTAAGACTACTTTTCGGAACTTTACAACCTGATCCCACCATCTCTTTTCTATCAACGGACAACCAGACGCCCTGCGGTGCGCCACCGCTTTATGGTAGAAATACCTCCCATTCGCACAAAGCGGTTCTCTTCGACCTTTATTATGCGCACCGCCAAAGAGTGGAACGCCTTGCCAGAGTCTGTGATTCCTGATAGATACAACCTGGGTATCTTTAAGTCGCGACTGAATAGGTTTCTTCTAGGCAAGCGTGTACCATCGTAGACTGCATCATCGCTTACCATCAGGCGAGATCGTGGTCAAACGCAAGCCTATAATGTATAAAAAAAAACTTTTTGCGTATTTGACAATGCCATGATAGGACAAATAAGATGATGCAATGACTGATATAAAAATCCAACAGATACAAGAATCATGTTCGAAATTCAAAATTGTTCTTAAATACGAAATGTTTTTGAATTGCTCTTGAGAGCATGGAGTTCCTAAACTTCTTAATCGCTACAGTATTAATACTTCTTTAATGTGCAATTAGAATTTAATAAAATGTGTGTTGGAGGAATTTTGCTTTGTCCTGTTGTATGAAAATACATTTTATCAAATTTGACTAATTTTCGGTGCTCAGATTTTTTTCATCCGATACAATAAAATGATCCTTACAAAGGGCTGCATCGATCAGCATCAAAAAAAAATTACCAACTTGATTCATTTTAAGGCGCTACTCACGCTTGACCAAAAAAAAATTGAATGCCAAAATGTTTTTCTTCGAAAACGAGCTGATGTTTTAAAAGAAACTGCACCTGTATCTCTTCTGGTTATGGGTGCTGCCGTACTGTCCCAGTTAAAAAAAACACACTATATCGAGATTGGTAGTTGTTGTATAATATGATAGTTGCCAGTGCACATTGGTCGAACTTTGACAGACAACTTTTCAATATAAACTAACTATGCCACATCTCAAATGCAACCGTGGTGCGCGCAATTGGTGAGCTTAAAAAGGGGTACAAAGTTTTCTCTCCACGTATCTTCATACGTATACAATTTTTTAATTACTAAATGATATATTTATATTTGCCGTGGGGCGCCGGCAATAGAATGTTGCCCCTCCGCTCTTGCCCGTGGATGCAGTAGGAGTCTGCTAAGGGATACCTCCGAAAGATGGGCAGCAGCGTCTTTTCGTGTTTCAACACCTATACTGCGCTCGCCAACCCGCCTGCCAAGCGTGGCGAGTATGGCAACAACCCCCTCATGGATTTACAACATAAAGCCAAGCCAGGCCCCGAGTCCCCGGCGGCCCCGCTAATCCTGGCTACGGTAGCAGTCACGGTAACGGCGGGGCCAGGGGTGCTAAGAATCCCCGGGAGACGATCGGCTACCAAACCCTACGACGACCACTGGCCCTGGTAACACACAACATCCGCACTTTGAGGACAGACGAAAAGATTGTTGAGCTGGAAGAAGAAATTAGTAGATTACACTGGGACATTTTGGGGTTATCAGAAGTTCGTAGAGAGGGCGAGGACACGATATCCCTTAAGTCTGGTAATCTACTATACTACCGGGAGGGCGACCAACAGTCCCAAGGTGGTGTTGGGTTTCTCGTTCACAAGTCACTCATCAACAACATTATCACTATCGACAGTGTGTCGAGCAGGGTCGCGTACCTGACACTCAGAATATCTAAGCGATATTCGCTGAAGGTCGTTCAGGTATATGCGCCGACCACTTCACACCCAGATGAAGAAGTAGAGTCTATGTATGAGGACATCAGTAGAGCCATACATACGAACAAAACTCACTTTATTGTTGTTATGGGGGACTTCAATGCAAAGCTAGGCATGAGAAGCGATGATGAGTTGAGAGTGGGGCAATTTGGATATGGGCAACGGAACCCCAGAGGACAGAGGCTGGCCGATTTTCTGGAGAAAGAAGGACTCTTTATGATGAATTCTTTTTTCCAGAAGCCGCCTCACAGGAAATGGACCTGGATGAGTCCCAACGGTTCCACGAGAAATGAGATTGATTTCATCTTGACCAACAAGAAACGGATATTCAATGATGTCTCTGTGATTCACAGGGTGAAAACCGGCAGTGATCACCGAATTGTTAGAGCCACATTGAATATGAACGTTAAACTTGAAAGGTCCCGTTTGATGAAATCTACGCTCCGACCCACTCGCGCACATATCCAAAACCTCGAGAGCTTTCAACTCGAACTTGCAAATCGCTTTGACTGTCTAGAAGTAGATGCATCAGTGGACGAGATCAATAACAGGTTCGTAGAAACCGTCCATACGGTGGGGTCCCAGTTCTTTAAGACCCCCCGTACCAATAGACCTCAGAAACTCTCTGATGACACCCTTAACCTCATGGCTGAACGACGTTCTTTGCAACTGCAGTCTCCCGATGATGCTCAGTCACATAGGCAGCTCAATAGAAAGATTTGGAAATCCTTGCGGCACGATATTCGTACCTTTAATACATCTCGTATTAAAGATACGATAGAGCGGAATAAAGGCTCCAAAGTGTTCGCGAGAGATAATTCTATTGGGCAGAGCCGCATGACGAAGCTGAAGAGGGAAGATGGCAGCATAACGTCAAGTAAAGCGGAAGTGTTAAGGGAAGTCGAAAGGTTCTATGGACGGCTCTACGATTCGGTCACTAAACCTGTTTGCAGTGCGGCCAACGACCCAAGAGCCAAACTGACCCGACATTATACCGAAGATATTCCGGACATCAGCCTGTATGAGATCAGGATGGCCTTGAAGCAGCTTAAGAACGACAAGGCGCCGGGTGAGGACGGAATCACTTCAGAGCTTCTGAAAGCGGGTGGATCACCGGTACTTAAAGTCCTTCAGAAGCTTTTTAATTCCGCCTTGCTTGAAGGTACGACGCCAAAAGCATGGAACGGGGGCGTGGTGGTTCTGTTCTTCAAGAAGGGTGACAACACCTTGCTTAAGAATTACAGACCCATCTCGCTTTTGAGCCATGTTTATAAGCTGTTTTCGAGGGTCATCGCGAACCGTCTCGAACGCAGGTTTGATGACTTCCAGCCTCCCGAACAAGCCGGGTTCCGTAAAGGCTACAGTACCATAGACCACATACATACGCTGCGGCAAGTCATACAGAAGACCGAAGAGTATAACTTGCCGCTATGTCTCGCGTTTGTGGACTATGAGAAAGCCTTCGATTCGATCGAAACATGGGCAGTGCTTGAGTCTCTCCAACGATGCCGTATTGACTATCGGTACATCGAAGTGTTGAAGTGTTTGTATAAAAACGCCACTATGTCAGTCCGAGTACATGAACAGAGCTCGAAGGCGATTCCCTTAAAAAGAGGCGTAAGACAGGGAGATGTCATTTCTCCGAAACTGTTTACGACCGCATTGGAAGATGCCTTCAAGCTTCTGGAATGGAAAGGACTGGGCATCAATATTAACGGCGAATACATCACTCACCTTCGGTTTGCCGACGATATTGTGGTCATGGCAAAGTCGATGGAAGAGCTCAGCACGATGCTCGAAGGCCTCAATCGAGTCTCCCAACGGGTAGGACTTAAAATGAACATGGACAAGACGAAAATCATGTCAAATGTCCATGTCGTCCCTGCCCCAGTTATGGTTGAGAACTCGGCTCTTGAAGTTGTCGACGCGTATGTATACCTAGGACAAACAGTCCAATTAGGTAGGTCCAACTTCGAGAAAGAGGTCAATCGTCGAATCCAACTCGGATGGGCAGCGTTCGGGAAACTTCGCAACGTCTTTTCGTCCAACATACCTCAGTGCCTTAAGACGAAAGTCTACAATCAGTGTGTGTTACCAGTGATGACATATGGAACCGAGACGTGGTCCTTCACTATTGGCCTTATGAATAAGCTCAGAGTCGCTCAACGAGCTATGGAGAGGGCTATGCTCGGGGTTTCTCTACGGGATCGAATCAGAAATGAGGAGATACGTAGGAGAACTCAAGTCACCGACATAGCCCGACGGATTAGCACGTTGAAGTGGCAATGGGCAGGCCATATAGCGCGCAGAACAGATGGCCGATGGGGCCGAAAGGTTCTCGAGTGGAGGCCACGGACCGGCAAGCGCAGCGTAGGACGTCCACCCACAAGATGGGCAGACGACTTGGTAAGAACCGCAGGTCGGCGTTGGATGCAGGCCGCTTCCAACCGCAGTTCCTGGAGATCAATAAGGGAGGCCTTTGTCCAGTAGTGGACGTCTTACGGCTGATATGATGATGATGATGATATTTAGATTACCTACCATGGCGACATAATCGCATGTGCGACAAAGCCCTTTTCAATGATAAAAAAAAATCCCGTAGTTAAAAGCTTTAATGTATACAACTTGTCAGCACACATTCATCCACTGCCAGTTTGAGGCGTTGAAATTGATGCATTAGTGTTTGTCATGAAGGTACACCGCGGGTGTGGTCGGAGGGCTGAGCACGGTGGCAGTGTGCGCGCCGTCCGGCGAGTTCCTTAACATGCGCGCGCCGCTGGCGATGGGGCTGGGCGCCGTGTTTGCAGCCTCGCTCGCGGGCATGTTCCTGCCGCCCACATCAGTATTGGGAGCTGGTAAGAATTACTATTTTTGAAGTGAATACGTTTTTAAAATTGTTTCCATAATGGGAGGCAATTTAAAAAAACGATTGATAACAAAATCGGGGGATACAGTTTGTTTTTGCAGCTACATATCTATGATCTCCATCAAAAATTTAATTACACCACTGGATAGCTAAAGGATCAAAGAATTCGTTACACTAAGACTACGCTAAAGACTGTGACGCATCGCGCGCGGGGAAGGGCCGCCATTTTGAGGTCATCTTGCTGCTTTTCGTGATCTCTATTGCCACCCGAAGGACTTCTTAGTGTTCAAACATGTTTTTAACATACATAAAATTGCGTATTATATTTTGTATAGAAAATATTACCTGTTTACGTACACGTATTCACACGGCCGTGTCCATGACATAGCCACACCTAATTTTTTTTGTCTGATACTATTTTAAGTGAGCGCCAAACGCAAATTAAAAAAATTAGGGACACAAAATAAAAACAAACCCGGGAGATACCTACAAAAAATTAGAAAAGGAAAGGCGATATAAGGGATTAAATAACATAATTAGTCACGATACCTGTCTGGTTGGTGTCTGGTGGACAGATAGGGACTTGGGGGAGACCTTTGCCCAGCAGTGGGACGAGATAGGTTAGGGAAAAAAACCTGTCTGTTTGAGTTGCTATAATGTTAATTTTATTATAATTGTGATTGATAAATTCTTAATATGACGTAACTTAGTGTTCTTTAATGTACCTACAGTGGAAAAAAATTAAATTAAATATGTATTTACAAAAATAATATTTGATATGTTTACTGAACATTTAAATTTATATAAATATATACTTCTTATATAATATATATACGTATATATGTATATATATATGTACTTATATTACATATAAGTATATTATGTAATATAATATACTTCTTGCCGACTGCTACCAAGGTTACGCTTGCACAGACCCTTTTACTTCCAATCCTGGACTACGCCGACACCTGCTATCTTGACATCACTGAAGCCCAACTGAGCAAACTTGAGCGCCTTCAAAACCTCTGTATTCGGTTCATATTTGGCTTGCGCAAGTATGACCATATTTCTGATTTTCGCACAAAGCTCAAGTGGCCCCCCATCCGTCTTCGCCGGAATGCACACATACTGTCCCTTTTGTATAACATCCTTTTTAATCCCTTCTTCTCCCTTCTATCTTAAGGAGCGTTTTGAGTTTCTCCACCAGGCTAATGATCGCAATTTGCGTTCTTCAGATTCCCTCCAACTTAAAACTCCTGTCCATACGACAGAGTTTTATAGTCGATCCTTCACTGTAACAGCCGTACGATTGTGGAACGCTTTGCCCCTCTCTATAAGAACATCCAAGTCTATTAGTAATTTTAAAACAAAAGTGCACACCCATTATCTGTCCTTGTGTTGAAGTTGTAGCTGCTTGTTAATTCATCATAACCACTTTTAGAGTTGCTTATTTAAATTAAATTTGTGTTATTACTGGTAATTTAGGTTTATAGTATGTAGATATGTTTTTAAATTTATATAGATGCACCGCCGTCATGTGTTACATTTTGATCCTGTCCATACAAAGGTTGTCTGGAAGAGATCGCTTTTAGCGATAAGACCGCCCATTGTACTAAATCTATTTGTAAGAATTATGTTCTGTATTTTACTTTGGTGTACAATAAAGAGTTATCTTATAATTTGTTCAAATAAATTATTCTAGACATTGGTATACACGGATGGATCTAAGGAGAGAAGGATTTTGATATTGGATTTATATATGATAGTAATCCCTTCCAATATCACTAGTTGTCCGCACAGTGGTCGTAATTCGACCCTTTTTTTAGGTTAAGAAATCCTGCCATAGTACAAGCTCTGCTTAGTTTGGGGCTGTGTGAAATTTCCAGCAATATTTATTGTTATTATTGTAATAATCCATACGAGTCGGTTATTTGTTTCAGGACTGTACTCCCTCAGCTTGTACGGTGGTCTGATAGTGTTCAGCGGCTTCCTCCTGTACGACACGCAGTCGATCGTCAAACGCGCTGAAATGACTCCAGTACACGGATACCAGCCCTATGATCCTATCAACTCGTAAGTATTATATATAAGTGCTATTATATAGATTGTGTCATGAGGTACCAATATAATGTATTGAGGGGGAGAGCAATTGTTTGAATCCAGAGCGAATGAAGGATTCTAAAGTTGAATCGTAAGCGTAGCGAGGGATTCAAAGTACGTCGCTCGAGGTTAAATAATCTTGGTACCGTGTGGCACACTGTGCTCTTCATAACCCTCTATCATAAAAATAAATAAGAAATTCATTACAAATTTATATTAATATTAGATACGTTTTCGCAATTTTGAAAATTATTGTAGCTGTTTTGTTGGGAACAGCAAATGTCATTGACTTATTTATCACTTGGGTATTCGTAATAACTTCAGACTCTGGTTGATGATCATGTTCGAGTCAATGGTGACATTTCACGCAGTTTTTAATACAGTTTCTGAAAATGACTGATTCAGTTTCATTTTTCCATGTAATTATAGTTTCATTTCAGGCATTTAGATTGTTTACGACAGTTTCTGCGATATAAATTGTACACTTTCTGGTGTTAATATTTCACTTTCACTACTAGAACTCATCTTTTATTCAATTTGTGTTAATCAAATTAAAATTGTCTGTAATATTTTGATAAAATTAATAAAAAAACGAAAAAGTTCCCGTGTATTTTTTTTTTAAATTTGATTAAACAATGTCGCGTCGGCAGGCGTGCTTATTTTATTACCGGCCAGTACTTATCGAAGCGAATTACGTTCAAACTTTTTAATAGTGTTCCATATGACACAATCTACTATGGTATTGTTTTGGAAAATAAAAATGCTATAATAATGATTGAAATCAAACACGAAAGTTTAGGCTATAATAATCTTTCAGAGGCATGGGTGATGAAACAATTTGCGTTTGTTACAGAGCGATCTCGGTGTACCTCGATGTCCTGAACATCTTTATGCGCATCGCGATGATCCTGGCGGGCGGCGGCGGCAACAAGAGGAAGTAAACCAAACTCACGAAGTGAAATAATCACTCTACATTGTTGATTGTTTTGTCTGTAGCAAGTCGAATTGTTATTCTCTAGTGATATTGTGATAGGCGTTATGTGACGAAAGGTACCGGAGTAAATTATACTAGTATTAATTCCACGGACAAGTTTGTTTTATTTCTCGGCTATCTCTTTATATCTATACCAATATTATAAATTCCTAAGTTACTCTGGTTTGTTACGTTTTCACGACTAAACGGACTGACCGATTTCGATTCGAAATTTGGTACAAAGATGTTGTTACCTGCATTGAAACATAGGCTACTTTTAATGACAAACTTCGCGTGCGAAGCCGCAGGCGGACGCTAGTCTTCTATATATTATTACGCGAAGAGAAGACTTTGTACCCCTTTTTGAGCTTATTGCGCGCATGGAGTGAGATTAGCGAATGTTAAAAAAACGAGTGCGCTTTAGACCTTAACTGAAGTAAAACTTCTTTTTCAAAATATTAATTTATAAAATTGTTCAAGAACGAAATATAATCAAGAAATCAGCGTTCGCGTAACGCTAGCAAACTCGCGAACGAACTGACTGAGATATATCTAGTCAGGTCATAAATTCTGTCACATGTTTAATATAAAATAATTGAAACAAGTTTATTCATTATGTAACCATTTATATACCAAAATGAACTTAACAAAACATAGATTCTTATGACACTAAAGTTTATTCAAAATGACCTCCGTGATTTTGAATACAGGCCTTCAATCTGCGCGGCCAGTCGTCTATCGCAGCGTTCGTGCTGAGAAGGGATGCAGTGCTAAATGTGGTCTCAAAAAAGTTGGTCTGTTTTGTTCTCTGGCATGCACAAATTGTCAAGGCCGGTCGTGCTCTAATGTTGAATCACCAACACTGGAGGATTCGTTTGATTCAAAAGAAGTGTCATGCGATACATCGCTATTGACGTAATTTACTTACACCAAAAATGAAGAAGAAGAACAAGGAAAAGATCAAGAAGAATTTGAAGGTTACGAATAAGACGAATGAACTTCACGAGTTTTTTTAATTTACCTAGTTTGGTCATAAATTCTGTCACATGTTTAATATAAAATAATTGAATCAAGTTTATTCATTATTTAACCATTTATATACCAAAATGAACTTAACAAAACATAGATTCTTATGACACTAAAGTTTATTCAAAATGACCTCCGTGATTTTGAATACAGGCCTTCAATCTGCGCGGCCAGTCGTCTATCGCAGCACGAACGAGGTCCATGTCAATATCGGCGGCTGCCTTAATCAAGGATGTCTTGAGTGACTCCAAATTGGGATGAGGCTTTGAGCACGCCTTTTCCTCCAAGTGTTGCCATATCTTGTAATCTAACGGATTCAAATTTGGACTGGAGGAGGGCCAGTCTTCGTGCCGGATGAAGTCGATTTCACGCGCCGCTAGCGTCTTGTGTGCTCTTCGCTCTATGAGCTGGCACCGAATCTTGTTGGAATACCCAGTGCCCGTTATTGAACATGGTATGAGAAACAGGTTCCACAAGGTTCGTCAGGACTGTATTTTGATACACAACTGCATTCGTTTTTACACCTTTCTCGAAAAATGTACCTCTGTTAAGCACCAATAAGAAACTCCCAACCATACCATGAGCGAGGATGGAAAATGACCTAGTTGGACACGCGGAATACGATTGCTCGCTTCTTCACTACTGTGTACGTACACCTTATCATTTTGTTTGTTGTAGCTCTCTTCTACGGTAAAAATTTTTTCATCCGAAAATGAATTTCCCGATATTTTTTTCCCGCGTACCGCTTCAACAAAGCGAGGCATCTCTTCAGTCTCAGGTCCATTAGACAAGCATTCAAACGATGTCCTGTTTTTCTTCGATATGCCCGAAGCCCTAAGTCTTCATTTAACACCCTTTTCACCGTGGTTCTGCTTAACCCCATCTGAAGGGCCAACAGTTTCTGCTTACGTTTGGGATTTCTTTGAATTCGCGCCTTCACAGCTTTTATCACTGCTGGAGTCCTAACAGACCGAGGGCGACCACTTCTTGACCTGTCATCTACACTCGAATCTTCATTGTATCGTTTGATGGTGCGATAAACGAATCTTTTGGTTATATTCAAATTTTTCAGTAAGTATGTTAAAAATTTAAATTGGCGCGTAACCGCAACGATGCAACGCAATAACTGCAACACGGTCTTCTTTAAGCGTTCACTCCATATTTAAAAATGAGTAAAATTCTAAAAAGTATACATTTTTATTTTCATGAACAATTCGAAATTCGAATTCTATAAACTTTTTTGTGGCCAGCATTCTAAAAGAAAAGTTTTTACTGTGTGACAATACTTACGACCTGACTAGGTATACCTATAATATATCATGCACTGGCTATGAGAGCAAGAGAGAAAGAAAATGTGCGCGCCTGCTCTCTCTTGCTCCTACAGTGTGATACAGACAATAGGCCTGCACTGTGGCTTAGATATACGAAACGTAACTGGCTAAGAGAGAAAGAAAATGTGTGCTCGCACCTCTCTCTTGCCCCTACACTAATGTACGAAACGTAACTCTCTCTTTCTATCTTCACTAAATTATATCTCCCTCTCAAGTTCCGTTCACCTCGCCCGATCACACTTTTCGTAACGCATTCACCAGCTTACTCCCCAAGTCAAGCGTGTGTACTTTAAAAAAAGTATTACGTTCGATTGTCGACTGCGCACATAATATTAAAGGATATCTAATAAATAATTGTTGCCAAGAACACAAATTAGTGAAGGTTTAATGAGCGGTCTTATCGCTAAAAGCAATAAGACTTCCAAGACATCCTTTTTGCCTAGGTATATTATAGAGGTAAATAATTTATTGTTAGTTTGCTTGGGTTTAGGGGGTAATCTCCAGAACTGTTTCTGAAAATTCTTTCACTAATAGGAAGCTACATTATCCATGAGGTCTATTCTATAAATTATAATCCGTGCGAAACCGGTGCGAGTCTGCTGGGTCCCTGTCTGGATTTTTCTCGAAAGTATAGAGTAAAAATTACTTTTGATAGAAAAATAAGATGATGCAATGACTGATATAAAAGTCCGACAGATGCAAGAACCATGTTCGAAATTCAAAGCTTTTCTGAAATACGAAATGTTTTTGAATTGCTCATGAGAGCATGGAGTTCCTTAACTTCTTAATCGCTACAGTATTAATACTTCTTTAATGTGCAATTAGAATCTAATAAAATGTTTGTTGGAGGAATTTTGCTTTGTCCTGTTGTATGAGAATACATTTTATCAAATTTGACTAACTTCCGCTGCTCAGATTTTTTTCATCTAATACAATAAAATGATCCTTACAAAAAACTGCATCGATCGGCATCAAAAACAAAATTACCAACTTGATTCATTTTAAGGCGCTACTCACGCTTGGCCAAAAAAAATTTAATGCCAAAATGTTTTTCTTCGAAAACGAGCTTTAAAAAAAACTGCACCTGTATCTCCTCTGGTTATGGGTGCTGCCGTACTTTCCCAGTTATAAAAAAACACTGTATAAAACACTTGCGTCCCTATAAAATTTGAGAGCTGCCCTCGTTGTTTTGGGATCCCATCATTAGATCCTGACTTGGTGTCAATGGGACCACCTGGGAAGTATACCCTTTTAAACAGAAAAAGAATTTCTCGAATCCGTCCAGCTTCAAGTAATCGGGGAACATACATAAAAAAGAAAGATTCCGACGAATTGGAACCTCATCTTTTTAAGTCGATTAAAAAAGAAATGAAAATGACGTAAGTATTTACTTTGAGACTTTATTTACAGGCTATAAGTTAAACACTTCTTATTCGTCCTGTTCCACCTTACAGAATCTCTTGGATATAATACAAATGTAGACAAGAACATACTAAAAAAAAACAGTTTACATACGTTGAAACAGTCCGGCCAAAAAATCTAATAGGTGTATGGAAGTCATTATGTTACTTAATTTTCTGATCTTGATTATTTGTATCCATTCTCTTCACCTCGACCTCGCACAAATATCGCAACTTTACCATAGAATCACAATAAAACCCTGGTGGGGATTATGATAATTTATTTTTATTTATGTTCACTACTTCACCGCTGCTGAACGAGTCGTGGGGATTACGACACCACTTATTGCTATTTTGCCATAATCCTCACATCTGGTAGGGATTTAAAAACCTGGTGGGGATTATGAAAATAATCTATTTTTAGTTATGTTCATCATCCTCACTACTTCACCGCTGCTGAACGAGTCGTGGGGATTACGACACAACTTATTACTATTTTGCCATAATCCTCACATCTGGTAGGGATTTAAAAACCTGGTGGGGATTATGAAAATAATCTATTTTTAGTTATGTTCATCATCCTCACTACTTCACCGCTGCTGAACGAGTCGTGGGGATTACGACACAACTTATTACTATTTTGCCATAATCCTCACATCTGGTAGGGATTTAAAAACCTGGTGGGGATTATGAAAATAATCTATTTTTAGTTATGTTCATCATCCTCACTACTTCACCGCTGCTGAACGATTCGTGGGGATTACGACACAACTTATTACTATTTTGCCATAATCCTCACACCTGGTAGGGATTTAAAAACCTGGTGGGGATTATGAAAATAATCTATTTTTAGTTATGTTCATCATCCTCACTACTTCACCGCTGCTGAACTAGTTACCGGGGATTACGACACAACTTATTACCATTTTGTCATAACTATCACAATAATATAATAAATGCGAAAGTTTGGATGTTTGTATAATTATTTGTTACTCAATCACGTCATAATGGCTGAACCGATTTCGATGAAATTTAGTATTATAACCCAGGTTAACATATAGGCTACTTTTTATCCCGTAAATCAGGTCCTATGGAATAAAAATGGAATGTCAAGTCATGTTGCAACAGCGAGTTTGTCTTTATTTCTAGGTTACCTAAACATTTAGTAGTGTAACGCGTACGAAGTCGTGGGCAACAGCTAGTTCTGTCATAATCCTCACATCTGGTAGTGATTTATAACCTTATTTTGAGGAAGGTTTGGTCTTCAAGTTCAGAGTGAATAGGTTCTTTCTAGGCAAGCGTGCTCCATCTTCGATCACACCATTACTTACCACCAGGTGAGGTGATCAAGCGCTTGACTATCATCAATAAAGTCGTATGAGATTGTTGCATAATAATCAATACCAACGTCAATATTAAATTGCTGCTTTATAGGCCAACAAGCATTAAATCTAATAGTTATTGTTCATTTATTGTGATATAATGTTGAGATTATTACAGAATCTAGAATTTAAATCCTCTATAAATTATTAAGTATATGCCTTACCCTAAAAATACTGCACTTTGAATATTGAAATGCCATACATAATCATATTTATGTGATTATTGTGCTCCTTTTCGTCTAATATCAATACAAAATGAACGTCATATAAGAATAAAATAAAAATATCACAATTACATTGCTAAATAAAAGCTCTTTGACTGGAATAATAAAGTTAGACTCCGATATAATCTATATAAAACAGAGTCGAGTTAGTAACACCATTTACAACTCAAGAACGGCTGGACCGATTTTGATGATCTTTGATTTGTTGGATTTGTCTCCGCCTAAATAGCAGAATAACTATTAAAATATCGGAAAAATTCACGCAAAAAAATCATCTTCTCATACATAGATGCCATAGATGACAATTCTACCGGCGACGTATATTGGCAGCCCGCGTCACATGCATGTCAAGGCGGTACGAAGTTCGGCGGTAAATAATTCCGACATTTATCTTATGAATATCAAGACAAATGCTAACATTTTAACTCAATAGGTCTTAATTTTAATGGTGTTAATTTGTATCCCAAACTTTACCTAAGAGAAAAAATATAAGAGATCTTGTGTTCTAAACCTATTTAAAATATTATGTAGTTACATCGCCAGTCTTAAGCGCTTGTTGTTTCAAATACAAGGCGTACATCTGTCGCGCTTGATTCAGTACCCTGTTCACGTTGTGCTTCCGCACCATCTTGTCGAAATGCATCGCCAGCTCATTGTAGTCCATGCGGTTTCTCATAATATAATCTCTGTGCTGCAACAGTACCGTTAGACACAGGAACATCAGGAAGGGGTTGCCCCCCCCGAACACCATCGGCGGGGGCAATCCGCTAACCGTATACTTGCCCAAGCTGTCCCCGCCGCCCGAAGTGATACAGACAGAGTTTTTGTTTAAAGGCGGCTTGAAAACCTCATACTTCTTCTGGAAACTGTTTATAGTCGAAGCGACGCTGTGCAAGTTGGTTTGCTTCGTATTCAGCAGGGATTCGCAATTTTTCTTCGCATTCTCCAATTCCTGTGACATACTGGAAAAGAACTTGTGCGATCTGGATGAGCTGACGTCACACTGGTTGTTCGTCGACTCCTTATCCGAGGAGTCAGATTCGCTGGAATGTATGACGATGTTTTTCGCTTCCTTGATGAGATCGTGAGGGTCTATAGGTTGTGTTTTTCTTAGTAATCGTATCGGGGTGATGGATTTCTTTCCTGAATGCTCTTCGAATATCTCGCCCGTGTCGTCGTAGTCGAGGTCGGCCTGCTCGTCCGGCGTCTGCGGACAGCTGGCCGTGGTGCGAGTCGTCGGCGTGTTCCTGTGCAACGGATTCTCCCATAAGTAGATATCTTCAGCGCTTCTCGCGTTCGACTTCAGGGTATCGAGCAACGGAGATCTTTTCATATTTTCCAGCAGTTGTATAGTTTCCGCCCTCGCCTCTAAGGTGCCGGCGGTGCAGTCTTGTTTGATTTGGGTGCAGTTCTGCGTGGGCTTGTCGTCGGTGCTCGTGGAGTCCGAGGGAGTCTCGCACGCCATGCTGCCCCTGTTCGCGTACTGGGGACCGAACACCTGTCGGTCCAAGTGCTCCAGTTCAAGTCTTAGCTCTCTCGTCATGGATGTCGTCATCGGGTAATATTCCTGAGAGTCGTCGGGACTGCTGCCGTCGTTACTATCCGAATAAATATTTTTATTCAAGCGGTTCGCAAGTTTGTCGTCTCTTGCCGCTTGGACTCTGCCGCCGGAGGACGTCTTCGTCAACGTTATTCTCGGACATTCTTTGGGAGACGCGTTTTCTTTAGCGGAATTAGCTCTCTGCAGTTTGTCATGCGGCACTGCGGCGACTTTGCTGCCTGTCGCGAAATTCAGGAATTCGTTTAGGTTTTTGATCATTTTCACTTTCGGCTTGCTTTTATCGTTATCTGAGCTTATCGAGTCGTCAAGTTTGTCCAAAGAGGAGAAGAACTTGTTGTTGTGTACAGATATTCTATCTCTGAGCAGTCGTACTTGATTCCCCAGCGGCGTGTCCTTGGATTGCGGCTGCGCAGTGCCGTTGGTGAGGTTCCCGGCGCTGGACCACGTGACCGCTACCGCGTCTTGTCCTTCGGGAGGCTTGCCGTGCTCGGGCACGCTGTTCATACATCGCCTGTTCGGCGATTTATTCAACTCCTGAGTTTTGTCTATGTCGTTCCTATCTAATCTAGATTTTGGTGTGTGTAGGGCTGCGTCGTCCAGACTTTGGAATTCTTTGGAATGTTTAAGGGAAGCGTTGTCGTGATGTTCCCGAGTCGCGTTCTCGTCGAGGCTGTGATTCATTTGCTTGCAAGTCGCGAGTTTGGGGGCTTTTACGTTCGCTAGGCTGAAGCTGGAGCTTTGTCGCCTCATTGCGCAGACTTTCGTATACGCATTCTCTCGAGGAGCTTTAACGAGGGGACTTAAAGGAGGAGGGTCCTCGTCGAGCTCTATCGCAGGATCAAACTCTTTTTCTTTCAAGGAAAGTTCAGCTGAGGGTGTTCTCTGCGGGAGCGACGCCCAGAGTACTTCTAACATTCTGAGGGCATCATCGAACGCGAACTCCCGTTTCATTTCTAATAGAAGCCACCTGTAGCAGAAGAGTAGGTCGTCGGCTTGCTGGGATTTGAGGTAGTTGTAGAAATCTGGGTCGTACACTTGTAGAGATTCGGTTAGATGGGCGAATTTGACGGTCATGGCTTCACCGTCAAGGAGGAAATTGGGGTAGAGTCGGGTCATGAGCGCGCAGAGGCAGATGTAGGCGTGGGCTTCGTCTCCCATCGTTACGAGGAGGGGGGAGGCCAGGTCGGACATGCCTTGGCAGTAGCTTACCGTCGGGTGATTCAGTGCGTACCTGAAAACGAAAAAAAATCTGTACGCAAAAAAAAAAAAAAAATTAAAGAAAAACTCCGTCGCATAAAAAACCCGTATTTTTTCATTTCACAGCTGAAATACAATGAATGGAAAAGAGCTTATATCTTCGGATCGGTTGACCTTTATCACACAAAGCTAAGAAATACTCCACAGTTAAACTAGCTTTCTACTAAAAAAAATAGATGTCTGTAAAGTCGGTTTACGGACGATAATTTTAAGTGATAACGAGAGAGATAGATGCGTTCGGCTTGTGCCGAACTCTTAGGCCGATCGTGCCTCTCTATCGCTTGCTCCGCGCTCTCGCTTGCACGCTCGGCTCAGGCGGAACGTGACAATGAGTCATGCTTTTTCGTGCGTGCAGCCGGTGTTCATCAATCTATAAGATGTTATCACGGCAAAAGCACGTAGAAATCGATCCATCAGTACTCTAAATAGTACAAAGGTACTCTTTTGCATTGTAATTTTTACTTATTATTATATACTTTGACTTGCTTCCTAATAATTATTTTCACGGACATTGTAATTTTTAACAGATTTCAAAATATGGAGGAGGTTCTCAATTCCGTTGTACATTCTGTCGAAAAAGTATCGGGAATGGATGATTTGTTTATGGTTCCAAATAAATATTTTATGATTTTATTTTTGTGGTTAGATTGGCACAACTGTTTTCCATTTTGGTGCGGAGTTTGAGTTGGATCTGTTATTTAGATTAAATACAGTGCTGTTTTTAGTTAGATCATATTTAGTGTGTATTGCGAATTTCGTAATGGACAAAAACATCGAACAAAGATTGTCTTAAATTTTGCATCGCCAATGGAATTTCCTATTCGGAGTCACTGAAAATGTTACAAAAGGCTTACGGTGAATCGACTTTATCAAAAACACATGTTTATGAGTAGTACAAAGCGTTCAATAGCGGTCGAGATGTGATGGAAGATTTGCCTCGCTCTGGTAGGCCATAAACGTCTTCAACTAAAGTTCACAAAACTGAAAGAAATAGTGACTGAAAACCCTCATTCAAGTTTGAGAGAGATAGCCGCTGAACTTTCTGTGTCTCACAAGTCGATCCGTACCATTTTAAAGAATCACTTGAGTATGAAACATGTTGCCGCTCGGCTAGTCCCAAATAACCTGCATTTTCTCCAAAAACTCAATCGCATAAGAGTCGCTGAGGACATGCTAGAGCGAGTCAATTCCGACCCAACATTCATGCAACGCATTGTTACTGGTGACGAGACGTAGGTTTACGAGTTTGACATGCAAACTAGTCAACAAGCTTCGAAGTGGCGCCTTCCAACTAAACGAAAACCGAAAAAACCACGCCAAAGTCTATCAAACATCAAAGTCATGTTGACTGTTTTCTCTGACTATCGCAGTGTTGTGCACTCGGAATTCTTGCCGGAAGGTCAAACGGTAAATAAAGAATAATATTTGAGCGTTAGGTATGCGGCCTTTAAGCGAGCAAATTCGACGAAAAAGGCCAGATTTGTGGAAAGAAAATTCTTGGATTTTGCACCACGATAATGCGTCTTTGCACAAGGCCATCATTCTGAACGAATTTTTGACCAAAAACTCAACAAATGCCATCGAGCAACCACCTTATTCACCAGATATGGCTTCAGCAGACTTCTTTCTTTTACCTAAACTCAAATTACCACTTCGTGGCACCAGTTTTCATTCAGTGGAAGACATAAAGGAGAATTCGCGGCGAGAACTGATCTCAATTCCGGAAAAAGCGTTTAAAAAATGTTTTGATGATTGGATTATTCATTGGCGTAAGTGTATCGTTTCTGAAGAAGCATACTTTGAAGGCGATAAAATAAATTTGGATGAATAACTAACATTCTCGTACCACTTGCTCAAAAAAAAAATGACATTCTATGCCACAAAAAGCGAACATAACAATAGTCATTTTTAATCTGTTAAAAACAGGGAAAGAATATTGTACTGAATTTCATTCATCCTCTAGGGGGAGAATGTGATTTAAATTTGGAATACTTACCGAAATTTATACTGAACTACATCTGTGTTTACACCATTGAGTTTGTATATAAAGCATTATACATCTTTTTGAAAAAGGAATACGCATTTATTATGCAGTTATGATTATTAAATAAAATTACGAAAACCGACGAGGCCGTATGAGCTTGATGCCTTTGCTTTTCCGACAAAAAAATATTAGTCTAGGAATTTGCCGCGTTTTTGTTTTCTTCAAATACATAAACGTAAAATCAACAAGTTCATCAACAATAAATGTACCAAACAAAAATGTAACTCTCTCTATCAATAATTGGACCAATGTTTCGAATGTTAACTTTTACTTTTAATTGTCATTATTTTTAATAAATGCTTATGTCATATTATTATTGTGTTAATTTTTCTCGCAAATGGTACGAAAAGTAGAGTATTTTCCTCGGTGATAAAGCTGTCTTAGTCTTGGGTGAACTTAAATCCCTCGCTACACTCAGGACTCGTCTTAAATCCCTCGCTACGCTCGGGAGTAAACCTCCAGTCCTTCGTTACGCTCGCTATTTAAATCGTCACCCGTGACAGAAGACACTGCTTTATCCCCTTGGTTAATAATCTACTATTTGTGTATTATTGATCTTTTCTCGGTACTTTCTTGACAGAGTGTATATGTTTTTTTTTTATGTTTATTGCCTCAGTACTCCCGTGATTTATCAATCAATCGATTTGGAAAATTATTATTTTTTTATTTGATAGGATATACTTTTGGTCTCATAGAAATTTTGTCAAAATCGGTTTATTCGTTTGGTTTTTAAATCAAAATAACTGAATAAATATGTTATCCAAGTAAATGAAGTTTTGCTTTCCTGTGACTTTTCATCTGAAGTCATATTTTTTAGTAAAAGTTAATTGTTACAATGGCATATAATATTGAGGAATTTGTTTAAGTTTCTGTAAATGATTGTTATAATAATTATTTATTGCACCGTTTAATTATAATGGAATAAATTATCATAAAAAACCCTTTTTGGAACTACCATTCGACAGACAGACACACAGACAGACACACAGTCAGACATATTCAAAGGACTACTTAATTATATAAAATGAGGAGTAGTATGGTACTTACGTAGTGAGTATATTGAAAAGAGAGGCGATGTTCTGGTTATCGTCGCTGCCCGCATAGAAGGCGTGGTGTCTATCAGTGCGCAGCACATCCTTGCGAACCATGCCGGTTACGTAAGCTAGGTCAGGGTTCACCTGCAATTCAAATGTCAATCTATATACATATATTAAACAAAGACGGGTTAGTTACACCACCATATATAACTCAAGGACGGCTGGACCGATTTTGATTTGTTGGATTTGTCTCCGCCTGAATAGCAGAATAACTATTAAAATATCAGAATAAATCACACAAAAAATTTTTTGAGAACATAATTAATTTTCTCATACATGCTAATGATGACCGATTGGCAGCCCGCGTCATATGCATGTCAAGACGGTACGAAGTTCAGCGGGGCAAGTAGTAATTAATAAAAATAGAGATTTTATAACAATAACAGCAATGCTAGTCATCTTATTTTTCAAACTTTCGCGACCAGTGTAAATAATTACAGATTTAAACGGGTATTTATCGCGTATGTACTATTTTTAATTTGTTATCCCGACGTTTCGACTATGTTTCAGAGTCTACCCGCGACCACGGCTATTGCAACACAATCGAAACGTCGGGTTAACAAATAAAAAAGGTACATAAGCGATAAACACCCGTTTAAATCAGTAATAGTGCTAGTCATGTACAGTGTCTTTTCATCACAGTGTCATAGAGAAGTGCACGCTATTGAAGCAAATATTCAGAGGTTACGTTGTGTTGCAATTAACATGAAGTTTAAGAAACAGAGAAGACATTTTAAAATAATATACTGGGTCCATCCTCGTAAATCGGATCGATTAACAAATGGATATTTTTAAATCTCGGTCGTGATACTCTTTTTTTGACGTATCATATAAAGAAGTTCTTTTTTCGACTTCTTATATTAAATTTTACAACCGATTTCCTGCGTCATCGTTTATCGTCGTGCATACGTACATCACTCTCGAGCGCACAACGCGGCGGATTAAAGTCCGCCATGTGCGTTGCTTCGTCTAGTCACACGAGTTCTATTTTTTTCGGGGACTCCCCCGTATTTTTGTCCGGTCCGCTCTCTGCATGTCCTCGGTTATTCGGGGGACTTTTTGTACGCGGTACTTTTAATCCCTCGTTTGCGCTACTCGATATATGTAAGCGATTTATTTTAGCGGTTAATAAAGTCCGCGGACAAAAATCCCTCGTCTGCGCAGGCCATTAAAGTGACTCAGCACTTGAGTTTAAAAAAAACTGTAATCAGCGGTTTTGTATTTGTAACTGCTAACAGATGGCGTTGCTCTGTCTATTTTCATTTCATTTTTCATTTATTTATTCATAAACAATTATATAATTACGTTTGAAATCACATCCTAAATACAAGTTACAATATTTTAAAATTTTAACATTAGCCCATACATGTCAAAAATAATAAAACAAAACAAATGTCTACTTACCTATATACAAAAATTTCAAAAAAGTCAAGAAAAGTCAAATGGAAAATAGACATCAAAGAATATAAAATAAAAATGATTTAGAATAATATTACTAAGGAATGAATAATACAAACATGTCACAAATTAATTAAATTGACCATTAACTCAAAATCTATCTAAAAAAAGAAAACGACTATTCAATATTATTACAGGTCATAAAATCATTAACTGAATAGTAACACCCTTTCAACAAAAGCTCCTTTAGTCTTGATTTGAATTTAAAAGGACTGTCGATAATTTTCATGTCAGTAGGCAGTGCGTTAAAAAGTCTTACAGCTTGATACCGCGAGCCATGTTTGGCAACATTCAACCTTGGACAAAGAGGTGTCTTAAGATCTTTTCTCCTTGTGTCTATTCTGTTTTTCCTTTGATGAAAAGTTTCATATTTAAGCGGATTTTTAACTACGTCCATTAATACTACTAGAATGTATAGGATGGGAACCGTCAGAATATTGAGGTTTTGAAAATTTTCTTTGCATGATTCCCACTGTGGAATGCGCACTATAGTTCTAATGGCTCGTTTTTGAATAATAAACGCTCTATTTATGTTGTAGTCATAACTATTTCCCCAAAACTTCACACTATATCTTAATCTTGACTCTACTAGGGCATAATATACTATTTTAAGTTGTGCGATACCTACTTCTTCTCTAAGGCTTCTAAGAGCGTAACATGCTGAGTTGATTGCATTAACAACAGAATCCATCTCAGTTTTCCAGTTCAGGAACTGGTCGATATGAACTCCTAAAAATTTGACACTCTTTGCAAATTCAACCTCAAGCCCCTCACATGCTACATTAACCGATTCGTTAGTGCGCTTTGTTGTTTTAAACAGGATAGCTTGTGTCTTCTTAATGTTGAGTTTTAAGTTATTGGCATGAAACCATTGATTGAAAACTACAAGTGCATTGGCAATCTTTATTTTAAGTTCTTGTAAGCAAGAGGCTGGTATGATTGCATTGGTATCATCCGCATATACTAGTTTAATATCGGGAATGGCATTGCTTACAAAATTGATAAGATCATTAAGGAAAATAACAAAGAATATCGGCCCTAATATAGAGCCCTGTGGAACACCACGTCCGATGTTGCACACTTTCGACTTCGTCACCACTTCCTGTCCATTAATAATATTTTTTAATTCAATAAATTGCTTCCTATTGTTCAGATAAGATTTTATAAGACACAACGCAGATCCTCTAACCTCATAATGTTCAAGCTTGGCAAGTAGAGTATTGTGGTCTACCAAGTCGAAAGCAGAGGAGAGATCAAGAAATAGTCCTGCTACCTTCTTTTTACTATTAAAATCACCAACAACTTCATTTATAAGCAGATCAACCGCATCTACAGTACCGATACACTTTTGGTATCCAAATTCTCTCTTATTTAGTACGTTGTTCTTATTTAAGTGTAACACTAACCTATCTTTAATAAGTCTTTAATAGATTTTAGAGAAACATGGCAGTAACGAAATTGGTCTATAGTTTTTTGGGTCATTTTTTTTTCCTTTTTTATGGATCGGTAGAACTCTAGCTATTTTTAGTTGCTCAGGGAAAATGCCAGAACTCATACAGTTATTGAAAAAATTAGACAATGGCTCAGCAAGAAGATCAATATTGTCTTTGACAATTGTGATAGGTATTTCATCATATCCATATGAACGTTTTACCACCATCCTTTTAACTAAGATTTTAATCTCATTTCAATTAGTGGTTCCCATTTCCATTTCAGTAAAAACTCTATTACAATTATTCGTTAAAAATGTCAGGGCTAAATTATTGTCATTATTATCTAAGTCATATGTACTGTAGTCAAATTGTTTTGCAAATATGTCAGCTATGTCTTGGGCATTGTCAAAAATCTCATTATTAATTTTAAGTTTATAAGTGTCCATGTTTCTTTTAATACATTTATTTCTATGTCTGTAAAGTAAATGTCTGTAAAATATTAAAGGAGAGTGGATTGTCACTGTCAATTGGCGTGTATTCAGAGGTACATTATTGAAATTGAAAAAAAGTGGCACTCCGGGAGTGCCGACAGAAGTGAAAACTTGAACAAATACGAGATACTTATATACAGAGGTGTCGGTAACGGTAACAGGGTCGCGAGTTCAATGGTATTTACCATCTCAAAAAATGCCCAACGCGCCTAAAGAAGTTTTGACTTCATATACAGAGGTGTCGGTAACGGTAACAGTGTCGCGAGTTCAATGGTTTTTCACAACTCAATAAATCCCTAACGCGCTTAAAGAAGTTTTCACTTCAAAAACATTTGTGTTTGTTTATCTGATGAAGTGAGATTGTTATAGATAGACAATTTTTGATATTGTGTCTTTCAAATTTTGGCATCTAAAGAATAATAGTTTTGCCGGCGTATCTCCAGACAGCGCCATCTGTTACGCTATTTGAAATTATTGTTTGTGTTTTTGAGTACAGTGTAGGACATAGTGTAGGATAAAAAAAAATATTTCTAATGGAAGCCCAAATACAACATGGTAACATCAATGTCGACCTCTCTTTGATCTAGTCATCCAATAACTCTTTTTACATAAGTTTAACTAAATCAATATATTTTAAATAGTTACCCATATTTATTAATATATATAACAATTTACCATAACCTTAGAAATCGTAAGAAAGTTCATAAGTTGTATGTTTGTATACAGGGTGTGGCGTAATGAGTGGATAATAGGGTACCTGCGGGTAGGGGCCATTGTGGCGGTTCAGAAAAATATTTGTTATGCTCAGTAAAAGTGCCTCGGTTTTCGAGATATTCGACATTTTCGAAATTTAAGAAATATTTCACCCTTCGTCACTATTTTTGGCGCCAAGACTGCAAATGAATTTTTTTTTCTTTTTGTTTTTTGGATAGTATTCTTGGATAGATGTGCTATCGAATGGAAACTATTATTTTTATAACACAAGCACAGTTATGTTTTTAAAATAAGATTTCACTAAAATTTTACTTGCTTTCGTTTGTTTTCCTGACCTTTACCCTTCTGTGGTGTAAAAAAAATGTATGGTCACTTGAATGCCAAATTTAAAAAAAAATAGCCTATTTCATCGAGATTCCGAAATGGTATATTACATGGTATTTCCACAAGTTGATTCAAAAGTAATTCCTATTAAAATGGGTAGAGCTAATTATTATAAAATTACAAATAGTACTAAAATTTACTTCATTACTTAAAATCACCTAAACACGTTAGTTTAAAATTCGATAATGAAATAAAACGAAACAATAAATTTTAAATGCATTTCATTTATTAAATTTACTATCACAAAAGGTGTTCGAAAAGGCCACCACGTGCTCTGATGCATGCTCTGCACCTTTTGATAAAAGATCTTTTAATCCTGTTCGCAATTCTTTGCTCTGTGATTTTCTGAGCAGCTAATCGCACACGCTCCCGTAGCTGGTCCACTGTATTGATTGGGTCTTTATAAACCTTTTCTTTAAGGCATCCCCAGTAAAAAAAGTGCAATGGGTTGAGGTCTGGTGAACGAGGTGGCCACAAAATTGTCCCCAAACGACCGATCCATCGTCGACGATATGTTTCATCGAGGTATTGTCGAACATTTCGGGCGTAATGAGCGGGGCAACCATCGTGCTGCAGCCACATTCTTCTTCTATCTTCTAATGAAACATCTTCTAATAAAAGTGGAAGTTCGTGCCGTAAAAAATGTAAATACGTTTCTGCAGTCAATGTTCCAGACAATTCGAATGGTCCGATGATTTTGCCATTTAGAATTCCAGTCCATAAATTAATTTTGAACTTGTACTGGGACCTGTCTTCTCTGGCCAAATGAGGGTTTGTACGCTGCCAACTGTGCAGATTGTGCATATTAAAATACCCATCTTTTTTGCACGTGGATTCGTCGCTCCACAAAATTTTATCGAAGAAATCGGGATCAGCGTTCATTTTTCTCAGCATTGTTTGGCAAAATGCAACTCGTGCAGGGTAATCTCTTGGCTGCAAACATTGCACGCGCTGGTAGTGGAAAGGATGTAATTTTTCTCTTTTTAAAATTCGGTGCACTGTTCTTGCTGACATGCCAGTATTAGAGGCTATTACGCGCACAGATGTGGTCGGATCAGCAGCAATTTCATCAAGTACGTCCTCTTCATTATGTACTTGTGGTCTCCCAGAACTCGTGCCACCGATGCCACTTCCAGGAATTCGACCTTCCATGTAAGCATTGTGTACGCGAATAAACACACGATAATCGGGATGGCGTGCATTGGGAAATCTTTCCCGATACAGTGCTGCTGCTCGATTAGCGTTACCACCACGCTCGCCGTAGATTAAATGCATTTGCGCATATTCAGACGCAGTGTATAGCTGAGGCATTGCAATCAATATGCAATACCAAAAAATCCAAGTTACAAAGCAAATCAAGTCCGAGATCACAGCACAAAATCGTTAGGTTCACAAAATTAAGACGTCCAAATCGCTAGGCAAAACAAAGTCCGTAATCACTGCACAAAATCGACGAGTATCAATCCAAAACAGGATAACACGTTGTTGTACGGGAGTAGTATGATAGCACACTGACTCGAAAATCATAAAAATGCGTTACGCGAAACGATAGTTCTCTTTCACTCATAGCATGAAAGAGCAAGATAGACATAGTGTCGATTGCCGCTGGGCCGGGAACCAATCTGTTCCAAGAATTACTAGTAGTTCTGCGAACAGTAGACAATTATTGCTAATAATAGTTAAAAATATTTCTTTAAATTACGCCTTGATAAGTTTGGTAGGAATTAATTTTGAATCAAGTTGTGACAATGATATGTAATATACCATTTCGGAATCTCGATGAAATAGGCTAATTTTTTTAAAATTTGGCATTCAAGTGACCATACATTTTTTTTACACCACAGAAGGGTAAAGGTCAGGAAAACAAACGAAAGCAAGTAAAATTTTAGTGAAATCTTATTTTAAAAACATAACTGTGCTTGTGTTATAAAAATAATAGTTTCCATTCGATAGCACATCTATCCAAGAATACTATCCAAAAAACAAAAAGAAAAAAAAATTCATTTGCAGTCTTGGCGCCAAAAATAGTGACGAAGGGTGAAATATTTCTTAAATTTCGAAAATGTCGAATATCTCGAAAACCGAGGCACTTTTACTGAGCATAACAAATATTTTTCTGAACCGCCACAATGGCCCCTACCCGCAGGTACCCTATTATCCACTCATTACACCACACCCTGTATATAGGTATGTAATATTATTTTAGTAAAGTATGTTTATAAAATTTATATTTACATTTAAACAAAACTCTACACACCTTTTATTTAATCACTTCTTTATTTATTTATTTTTTTATTTTTCTACGTAGCTGCTGCACTACCTATTGCTTCTGGTTTCAGCTGAAAATCAGCATTGGGTGCTTAACATTCAACATTATGCTGAGCTGAACGCCATTTTGGTACGCAGACACATGAGTCGAACTTGTTTTATTGGATTCAATTGTATCTACTGTTCCTTTAAATTATTTCATGTGTCATTTTGTGTGTGCCAAATAAATGATTATTCTATTCTATTCTAGGATCGTGGTCGATGGCACAAACTTGTGAAGGGTGGGTGAAGTATGTGGATGATGATGATGGATGGATTAATGTGTTTAATAGTTTACTTACCATTCCCCTTTGTATGCAATCTTTCCATCTGGTGCGTAAAGCGTAGTACTCATTGGCTTTCCGTTTGATGTAGTCCATCCTCTCCTTGCCGGTCATGCCGTCAGGGTACACGTTAAGGATATGTTTCCAAACCACTTTCCTGGAATTATTACATTGAATTAAAGTTTAAGGACTTTATATATACTATTTAATCAGCTTAGTGTTTTATGAGTTACTAGCTGTCCCCCGGCGGCTTCGCGCGCGTGGTTTGTCAATAAAATATTACACTAATGCGCAGTCGGGTAAAAAGTAGCCTATGTCCTAATATCGGTTATAATCTATCTATATACCAAATTTCATCGAAATCGGAAAATGTAACAAACAGAGGGACAGAGAAACAGAGTTACTTTCGAATTTATAATATTTATTGATAGAGCGAAGCGAGATCTCTAAATCAACTTGGACAAATCGGCGTTGTATGTATGTATGTTTATCCAAGGATAACTTTCAAAGTGTTGGATCCGATCATCGTGAAATTTAATACATAGGTAGGTAGTGATGGCACAATTTTGGTGTGACTAAATGGGGGTTGTTAAGATATTGGGGTTCAAGACGGGTAAAAAAATGAAAATGAGGCTAGCTGGTCAAATGGGACGTCAAATGAAAGGTTATTAGTACATTTAGACTGCGTTTTTATTTTTCGTAAACTCTTTATTAGGGAATGCAATCCCGATCCCGCGGGATCCCGATCTCGCGAGATCTCGTGTAATTTTTCGGGATCAATCCCGACGCATCATATGACGAGATCCCGTTCGAGATTGACGGGATTGGGCGGCAGGTGTCAGCGACGCTACACACGTCCACTCGGGGCGCAAGCGGCGCGCTGACTGACGGCCGCGAGCGGCAGGAACGCCAAACAGCGTTAGAAAACTATTCCGACTATTTCCGAATATTAGCGACAGGTGACGATAATTATTTAGTTGGTAAGATTAAAGATTTTTATTTTCTTTCGAGTAATATGTTATTTTAGTTAATCTCACTATCACAAACAAGCAGTTATTAGCTTTTTCAGTCACCCGAATTTAACATTTTTTTAAACTAGACGGGATCCCGAAAATTCCGGGATCCCGCGGGATTGATATTTCTAATCCCGCGGGATCTCGAATTTGCAATCTCGAGTCGGGATTGCATTCCCTACTCTTTATAGTTTTTGAGTTATTAGTCATAATAAAAACTGAACTTTGACAAAATTCACAGGGTACACCAGTGACCCCACAGTGCTGAAATTTGTTATGCGTGTTGCTTTAGTAACACAAATATAGGCAAAAGTCTGAAATCCAAAACAACTGCAATTTGTACCTCAAAAAAGAATGTACCAATTAACATGAACTCTCGTTACCTGAAATTTGAATGAAACTATAGGTCAAGCAAGTTGGTTTTGGCACTATTTTATTAGTCAGAGATTAAGGCCGGCTTGCACAACGATCCCTAAACGTATTTAGCGACTAAACATGTTTAAATTTTACGTATTTGTATGATTTGACAACTTCTTAAATCATATTTAGCCACTAAATACGTTTAGGCATCGTAGCGCGAGTCGCCCTAAGATTTTTTTTTTTAACTAGTCTATTTAAATTTTTACACGGCCATTACAGTGACACCAAAGCGACAGTGTAAAACCTCAATATCTAGTACTTATAGACTTATTTTATATTTAGACTAGATAGGTCCTACTGAGAAAATGCAAGGCCATATCTGTGGATTTCGCCAAGGTTATATTGAAAATATCAACATCTTCATATAAAAAGATGGCAAATGAAGATATATTGAAAAGAGTAAACGAGAAAAGAAGTCTAATGTTAACTATAAAGAATGAATGAATAGAGGAATATAATGTTGAGCTTTATAAAATCAAAGGAAAACGGCGAAGAGGAACGCCACGAAATGAGCCATGCGCCAGATAAAGGAGAAGATTCCCTAGAACGAGACGAATGGAAGGAGTTTCATCGGCTTTTTTTTTGTTTAACCTAGTATTGGTATATGCAAATGGCCCACCATTTTAAGTGGTAACCATCTCCTATAAAAAAGGATTGCCTCGCAGGTCACGCACATTAGAAACGTGCCCTATGACATCAACTTGAGACATACAGGTGAAAAGCCTCAAGTGCCTGTGATTTCATCGGTAACCTTCAAATCGAAACACAGAAATACTGCTTGGCGAGCCCTTTCGCTTGATTGCCCCTCATTGTTTTCCTGTATAATTAGCAACAGTATACCTTAAGCTAGGATCAATCCCGCCGCAATAGATGACTTCCCTGAGCTTGGCAGTATTGGTGATTTGACCCACTGTGTCCAGGAATGCGCGGAACTCAATGTCGCTGAGTGGAGCCCTGGGTGCTGTGTTGGGATCCTCGTACAGGTTTAGTGCTCTAGATACCATGTTGAATGTTTTTTCCACCTGTGACAAATATTATCAGAACATGAAGGCGTGAAATAATAAAAAAAAACAATTCCAGTCGTAAACAAAAGCTTTAAGTAACAATTGAGTATGAAGATAACAAATATAGTATCCGCCAAGGGTCGTACCACCAAACATAACCAATAAACATGTTTGTTTCCTTTTCAATACAATTAATGGAAATTAATGTTATCGATAGGTACTCGGCGCATCACTAGCGGCTCCCGTAAGCCGTAAGGGCTGCAAAAGCGAGCGAGATAGCAATACCATCGCCGCTTATACCACGTTTTATGACTCCGTCTGCTGATGTTCTGAGGATAAAGTCTAAAGGCGCCTGGCCTTTAGACTTTATCCTCAGAACATGTTTTAAAATATTGTATCAAGTGAGTGATTAAGGGTGAGGCCTCATTAGTGCGTTGCGTTGCGTCGTCGCAACAGATCAACACATTGTATGCCAGACTTGCGCCGCATTGACGCACGACGTCGCAACGCAAGAGGGCGATGCACGCAGCATCTCAGCGTGGATTTCAGTCTTTATTCAACAATGGATCGAAATAAACGTGTTCTATTGTTGCTTTTGTTACGCCAGCGACGAAACCACGGATGAGGGAAGTAAGGTGACAGGGCGAAGGGGCGTGGCCCGTGTCTCAACAACAAGACCAAACTATCTTGTCCGTCGAAATCGGGCACTAGTCGCGCTTCATCTGTCTCAGACAAATTAACTCAAAATGCCAAGTTGTGCTGTGATTACATGCAAAAACAGGAGTAACAAAGTGAATTATAAAAGATGGGATATCGTTCCACATGTAAGTACTCAAATTTACTTGTTTTTATACGTTTTATCTATAAAAGAATAACAAAACTAAAATTATTTTCAAAGTCGTCAGTCAAGTTTGAAATCGGTGCGAAAAGCATTTCATATTCATTGTTTGAAATAGATTGCTGCGTGTATGTTAAAACGAGTCACAATCCAAAAACAAAAGGCGCAATGGAATATATATCTAACGATACTCTCGATACCACGTTCGTTGCGTGGTACGGCCATTGTTTTCTGCTGCGAGTTGTGATGTACTAGTTCATTTTAACAAATGAATTTGTCGATACCTTTATAATGACCAAGACCGAACTAAAATAAAACTTGATGAGTAATTAGATATTATCTAACTTAATAAATAATATAAGTAATAATATTCTCAAATAGTTAAATAAGGGTTGTAATGTAGGTTTCTTAGGGGATTGTAATTCGATTCAATAGTGTAACTTAAACTTAAAATAATTAGAAACGGATGGTTTAGGATTTTTGACTTTCTACTTGTGTAGTTGAGTATTTATTTGATTTCATAAAAAAATCCTAAAACATTAAGTTAAGATTGAATGTGGACGGGATATCTCTCAAAATCCTAAGATATCGATAACACTTTATCGATTATGTCAATCCCTACTGTATGCCTAAGTTTTTATGGTAGTGTGACGTACGAGTGGTACGCATTAATAGGATGATTTGTTAGTGTGAGTTAGTCAAGTACCCAACACTAGTGCTACGTTCAGTGTGTGTGTTGTGCGAGTTAATTATCGTACGTAAGCATTATTTGTAGGTGTAGACACGAGGGGGAAATTTAGGGACACTGGGTTTCTTGAGAATTCGTATTATCAGCATGTCTCCTTATTTCTCATGTCTGTGTACGAAACAAATGTAGAAACATTAAAAGATTCTGTATCTCCCTTGATTGCATTATGAAATAGTGACTGTCTGTCGTCGCATCGCAGCTCAGACATCACCCACCGCTTCGTCTCTCGTCCGTCGATCCGTTGAAATGTCGCGTGCGACGACGCAACGCTTATGGCCTGCGCAGACGAGGGATTTTTGTCCACGGACTTTTTTATCCGCTAAAACAGATCGTTTACAACTATATCGAGTAGCGCAAATGAGGGATTAAAAGTACCGCGTACAAAAAGTCTCCCGAATAACCGAGGACATGCAGGACCAGACAAAAGTAAGGGGGAGTCCCCGAAAAAAATAAAACTCGTGTAACTAGGCGAAGCAACGCACATGGCGGGACTTTAGTCCGCGTTGTGCGCTCAAGAGTTACGTACGTATGCACGACGCACGTGTGCGTTGAGTTCGCGGTAAATCCGCGGCGGACTTTTTATTCGCGGAGCGTACTTTTTTCTCCGCCGCGGAGAAAAGTCCGTCGTCTGCGCAGGCCTTTAATGTGGCATGTCACTAAATATATGTATATGTAAAACGACGCAGCGTTGACGCTGCGACGACGTAACGCAACGCACTAATGAGGCCTCACGCTTATTAGTGAATGAGTCCGAGTCCCACACCATTAAAATGTGAGCACATTATGCTCAGCACTCACAACCATACAAAAATGTATCGGCGTGATCCTTGACGGATTAACACTACAATATTTTGTATCATTGACACGACGAAGAAGACCTCATTTCTATGCATTTAACAGTACTTATATATTTTACAATTTATAATGGCACAGCATTAACATATTTTTTACGTTATTTAGGTAGAGCTCGCAATGTCATAATGTCGGTAGATTGCAATAAAGTGCTCATTAAAATGCTTTGAAGTCAAAGATTGCATGAAACTGTATTTCATAAAGAATTTTACAGCGCCAGGTGAAAGTAGCCCAGAGAAACTCTTAAGACCTAAGAAATATTTCAAAGAATTTGTTTATAGTAATGATTTTAATTTGATAAATTTATGTTATTTTTAATTATTTTTGACAGACTTCAAAAAAAGGAGATTCTCAATTTGTCGTTTTTTTATTTTATTTTGATCATACATAACTTTCGTGTTGATTCTTATTTTAATTGATGGGTTTAACTCTAGGGTGGTCCCATTTAAGTTTCATTGAGGTAAAATAATTTTGAAGGTAACTATTTTCTATTGACGTAAAAAGGGGATGAAATAAATATTATGCTTGCACTCCAGTGTGTGTGGTATTGTTGCAAAGCTCTTTAAAAATGAAGAAGTTTCATCAACAACTGTATTTTGGAGTAGTTTTAAACCCCAATTTTCTTTAAAAAAGATTTTCATCATCATCATTAATTGAATACTAGCTGAGACCAGCCAGTGCAGAGTATAAACCTCTTCCATTTTGTTGCATGTAATTCTGTCTTGGGCAGACCGCATCCACATCATATCATCAATTATCAATGTCGTTGGCTCATCTAGCAGGTGGTCTGCCAGATTTAGTTCTACTAATTCCAGATACACACCTGATTCAGTATCATTCCTTGGAAGCCAGTTTGTGTCTCCTGTTTCTCAATAAGGTGCGGAGCTGGTGCCACCGTGGGCTGTTCCTTGCTGTTCTGGATTACTACAGGAGTGCTTTGGGTCACACTGGGAGGCTCCCAATCCTCTGAGGCCTCGGCAAAGGGCCGCATGTCTACTTTCAACTGGACACATGGTTCTGACTTTTGTGTGATAGCTATATTATGAGCCCTGTAATATAAGAAAAAATAATTATTATAATAAAAGTAGGTACATACCCTGACTGTTAATTGTTATTATTGCAATCATTAATATAATTATGGGATTTATCACGTACCATCTTATCGGTGTTTTGATCGACAATGTTTCAGTTCAATTCGTGAACCTTTTTCATCAGGGTGAGTGCGATCCACTCCGAATAACGTTTTGCCTCGCGCTGATAAATCGTGATAAATCCCGTATTTATAATAATGATTGATATCAATCATGAAAGTTTTTTAAGCAAAGTTATTATTGCAATTCAATAATATAAGGTCACTTGAAGTTAGTTGTTTGGATGTGTAATAATCTTTTTGTAGAATCCTAATGCCCTAATGCCTAAACTATACTCAAAACCGATTTTAGACTTTAGCAATGTTTTTGGAAAGTGGTTGTATTAAAAGCTGTCAAAATCTAAGCTCAAGTTTTAATACATGCATGAGCATGGTTCTAGAATACATGCCTGAACCTTAAAACCTATAAATTACATATGATAACATCATCTGGTGGCAAGTTGCAGCATGAGATGGGTGAAGCATATGCAGCTGTGATGCCTGAGGCAGGTTTAATTATTAAGTCAGCTTTATTTATGGGTGGTCCAGTAAAAGAATTGGTTATACAGTAGTTACTTGAGAAAAGCAGCATCCAAATCCCAGTCAGAGAGGAGTGGCAGGTAGATCTCTTGTCCATAATCATCTATGCTTCTGTAGCAGAGAGTGAAATCAGACTTTATATCAAATGCTTTCACCAAAATACTCTGCAGGACTTCCAGTGATGTTATTTGAGGGTCGACAGAGAACTTCCTCCATTCAGCCTGTAGCTTGCCTTCACATTTCTGTAAAAATTATGCACAAGTAGGTCATTGAAACAAAGATTCTGATAATTCTTGAGACTTGAAGTAGTTTCCTGTTTTTCAGCTGTTTTATTGTGAAATCATGCTTTGTTTGACGGCATTTATTTCTTAAATAATTCCAAGAATGAGTAACACTTTGAATTAGTAATGCCAGTATTGATTGCTATAAGAGTATTGTGTCGCCTTTGATCGTTTAAAATGAATGTTCAGATTCTAGATTCATCGATTTGTATTTACAACTAAGCGCCTTTTAAGTCTGTTAATAGTTGATTAGTTGTTTAATTTAGTAAATATCAAATAAAAGCATAGTAAAACACAATACAAACCTTGACTTTCACTCTAACTGCTTCTTTACTATAACCGAACATGATTCTACATTACTTGATACTTTAATAAATAGTTTGTAGATGTTGGGCAATTACTTAGGCGTTCTAAGTCATCCTAGATACAAAATACCACTATAGAAAGCATTAAATTAAAATATTAGCACACACACAATTCACATTTCACACAGTAGAATCAAGCCAAAATCATTTGAACACGAAAGACGAACAAAATCAGTCGTTTGTCTTTAACTAACTGACACTGACTGTCGAGACGAGACGTCTAATTGTGACAGACATATATCATCGGTCGGGCTTCTGTCACCCGTCCATAACTATTGTTTTCCGCCTGCTGGTAGCTAGGGAGGAGCTGAGCTATCTATAGATCGTTTGCAACTTTCTCTATATGATTCAACTGTTAATTTTGTATTTTTACAGAGATAAGTTTAAAATTGTTTATTTTGTTTTGCTTTAGTCTATTACCTCTCATCGGGTAATCAGTATTTCCTTGTGGATCTGCAGATTTGCAGGCTATGCCCCTGACGTCAATTCTAGGAGTAATTGCTTCCACGTCATTGGGTTTCGCTATGGGCTTTCATGTTGGCAAAGTCATCCGTCTTACTCTGAGTTGTACACCCACATGATTTCGCAAGGCAGTAGCCACCAATGTCTTATTGTCAGTCGGCCGCGCGTGCTATTGAACAATGACATTGAGGTAAACGTTGTCGTTATCGTTTTCCTCACTGTCACAAGATAGGTAGTTGTCAAAGTTGAATTTCGTTTCCGGCCGTCCGTCTGGCGTCATTTGTCTTTCTTTTCAATTGTAGATCAATGCATGCGCGGCCACCTGTCATTTGAACTCCCTGGCGTCCATTGCCTCGGGAGCTCCTGTGCTCGGCATTCTCTCCATGGGACGTGCGAGAAGCGTAAGCCACAAGAAGACCGTCATTAGCCAAGACATTGGCCACGAGAGATGCCAAACTGCAAACCAGGATGGCACGCTGGACATCACCCCGCCGCCGGCCACGCCGTGACTCAGAGAGTCGTATCTGACGTTGAAACCAGGGTTAAGCACGAAAGTCCAACCCTTACCCACATTTTCCAAACAAAAATGGTCGAAGTGTTGAAGACTCATGATGATGATCTCAAACAACGAGTAAAAGTGGAGTAAAAGTAGGTGTCAAAGTCAAAAAAGTTGGTGGTGACTGGTGTGGTTTGGTTGAAGTTGGTTGTAGAAATCCTCAAAACAGAAATATCATCTCACTCAAGAAAGTGCGAGACAAAATATTAGGAAGAAACTAAGCAGAATTTTCAGCTTTCAAATTATAACTATGAGCATCCCACCTCCTACTGTTCCTCAGATTGACCGCGAATTGGACCTATCCAATACTGGCAGAGGAGTCTGGCTTGTAAAGGTGCCAAAGTATATAGCAAATAAATGGGAAAAAGCTTCAGGAAATATCGAAGTAGGGAAACTAAAGATATCACGCGCACCTGGGCAACGCGCCCAGGTGCAGTTGTCACTTTCAGAAGCAGTTTTATGTCTAAAGGATCCTGGAGAACAGTCTATACCAAAAGAACATCGTCTTGACGTGTCCACCGTGACAAGGCAGTCTTTGGGAGTATTCTCTCATGTTGTGCGTAAGTATACCTACTTTATATATACTTAAAATGATGTTAAACATTAATACACATCATTACACAGTAATATTGAACTTGTTTATTCTTGTCATTTCAGCTACAACTACAGATTCAGTAGTACCAGAGACAGAAAAGCTGTTTATGGAAGGACGAATAGTACAAAAACTAGAATGTAGGCCATACGCCGACAACACATACTACAAACTGAAGTCTGAATCAATCAGGAAGGCATCCATGCCTCACCGGCAAGTGCAACAGCTAGATAGAATTGTACAGAACTTTAAACCAGTATCTGATCACAAGCATAACATTGAATACCAAGAAAGGAAAAAGGCTGAAGGCAAGAAAGCACGTGATGACAAAGATTCTGTCCTCAATGTTTTGTTTGCTGCCTTTGAGAAACATCAGTACTACAACATAAAGGACTTACAAAAGATTACGAGGCAACCGATAGTATATCTGAAAGAGATTTTAAAAGAGGTATGTAACTACAACCTCAAGAATCCACACAAGAATATGTGGGAATTGAAACCAGAGTACAGGCATTACAAGCAAGATGCACCGGCTGAGACTAAGGAGGATAAAAACAGCTCAGACAGTGACTAGGTATACACCTTTGGGGTTTTGATTGAGAAACTGATGGCCAGTTACAAAATCATGGAAAAGCACTAAATCAATTTAAAATTTGAGAAGTTTTCTGTTCATTGGCTGTGTTAGTAGTGTGTTAGGCTAAGTTACAAAATGATTAAAGCTCATGAGCTTGTATGTACCTTACATCAATGGACAATTACATCATGAAATTAATTTTGTGATTTACAAGACTGTATATTCAGAAAATTAGTAAATTAAGCAAATGTAATTTTTAAATTAAAACAATTTCTTATGTTCTTGCTTCAAGTTTAATAACAAACAGACAATAACATTATAGATTAAAAACATCTCTACCAATCAATATACCTTTAGACATCATAATAATATAATTTGAAGATGATAAATACATCAATAAATTGTAAATAATACTTGAAATCAGTTCTACTTACTACAACAATCAGTCAAATAGAGTGATTAAATTGAGATTTGGAATTGAGTAATTGATATAATCCTTATGACTAGTTGAGTCAATAGTTTTGGCAAATTAATTATTACATATTTTTTTTGGTCCAGCATTAGCTGTTGAAGAGTTAGTTCATGACATCATATTTAGATTTCTTGATGTAGCTTGCAAGGCAGCAAGATAGTATGGTGCCCAGAAGTGGCAGCAAGGCGGTTCCGATGGCAACGCCGATCAGTATGTCCATGTTGTTTCTCAGGTATTCAGTTATCACCTCGTAACAGCCCTGGAATAAAACAGGTAAATTAACCTGTCGTAAGCAGAGTTTAATTAGGGACATCACCTGGATCTTAGCCTCTGATCTAGGTGATGCCCCTGCAATGGCAGAATCGGAACGTCAGTGCAGATAGATCTTAAGTATGCGTCACGATGGCGGCACCAACTTCTGTCTGTTTTGAAAAATTCTTTTCACCGGAATTTTCTACTCATTCGGTACCTTTTGGTACCTGTAGTAAAACATTTGCACACATAAATGCGCAAATGAGCTTTGAGCATTTATTCTAGAATAATGGTTATTTTTTAAACTATCAGGAATTTGAATAAGTTTAATTGAATTTTAAGGGTACCAATCATTACTACATATTAGTGTAGCTACTATAATGCTATGTGTTGTAATTTCCGAGTATCTGCGTGGACTTTGGCGGCGTCACTAAGATTTTGAATATTTTCCAATTCATAAAGGTACCAAATGTTTTACTACAGGTACCAACCGGTATCAAATGTGTACTAAATGCTGGGGAAAAGTATTTTCCAATACAGAAGTTTACTAAAGCTAAAGGTTGCCTGGAAGAGATCGCTTTCAGCGATAAGGCCGCCCATTGTATTGCCTTATTATTTTAGCGTAGTACTTATTTTTGTATTATTTCTGTTTGTGTGGTAATTCAATAAAGAGTTATCTATCTATCTAGAAGTTGACGCCGCCATCGCGCCATCGTGACGCACACGTATCATAGTCCCCCGCCCTAGAATTAGATGGCAGTGTAGTGTAGGTACTCACTTGTTGGTGCACATGGCTGTAGTTGGCAGTGATGCAGTCGTTGGGGTCCATGCAGCAGGAGATCGGGATCACGTGCTGAGGGGAGAGCCGGATCCAGTCCGTGTAGTTGGAGACACCGCAGCATTCCAACTGTAACAGTAACGTGAATAAGCTATTGTTTCTTTATTTAACTCGCCTCCTTATTACATAAGCCGAATTGCTGTCGTGTCGTTATCGCTAGCCAGGCTATCCGTTTCACACGTGAGGTACGTACTGTACGTGTGAAATAGATGGCCTGACTAGCGATAGCGACACGGCAGCTATTTGGCTTATGTATTATGGGGGCAGGTTATACAGTACCATATGTACACACGGTTACACATCAAGCTATAGGTACATTTTCAGTACAAGCTGACCTCGCATTGGCTTATTAGGCTTTTCGTAGAATGAGAGGTCAGCTTGTACTGGAAATGTATAGCTTGATGTGTAGCCGTGTGTACCTGCGTAAGAAGTTATTAACTTATTACTTGTGAGTAATTAATGTTAGGGCTTTATAAGGTTGCTTGCTGGGAGCCGTTGGGTGCAGGCCGCACAAGTTCGGTCGCTCTGGAAATCTATGGGTGAGGCATATGTTTAGCAGTGGACGTCCTTTTGCTGATATGATGATGAAAATAAATACGCTGTCGTAAAACAAAGATGGGCAAAAAAAAATAGGTATCGTTTGCATTTCTAGCCAAACATATTGTATTTAAATAATTACACGCGATGGCCACATAACGCGCCGGCGAACACTGAGCGCAACTTCAATTCGGCCACGTCAAAAACTTCTGCCTGAATATCGCTATCTCTGTTTAGTGACGAAGTTTAGCCACGCAGAGCGACAGTGATAGCAATAGAACGATTCTAAATTTGATTAGATTTTGACCGTGTTCCGTAATACCAAAAATGATGACGGAAAACATGTTGTATTTTTCTCATTGTGTTGTTATTCTGTAACTAGACGATATAATCTATGTTCCCATGACTAGGATACGTAAGATGTTCTTGTTTTTAATACGAAACAATTAGGTTGAAAACAGGTCTTTTATGACATAAAAACATGCAGAATTCGATACGCTTGTATTTTATTTTAGGTAAGTATTTTGATCTAATATATGGTTGGGAACCTAGATAAATACTATTCAAATTAAAATAATATCTTCTTAAGGTAGAAATATGCTCCAATTAGAAATGATCTTGGTAGTACGTGTTGTATGGGCGATTGACCCTCTGGTGCCCCCTTAACACTAAATAATTGGAAGATGTACCTACCTAATCGATTTATGGATCAACATTATTGTATTTTTAAAAAGCACTATTAGGTACTGTCGTCTACTAAAGAAATGTTTCAATTATCGTAAACCATTCTTTGAGACTTAACGACTAATCAGAAAACATTTTACAATATTGTGTACCTAAAGAGTGAGTGATTTTTTCTGCGTCCCATGTTCATACACTCACTAATCTCCGGTATCGTTAAGCTTATAAACATGTAAGTAATATCGGAAAATAAATGTTTACGATGAATGTATTTCCAAAGTACAGCGTACAAACACAATGTCATGAGATAAAAATGGTCGCAATTAGTACCTAATGGTTTGGGCAAAGCACCGCACCGGTCGGTACTGAACCGCCTACAGAGTACTTAATAGTTATGAAATGTTCTTTGCCATGACGCATTCAAAAAATATTTATTTGGAATTATGAACACGATATATCAAAAATCAAAATGTCTTTATTTAGTACATAAACAGCGTACAGAAACAATATGAAAACGGTGATACCTGCAGGAGTAAAAAATACTGTGTCGCAGGCATCAACGCCCGCCTCCATAAACCTTAACAAATAAAGAGTTCAATATTTAGACTAAGAGAGAAGCTAAGTTAACGAAAGACTAAAGTTAATTTAATGTTAAACAGACAATTTAAAAGAATCGAGTATCGATACGATATACAAATATATAATAACAAGAATAGTATATATGATAAATTTGAATTATCTAAATAATATTTTATTTTGAATTTTAAGTAATAACAGAGTAGATTACATGTTGTGTGTGCAGTGTGTAAGAATGTAAGGATGTGTAAGTGTGTGGAAAATGTAGTCTAGGGTGTGTATAGCGAATGTGTGTTATTCAGCAAAAAGCAGAAGATTTTCAGTGTCATCGTAGGATAACGATATCAGCCATTCTAAACATTTCAACTTGCATTTGTAGTATGGTAATGGATAAATGTTAAGCAATTGGTTTAATCTGTTGTACAGTGATGGACTTATGCAGTGGAAGTGGCGACTAGCTAAAGCTGTGCGGCGACGTTCGATCACACAAACGTTGTCCGATCTTCGTTTAGATTTAGTCAACTCGGGATCATAATAAAGTTGGGAGTGTTTCCGAAGGACAGTCTGCAGAATAAAAAGTTGTCGGACCGAGGGTACTTGGCATAGCGAGAAAAGATCAGAGGTAGGGAAAAGGAAGGGTTTCTTAGACAATACCTTAAGCACAGCTCTTTGGGCTCTTTCAAGTGTAATCATTCGGGTTTTAACCGCACAGCCCCATGACGAGATGCAGTAGGAGAGAACAGACTGGGTGAGTGCAAGATATAATGTTTTAAACACGTATATAAGTTTTCTGACTCGTGAGATAGTCGATTCAATTTGGGGTTCCCATGACATAGAGCTGTCGATCAAAACTTCAAGGTACTTTTGAGAGTATGTCCGTTCAGTGGATGTACAAGTACATTTGTCGGGAACGGAACCAGCAGGACAAACATGGGCACACACGGAAAGGGAAGAGGGGGCTTGAGAGGCTAAGTTGAAGGCAAAAGGAATGAACTTTGTTTTAGAGATATTTAGAGTTAGGAGATTTGACCGAAGCCAACTCTTAGGGTGTTTTCCGAACGCACACGAACCTCTTGCCAGCTCCGACCATGAACGATAAGAGCTGTGTCGTCAGCGTAAGTAATAATATTACAGTTTGGTATGGATAAGTTGCACAAATCATTTATGTAAATCAAAAATAATGTAGGGCCTAGGACGCTTCCTTGAGGAACACCGAAACAAACAGTTTCCACACTACTTTCAAGACCATCTATTTGCACAAATTGCCTACGATTAGACAGATAGTCACGGAACATTTCTAGAGCAAGACCTCTTATGCCAATATTTTCTAATTTATTCAACAAAATGGGGACTGAGACTGTGTCAAAAGCCTTTGAAAGGTCAAGGAAAATACCTAAGGTTTTACGCTTGTTGTCCATGTTTATGACGACTGTGTCAGTCAGCTCCAGTACAGCATCCTCAGTAGACTTGCCACTCCTGAAGCCAAACTGGCGCGGAGACAGAACATTGTTGTCGTTGAAGTATTTCGTTAGTGTGGAATTAAGGATCTTCTCAAAGATCTTGGACAAAACTGTAAGTACCGAAATGGGCCTATAGTTATTGACCATATCCTTATCTCCACTCTTAAAAATGGGGTGGACCACAGCAGTTTTAAAAGCCCGAGGAAAGACACCAGAGGACAGGGCTGTATTAAAGATATGATTCAGTAATGGAATGAGAATGTGTCTAGCAGATTTAACTAATGAGGTGGAGATGCCGTCCCAACCTATAGCGCAATTAACTTTAAGGTTTAATATAATATTTTCTATTTCTGTGTTTTCAACGCTGAAAAGAACCATAGAATTCAAGAATGGTTTATTTTGAGTGGGGATCATTGGGGGTAGGATAGACGTAGTAGGTATAGTTAACAGATGTGTGAGATAGAATTTCGGAAGCGAGATTTTTACCGACGTTTGCAAAGAATGTGTTCACTATATCAACAGAAGATGAGGGACTTACACACAACTTAAGGAGATGAGAAGACTCAGACTTTTTTTTAGTTAGATTGGCAATTTGCTTTATGATGTTCCAAGTAGCTTTTGGATTTCTTTTGGCCTTAAGAATTTCACTTTGTTCATATTCTAGTTTAAGCTTTTTTAGTAGATTGTTGCAGTAATTGTGATAGCGATTATATATCGTTTTGTTAATTTCATTAGGATTTTGTTTAGATTTTCGGTAGAGTTTGTCTTTGTGTCGGATACATTTGAGAAGACCTGGAGTGATCCAGGGCTTAATAATCCTTTTTCAGCTCGGGATTAGGACTTTGCAAGTATGTTTTGAAATTAATGCCGAGATAAGGTTAACTAGGAAGTCAGTGATTATGTTGGGGTCATTTGAAAGCATAAGAAAAGAGAAATCAGTGTTTTCTAGATCATTTAAGATTGCTGGAATATCGCTTTTTTTAGTAAAACGTTTGGAGGTATTTATTGTTTCGTTATTATTACAGCAAAGAAGAACAGGAGCATGGTCAGTTATTTTAGAGTTCAAAATTAAGGTTGTAGCACGGTAAGGTGACCGGAGAATGACATGATCAAGACAGTTATCTAGTCTAGTTGGGTATCGATGGACAGGCAGCATACCATGTGAAGCGAGCAGAGTTAGGTAATCATCAGCACTAGGCTCCACATTTTCAGGTTTAATGTTGATATTTAAATCTCCCACGATTACAGTTGTTCTAAAGTTTTTAAGAGAGTTCAAGGTATGGTCAAGACAGTGCAAAAAGGGGTTTACGTCAGTATATGCCGGTGAACGATATAGTGCTACTATTGCAAGTTTAGGTGAGATTTTTATAATAATGCAACTTGCGTCCACAAACTTCGGCAATTCAATAATGCATTTAATACCGTCTCTTACATAAACGACTACACCATCGTTTTGATTTTTGTAGTTAGTTCTGTAACTATCAAAACCAGATAGAGATGGGGTGTTAGGACATTTGCTTAACCAACATTCAGTTAAAACAATGACGTCAATGTAAATTTTTATTCTGTGCAATAAAACGAGGAGATCGCTAAAGTTTTTATTTATACTTCGAATATTAACATGAAATATTTTTAGGCCATGTTCGTTACTAATATCTTCGGGGGAACAAATTTCATTTCATTTCATTTCATTTATTTCATCTTTCGACAAATTAATTGTTCTTAGATATGTCTGTAGGTACAATATAAAAAATTAAATTAAAAATAGTTAGCATAATTTACAATGTCACATTGGTAGTAACTTAATTATAATGTCAATAGCGACTAACAAATTTTACAATATAAAATAAACACCTACTTAAACAAAAGAAATCAATAAAATAATAATAATAATAATAAATAAAATTAGAAGTATCTGCATAAGCATTGTCAATTGTATAATAAAATTAATAACTAAATAAAAAACTAATTACAATGTATGAATATGTACTATAATGCAAAAAGGTTTTTATCTGCAAAAGCTTCGTCCAAACGATAAAAACTTTTGTTAATTAAATGTCCTTTGATAAACAATTTGAAGTCATTGTCGGCAAGACTTTCAACATTTTTGGGTATTCTATTATACAATTTTATCGCTGTGCAATAATAGCTTTTGGAAATTTTTGATAATCTGGTTGTTGGTATAATTAGGCGATTTTTATACCTAGTATTAATATTGTGGACATCTATAGCTCTTTTCATATGATGTAAATTTTCTCTAACATAGAGTACGTTTTGGAAAATAAATTCTCCAATCATTGTCATGATGTCCAGTTCCTTAAACTTTTCTCTACACTATTGCCTAGAACCCATCCCCAAGATATAGCGTATAGCTCGCTTTTGCAAAGTAAAGACCCTGTTAGCATCTGCCGCTGTTCCCCAAAATAAAATACCATATGTCATTAGAGAGTGAAAATACGCAAAATATACATTTCGTGCTGCCCTTACTCCGCCTATCTCTCTAATTTTCTTAACTGCATAGGTAGCAGAACAAAACTTTTTGGCCAGTGTTTCAAGATGAACAGCCCACGATAACTTAGTATCTAGCCATACACCTAAAAATTTTACACTGCTGGCTAAGGACACGTTTAATTCTTCAAGTGTTTCTTTCATGCTATTGGTTAAAACATTTGGTCTAGTGCTTAATGAGAATTGAATTATATTTGTTTTATTAACATTTAAGAGCATATTATTCGTAGAGAACCAGGTTTTTAAATTATGAAAAGATTTTAAAATCTTACTACTAGCATTTTCGCAAGTATTGTCCCTAATAACTAAACTTGTATCATCCGCAAATAAGATTACATCTACATTTTTTAGTACAACTGACAGGTCATTGATATAAATCAAAAAAAGTAAAGGTCCCAGAATTGACCCTTGAGGTACACCTAAATTAATTTTACACTCTATAGAACGACTTCCGTTCATTTCTGTGACTTGAGTTCTACTTTTGAGGTAAGATTGAAATATCTCCAGCTCTTTCCCGTTTACACCGTAATGCTGCAATTTTCCTAATAAAATTTCGTGTGACACGCAGTCAAAAGCTTTGGATAAATCACAAAAAAACGCCATACGTTTTCTGTGACTTCTCCAAGCCCGAATACACATCTTCGATTAGTCTCTGAATCGCATGTTTTGTGGATTTGTGTTTTTGAAAACCAAACTGCCGTTGGCACAATGCCATTTCATTGTTCAGAAAATTAACCAGTTCTTCGGCTAAGTACTTTTCGAAAATTTTGCTAAGATTTGGTAAAACAGATACAGGTCGATAGTTGTCACAATCAGAGGTTTTACCTTTTTTATGTAGCGGTACTACTTTAGCAACCTTCATTTCTTCTGGGAATATACCTTTTATAATAGCATCATTTATTGTACTCATCATTGGAGCAGCGATCTCCATTTCTAGTTTCTTGATAAGATATGGCGTGACAAACCAATAATCGTTTGACTTTTTCGGCTTTAGAAGCCTGATAATTTTCACAATCCGAGCTATAAAGATCGATGGTATACTAAACATTTTATGATGTATAGGTGCTATATAGTCGTTTAGGTATTTTAAAGATTCGTTTACTGAACACGTCAAAGTTTTAGTCAAATTTACAGATACATTAGCGAAATAATTGTTAAAATAATTACAAATGTCATATCTATCATTTAAAATGTCATTATTACTATATAAAATTTTATCACATGTCATAGTATCACAGTTGGATTTCCCGGTTTCATTTTTAATGATTTGCCAGGTACATTTTATTTTATTTTGAGCTGATTCAATTTTATTTGCGTAGTATATCTGTTTCGCATTCCAACATACACGTTTAAAGATTTTACTATATTTTGTTACATATTCCTTGCTTAAAGCGTTGCCTTCTCTGAATAGAGCATAGAGGTCAAACAGTCTTTTTCTTGAAATAAGGATACCTTTTGTGGCCCATTCATTACATTTATTTAAGCAGTTTAATTTTAACTCTGTAATTGGGATATGTTCATCTAGTTTTTCTAGAAATCATTTGAAATACGTGGAATAGTCCCTATATAATTCCGGGTTTCGTTTAATTTCTTGCAAGCTATGTTTTAAGTGTTGTAAATTAGTAGGTGTCACTTTTCTCAACAATCTTTTAGATGTCGTTATATATTCAAAGTTAGTTTCAGCCTCAATTATTTGTGCATAATGGTCTGTTTTTATACCTTGTAATACTTTAGTGCTTCTAACGACTTCAGATTCAGCAAAGATGTTATCAATGCATGATCTAGTTACCACACCATCAATGACAGCTACTCTTGTGTACTCAAATATTTGTTGACTCAATAAAAAACTGTCCAAAATATCAGATAATACATTCGTGCGACCGCGAATTAGTGAGAACGGAATATTGAAGTCACCGCTCAAGATTATAGTTTTATGATTAAATTTAGATACCTTGTCTAGACATTGTTCTAGGTTTGAAATAAATATGTCAATGTCAGCTGACGGTGATCTGTACACTACTATTATAAAAGCCTTTTTTAGCTCTATGCAATTGACCTCAAATTGTTTCTCAATTGACATCTTGTTTATATCTCCACGTTTCTTGCAAGATATATTTTTCCTAACAAGAATTAGGCAACCACCACCTTTAAATTTATTTCTGCAGAAAGAGGAGACAATTTTGTAGCCCTCTATGTTAAATGACTCAATTTTACTTTGGTTTAGACATGCTTCTGTTACACACATAATATCAATATTCTCATGAACTAAAAATAAACCTAGTGAAATTTGCTTAGTGTAAACACTCTGCACATTTTGGTGGCAGATTCTTATTTGATTACATCTTGACTTTGAGCGGTGGGAAAATTTGTTGCTGGCGTCTCCTTTACATCATTGTTGCAAGATGTTGCGTCGTATATAATTTTTAAATTGCTACTATTGACCCCAACTTCGCATGCAGTGGCAATATAGTTTGCTATTATTGTATTGGATTTTACATGGTTTCTTCATCCATTTTCTGTGTTTATTTCAATAATATTCAGATTCTTGTACATTGATGCCAACGTGTATAGTTTACTGTTAATTTTCATAATATTGTTATTTGTATTTGAGTGGGAATTTCTTCCATACATAAGAGTTGTTACTATTAGTTTACATTGCATCTTTCTCATATTACTTGCCAGTTTATTAATTTTACTTAGGTATTCGCTGATGTGTCCCTTTACTGATTTGTAGTTTCCTATCATAATTACGCTTATGTCATTTTCTGCTTGTAACATATATTCTTCGTCTATAATATCATTAAATTGCCTCCCAGGTAGACATGTATTTATAATTTGATAAGAATTCGGTAGCATATTTCTTATATTACTAGCCATGTTTCTTCCGTAGTTATCAGAAAACATAGTGAGTGTATCTGTGAGTGTAAAACAAAATGAGTGTATCTGACACAGATATTTGTTCAATGTCATTATTTACTTGATCTAAATCATCCATAATTAGGGCTAGAAATAGACATGGTATCTGAAACGTATTGACGATCAATACAATAGTATTGATAGGAATGACCATAAAAGAATATGAGACGGTATTGCCAGTAAACAGCCCCAATATACTTAATAAGTGTATACGAAGGACATCTAAATTTTTGCTGAATAAAAGTGTGTTTGTATGCGTATGAGTATGTATGTATAGAGTGTAGACATATTGTGTTGTAGAACGTTACTATAAAATTAATATTAAACAATAGAGCAATAAACATTACGTTAATGAGAACTGGGTGTTGATGTTGCTTGGAATAACTTAGCCTACACAGAAAGACACGTGTGGCGTGAGCAGAGTTAAGCAGTCACTTAGGGTTCTTCATGTTGTCCAAGTCAGCTTCGTTCATCAAACGGATAAGAGGCCCGTTTTCTCTGCTGCGAAGAAATATCTTGCCATTTGCCACCCAACAGAACATGAAACCATTGCCCTTCACAAACTCTCTTGCAAGGTAGAACAATCGCTTCATTTTCGACGAGAGGTTCTCCGAGATGAATATGGGCTTCGGTGGGCCACTCAGATGCAGGTGCTCCGTCGTGAGTTTTGATGAGCCTTTATTGAATTTACGATAAGAGGTGACCACTTTTTCTTTGAGAATGGCGCTAGTGATAATAGTCGAGCTATTATCGTTCTCTGAGCAGGATTTTTATTGTTGATTCGGAAAACATCTTTCACCTCGCTGCGCTCAACTGGTACATTCAGAATCTTACAGGTGCTAACAAATGTCTCTATCAGAGCAGTCTTATTCTCCGCGGTAGGTGCGGTGATATTTCGAATTTCTAGACATGTAGATCTAGAGTTTCGCTCCAAAACGTCCAATCTATCTTCTAGCGACCTGATATATTGAGCGTCAGCTTTGCGCCCAACTTCCAGATGGTCAACTTTTGTTTTTAGCGCGTCGTGTTTATCAGCCAAAAAATCTACAGTTGTACGCATGAGCTCAACCGCAGAGCAGATTTGATCAGACCTTTTTTCTTGTTCTATTTTAAGATCATTAAACATCTTTCGCATTTCGTCCGTGAAGTCATTAAGTGCATCAGAAAAGCATCGCTTCCTCTTACGAATGCCTCCCTTAGAGTTTTCTGTAAGGTTTGGTTCTGAGGAAGAACCATGCAGTGGCATCGTTAACGGAACCCGAAGAGTCTCTGCCAACGTAGGCGTAGAAGACCTCACAGACGCATGGACATGCTCGAGCTGTTTCGAAACGTCGTCGGCGGGGATGCAGGGCACGGGGGAAGGCGGCGGAGTGCGCTTGAGTGGCATGTTGTCAATCACAAAACCAAGCTACCAGAGCAACAGCAAAGCGAGGCAGTGAGTTCTCAAACGAAACACGGCTGGGCACACAAATACAAACAGGTCAAGTTAGAGTGAACAATTTGCGGTAGGAGGAACTTAAGCGCTTTCCGTCCAGTCCTGGCAGAGCCCTGCAGCCTGAATAGTGCCGTCTCTCGCACACTTAGTATAAGTTGTATTTAAGTGATACGCACGTGTCGCTCTTCTTCTAGCGTACGGCAATGTGTGTGTGTAGCACAAAGTTGATAAGCAATGGCAGATCACTCACGTGTGCGTGCGAAGATGTCCCAAGTCAGCTGTGTGCGTCGCACTGGTTCAATCCTTATAGGTGTGCAGGCGTGTGCATGCAGCGAGTATTTGAAGAACTCCTATTAACTGATGCTCGCCTATTATTCGTGTATGATTTTTACAGATAAATTGATTTAAATATTTTAAAATAAAGAAATACGGATTAACTTAAAACACGTTTGTACAGTTTAGAGGTCCGAGGGGAAGGGGATATACAAGATATATAATATAAAACTGAGTAGCAGTGCCAGCGCCCTCCTCCTTAACATAGAGTTCCTAAAAGTATTGCGGTACAAGAATAAACAAATAAAGTAATTTCGAATTTACAAAAGTTCTGCTACTTTTTGGGGTAAATTCAGTAAGTGTAGAAGTTAGTAAGTATTAGTTACCTACTTATCTATCTGCTGTTAGGTACAAAACCTGAAGTCAGACATTTTGTAGATTTAACGCGTCGGCGAACCCCGAGCGCAACTTCAATTCGGCAGCGTCAAAAATTTCGGCCTGAATATCGCTATCCCTGTTTAGTGACGAAGTTCAGCCACGCAGAGCGACAGTGATAGCAATAGGACGATTCTAAATTTGATTAGATTTTGACCATGTTCCGTAATACCAAAAATGATGACTGAAAACTTGTTGTATTTTTCTCATTGTGTTGTTATTCTGTAACTAGACGATATAATCTATGTTCCCATGACTAGGATACGTAAGATGTTGTTGTTTTTAATACGAAACAATAAGGTTGAAAACAGGTCTTTTATGACGAAAAAACGTGCAGAATGCGATACGCTTCTATTTCATTTTAGGTAAGTATTTTGGTCTAATATATGGTTGGGAACCTAGATAAATACTATTCAAATTAAAATAATACCTTATTGAGGTAGAAATATGATCCAATTAGAAACGATCTTGGTAGTACGTGTTGTATGGGCGATTGTCCCTCCGGTCTCCCCTTAAGTGAATTCTTAAGGTAGGCTCAACGTAAGGTAGGCAAAACATGGCTCAAGTTAACCAATGAGTACCTACTTCTATATAAGGAAGAGACTTGCTTTAGCTTCTTGTGTTCACATCCACATCACATACCTACCTACAGTTATGAGGACGTTGCGACGTCCTTAATCCAGTACTATACAAGACGCCAACGCTCCTGGCAGACGGGGTCATAAAACGTGGGACAAGCGTCGATGATATTGCTATCTCGCTCGCTCTTGCAGCCCTTACGGGCGCCGTTAGTGATGCGCCGAGTACCTATCGATAATACTAATTAAGTACCTGGGCCTGTAGCCAAGTTACATTCGCTTCGAATCGATTCGATTTCTATATAGGTTTGTGTTGTCGATATATCAAGTGATATTTTCATAGCATGTGTCAAATTCCATACATTTTCGGTTTTATCGACTAGCGTCATCGCTAATCGAATGTAACTCGGCTAAACCCTCAGTAGATAATTTTATCGACAAGTAAACCAACATGTTTATTGTCTGACCCTGTCTGCCACGAGTCTTGGCGTAAACTATCATCTTTATCATATCAGCCATTGGACGTCAACTGCTGAACATAGGCCTCCCCCATACATTTCCAGAGCGACCCATCTTGTAAGGCCTGCTGCACCCAACGGCTCCCAGCAACCTTTATCAGGTCATCTTTCCATCTAGTGGGGGGCCGTCCTACGCTGCGCTTTCCAGTGCGTGGTTTCCAATCGAGAACTTTTATGCCCCAACGGCTGTCAAGTCCTCGAGCTACGTGCCCTGCCCACTGCCACTTCAGCTTGTTTATCCTTTGCGTATACTATAGTTTTGTTTATGGCGCTAACCATAGCCGATGACCTTGAGCAAATGGGCGTAGCTATTGTTTCGGCCCCGCACCTTCCGCCACACGCTAACCGACCAGAAAATTAGGTGAGCGCGAGGCAGACGAGCACAACCCTCCAGTACGACAGTCAGCGGTACACTGCCGCCCGTCGCCCGCGCAACCACCTTCTAAGGATACGCCCGCTAATTATTCAGAAAAATTGTAAATAATTAATTGCCACGTGAAAGACCGTCGCAGCACAGCATCATATCGACGCTTGAAAGGCAATAATTACTAAGCGACATGTTGGCAACTTTACACTAGAGCATTTTAAAGTTTTTATTTTTCATTTTTAATTGGTCAAAAATTGCCTATTAGTCATATCTGCTCGATTCCAACAAATTTTAAATGCAGATTAAAAGCTTCGTGAACTGGCATTTAAAGATTATCCATTTTCTCAATACTTTAAGAAATAGTTTCGGTTAGTAAAATTATAATCAAAATTTCAAACAGGTAAAAATTACTTACCGAAAACAAAATTTCAGTATATAACAAGTATAATTAGCTAAACCCCATTATTTTGTAATGGTGTTTGAAGCAAAATGATGCATCCAGAAGTAACGCATATTTGACACATAAGTAAAATTATCTAAATAAAAAATAAAAAAACTTTTCTGCCAGGCAATTTCAACCATAGTACAAATTAAATAAGGTAAGTGTAGGACTTTTTTGAACAAGTAATAAAGAATTAAGTTTTAGTACACAAAATTAAAGACTTTCGGGCAAGGTTTTTGACGCATATCGTCATATTGTTACATCTACAATCACATACTACTGAGTATGGGCCTCCATCTGACGAGGCACGAATAAGAGCATAATCCGCCACGCTGCTCTAAATAGTGCAGGTTGGTGGAGGTTTTAGGTTTGTGACTAACCCTTTGATAAAGACGTTTTTATCATACGAATACTGTAGTCAAAACTCTTTTCTTCTTCTTCTCAGTCAAATCAAACTTACCGCAAAGTGGATATGGATCTTATAAAGAACATGGACCGTCCTTGTATATAAATAAGGCATTTCATTTTTATAGATAGTATTTATTAAAAATTTCAAAATCAGTATAGGTAGGTAAAATACAATTTTAACAAAGAAGAAAATTGCAATTAAAAACTACTGTTACATAAAATGTATTAGGTTGGCGAAAAAGTTTCTTCGCAGTAGAGTTCAGAATCGATGGTCCTGCCTGGTGGTAACAGCTCATAATGAATAATGCCCTTCCAATCCCACCACACACACAGCATCACCTTGTTGCGAGTTAACCCGGGTTTCGCCACAGTCTGTGAAGCCTGACCGGCCTTTGACCACGACCTTTTTCGCACGTTCTTGTCGTACGTGATCCACTTTTCATCACCAGTTATCAGCTTCTTCAAAAATGGTTCGGTTTCATTACGTCGTAATAAAGAATCACAAATGAGTACACGGTTCATTAGGTTCCTTTCAGTGAGCTCGTGGGATACCCAAATATCGAGCTTTTTTGTGTACCCAGTTTTTTTTTAAATGCACCAAAACTGTTTTGTGGTCAATTCCCAGTTTTTCAGCTACGTCGTAACTACTGATATGCCGATCTTGTGCCACTTTTTCAAAAATAGCATCAATTTTATCCGTAATACGGCGACCAGAGCGACGTGCATCTTTGACATCAAAATTTCCGAATTGAAAACGCTTAAACCAAATTTGTGCTACTCTCACAGACACTGCACTAGGTCCATCAACATCGCAAATTTTTAGCGCGGCTTGCATTGCATTTTTACCTTTTTTGTAGTAACATTTTAAAATGTATCGAATCTCTTCATTAGATTCACTCATCTTTACAGTACGCTAAACAAATAAAAATCACACATTTTCCTAATTTGAATTTGGAATTATCTTCTTTAAAATGTAAACTTTGGATGATACCAAAACCAGCCAGATACAAATAGTATAGCCAAAGAGATTTTATTACAAGTTCATACATACTATAATGCGAAAAGACTTTTTGCAAATTAAAATTACCCACATCAAGTATTACGTTTCAGGTCAGTCTTTTTCAGCAGTCTTAGACGATTAGGATAGATATTACTTAGGAATACAAAATAGAACTACCTACAATACTATTAACAGTTTTTTAAGAAATTCTTTTAAAGGAACATAATTGAATCACACACAAATTATTTACAAATTTGAGATACAATTCTTAAAAAAATATTCTTAAATAACAAAAACAGTTCACGAGTTTCACGAGTGAAAATATTTGGGTTAATAACAAAGTTAAGATTAAGTCTTAACAATTTAAAGCTTTAGTTAATACTTATTAGGAATATTTGGCATATTAGGTTTTAGCTTATCAATAACATTTAGATAGTGGAATGACTCATAAGAAATATTATTACTTTGTACTTTATCATCACAATCAAATAATTCTTGATTAATGTCATCCAAACTAAACTTGTATTTTGCTTTTTAGATTTTGTATTATTAGATTTTTTTCTTTGTGTTTTCTGTTTTTGAAACTACTACTTTTTCATTAGGAGAAAAATTAGATCCTAACGATTCATCTGAAAGTGCAGCCTTTTCACAATCGATAAAAGTTGAGTAATCAGCATTATCTGATATGTAATCAATGTACATTTTATCAGTTTTGCATTTACGTTTACGACCTCTCTGAGGCTTTATAGTTTTTGATCCGTTAGATTTAGAGCATGCCACAATGGTAGAATTTGTAGAATTGGCACTTACTTCAGTGTTGCTTGAAGTATATAATTCTGGTGTAGCCATCTTCAGTGTTTTTAACTGTTTGTTTTTGGGCGTTGCTTGCAGTGTATTCTTCCGGTATAGTCAAATCAACCTCCTTGTTTGTAAGTTCTTTATCTGGTTCATTTTCTTGTATGCCAATTTGGACTATAGAATAATCATCTGCTGAGACTGTATTCTGTTTTATAGATAGATTTGGAGGTACGATTGCTGTGGTAGGACCCAATGGGCCATCAACAATTTTATGCATGAATGCTTTACTATAATTTTGGTGCTGTTGATCCTCATTTATTGGGCCAGTCTTCTCAGTATTATTGCCAGCAGTATTAAGAGTCTCAAAAGTATTTGCAATGGATATCATTTAAGGGCCTTCTTCTGAAAGTGTCTCATCCTGAAAATGTATAATAACATGATATACCTACTTGCTGACCTATTTGTTTGCGTTAGCGTGAACGTTTATAAAACAGGTGTAAAAACATACCGATTCAATAAAATCTAGTTTTTTGCAAACTTGGTCCAATTGTTGCGGAGTTTGTTATTATTTTTAAATGCGCATTAAATAAGCTAACACTCATAAAATCTTTATAACACACTTACCGAGTACACTCTTCAAGCTACGCGACGAAACACTTAGGATTGCCTATGCGACAGTTCGGTGAAGACTAAATCATTATTTTGTTACCAACAGCCACTCAAAATCTGTTTTACAGTGCGGATAAGCGACAAAATAAAATACATGCATCAGGGATAAGCTCACTTTTATACAAATTTCATATCAGAAATAGTTACATAAGTAACAAAAACAATAAAAAAACGGCAGGTAAAAACTTACCAAAGGACAAAATATATCCTTTTAGGCAGGTAAATATTACTACTTTATGTTTTTAAATCCATTGCATTTAGATAAAAAGTACTAAATAAAAATGAATACATAATTATGTAGTGTTAAAAAGTCATATATATGGAGAAAAAAAATAATTGAATCAGTTAAAACTCAAGCAATGTCAATACTCTAGGTACCGCAAAGCAAAACATACTTTATGCTTAAACACATTATTAATAGTCTAGGCAAAAATTACTATGTGTAAAAAGTAAAAATTATTCATAAATCGGTGAAATTATTGTCGCTTGGACGCCGAAAACTGTGAAAATGTGATATTTTATAAGTTACCAAGCGACAACAAACTCCATCCTAGCGGCATGTGAGTAGGACCATTCGACGCAGATTTTTTTTTCTGATTTCAATGATATATATAACTCAATATCGCCTAAAATGTCGCTTGGTAATTATTGCCTTTCAAGCGTCGATATGTTCAACTTGAAGGTATACCTAGCCTTTGCCCACATTTAAGTGAAAGAACAATTACAAAATTTTACGTCGTTTAGAGGTTGAATCAAATTGAAAGTCGAAAACAGCTACATCAAGTTATTTTTTTTCTCATAGTAAATAAACAGATAGAACTTTTTTGTATTTTCACTTTGCAGATAAAAGGTATATATGTTACATAATTGAATGACATATATTTTTTTGAGCACATACAACTGATTCCTCCCTGAGGAGAAAGCCTCCAAATAAGACCAAATAGCTACTATATTCGCCTTAATACTTACAGTAGTTTGTGCGAAGTCGAAGTTAGCCTTCCGCGGGTTGTAGGTCTCGATGGTCTGCTTGAGGCCGTCATGGAGGCCCTTGGCGAAGGTGTCCCGGTAACAGGCCACTGACGCCCCAACTCCCGCGTCCATCATGAAGATGCAGGCCAGGAATCCACCGTACTTGAAGTATAGAAAATACAAAAATATATATTTGTTTTTTACGAAAACAAACATCATATCAAAAAAAATAACAATACTATGAATGTACCTAACTGACTTATCGCATTGTTTTTTAAAAAGATTTACCATAATTAAGATACATACCATAAGTGCCTAATTAGCACTATAAAATACATTGTAAAGTAGAAATGTTTATTCTGCGGGTCAAGAGAAAATTATCCAATTAGTTGGACCGTAGAAACCAAATCTCATCGTCATAGTTCAAACTTCATTTGAGAAGTTGAGTGAGAGGTAAGCAGTGGCGTAGCTAGGTAACCTAAGGCCCTGGGGCAAAAAATAAGCTAGAGCCCCAACTAAATTATTTAATATCGTTTGTTCCGTATTCGTCGTGTTCCGAATTCGACGTACTCTAGATTTGTTCTACTCCAGATTCGTCATAAAACGTATAGTCAGTCAAGAAGTGGTGGTATTGGTTTAAAAATCTCTAGGTATATAATTAGGATTCCGTATCCAATGGGTGCTCAACGGGACCCTATTAACGTGCCTCCGCTATCTAAGTGTTTGTCACAGGACTGTATTTTTTGAACGGTAACAGGTTTTATATCGTTTTTGAAATCAGTCTACTTTAAGTACCTCCGCTTCGCGGCGTGCAATATAAGGCTGGTTTCACAGTCTCGCTTTTGAAGCTCGCCGCGTCTCTCATAGGTCCGCCTTACGCGTGCTGTTGAAACGCGCCGTTCGACGGCGCGACTGTGAAATCAGCCTAAGAATACAGGGGATTTCCCCGCAAGTTTCAAACAAAGATGTTCGAGAATTGTTGGGAATAGAGGGGATTCTCTACATTAAGGAAAACAACAAATGTTCTGCGACTTTTGTAATTTCGATGATTTTGAAGATACACTTCTTGGTAAAAATCTCAGCTGATTTCGGTTTAAATTCTGTTATCATGTATCAGCTGTTAGGTCAGAGACATTACGCAGTATTTTTTTCTTTTATATGACACCGCATAGAACCTACTTAGTGACCTTTGAAATTTAGACCAAATAAGAGTCAATAATCAAAATGGTGGGCATTTTGACTCCTTTGGTATATTGAATACACCTATTCTAAAATTTATTTTACATTTTACACTGCTGTTTAAGTACCTACTTATAGTTAAGAGGGCTCATGCTTTAGCTGTAGGGAACTAAACCAACTATTACTCTTCTTTCTTTTTTAGTGAAGCAGCTAGTATAAAGTAGCAGTCCTAGGTGAATTTACTCGGAGCTTGGGATTGAAATTGCTCCAACTCGGTCAAAAATATTACAATATAGGCGTAATTTATTTTCTTTGTGATTATGTATTCTAAAAGGACCATAAAAGGAAAAACCCGCCTTGTTTCTTGCCTTTCTTTCCTGGCTTGGTTTCGTGACCAAGCCAGGGAACGTAAAATTGACGTTTAAAGTGATCCTTGTGATGACCTTGTCCAAAAGCAGGAAAGGTTTAGATAAATAGTTAGGTACCTAACTATTTATCTAAACCTTTCCTGCTGAACGGGCTCTGCTTAGCACGGGCTAAGGTAGGCCTTAGCCCGTGCTAAGTAGAGCCCGTTCAGCTAATATAAACTCACTACATAGAGCAGCACCGGCTGTCCCTTGATGATGCAGGAGAATGCAATGGAGCTGATCAGGATGATCAGGCCCGCGATGCCGATGATCACATGCGGAGCCGTGCCGGAGAACTCGGGGGACAGCTCCAAGTACTTGTAGAGGTCCAGCTCTGCCCACAGCCCGACCATGAGCAGGAATAGTCCAGTCAGCTGGAAATATGGAAATGGGTCGGAAATGTCAAAGGTCATAATATTCTTTTTTATTTTTAAAAAGAAAGCCCTCAGGCAAGCGTGCACCATCTTCGACCACACAACCCTTTATCTACTTGAAAATTGATTTATAATATTATTTTCTTACAATAACAGAAATAATACCTATATAATTATTTACAATAAATTACATAAGAAACAGTTGAATCATCTAAACGCCGTTGCAAACGATCTATAGATAGCTCAACTGCTCCAGATCAATACCAGGCGCAAGTTTCCTCAAGACACTGGTTGCATTGCCCCGCTGAATTGACCCAGATAAGCGCCAGCTCTCGGATCACACATCGCTTCGACCAGGCGCCCAGAAATAATTTTGAAAACGTGATGGGCCCCGGTACCCCGTGACCCCAAACATCCACCCCAAGAATAGGGTAACTTTATTTAATAACGGAGCTCAACAATAATTTTACAAAAAATTGCTCTACGTATGACGGTTTATTATAAATCCACCTAAATGTTTGTTGATCTAACATAAAAATAGAGACAAATCAGAACATTAAGAAAAATAGGTATGTGACCGCTGCTGCCATTAAAAACATCTGTTGAGTGCGAGCCTAACAGAGCCCAATAGCAAAATCAACAATACATACCCAAAACGCGATGTTGAATATGAAGAGAAGTGTCTTCAGGCAGGCTATCACCGCTACATTCTTGAATTGATTCCCCATTTTGATTACAAATACACGATTTTTGCCACAAAATCTGTGTGCTCCAGAGTATTGAGTTGCTAGGACTTTCTGGAAAGGAAAGCTGCTTTGCGCATGCGTGAATAAATTGGCGTCCCCCATTTGCTTTGTTTGTAAATACCTACCTATCTTGGGGCTAGGTTAAGGCATTTATACTTGACATAGGAAGGTTAACGAGCAGTTTTGATTTTAAAAAACTTCAGTATTTTTATAGCTAATAGTTATTGTTCTAACAGTATTTTTTAATTCGACTTTCTGATCGTTTTTCTTTATTTCGATATGATCTGATCGTCCTTCCGTTAGTTATATGATTTATTTCCGTAAATATTTAACAATACCTAATGCCATTTATCTGGTAAAATATCAGAATATAAGATGGGTATCACGCCATTATCCGAAAAAGATAGCATCTCTGACGAGGAGAGTACGAGAAGCCACAACAATCATTATTTTCACATCTTGTATCATCAATGTCCACTGCTGAATCTAGGCCATATAGGCTCCATCTTGTATATTAGGTACCTAAGTATTTATGTTGGGTATCTTGTCATAATTTACTTACTTAGGTACGGGCACTAGAAACTGCGACACAATATTTTACTAATGCATTTTCTAGTGTTCATATTGCTTTAGTTACATGTTCACACACAAAAGAAAAGTTAACTTAATAAATAAAATAAATGACTTGGGTACTTAAATTATTTAATGTACTTACTTAGTAATATGTCTCGTGTGATATTATCTCGAAACAGACCGGCAGGTCGCGACAGATTTTAACGATCAATCGTACCACGTATGCCCTTCAAGTTAGATTTAAAGAACTCACTATTAATCCACTTTAACTATCGCTGACCGTACGCCTGTTCCTTGGCTGTACCTACCAAATTAATGTTTAAAATTATGTAAAGGCCTAATGAAAATTCTTTTAACCGTAGCATACCTTGCGTATTGAAAAGGCTTTGCCGCTGCTCTACCGGCGCGGTTAGTTCAGAGTTGATCCGCAGCGCGCGTGCATGTCCGACGCTCTCGCTTAACGATACGTAACGCGCTACGAAAATTTTTACGATAGATTAAAATTAACTAAAAAATCAATATTTTATATTTATAAAATACAAGATTAACTAAGAATTATTTATTAAGAACTTTAATCGTTAATAAAATAACGAAGTAATGTGATTTGAATTGAAAAGTAATCACGATGATTTTCCGAGTAAATTTATTTGTGATTGGACTCGTTTTCGGAATTACGTCCGTGTCCCCGGTCGCTGAAATTGATGCAAACGAAGGTAAGCATTATATATGATTGATGTAAAATGCAAATATAACTACATAGGTAGTTTTACTAAGATATTTTCTTCTGAAAATACAGTCATAAACCTGCACATGTAGGTTTATGACTGGACTTGGATGACTGAGGTGGTATTAAGCTACTATTTCTAGGGGTCTTTAGTCTAAGAACCCTTATAGTTTTGCAATATTCGTCTGTCTGTTCATCCGAGCCTTTACAGCCGTTTTACTCGTAAACTATTAAGGCGACTTGCACAATCCTAATCGTATTTAGTGGCTAATAATTTTTTAAGGATTTGTTTGTCAAATCATACAAGCAAATACGTCAAATATGAACATGTTTAGTCGCTAAATATGTTTAGGGATTGTTGTACAAGCCGGGCTGTTGCTGTAGAAAGATGATACGTTTTAGTTACGTCTAGTACCTAAGTTATGCAATAAAACTAGCAAAACTTGTTGTTTAAGGTACCTACTTACTTTAATTAAAAGTGGGGGTATCTTTGCTTACACATCCCATTGTGTACATATCGTTATATCGTTGAATAGGTCTTTCCAAAATACTATAACACTACTCATATAAGCAAGTGGTAATTTTCTTAGTACTTTGTCGTGTGTGTTCCCCTCTACCAGTCAAACCGATATTCTTGTATAACTAAAAATTATTCAAAAAATTAGCATATATACTGTAGTTATAACAAAAATTATCAAAGACTAGCTGACAATTCCGCAGCTTCGCACGCGTAGTTTCTCAATAAAAACATTACCCTCCTTCTGCGCAGTTGGGTAAAAAGTAGCCTATGCCACCCGGGGATAGTGTAGCTTCACAACAGTGAAAGATTTTTTAAATCGGTCCAGTAGCTTCGGAGCCTATTCAATACAAACAAACAAACAAATCTTTCCTCTTTAAAATATTGGTGTAGATTAGTAGTCTTTACTATAGTTTACGAGCAATAGTCGACCAACTTATGTCTGTAGTTGGGTTTGCAAACAGTTCATACAATCAAACCACCATCAACCGACCAAAATGAACAGTAAAATTAAAAAATGAGTAAGACACAGCCGTACTGACTTCGGAACCCTTCATTGTTCGTTGTGCGACACGCGGTTCACCAATTTTTTTAATTTTATCTCTAAATGCAAAATGCAGGTTGAATGCTTTAATTGGAGACGCATTTTTTTAAGTTCTCTAATAAAATTAAGTATTAAAGGTATAAGTAAAATGTTGATTTATTTTTGGAATTCTAATAAAGGAGTAGTATTTTTTTATTTATCGGAGTCCCGGGAAACTCACGCAAATAAAGCCAATATTGATCTTCCAGTCCAAAACTTCGCGCAAACTACGTAAAAACTTTTTTAACTGCATTTGAATGATCTTCGATTATAACATCATCCTCTCCATATAAATGTTGTCTGGAAGAGATCTCTTTTTAGCGATAAGACCACCCATCGCACATTATTTTTTTATATTGTTTTTTCTTATGTCTCATTGCTTAAGGTGTACAATAAAAATGATTTTAATATGGAACCTCATTTGTATTAAAATTTGAACCAAAGAGACCCACACAATAAGAACTTATTCGTAAATCGAACTAACCTCTGCACAGGAATGCACCAACCTAGATTTAGTTTTTATTGTCTCGTAGAAAAGTAGAGTATTGTCTTCGTGGATAAAACTGTCTGCATCTTAGGCGTTCTTATATCCCTCTCTGCACTCAGGATTCTAGTAACTCCCTCGCTCCGATCATGTGTTAAATCTAGAGTCCTTCGTTACGTTCGGGATTCAATATAGCGCCCGTGACGTAATACACTGCTTTATCCCCTCGTTTGATAATCTACTATTATTCACCCGTAAATATCATTTTAGAACGTCGCCGAGGCAATCGTACGTAAGCTTCAATTATACGACGGAAAGGCGTGCAATTTTACACTGAAATATCTCATAGATAAAATAACAACCTATATAATAAAATAACAAGCAAGTCGGAAGTCGTAACGTTTACATAAACCACGAGCTGTACCTACGTGAATACCTAATAATGTTGACCTAACTGTTGCATACTTGCATTGCACAGCTTGGAATTGGAATAGATCTTGAAAATTTACGTTATATTGCATGTTCATGATCAACATAACTGCTTTCTTTTTAATTTAATACCTACTCTTAGCCACGGTCCATTTGTTATAGCAATAATACTAATATTATTACCCTATTTAATTTCTTACAAATCTTCTGACAGAGTTTGACCATTAGACCATACGAATGTAAGTACCTTTTTTTTAAGTGGAGGAATCCTCATGGATACCGCTCTGAACCCAGGGAGCGGTATGTCGAACTAAACCTCCACGGCGTTCCTCCGCTCGCTTTACACCGGGGACACGGGAGCAGAGAACATTCTTCCGCGACCCCGGTGGCGTTAGTCCGCTCTTGCGGGCCCCATCTTTTATGGTTTAGGGTCATCTCTACTAACTATATACAACAGTATATAGTTAGGCCACTGCTATGGGGGATGGAGGTTGGCATACACTTTCGCATACGCCCTCCTCCTTCGCCCTGGTCTCGTGCGGCGGGTTGGGAGAGTGCTCCCAGATATATATCCCTCTCCGCTGCACTACATTTTCGCTAAACCCTCCGTCGTCCGAGACACGTTCTCGGAGACCCGGATGATGAAATCACTTCCGCTAATGCGGGTGAGTCATCCACATTAGACAGAGCAAACACTCCACAAATACACCGACCTCGCCGGCGAGGTCGACGAGTCCCATTAGTCGCCGCCTACACGAGGTACAAGCACGTACCCGGGCGTTTCTCTCCTATCCCCGTCCCAGCAACAGCCCAAGCCGAGGTTCGTACCTAAGTGGTGCCCTTGCGCTAGTTGCCTCATCAAAAATAAAATTATAGGGCTGAGCGCCTTCTGCGCTCGCCAAAAGCTCGGTTAAGCTGCAACGGCCTCAGAGGCCAACAGCGAGATAAGTCCATTCGAAAAAAAAACTACATTTTCGCAGAAGTGATACGAATGTACCTGTAATAACTTGTTAAATTTATACATACGCTGAGTGATAGGTACGATTGGTTATCAGTTTATCACTTAGTAGTTATGATTGAACAGTCATATTTATGTACAAAACCAACTCGAAAGAATAAACAAGTAGGTATTCACATTTCAGTTATTTGCTTTCTTTTCGTGTTATTTTCATGATTCCTTTTATTATAGGTGCAGTGTACAATCTACCGCTTAATACTATTTTGATTGTAACTCTAAAATAGGCTAACTAAGCTGTTTTTGTTTTGTTTTTGTTCCCGATATCTTTCTTTACAATGTTCAAACGTAGAAACCTGCTATTAGCCTTACGTTTAGTTCTAAGCTATTTAACCAAATAATTTGTGTCGCCTTTGGTAATTTTGTTGATGCATCGTAAAAATATCTACTAACTTAGTGTTAGTAAAATTCTGTCTGACCATCGATCGTTGCGTATAAAAATATGATTAGTCAAACATAATAGGTAACAATAAAACAAATATATCACCCCATAAATTATTGTCCCTTCTGCGATCATTAAAATTAGCAAGCTTGGTTACTTGTTCGTTTTGCGTTCGGTTTTTTGTCTTTTTATAATGTGTTTGCGTATTAGTTATTTAGCGCATAATCTCTAGGAAAGGAGGAATCTATAATTAATCATTTTTTACCACCAAATAACACTTTTTACCAGTACCTAGGTGTTAATGGTCTTTTTAATACCTTTATTTTGGTACCTCGCTCGATAGGTTTTGAAAAATCCAATATGGCGGTTTGTGGCCAATTTTTTATAGCCTATGTCACTCACGTGATTCAGACAATTTCAATAATATCTCATAGTTCATAATCCGTCAGGTTGTTTCAACCTACACGATGCGCCAAATGAACAGATAAACATTTATACATATACTACTAAATGTGTAGGTAACCTAGAAATAAAGCTAAACTGGTTGTTGCAACTTGACTTGACACCTCATTTTTATCCCATGGGAACTGATTTATAGGATAAAAGGTAGCCTATGTGGTGGCCCAGGTTATAATCTACGTATATACCAAATTTCATCGAAATCGGTTCAGCCGTTAAGACGTGATTGAGTAACAGACAAATAAATAGACAAACAGTCAAGTGTGATATATATATGTACCTTCATCATAACCTTACACCATACACCTAAAATCATAACCCTCTTTCTTCGCAGTGGGGTAAAGATAGAATACACGAATGTATCTGAAGGCTTTACCAATCTATTTTCATGTCGAGCTTCCTCCGTCTATACATGAATAAATAACGCAGTCTGTATATAAAGTAGTCTGTCCGCTAAAGTACCTACACCGCACTCCGTAATTTTTAAAAATTTCGCTCCATCCAAAGGTTGCCTGGAAGAGATCGCTTTTAGCGATAAGGCCGCCCATTGTATTGCCTTATTTATTTTAACCCAGTACTTATTTTTTTATTATTTCTGTTTGTGTGGTAATTCAATAAAGAGTTATCTATTTATCTATCTATATGTATTTATTTAGTACTCTTCCTTAAAAGCTTTGCAACATACTCAACTACAACTCAGTGTGATTTAGAATGTGTTAACAGATCAAAACGAAGTCATGAAGGTACATCTCTTAGGTATAATATTATTAAATAGATACAAGAGAAGTATTATGGCAGGCATATATATATATATATTACACGGATGGATCAAAGAGTGAAGTAGGTCGTGGAGCTGCTTACTATAACTTGGGTGGTGGAATAAATGGTATGTTTAAAATACCTTCTAATGTTTGTATAATGACGTTGGAGCTCATTGCAATTTCAAAAGCTATTGATACCATAGTTGATACTATGCACAATAAGCAGGTCGTTATCTTTACAGACAGCAAAAGTGCGTTGCAACATTTAGCTCAATGCGCCTCTGGTTCCAGAAGTGTTTCGGTAGCTTACTCCATTCTTAACAAAATTTACAATTTTGCACCTTTTAACATAGATTTGATGTTGCAATGGGTTCCGTCGTTGCAATAGGTTTAAGAGGTAACGAGGAGGCTGACAGATTGGCAAAATTAGCGATAACAGGAGTAGAAATATTTATAAAACCTAATTATACGGAACATTTGTTTGAGTGTGGAAAATCGTGCTATAATAGGTGTAAAGAATATTTTGATGAAAGAAGTAAAGAAAAAGGGATTTGGTATAAAACTATACAATGTCAGCCTCCGCGTATACCGTGGTTTGTAAGGGGGAACTTGAATAGGTGTTTCATTGTATTTATTAATAGAATACGTTCTGGGCACTATCCATCTAGAAAGTTTGGATACCTTATGAAAAAAGTTGATTCCCCTAACTGTGAGGTATGTGGTTCACTAGATGATGTGCACCACCTCTTGATGGATTGCGCCAAGAACAGGACAGAGAGAGAATCACTGATGCAAAAGTTAAATTTGAACAGACTTGACATAGGTACATTTGTGAGCATCTTAGCAGAACCTACTAGAGAAGCGGCTAATCTGCTAGCTGGAGCTTTTATGCATCGGTGATTCTATTAATGTACGTGAGATAATTAATGTATGTAATAGTATTTAATATGATTTAATAGTGTTGTAAATTAGTAAAGGGTACGATGGGGCTGTTATACCATGTTGTAGGTAAAAGTCCCTAATAAAATAAAATAAAAAAAAAAAACTCATTTGTCTTTATTTAATTACTAGCTGACCAATCCTAAGCTTCGCACGCGTAGTTTTTCAATAAACACATTACCCTCCTTCTGAGCAGTTGGGTAAAAGTAGCCTATGTCACCCGGGCTTCTCAACAGTGAAAGAATTTTTTAAATCGGTCCTGTAGTTTCGCAGCCTATTCAACACAAATCTTTCCTCTTTATAATATAAGTATAGATAGTATAGATAATTGTACCTAGAGATCCGAAATTATTCAGTTCATACTTAGTAACGAAACTCGAAAGTAATTCTGCCTGATTGACTGTTTGTTACTGTTTAACGACTAAACGGCTGAACCGATTTCAATGAAATTTGGTATATAGGTAGATTATGACCTGGGTTAAACCATATACTTCTTATTGACAAACCACGCGTGTGGTAAGGGCGGAAGCTGCTTTTAGTTGTAAACCCACATTGTCCCTCTGCGAGACAATATCATCAGATATAGATTATTTATAGACGACCTCCGTGGCGCAGTGGGCGAATAGCCAGCTGAGACGCAGGAGGTAGCGAGTTCGATTCCCACCGCGGAACATATGTGTGCATGATCTACAGATATTCGTTCCGGGTCTGGTTGTTTCTCTATATATTATAAGTAAGTATTTACAAAAAAAAAAAGTATATACGTATTCTATCAGTTATCTGGTTGCCATAGTACAAGCTATGCTTAGTTACGGGCTAGATAGCGCTGTGTGAAATATCCAGCAAAACTTATTTATTTATTTTTATATTTCAAGCTTTTACTAACATCCATGGCAACATCACAATCTGATCTACCGGCAGCTGCGTAGATGTTTACGACCGTGACGGACCATGTCGCATAGGTACGTTGAATGTTGTACACCGCAAATTAGCGCGGGTATTTCACACTTTTCCCATGGAAGCTATAATCCTAACGGCACTCGTAATCCATATCAGCCTCAAAGATTACGTGACTTCGCTCATTAATTTTTCTCCACGGAACACGACATGTACCAACTCTACACCAGTCTTGTGATAATTGCTTGTTAGGCTGCCTCTGCGCCATTTGAGACAGAATATTTTCCCAGGCGTAGGTAGGTAATAATGAGAAAAAAATAATTTAATTTAATGCAGCGATTTTGAGAAAGACTGAAAAGTCGCCATTATGCAAATAAAAAATAAAGCTTATTGAACATATATATTCTAATTAATCCAACTAACAGAGGTTTAACCTAACAGAGATCGTATCTTGCGCAGGTCCTACCGTACTACCGTGAAGTATTCAATGGCTGACAGGAAACGTTCACCTAATGCTATCTGTGTCACAGATCGTAGACGCCGGCAATACGGATCCATCTGCAGCCTTATCTTCCCATCTACCCGCCTATAGAGATAACCGCACAAATTAACTGCACGAACAATCGGTTCCACCACAATATTACAGTACCGCCATTGATGTCGTTCCCGCTATCGGCTATCTTCCTTATTTTCATTGTTTACATACATGACACGAAACGATTCGTTTGATCGTTACCGAATCGAACCAATCGCATCTAGGTCGCGGACAATAACTAAAGACTCGGTATGAATTGTGTTCTTTTATCCGTGTACCGTTTGGGGTTAAGTATGGTAATGCTGTACATGTTCTGAATTTTGCAAGTGTGGACAATCGCTGGTAACTCTAAACTCGGTCACCGCGAATATGAAACAAGGGTAATTTGTCGTAGGTCCGTGGGCTTCAAGATCGCTGGCTCGTTGGGTCCGAGTAGATAATGTTCGCTCACTTGCGCCGTGATGGATTACCCGTGTTCAGTGTAAACTACAGCAAAAACGAGACGCTATTTGCAGCATCGTTACTTAGATGCTATATCAACGACTGCTCTATCATGGGCCTATCTCTAAATAGACAAAACATACTTAGACTTTCTACAGCAAAACACTGAAGGAATAAAGTATCTGCAGTCTAAAGTGAGCCAATTTAGATGAATAAACATGTTTTCATAAACACATTTTAGATGTTGGGAAACAAAAAAAAAACGAGTGTGCTTTAGACCGCACGACTGAAGTAAAACTTCTTTTTCAAAATATTAATTTATAAAATTGTTCAATTACAAAATTGTCCACGCGTCTGTAGTTCGATCAGTCTATGTTCATTCTGGACAGACGCAACTCGCACTCGCACATTAACGTTTTAAAATATACGAAACGTAACTCTCTCTCTCTTTCTATCTTCACTAATTTGTATCTCCCTCTCAACTTCCGTTCACACTTTTCGTAACGCATTCACCAGCTTACTGCCCAAGTCAAGCGTGCGTAAAGAAGTTTTACTTCAAAAATCATACTTATTTGAATCATTTAGAGGACTTTATTGCAAAAAAAAATTGAGATGACCTCTATCAGAGAAGTAACTTCCTACTTCTCTGTTTGTGTTTTGTAATTTGTTTTATGTTATGTGTGTTAATGTATTAGAATATTGCCTGTGGGTCGAAATAAACGTATTTTCTTTCTTTCATCTTTTAAAACTCAAATGTACCTAATATGAAACACCCAAAGATTCCTGCAGACTGTAGACCACCCTAGACCATTTTATGTTATTTTGATACATCCACAACCAAAAGTGGCGACAAAGCTACATTAAAATGGGTTCCTCCAGACAATAATATGACTGTAGGTAAACGTGACAGTATTTTTGAGCAGTCACACACAGATCCATAGCGCGCATGTCATTACATCAGTAGAGCATTTCGCGGTCGACATTAGCATGCTAACGGTAGCCAGGCAAACCTCGACCTGGCTACTCCGACTACCGGCATACCGCTCTAATAACCACTACACCGCACTGAAGAACTAGCTTATCCTGTGGCTTTGCCTACGTGAACATCGTTACCGTATTCAACCACGACATCACAACGACCTATGTCAACCCCTGTTATCAACGCTATCGGAAATGTGTTGACTCCTATCCTGTTCCTCTTGCATTCCGTCATTATGGTTCCCAACGCATGACCTGTCGTATGCGTAAAGTGGAGCGATAATATAAATAGTTAAAATAATGACACCGGCCATACATATCAGCAAATAGTTTTATTTAAGTGTTATATGTATGTTAGTCACTAAGGTATATATTTATATGGGCCGTAGAATTATGTTTTAACATCTTGTGGTTTTCTATCGTTGCCTGAAATAAAGATTTGTTTTTATTACTAGCTGTTGCCAGCGACTTCGTACGCGTTACAATAATAAATGTGTAAGCAACCTAGAAATAAAGCTAAACTCGCCGTTGCAACTCGACTTGACACCCCATTTTTATTCCATGGGACCTGATTTATGGGATAAAAAGTAGCCTACGTGGTAATCCAGGTTATAATCTACGTACATACAAAATTTCATCGAAACCGATTCAGCGGTTACGCCGTGATTGAGTAACAAACAAACAAATAAATAAATGAACAAACATTCAAACTTTCCAATTTATTAAAAGTGTGCCTGTAAATTCGATATTTATTTTCAGAGAAATAACTTACTTTTGACTTAGTCCTTTAAATTTATGAAACACAGGCATGCTATGTAATTTTGATACTTACTCGTATATGTATAACATATTTTAAAACAAAAATAAGTATTATTATTAATATTAAATACATATAAGTATCAAAATATAAGCTTGATAATAAATTCTAATTCATTGGAATTGTTATACCACGTTTTGTTTTTCTATACTAAATTATAAAAAGGAAAGATTTGTTTGTTTGTATTGAATAGGCTCCGAAACTACTAGACCGATTTAAAAATATCTTTTTGTAGGGCACACTATCCCCGGGTGACATAGACTACTTTTTACCCAACTGCGCAGAAGGTGGGTAATGTTTTTATTGAAAAACTACGCGTGCGAAGCTGCGGATCGGTCAGCTAGTTGTATATAAAAAGTCAAAACGCGATGTAAACGAAACTACCTGCCATTGCATAGAACAATCATATATTTACTATTCCGTCATCACCTAACTATTACGAAGATACTTACTTAGAATTTATAAGTGACGCGAATAGTTTTGATCAATTTTAAAAGTCAGAGAATGATTTCAGATATACATTTTCTTATACCCTTAGCTCATTCATAGTCTTAGAAGCTCATAAAGTAGAAAACTAATGAAAGCTAGTTATAGATGAGCTTATGAGTGAAATGTCGCGTCAAAACACTTGTTTAGTTTTTTATGCGATGCTCCAAATGGCACACGTGTGAACTTTCACTGAACACGTCTGACTAGACGACGTAGTAATTAGGAGATACTTAATTATTTTTAGGGTTCCGTACCTCAAAAGGTAAAAAGAGGAACCCTTATAAGATCACTCTTTTCCGTCTGTCTGTCCGTGTGTCACCACCGATTTTCTCAGGAATGGGTGGACCTAGCAAGTTGAAATTTATACCAGATACTGCCTATATTCCCTATTAATTATATATAAAAAAAAATCAAGGTTCAGAGTCAACATGATAAAAAGATATGGGAAAATTTAGATTTTAGCGAAAACTTGTGAGTACCAAAATTTTTCTTTAATTTTCAACTTTTTTATTTTTCGGAGTTCTCCCTTCCCAACCTTGCTTTTAACCAAAATTGACAATTCTAAGTGAACCGGAAGTACCCTATAGGTTTTGGGTAGAAAACTTATATGGTAGTTCCCGTTGACCTAGAATCACAAAATTTGGCAAAAAGCAGCACAAATAAAGAAAAAAATCTAAAATACATAAAAAGATGAAAATTAAAGGGTGTCCCCATACATACATAGTTGAAGCCAATTAAGATAGTCCTCAGAGTTGTATGGGCGCTCATACAATTTAGAAGACTAGCTTAATCGGCACCAACCTCAAATAAGGTAAAGAAATAAAATTATGCTATTGAATAAAATAAATATTTAAGTTAAGCTCCCATACCACAGATATGAATTTTTTGCCATTTTTGTAGATGGTATAGAACCCTTCGTGCGCGAGTCCGACTCGCACTTGGCCGGGTTTTTTACCACTGCTTATCGATGTTGTCCATCATAGGCGCGGTATTGTCACAAACGGTCTCTCTCTAAATTAGTCACGGCTGTTTGATTGATCGGAAGTTTTTATTCAAAGAACAGAAGAGCTACATACCACACGTGCCACTTTGTTTTATGGTAATAGCTTTACAAGTCTGTGTTAATGCTGTGCTTGTAGTAATTATTTTAAAACTTGCAAAGTGTAAATGATTGACGATAAAAAAACTTTTGTTAATTGAATGTGTAAAAACGAGAAACGTAAAATGTAAACATTACCATACTTGCTTTTATATACAAGCGTTAAACTATTTATATAACGCGCCGGCGAACCCTGAGCGCAACTTCAATTCGGCCGCGTCAAAAACTTCGGCCTGAATATCGCTATCCCTGTTTAGTGACGAACTTTAGCCACGCAGAGCGACAGTGATAGCAATAGAACGATTCTAAATTTGATTAGATTTTGACCGTGTTCCGTAATACCAAAAATGATGACTGAAAACTTGTTGTATTTTTCTCATTATGTTGTTATTCTGTAACTAGACGATATAATCTATGTTCCCATGACTAGGATACGTAAGATGTTGTTGTTTTTAATACGAAACAATTAGGTTGAAAACAGGTCTTTTATGACGTAAAAACATGCAGAATGCGATACGCTTCTATTTCATTTTAGGTAAGTATTTTGATCTAATATATGGTTGGGAACCTAGATAAATACTATTCAAATTAAAATAATACCTTATTAAGGTAGAAATATGCTCCAATTAGAAATGATCTTGGTAGTACGTGTTGTATTGGCGATTGTCCCTCCGGTGTCCCCTTAAATAAGGTACACAAAACAGAATACAACCAGTTAAGATAACAATATTAAGAAATACATAAGCTAATGGGCTAGATGGCATCCTAAAACACGCGTACACATCATGATTAATTAAAGCAGTTATAATTGTGTTGTGATGATACCTAGAGCAATGCTAAATAAAAAAGTATCTACTCGACTAGTTAATGTTTTTGTGCTAGATACATAAATGAGAGATAAAAAATATACTACATATAATTAAAATAAACCTGAATTACAGAATTAAAGAAATATAATATTGTAATTAACCATTATATAACATAATCACTACAATACTAACCATCCTCAAGACAACTAATAAAACTTGAGGATGGCTCAATCATTTGGCAATAACATTTAATTTGAGTTTTGGACACTCTCCTTCGAGAGACTCTTAAGTTTAAACATATTAATTTCAACAGTTAGAAAATTTAACTATTAAAGACTAGAATTTTAGGTAAATTAGAGCTTGTGGCATAGATAAGCAATCCAATAGATGCTTTTTATCTCTCAATTATGACGATATTGCTCTACCAAGGTAGGTCATACTCAAACAATCCTATCCTACTATATAATATTATATACGCGAAAGTTTGTATGTATGGATGTTTGTTACTCTTTCACGCCGGAACGGCTGAACCGATTGCGATGAAATTTGGTATGTACGTAGATCATAACCTGGATTAACACATAGGCTACTTTTTATTGGCAAACCACGCGTGAGAATCCGCTTGCAACCGCTAGTAAAAAATAATCGCATATCAGTTCATTGGCGATACAATAAGGTACACGCTATGAATAAGCAATGAACAGGCGGTATCTTTATTAGTTGACTCTGAATAGAGTGTTACAAGATTAGCCCATAAAGTCTAAGGGAAATGCAGCTACTTGACTCAATCAGTAATTACTCTGCTCAACAGTACTCGCACCACAACCGATTATGCATCACTTTAAATTTGATAAATATGTGTAGTTAATATATATTATAGTCTTTCCATTTCTTTATTTTCTCGATGACAGTTCTAATTTGATAGTCGTAGTGTTGTGACCTCGTGGGGAGAGCTCATCGAGTGACAGTGACGATTCATCAGATTTTTATTAAAATAAATAAATAAAGATTACCTGTCGTTATAATTATTTCGTTTCCTTGTCGAGTACCTACCTATACCTACTTATTTTACAACAGCTTCGAAAATTTCAAAGAAGTTGGCATTATCAATCAAGAATTAATACTTACGTGTAACATCTTGCAATGAAATATAATATTGGTTAATAAATTTGTACAAAAGTACCCGGCAGTAGTTTAGTTTCTTACATTTTGTAAAATAATATCGGGTCTGTTATCGTGTTACGTTTATCGATAGTTCCATCCCTATCAGTTTCTCCGACTCTGGTATAACCTTGTACGTGTGTAAGCGTCATATTTTTATAAAATAATGCATACACAATGTAAAAAAGACGCTCGTTCAAATTTTCACAGGAGCTGTCATCGAGAAAATAAAGAAATGGAAAGACTATAATAATATAAAGAGGACAGATTTGATTGTTTGTTCGTTTGAATTGAATTGGCTCCGAAACTACTGAACCGATTTAATAAAATCTTTCACTGTTGGGAAGCTACACTATCCCTGGGTGACACAGGCTACTTGTTACCCAACTGCGCAGGAGGATAATGTTTTTATTGAAAATCTATGCGTGCAAAGCTGCGGATTAGTCAGTTAGTCTATACTAATATTATAAAGAGGAAAGATTTGTACTCGTATTTTTGTGTGTATGTTTGTAATGAATAAACTCAAAAACTACTGTGCCGATTTCAAAAATTCTTTCACCATTGGAAAGCTACATTCACCCTGATTGAGTAACATAGGCTATATTTGTTGCTAGAAAAAATTAGGGATCCATACTAAAACTTAAGTAACGTAACCCAAGGAGTAAAAAAGTGCCCTAAAACGTATTTCGTCGCATGCGCTGCGGAAACTATTGATGATAGAACAAAAGTATGTTCTACAATATTAAAGAACATATCAATATCTACAAAAAACTTTGTAATATTATAAAGAGGAAAGATTTTTTTGTTTGTATTGAATAGGCTCCAAAACTACTGGACCGATTTAAAAAAATCTTTCACCGTTGGGAAGCTACACTATCCCCGGGTGACATAGGCTACTTTTTACCCAACTGCGCAGAAGGAGGGTAATGTTTTTATTGAAGACCTATGCTACGCTGCGGATTGGTAAGCTAGTATAAAATATTTTACTAACGAATTTCCATTTTCGTCACAAATTCTTAGGAAAGCTCGACTGAGATCAATGCGATAGGTCCTACTATGTTAGGAAGTTCGCGCGAGTCTCAACTACTATTTATAGTAGGCACCGTTGTACACAGATGCCACTAACATAAATCCAGTGGGTGTCATATAACATGGTTGCTCAACGAAGTAGGTCGCTGGCTGGAGTCCTGAATCAGAAGGTCGTCGACCGCTTTCCTCCGAGATCAAATTCTTTCACCTCTTCAAACCACATACTTTGTCATCTTGAATCGTGCAGCTTAGTCCTCGATAATGGCTCTGTCCTTAAAAGTCCGCGCCATTTCTATTTATGGAACTGACATGGGTGCCCACGCAAAATGCGTCCTACCGTAGACTCCTTTTTCGTCTTTATTAAAGGTGTCATGCGGTTAGTTAAGTGGCTGTTGTTGGCTCCGGTCGAGATCTCCACATTGAACTTTAGAGATTACGGTGAGACGGTTGCGGCTAGCCGACACTACACCGCAGGCCCTCGGGACGCAAGCCTTTCCATAACCACCCGTTCTTAGGAACGTTAACCGCTCGAAGGCTTGCAGTTGTAACCATGAACGGTTATCCATTTTATTGGCTATTGACGTGGCCGTTACCTGTTGAAATTTCTAAGTGGCGCCGAGATTAACTAGCGTACCTTGTAATCTCATAAATATACGGTACTAAGCAAGGAATTCTTTCACAATTATGACTTCGTTATGCCTTTGCTTATAGCACATCTAACTATATGAAAATAATGAAATAAAAATACCAAATCACATAAAACAACGACTAGAAAAATAACACTCCAAAAACTGCAGATTCCTAGAATGAACAATTATTACGGGAGTCGCACCACTGCATACCTAATTCCAACTTTGCCCAATGAGATACCAGCTCCAACTTTACATGAAATTAACATAAAAAATCATATATATAAATTCAAAAAATACTTCATGAATACTATCGAGGATAGCTAACAAATAAATGAAACATTAACTATGCATAAAATATATATAACTATTGTTGCTTATTCATTTTATATAAGTATTTTAGAAAATCAAGTAAGTGGTTAAGTAGGTACACACGGCTACACATCAAGCTATACGAATCCAGTATAAGCTGACCTCGCATTGTGTAGGCTTTTCCTAGAATGAGAGGTCAGCTTATCCTGGAAATATATAGCTTGATGTGTAGCCGTGTGTACCTATTTAAATAATGTTGTGCGGCTCGAGTGTCTATAAGCACCGAGACAAACCTTAAGGTTTTACGGTGATTTATGTATTAGTTGTATGTTATTTTGTCAAATAAATAAATATTATAAAAATAACTATATTGATTGAGTGATAGTACTAACTAATCTAAGGTAATTTTGTAAAAATCGCGTAGTGTTTGCGTGTTTATGTCTAATACACTAGTATTAGACATAAACGCGCTGTGCTACGAACTTAAATCCCTAGAAGATCCTATTTTCCTTTTTGCAGCTTCGGAATCTACTTGCACTTCCATTTGCACTAGTCAGAGTTCCCTTGGCTCTTAAATTGTCAACAATAAGATCGTCAGCTAAACTCCCTACTACAGAGACACTTTTGTAACAAACGTATCGTTTTGAGCTGTTTTGTTCTTTCTGTAGGTACGCGATCGTTCCCTGAGTGGGTCAATTTTAATTGGATTCAGTAAAAAGCGATTTTACACGCACGGCACGTCCAATAATGGGATACCTATCGCACGGCATTGTTAGACTGTTTTATGAAGCTTGTCGATGATATTCATTAGATTATTGTGGGTGCAAATCTAATATTCGAACCGGTAATTCTAATGCGGTGATCTAATCTGACTAATTTTATAACTTTCTTTTGTGGGCGTTTTGAAATTGTTTTCATCTAAGTTGGCTTAATGACAGTGTATTAAGAACTCCTATAATCATTTATTGGACGTAGAATTAGGCACCTCATGCTAGCGATTACTCCAGGCCAGGGCTGAAATATTACTAATTATTAAAATAATTGGCTCTGAAACTACCTTCCAAGTCTAACGACGTGATTATTGCTGACATTACCTGTTATCTATCTACATATTTCTGTTTGATCTCTATTCAATAGTTCCTAATATGTTTAATATTTTTGATCGAGCGAAGCGAGATCTCTTAATCAAATTGGGCAAATCGGCGTTGTATGATGTATGTATGTTTGTCCGAGGATAACTTTCGAAGCGTTGATCTGAACATCGTGAAATTTAATACATAGGTAGGTAGTGATGGCACAAATTTGGTGTGACTAAAATTAAATGAGCTAAAAATGTTGAGGGGTTGTTGAGATATTTTCATTTTTTTTTACCCCTCTTGAACCTCATGAGGTTCAAGAAAGGTAAAAAAAATTTAAATGAGGCTAACTGGTCAAGTGGGACGTCAAATGAAAGGTATTCATTAGTAGATTTAGACTCCGTTTTTTTTTTGTAAATTCTTTATAGTTTTTGAGTTATTAGCTTATTAGCCATAACAAAAACTAAACTTTGACAAAATTCACAGGGTACACCAGTGACCCCACAGTGCTGTAATTTAGTATGCGTGTAGGATAAGTGACACAAATATAGGCAATAGTCTGAAATCCAGAATAACTGCAATTAGTATCCTAAAAAATGATAACCACATTACATGAACTCCCTTTACCTGTAATTTGAATCAAACTGTAGGTCAAGTAAGTTGGAAATTTATATCGTGACACTATTTTGTTGCAATCGTAGACTCGCGAGATCTCAGTTCGGGGCGAACCAAAAGTATTATATCAATATGAAACAAATTAATTTTCAACCTGGTTGATTAATTTTTATGCTTACTGATTGTTACTTTAGTAACGGTTGATTTAGTGTGCGATTTTTTACTTTGTTAATTAAAGAAAAAAAGCTAAAAGCGACATCTAAGGGTTGTCACTTTTAGCGATAAGGCCGCCCATTGTATGTTATTCATGTGTTATGTTTTTATTTTTTTCTGTAAGTAATTAAAATTTTCTTCTGTATTTAACACGGAGTTTATCTATCTAGATATCTAAAGCAATTTCTGCAATATACATCTTTCAAAATATCTCGAGTCTACACTGGCATTTTTGAGCGAGATACCAATTTGCGACAAGCAAAAGTAGTAATAAATCCATTACTGTTTGAAAGGCGAGACTAAATGTAAAGAAAAGTGCTTGAAAAGCACGTTTTCAATTTACAAAAAGAGTGACAATGGTCTGGAAATATTTTTTCCTGACGTACAAACAATCAGAGCTTAGTTTTTGCACTAGAATGTAGGTTTGTCAGTGCGAGTTGACCTACTTTACATGAAGAAATTTAATGTAGTAACCTACCTTAACTCATTCAGATTTTAACAATGTGAAAGTTTTGCTCTTACACAAATGCTATTCTGGAACATTTATTAAATGTGTGCTTTAATTTGACAGCGAAATAAAAATTAATGAATACTTGCTTATTTTAACAAATTACGTAAGGATTTCCGGTGAATATTCCAGCTAAAGAACACGCAGGTACTAACAAGAGTTTCAAATCTCTTAACATGCTTTTTAATTAACTACGCTTTCAATATTTCTGAGAAAACCTTAAGCGCCTCGTCCACGATAGATTAAAATTACGGAGAGCAACTCTCATAGGGCAATCTACGACGTGTACACATAAGCGAGACTAACCCTAGCTAGAGTATCACTAGTCTACGTAGACACCGCGTTTACTACATCTCTACGTGTATGTAGAAATTAGAGTATAGATTAGATTAGTATTTTTATTTATAGTGTTATCCGCGATACTCCTCATATCAAGAGGACCTTCCTCGTATCAAGAAGAAGGTCGCGGGTTCAAGTCCCGTCTAGGCTTGAAATTATTGAGATGATTTTAAAAATCTTAGATTAGATTAGTCAACAAGCGGTCTAGCTCTATTTTCTCTCCGTGGACGAGGCGCTTTAGGTTACTGTTTACGAAGTTCAAGCGTTCTGTGAAGTTCAGTATACTTACTTTTTGATTGTAAATATCAGTTAAAAAAAGTTTTCATATATACCGTTTATGCTTCACAATAAATGACATTTGATTCAATTTTAAATGATCCAACTAAGAACTTAACCTCCGCACAAGGCGGAACCTATAGTCTAACTTTTTATTAGCTGCAGTAAAATGACGTTTCTAAATGTCATTCCGTAAAATAATGTTGCCAGCCTAATCTCAATAGGGATGTGATTCAGTTCACAAAAATTAATTAAATAACATTATTATGACGTTTTTGTTTCATTTTGAATGTACGTCCTTATACTTCCACTAAAAAAGATCAATCCTCTAGTATAGTAATAATAATAGATTAAAAAAATACATTACAACTTAATATTAAATCTCAAAAAAAAACCAAACTGATTATTCATTTATGATTCACTCATTTAGCTAAATCCCTATTTATTTTTCTTCAAAAACCGGCAACCCACAAAACGTCATTTTACTGCTGCTAATAAAAAGTTAGACTTTAGCTCGCTAGCTAGGTTCCGCCTTGTGCGAGTCCCACTCTTTGCACCGATCCCTCCGCGTACTGTCGCTAGACAACAGTCACCCATCTGCCGTGCTCAAACGCATGTGAATGAGCTTGAAGAAGTACACCCTGAGGTTGACATATTCGCGGATACACTACATTCCATTGACAGGATATGTCTCAGTTTTTGTGAAGCACGTATGAGTTAGTACCTAATGAGATACATACCCACATCAATTTCCTTCGTGCTGCAGGTGTAAAGTTGCATAATGGGTATATTGAGTAATTTAGTGTTATATTTTTGATAAATTATTGTGTTTATTGTTCATTTTATTGTATTTTCCTGTTTGTATAACTTTTTTCGTGTTCAATTTATTTTTATGTATGTGAGGATAACTGTATTTTATTTTATTCAAAAGATGTATGTTTCTTATTTTGTATTTGTTTTGTAGTAGGTATCTAGTTATAACGTTTTGGTCCTGTACTGTATCATCATCATCATATCAGCCGTAGGACGTCCACTGCTGGACAAAAGCCTCCCTCATTGATCTCCAGGAACTGCGGTTGGAAGCGGCCTGCATCCAACGCCGACCTGCGGTTCTTACCAAGTCGTCTGCCCATCTTGTAGGTGGACGTCCTACGCTGCGCTTGCCGGTCCGTGGCCTCCACTCGAGAGCCTTCCGGCCCCAACGGCCATCTGTTCTGCGCGCTATATGGCCTGCCCATTGCTACTTCAACGTGCTAATCCGTCGGGCTATGTCGGTGACTTGAGTTCTCCTACGTATCGTCCCTGCCCCAGTTATGGTTGAGAACTCGGCTCTTGAAGTTGTCGACGCGTATGTATACCTAGGACAAACAGTCCAATTAGGTAGGTCCAACTTCGAGAAAGAGGTCAATCGTCGAATCCAACTCGGTTGGGCAGCGTCTGGGAAACTTCGCAACGTCTTTTCGTCCAACATATGTACCTCAGTGCCTTAAGACGAAAGTCTTCAATTAGTGTGTGTCACCAGTGATGACATATGGAACCGAGACGTGGTCCTTCACTATTGGCCTTATGAATAAGCTCAGAGTCGCTCAACGAGCTATGGAGAGGGCTATGCTCGGGGTTTCTCTACGGGATCGAATCTGTACTGTATAGTTGCAAACTATTTTTATTGAATTGAATTAAACATTACGACAAACTAAATTGGATGATAGGGGTCTACCAATGTTTTACCCCAGTTTGTTACCAAAACGAGAGGAACTAACCATTTTTTTTTCTTTTTTTTATATATATATATGATAGGCTTGCGTTTGACCACGATCTCGCCTGATGGTAAGCGATGATGCAGTCTACGATGATACACGCTTGTTTAGAAGAAACCTATTCACTCGCGACTTAAAGATACCCAGGTTGTAGCTATCTGGAAACACAGACTCTGGCAAGTCGTTCCACTCTTTGGCGGTGCGCATAATAAAGGTCGAAGAGAACCGCTTTGTGCAAATGGGAGGTATTTCTACCATATAGCGGTGGCGCACTGCAGAGCGTCTGGTTGTCCGTTGATAGAAAGTTACTAGAGTTTTCTAGAGTTACTAGAGAACTAGCTAAAGTTTTCAACAAGAAGTTTCCCCCATTAATATGAGTTGGAATAACTTGGAATGGTAGAGTGGCGGACGGCGGTGACACCATGAAATCAGATGGCCCCATAATGCTCGGCCAGGAACAGCGGAACGCGCGAAACGTTCATTGTTTGGTTAGTGCCGTTTCGCACCACTCACCCGCCACAATGACGCCGTTCAATGCTCATTTATGCATTATTTATTACAAATGGAAAGCATAACAACTATTGTTTTAAAAAAAGGCATACTGTAATACAGTTACAGGAATGGACGCATTACCTGCCGCCGCGTCCGTCGGTCGTCTGTGTTTTATGAAAACTTAGTAGGTAGGTACTCTTTCTGTTCTAAGCAACGATTTGCTAGTACTTTGCTGGAAGTACCTATCTTCTCTATTACGTATTCAACTCAACATTGGAATCTCTATGAGCGGTTTCAGTAAAACAAAGAAGACGTTACCTACTCGTGTTAGAGCTCTTGAAACAATTAATATCTTAACATCACAATTTACAGCAAAATCTAAATAAAAATAAAACCAACCAAGTGCGAGTCGGACTCGCGCATGAAGGGTTCCGTACCATTATCTATAAAAAAAATCACGTTTGTTGTATGGTAGCCCTCCTTAAATATTATTTTATTTAGTATTTGTTGTTATAACGGCAACAGAAATACATCATCTGTAAAAATTTCAACAACAATTGAGATACAGCCTGGTGACAGACGGACAGACAGACAGCGAAGTCTCAGTAATAGGGTCCCTTTCGGTACGGAACCCTAAAAAAACCTTTGCTACGGGGGGAGTTGTCTAATATGGATGAACAGTTTATCAATTAGCCATACCTAAGCTAAATAAGCACTCAATTCTGATAAGGGTCATTGAATAAAAAATTACGAGTGTACAAGCATTCAGTATAGGTACCAGTTAGGAGGATAGCTCAAAGGTACACGAGTGTGCATTGTTGGCGAGGACACAACAGGCGTTACGGTCCAGTCCCCAGGTCATGCCTGCGCATCCGTCATACCGGTATAATGTTCTATAATACATCACAGTGGAAAAATACACATAATCATGATGTGAGCATAATTAAACGCAGTCCATATAAACAGGATCATGGTATGAACAAAATTTCAAAGAGAGGAATCTACGTGTTCTTGGCATCTTGACGTATACTTAAAGTATGTTCTAGAAGTTCACTGAAATGTGCATTTATAATCGCGTTTGAGCACTGGGCTCAATTTGTGCACAAATGGTTACAAAATTGCCGTTTGAGGCACAGCTTTGGTGTCTTCAAATCGGTGCCGTATAGGCAATACATTCTCAAGTCTGCGGTAGCATTGCGATTCTGTGTTCTCTTTCATGAATAGACAGCGCTTTCTCATTTTAATCTACTCGACAGCAGATATTTAGCTTTAGTCGACGGACGACGGCAAAATGTTAATTTTTTTCTTTTCTACCATCTTAGGTCGTCGACAAAACCTTTATACCTCACCTAGTATTTCAGTTTAACTCAATTTAATAGAATAGTTTACAACTTAACAGTACAGGACCAAAACGATATAACTAGTTACCTACTACAAAACAAATATAAAATATGAAACATACATCTTTTGAATAAACTAAAATAAAAAAAAAATAAATACAGTTATCCTCACATACATAAAAACATATAGAACACGAAGAAAGTTATACAAACAAGAAAATACAATAAAATGAACGATGAACACAAAAATGAACAAAAATATAACACTAAATTACTCACTATACCCATTATGCAACTTTACACCTATAACCCGAAGGAAATTGATGTGGGTATGTATCTCATTACTCATTAGTAGGGAATGCAATCCCGACTCGAGATTGCAAATTCGAGATCCCGCGGGATTTGAAATAACAATCCCGCGGGATCCCAGAATTTTCGGGATCCCGTCTAGTTTAAAAAAAAATGTTAAATTCGGATGACTGAAAAGGCTAATAACTGCTTGTTTGTGATAGTGAGGTTAACTAAAATAACATATTACTCGAAAGAAAATACAAAATCTTTATTCTTACCAACTAAATAATTATCGTCACCTGTCGCTAATATTCGGAAATAGTCGGAATAGTTTTCTAACGCTGTTTGGCGTTCCTGCCGCTCGCGGCCGTCAGTCAGCGCGCCGCTTGCGCCCCGAGTGGACGTGTGTAGCGTCGCTGACCACTGCCGCCCAATCCCGTCAATCTCGAACGGGATCTCGTCATATGATGCGTCGGGATTGATCCAGAAAAATTACACGAGATCGGGATCCCGCGGGATCGGGATTGCATTCCCTACTCATTAGGTACTAACTCATACGTGATTCATAAAAGCTGAGACACATCCTGTCATTGGAATGTAGTGTATCCGCGAATATGTCAACCTCAGGGTGTACTTCTACGAGTACAAGCTCATTCACATGCGTTTGAGCACGGCAGATTGGTGACTGTTAAGCGCGGCGGCGCTTATATGGAAACTATACCTTCACACAACTCTCATGACGTCAGAGACCGCGTTGCCGTCGGGTATATTTTCAAAACCAGTAAACTAAAATCATTTCAATAAAGCGTACCTTTATCTAACATTTGTGACGTCACTGTCGCGTGTTGATATCGGGTATACATTGAGATTTAGTATACGCCCCGCGTATTTTAAAACATACCCGACCGCAACGAAGCCTACAATAAATAATATATTTTAACGTAGCGGCAGGCAGCAGACACAGTCACAGTAGGTCGTTAGGTTTTTTTTTTTTTAATAATATTTATTTATTTATTAATAACAATAATAATCTATAATAAAACGAAAGAAGTCGTTATATAAACCAAGACTGTAGACTCAGAGAACACCCCCCCCCCCCCCCCCCTTCCTCTGCCCCTCTGCGCCCCTGGCGCGGCGGCGAGAACGCAGAACTAAACGAAAGCATAACTTAGGCCAGAATGTTAAAATGAATGTCCATAATGCGCGCTAAATTATAATTTTATAATTACCTACTTATTTTTATAGTAACTAATAAACGTTTTTTATCCACTTTTGTTCTCGTATAATTTACCTCAATCCCTAACCTATAAAATACACGTCCCTTTATCTGATACCTACTCCAAACGGATGTTGCGGTCGGGTATATTTTGAAATCCTTAACACGACCGTTCATATTTTTAAAGTATCCCCAAAACGAATGTTGCAGTCAGGTATATTTTAAAATCATCAACAAGGCGGTACATATTTTTATGGTATACCCGAGCTCAACACTATAGAGCGTTGAGTAAAGGCGTAGATTCCATATAAGCCGCGGCGGCTGGCCTCTTGATGGCCTCTTGATGTATGGGTGGGCTTTTAACCTAAATCTTCCAAAAAGCTATTAGATGCTCTAGATGTGTAAAATGTCCGTATCACTGAACTAATTCGATTAGCTACATATATTTCGAAACGGCTAATTGCCCTCACGTGATGCAACATTGCTAGGTCATTAACTGCCGATTGCAAGAGGATGTTGGATTGCTTTTTGCATAGGTTTTTGTTTTGTTTATGATACAAAATAGTTGTGGACGGACGCAACCACCTTATGATGGCCCACCTGGTCTCGTGAATGCTAGACTATAGAAGAATATTTGGAAGATCACCAGGCATATAAGTCGGACGACATCGTGTGAGTTGTGGAAGGCATGCGGGGTGATAATGAAGCCTAAACCCAGCATAGCAGTTTGTATATACATAAAATAGGGTTAAATTACATGTAACTATTTTTTTGGGATATCCTATACCTACCTCTAGGCTAGAGGTATAGGATATCCCATAAATATATAAGTATAGGATATCTGACCAGGGCAGGATTAACACTATCGGGGCCCCTAGGCAATGCAGTTCTCGGGGCCCCTTTCCTAACTTTTTTAAAAATATTTTTTCTATTACAAAAGTCGAGTCGATCAGATCGACTGTTGCTTTTTGCTTTCATTGAAATGATCTTAGGGAATAGATAAAATAGTTAGGTATAGATAAGTGATGATCCAGGTCTCATGATAGAGTAGGAAAGAGAAATGAGACGCGATGCGGTTATTTTAAATTTGATCTTGTTATATGAAATAAAATTTATTGTATAACGAAAGAAAATATTTTTGTGAAATAGGTACAAAAAGTTTAAATAGCAACTCTTCTAACTTTTTTAGATACAAATCGTTTAAAACATCTTGGAAGTTGACCTTTTCCAACACATCATTTACAATCGACATTATCGATCATGATTTTAAACAGTTCTGTTCTATTGTTAAACGAAGGCAGTTTTTATTGATTTTATTTCGGAAAATTTTGTTTACCTGTGGCGTTTGATATCATAACATAAGACTTTTATATATTTGCAATGCTAATAAAATAATACATTCAGGAAAGTTAATTGTACCGCTTTTTACAGAATGTAAATCATTTTTTCTATCGCATCATTATCAGATGTAAATAATGGGGAATGTCACGAATGAAACTTTTTTTTTGGTGCGTAGTCCGCGTCAACTAGGACCCCGTGGGCCCTTAGTCGGTGCGGGGCCCCTAGGCAGTTGCCTAATCCGCCTTATGGATAATCCGGTCCTGTATCTGACTAGGGTACAGACAGACAAATAAAGGACGGTGAGAGTAAAAAGACCGCATAATAAAATAGTACAAATTACTCAATTTAAGTCTGAACCTGACATCTCAGGACATAAAAAGAAAAAGCGTAATCTTGAACCGGTAGCCGAACATTTCTTCGAATTTGAAGCAACGGGGCCAACAGATTATGACTAATAAAGTGTTTATGCAGTGTATTTATTTTAATTAGTGTGTTCGGGTGTTAATTACCTTTGCGGCGTAAACGATGCTCGCTATTCGTCGCGAGGTCATATTCGCGTTTAAAGTGCGATGACTACTGCGAGCAAAGCTATAGAGTTAAGATAAGCTCCTTTGACCTTCTCCGATTTTTATTATCAACTCTCCTTAACATCCATCTCGAGATTTCTTTTCTGGGTCGCCATTGGGTCTACGTCGGTATTCTCCAACTTTTTCTTAGTTACAGATATCCAGTGGGTTTTCTCGGTCTGGACTAATAGTCAAGCTTTTTTCTAATCTTGTGATCCTCCATCCTCCTTAAGACTTTTAAATTACAGTTGTATCTCTTTTAATTTATCGTGTCTTACTCTAATATTTCAGCATCGGCATTTTGTTTAAAAGGGGTTTGTTTTTAAAAGGTCTTCATTGAACATAAATGTTAAAAGCGTATTACAACTAAACACAGTTTAGAAATATCTTAGATTATCTGCATCGTGGAATCCAGTTATAGTTAGGTGTTCACGTCGCGATTTAGATCCACGAGTAACTTCAGATACTGTTAGTATTGTGTGTCGAAACAGTGATACGTGCGATTCAGAAAACCAAGTGCGGGTAGGTAGCCACCAACTAACTAGTTGGTGGCAACATTTGCGCTTCCCGGCAATTACACCACCACGGCCGATGTAAATTAGCCGGAACGTCGAGGTTAATCATAATTATAATTTTGATATAAATCTGTGCGTGAAAAGACCCGTTTATAGTTCGCGAAAATTTAAAAAGTTCTAAACGCAGTTTAGTATAATAGTATCTTAAATTGGAATAACTCAGCAAATTTATGTTTTTTGATAAAATTAGTAGGTACCTATTTATAATTGAGTTACACTTTATAAATCAGTTTTCTTAATTTTATGTACCAAACATAATACAGAAGTAATAAGTTGCTTGTAGCACTTTGTATAGCGCGCATTTTTAAGGGTTTAAAAGGGTAACTCGAGCTGACCACCTAAGTATTTTCATTTCGGTGACGCGACGCGCCCTGTTGTTTGTTTTTGTTTCTCTAAACTGACCCTTGACACTGTTTGGCTATTCGCAACTTTAGGAAAGCGGTCTTATACCTCCTCATAATTAGGTTGTAAGTGATGTGACCTTTATTGCCGGCGATTCGAACACTTTTCTCTTAATATGACCACTTAGCTTCGCTCACGGTGGATGTCAGACATAACTTGCTACCCACTTGCAAAGTGTCCGTAAAAATGCTAATGCTTCAGCAATTTCATTTCAATACCTTACAGATATCTGGTTTCGTTCGAGTTATCGGGGGCATTCGACCAATTGGCAAAAACGGTTTATATTTTACAGATACTTTACTCACCTACATACATTATATACGTTATTATGTCTGTATGTATGCCTGAAAGAAATATATCAGGAACACAGTCCTCAATAAGACTGGATTCTGATGCAAATTTATGGTACGCCATAAGCAGTGTCACAAATAAATTCACGTTATTATTAGTGCAGTATTTGAGAAAGCTATGGAGATATTTTGGTAAATAGGAACAATAATGTATCTAACCTTATTTATACATATGACCCGTATGAGTCACGCACGATAATTGACCAATACCCCCATTTTATTCAAGGTTACTTGACCAAAACGTAACTTATTTTAAACTGGTGCGGCAATCCAAAAAACTAATTTCTAGTTTTTGAGAAAAGTTGCAGTTTTGCAGTGTCATCGTTGCATGCAATTTGAAACAGCTGCACACAGCCCCAAACTAAGCAGAGCTTGTACTATGGGAACCAGATAACTGATAGAATACTTATATACATTTTTTTTAGTAAATACATACTTATATATATATAGAGAACCAACCAGACCCGGAACTTAATATCTGTAAATCATGCAAACATTTGTTCCGCGGCGGGAATCGAACCCACTACCTCCTGCGTCTCAGCCGGCTATTCGCCCACTGCACCACGGAGGTCAACATTATGTTTCTTAAAATGTTTGCTAAGTTTAAAATAGTGCATACACTGTTTTCTGGCGGGGTTGGTAGAGTCACTGGAAGCACTCTAACATTTTACTCTAAACAGTTATTTTTTATTTTTAAAAAATATTTTCTATACCTACTTATACTGATGGTGTTTTCCTAGTAAAGTATCAACTTTTATAAAAATATATAAAATACATCGGCTCGAATAAAAACATTTAAGTAACTCGTGCTACGTAGGTGGTAGACCGACTGTATGATAGTTGATCGAGCGAAGCGAGATCTCTAAATCAACTTAGGCAAATCGGCGTTGTATGTATACTATGTATGTTTGTCCGAAGATAACTTTTGAAGCGTTTATCTGATCATCGTGAAATTTGGTATATAGGTAGATAGTGATGGCACAATTTTGGTGTGACTAAATAAGCTAAATATGTGGAGGGGTTGATGAGATATTGGGGCTCAAGAGAGGTAAAAAAACAAAATGAGACTATCCAGTTAAGTGGCACGTCTAATGAAAGGTCTTTGTGAGTACATTTTGATCCCGTTTTTCTATTTTAGTTTAAACTTTGTAGTTTTTAAGTTATGAGCCATAATAAAAGCGAAACTTTGACAGAATTCACAGGGTACATCAACAGTGCTGAAATTTGGTATGCGTGTAGCTTTAGTGACACAAATATAAGGAAAAGTTTGAAATCCAGAATAACTGCAATTTTTACCATAAAAAGAGTATCCAAAACATGACCTCCCGTTACCTGTAATTTGAATAAAACTGTAGGTCAATTAATTTGGTTGCCCATTTCGTGGCAGTATTTTATTAGTCAAATATTAAGGCCGGCTTGCACAACGATACCTAAACGTATTTAGCGACTAAACATGTTTAAATGTTACGTATTTGTTTGATTTGACAACTCCTTAAATCATATTTGGTCACTAAATACGTTTATGCCACGGTGCGAGTCGCTCTAAGAACATTCATTTTTGTGTTTTGGGAGACTCGCGAGATCTCAGTTCGGGGCGAACCTCTAGTTCAATAGAATCAAGAACTGGTTACGAGGAATCGTTTACTAGCCGATATTCAGATGGTAGTTACCGTACTTACCATGTAAAATGTAAACTAGGTAAAATGTTGTTTAATTTTGTAGCAGAGCACTTCATCGTGCTAGATAGATACATTTCTCATTACCGAAGGCGTAGCACCAGCTATCTCAACACGAGGGCTCGAGCCATAGCTAGAGGCTACAAATGGCTGCAAGACCCAGGCGCGAAGTGAACCACTTATTTTTCGTATCAGATGCCGCCAGGAAATTCAAATAAACACGTAAACATTGATGATCGGTTTGCCATTTAGCGAGCGGTTAGGTACCGTAATTTGTTAGCCAATCTTATGCCTTCGATGTAGTTTTTAATTTCCGATGCACTACTTTAGTATGATGATGGCTGCTATTATTTTTATAGCATAGTTATAGACGTCCTACCATATAATTTAATTGTATCATCACCTAACACAATCACGTCAATATAGCCATTATATTGAATTTATGTGTATCAAGTTATTGGGTCGTCTCGTCTCGCCTCAGGGCTGAATTCAATTCAGTCCAGTAGAATGATGTCAAGATCGTCTCATTCTCATAACTTTTGAGACTAGTAACTTCATACTCACATTCATACTACATGTAGTGACATTTTATTATATTGCATAACGTAGGTTGCACAGGAGCCAGTGATAAACTCCTTACACAATGTTTTCCGGCGCCGTTTCAGCTAAAACTGGTGATCAAATTAAAATAACTTACCCAGGTACCTAAGGCACTTGTCTCACCGCCGGCGATGAGCGAGAAGCGAGTAGAGCTAGAAACTACAGTTGGCGAGCAGCGAGAAGCGAGTGTGTAGGTCCTATAGTTGTCTCGCTGGGCTATAGAGCGAGTGAGCGAGTGCGGCGGGCGATACTCATCATCTCACGGCGTATGTTCTGACCACCAACCGAGCATCGCTGAGCAAGTGTTGTAATTGCTGCGACAAAATAGTGGAGAACGAGTTCTCGCCGGCAGTGTGAACGGCCAGCGATCTACTATTAAGAGTTGACTATATACTTCAGCCCAAACTCGAATTTCACCCCCGCTTCTCCGCGCGCCGCTGCACATCCTATTTCGCCGTGGTTCATATGTTTGCCGGTTTGTTTATCATTCAGTCCCTTCATTTTCTTGTTGTGCTTATTTCTCATAACTGCGTCTTCACAAAAGCCAACTTAATATTAACTTCTACTTATGAATTACGTGATCGTTTGGAGCGACAAGCATCACGTCTGAAAGCTGAGGCCAGACTGAATCGCGGACCGGGCGTCCGAAGCGAATGGTTTCATTAGTGCAAAAATTAGGTATTTTCATTTTATGGTAAAATCAAAAGGTATTTTGAAAATTTAAAACACAGGTGCCCTTATATATGTTGTGTAGAATTACTGTATAAAGTTTTAAGATCTAAATTGAAGTATTCATCACATATGAACGGTTTTAAGATAAATTTGGAGTCATCTTTGGATTTATTTTCCATCGAGAAAATTTTACGAAATCGTGTTTTCTCAACACAGACGATCTAGCACGTATCCTTAACTTTAACATTTATGAATTACAGATTGAAAGCACACAATTTGTTGACAAAACATTGTTTCTCAATAAGCGATTTATGGTCTCCCCAGGCCCTTAATATACGTGTCTCTTTTACTGACACGGAATCTATATCTTTTGTTCGTTTCTTGAGCGAGAAAATAGTTGATAGCTAATCGCCGGCGGTGAGACAAGAGCCTAATCCTTGTATGTTGCTTCTGATGGTGGCCTGGTTACATAGATTGCCAATACCGCACACGTGTCCGTGTTGTGTTTAGTTGTTCACTTCACTCACCTAATTCTGTATTTTAAAAACCACTCCGTGAGAGTTGGTCACTGAGTGTCTGAGTGATTTCAGTAATCTTGATAGCATTTGATAATTCTGTATAGTAACTTTGGGCAGTCGATAAACGTTTAACTTGGCAAACGTGTGATTCTCAGAGAAAAGAATAGGGGGTAAGTTTTAGCAACACGTGTAGAGATAAATTCACAGTCAAAGTTCTGAATCTGATCATAATGGAATAACCATTATCGGCTGCCGGACTATAATCAGAAGCGGGAACGGCTCAGTGACCAAGTCATTGGGTTAATGGTACGGCCGGCTCACTGCATCGCCTGTGAATTCGAGCGTTATGACAATCGAGGAATATAGAATTACTTAAGCGATTCACGGTCACATTCCATCTACATTTTGGAAGCACGTATGAACATATATTTTCTTGAGATGTAATTGTTAGATTATTTTTATTAGACGTGTAGTAGCTGTTTGTATTCTGTGTTTTTAGAGCACGAAGATTTATGGATATTTGAATACCGCTTTGTTATCATCATATTTAACAATGGAACTAGTGAGAATGATTCATCCTCTTAATTAACCACCAAACCATTTTTATGTTATTTTACAGAGGTTCTACATTTGATCGGTGAGCCAGACTTCAGAGATGTCCAACTGCGGTGGGAGTATGGGAATGATGAAGAGAATATGCCGAAAGTCCTCGCATTCCAAATACACTACTGCGAGCTGCAGGCTTGGGGGCAATACCGGTGCAGGACGAAGGTACCACCATTACCGTATACATAATCTATTCTTTAACCGTTTATAATGTTAATGCTTCAAGTGGTAGTTTGAAATAAAGACTTGGGTCTATTCTTCGAGTCTTTCAACTGACGACAGGACGAAGCGTTCTTTCCATTAGGTATACAACAAATGTATTACGACACGTTAAGAAGCCGACGAACCCCGAGCTCAACTTCAATTCGGCCGCGTCAAAAACTTCGGCCTGAATATCGCTATCCCTGTTTAGTGACGAAGTTTAGCCACGCAGAGCGACAGTGATAGCAATAGAACGATTCTTTTGATTAGATTTTGACCGTGTTCCGTAATACCAAAAATGATGACTGAAAACTTGTTGTATTTTTCTCATTGTGTTGTTATTCTGTAACTAGTCGATATAATCTATGAATAGAAATATGCTCCAATTAGAAATGATCTTGGTAGTAGGTGTTGTATGGGCGATTCCCCTCCCCCCACCCCTTAAGACGATACACAAATTTAATTTCGGTGACGATTGGGCGGAGCATATAAAGCTGCAAAAAGTGACAGCGCTATTTACTTGCTTAGGTGAAGAACGAGACAAACATGTATAATAGCCGCGTCGCATTGTCGCAGGAGTAAATGACGTAAACGACAAAAGATGAAATCTCGAACTGCATGAGAACCAAGTAATAAAAAAAATGCTTTTCCGTTTTAATGTAGGTACCTTAATTACCTACATAACTATGAAAAAAATTCTTTTCATCTTTTCTAGAGTCGGAGAATGAACAATATTAGTGTTTTAGAAGAGCAGATTTTGACAAATAATTGTATCGAGAAAAGTTTCACCAATTGCGTTTCTGACTTTCATTTATGTAGTTTAAATCCTCAAGTAAATATTGCTTAAATATGAAATCAGTACAGTTTTTCATTATTGAATACGACAGTTACTTAGCGGCTCAACTTTTTTTACATATCGTCTTAAGTGTTTCCGAATTTCTCGAATGTGGTTCTCGGTGTGTAATTAACCTACAGAAACATATCTACCGCTCATTCCAAATATTCGAGTAGAAGATCGAGTTAGAACTAATCTGAACAGAAACGAAAGCGATTACGGTTCTCCTCAGAGCACCTAAGTCTAGCTAATCAAATAAATAACTTAGAATAGGTATGTGTAATCATGTCAAATATTCATGTTGCACCCGTACCAGTAGTTGTTGGGGGCGATACTCTCGAAGTTGTCGACGAATATGTATACCTAGGACAAACTGTCCAATAAGGTAAGTCCAACTTCGACAAAGAGGTCGCACGAAGAATACAACTCGGCTGGGAAACTTCGTGATATCTTCTCGTCCAAAATTCCCCAGAGCCTGAAGACTAAAGTCTTCAACCAGTGTGTGTTGCCAGTGATGACCTATGGCACTGAAACGTGGTCCTTTACTCATGGCCTCATGACCAAGCTCAAGGTCGCTCAACGAGCTATGGAGAGGGCTATGCTCGGGATTTCTTTGCGTGACAAAATCCGCAATGAGGAAATCCGCAGAAGAACTAAAGTTGCCGACATAGCTCTCAAAATTAGCAAGTTGAAGTGGCAATGGGCAGGCCACATCGCTCGTAGAACCGATAACCGTTGGGGAAGAAATGTTCTCGAGTGGAGACCACGGACTGGAAGACGCAGCGTAGGCCGGCCCCCCACATGGTGGAAAGACGATCTAATAAGAATCGCGGGGAGCCGTTGGGCGCAAACGGCTACCAACCGCTCGTTGTGGCGATCTAAGGGGGAGGCCTATGTTCAGCAGTGGACGTCTCCCGGCTGATGATGATGAGGCATGTGTCCAATAAATTGTTTGATATTATCGTAGGAAACTATTCGAGTTTAGGTTCAGCTCCGAAACGGAAGATAATGGGGCAAGGTTCGCGAGCGTGACTGCGCACTGCTGCGACGAGGCAAGCCATCATACTTACCTAAGTGTTAATGCACCGCTACAAATAAAGTATGCTTTTGCTCGTTTTATAAGGGAAACGAAATATTCATCATCATCATATCAGCCGTAGGACGTCCACTGCTGGACAAAGGCCTCCCTCATTGATCTCCAGGAACTGCGGTTGGAAGCGGCCTGCATCCAACGCCGACCTGCGGTTCTTACCAAGTCGTCTGCCCATCAACGAAATATTGTTGTTACATATTTCTCTTGTCGAAACGGATTATTGAGTCATGTTAACATGGTTGAGTAGGCTCTTAGGCAATGCAATTTAAGAATTTTAATGTGAAACATCTAGGTATTGGACCCCCAAGGCGCGCCAATAAATGTTAGCGACTATCCGACGAATAGGCGTATTGAAATATAACGTAAATAGAATATACGTGCCTTGGGTGTAATATGTCGTGAATGAATGAATGAATAATAAATAAATAAATAAATATGCTGGACATTTCACACAGCGCTATCTAGCCCCAAATTAAGCAGAGCTTGTACTATGGGAACCAGATAACTGAATATATAGAGAACTACTTACAATATATAGAGAAACATCCAGACCCGGAACAAATATTTGTAGATCATGCAAACATTTGTTCCGCGGCGGGAATCGAACCCACTACCCTCTGCGTCTCAGCCGGCTATACGCCCACTGCGCCACGGAGGTCGTCAAAAAAGAAAAAATATGTGGAATGAGCTACCATCTGAGGTTTTCCCATTAGGCTACGACACGGCACGCTTCAAGATAAATGTAAAGAGGTTTCTACAGTGTAGGGAACGCATCGATAATACCCCGGGTATTGCCGGTGTCAATAGGCGACGGTGACCGCTTACCATCAGGTGGGCCGTAATCCTGTTTCCCCACAAATAACAAAAAAAAGTATACTTATATACATTTTTTTTTTGTAAATACATAGGTACTTATAATAAATAGAGAACAAATATCTGTAGATCATGCAAACATTTGTTCCGCGGCGGGAATCGAACCTGCTACCTCCTGAGTCTCAGCCGGCTATTCGCCCACTGCACCACGGAGGTCGTCAAATTATTTTTTTTTTAATTATACATTCCTTCAATAACCATCAGTTTAGAAGATTCACATGTGCCGGGCGCCCGTGACTGCACTGGCTTGGCACTGTTTGCAATCATCTTATTTCCTTTCTCATACCAACCACGGTGATAACATGAATCACATTGATAACATTTCGTCTTCAAATTGAAGGTGAAACATCATTACCTGACGATGTCATCTTCCTAGCGTTATTTATTTACTATTTATGTACTTATTTTATCTGTTAATATAGTTTGCTATATGTAGATACCTATATATTAGTCTATTTTATAAGTATATTAAGTATTAGGATCGCAGTTCGCCGTGAGCTAGTGCGTTAAACACACGTATCGTTTCGATTGCCGCGCTAATCGCCTAATTACATACGTACTTACGCTTGATATATTGAGGTGCATTTGTTAGTGCACCTCGTTCATCATGGCGGAGGACTTAATGATGGAGGAAGAAGTGATGAATAACATTTTAATCGAGGATAATACTAGTTATGTTGAGTTAGTGGAGACTGTTTTACCAGTGGATTCACAGGAAATGGAGAAAATTGAAGCACAGTTGAGACCAAGTAAGAGAGGACGAGAGACTGATGAAGAAGAACAATGGATAACGGTTGGAAGAAACGGAGAGAGAACAGTGCAGAAAGTAGACATATACGTCAGTTGCCCAGACAAATTACCTAAACAGTTTGCGTTAGCCAAGTTGTTAGATACCTACAAGATTCAGAATATTAATCGTGTGAAATACCTTAACCCTTATAAGGTGTTTATACAGTTTGATAACACAGATAGCGCCGAAAAATTAATACAATGCAAACCTCTGCAAGATTTAGGTTGGAGATGTCAGAAACCATTAGAAGTAGTTGTCTCTTATGGAGTGATTAAGGACGTGGAATTAGACTTGACCGAAAATGACATGTTGACTCTTATTTCAACTACGTATGAACTGATTGCTGTGAAAAGATTGAGGCGAAGGACTCAGGACGGTTCGGGATGGGAAGAAAGCGAGTCTATTCGTCTAGGTTTTAAGGGCCCCACTTTGCCAACTAGTGTGTTTATATATGGGATGAAGATTGTTGTAGAACCATACGTGTTTCCTGTCACCCAGTGTTCAAGATGTTGGAGATTTGGACATACATTACGCATGTGCCCTACTAAAAAGATTGTATGCCCTAAGTGTGGAAAAGGCCATGCTAACTGTGAGACCACAATACTTAAATGTATTAACTGCACTGGTTGTCATATGTCGTTAGATAGAACATGCCCTATTTTTAAAAAAGAAAAACGTCTACGAGTCCTAATGGCGGAGTCAAACTATTCTTACAGAAAAGCCATACAGATGTATGTTCCCCCAGAACCCCCTGCCGTGTATGATGAACAACCAGCCTTATCTACGCCCTCATGTGAGTTGCCTGAGTCCGTGCCTGCCGCTACACCTGCTCGTTCACTAATACCTAATCACTCAAATATTAAGACTTCGTATGCGAGTAAAGTTAAAAATACGACGCGCCGTGACAATACTGACAGTATTGCTGATGCAACATCATCTACTCAACCATGCCCAATGGATATTTCTCAGTCTATGCAGGAAAAACCCCGAAAGAAGAAAAATAACAAAAGAAATCGTAGTCAAAATGAAGAATTTAACTGGGATGTTTCGTCTGAGTCAGAAGCAGGGCTTAGTAATGTTTCCGAGGAGTCAGAAAATGAAATGAGCGCAAGAAAAGAGAGAAGAGAGAAATATAAATCTAAGCTGAGTTTTAAGCAATTGATTTCTAAATTGAGTTTAATAGTATTTTCACAAGATAGTATGAAGATAAAGATAGTCCAGTCAGTTTCATTATCTATTGAATGGTTAGTATCGGTGGCGGGGCAGTACCTCAGGGATCTGCCTTTTAAAAACCTTTTTAGTTTATAATGGGTTTAAAGTGTAAAATTAACATCCTACAGTGGAACTCACAGAGTGTTCGGCCTAAACAAGTGGAATTTGAACAGTTACTTTGTAGTGAAAAAATTCATGTAGCCGTTCTGAGTGAAACCTGGTTCAATAGTGAAATTAATTTTAGAATTAAGGACTATAGTATCTTTCGGCAGGATCGAGAGGACTCGTATGGTGGAGTGGCCATTTTAGCGCATAAATCCATTAAAACGCAATTAATACCCTTTCAATTATCAAACCCTGGAATTGAAGGTATTTGTGTTAAAATTTTTAACTGTCATTTTGTTAAGTATATTATTTCTATATATTGCCCTCCATCTGTACGAACCTCTCAAAGTGACTGGAACGAAGTATTTTCTTTTAAAACTTGCAATACGCTAATACTAGGTGATTTTAATGGGCATCACCCCAGCTGGTCCTGTAAGACGGATATGACAGGTCGTTACATTTTTGACTCGTTGGTAGATTATAACTATGTATCACTGAATAATGGCGGAGTTACGCGTTCTAAATATGTAAATGGGACTTTGCAGGAGTCTTCCCCGGATATTTCTATAGCATCGTCTGATATTGCTTTACACTTTGATTGGAAGGTTACTAATGAGTCACTGGGCAGTGACCATTTGATGATTATGATTGGTGTATCTTATCAAATTAATAGTCCTCAATTTATTAAAAAAAGAAACTATAAAAAGGCGGATTGGGAGGGATACAAGAAATACATTGAGTTTCAACTTACTAATTTTGAAATATTTAATGAGGATCCACAAACAACTTATGATTTATTCCTTAACACTATTAATGAAGCAGCTGATGCTCATATCCCTTTTTATAGAATTAGTCAAAATCCTTCACAGCATTTTATCCCAAAACATTATTGGAATCCCGATTTATCGAAAGCGGTTGCGGAAAGACGGCTTGCTCTTACACTATTCAGAAAAAATCCCACCCCTAATAATTTAGCTACATTAAATGATAAGATAAGAGATGCACAACGACTTATAAGAAGTGCTAAACGTAAATCCTATTCTGATTTCTATTCCTCGATAGATGAGACGACATCGGTAACTGAGATGTGGCGTAGGATGAAATGGTTGAAAGGTTATAGATCAACTAATAATTATGTCGACGAATCAATGGCAAATAAGCTGCTACATAACTTGACTCCTGACTTTGTTGGCCCAAAATATCCCACTTTTGCATCTCGTAATACCCAAATCGAATCTCCCTTGTCGCTGTGTGAACTACAAAGCTGTATTAAATCGAAAGACACATCGCCTGGTGTTGATCTTATTTCTTACTCAATGATCAATCGTCTTCCAGGCAACGCATTTAATATTCTTCTTGCATTATTCAATCTGTTCTATTCATTAAGTTTTGTACCCTCCCAATGGCGTGAAATACGTATTATACCTATACCTAAGCCAGGTCGTGACCCCTCATCTGAATCGGCATTACGACCTATTTCTCTTATGTCTTGTTTTTGTAAAATTTTTCATAGTATGTTATCGAAAAGATTGGAGTGGTTTATGGAAAATCGAAACTTGTTTTATGAAGAGACCACAGGATTTAGGAAAACTAAATCATCGATTGATAATCTTAGTAATTTGATATCTAGAATACAGTTAGGTTTCTCGAGAGATCAAATAACTTTAGGTTGCTTTATTGATATAGAAAATGCTTACAACAATATCGACATTACCGTATTGCTTTCTAACTTGGACCGATTGGGTGTTGGCTCTAAAATCTGTAAATACCTGTGGACATTTTTGAAGGAGAGGTATTTAAGTGTGCAAGTTGAAAATGTAATTTTATCCAGGTGTACAGGGCGCGGTATAGCCCAAGGAGATCCGTTATCTCCTTTGCTGTTTAACATTGCAACTCTTCATATTTGTAAGGAGATTACTAACGTAGTGATTTCGCAGTACGCTGATGATTACGCACTGTACATAACACGTAAAAATATTTCTGATGCAACAAAAGAATTACAATCGGCGTTAAACAAAATGTATACGATGTTAATTGATCTGGGCTTAGATATATCACCTGTTAAAACGAAGGTCTGTATTTTTAAAAAAGGTATTTACCGACAGCCGATTGTACTTAATTTAAACGATAGCCCAATAGACGTAGTTATTGCCGTAAAATATCTGGGGATGTGGTTGGACTGTTCATTGAAATGGAATAAACATATTGCGGAGTTGTTAATCAAAGTTTCTAAGTATTTAAATATTTTTAAAGTATTGGCAGGGTCTGGATGGGGAGTACATCCCAAACATCTACGGAAATTATATATTGCTATTATTAGGAGTCGACTTGATTATGGATGTTTTTTATATAATAATTGTAGTAAAACTTTAATTTATAAACTAGATAAAATTCAAAATCAATCACTAAGAATCATTGGAGGATTTATTAAAACAACTCCCATACATGCAATGGAAAGTGAAGTATGTCTCCCTCCATTGCATGTACGGAGAATGTACTTAGCAGGTAAATTTATGTTGAAAGCAAGATCTCGTACCAATAACATTACCATTAACATTATAAATGAGTTATCTCAATATCAAAACGATAGGTACTGGCGCAATAAAAAGAAACCATTACTGTTATCATCGTACGAGTATCTTGCTGACACAAGCATTCATACGTGCCACCAATTAGAGATGTTTTCTATGAACACTTGGGTAAGCGCACTTGATTTAGGTAATATCGTTTGTTTAAACATTCTAAATCTTTCCAGACCTAAACGTAGTTATCATTCTTTTAGATTAAAATTAATTTGTGTAGATTTTATTAACCAGCATTATAGGAATTTTTATAAATTATTTACAGACGGATCCAAGGCCAGAAATGGAATTGGTGCAGCTTTCTTTGACCCACAATGTAACCTGAGTCAACAATTTAAAATCAATACAGATATATGCATAATGGAAGCGGAGCTTATCGCTATTAGCGAAGCTCTTTCATACGCGACTTCATTGGATAGGTACGATGACGTGGTGGTGTTTACCGACTCAAGAAGCGCGCTTCAGCATTTGGCTCGGTGTGCTTCGGGTATCCGAGGCTCACCGACAGCCTATTCTGTTCTGAACACTATTATTGAATTGACATCTAATTACAGATCGGTTAAGTTGCAATGGATTCCCTCTCACTGTGGTATTGAGTATAATGAACAAGTTGATTACTTAGCAGCACAAGCTACGACTGACGGAATGGAATATACCATATTACCATATTATACTGATTGTATCTATTTGATAAAGAGGCAGTGTTACAACCTCTGGAAAGAATATTTTGATTTACGTTCAAAAGAAATAGGTATTTGGTATAAAACCGTCCAACCGCAACCCTTTAGAATCCCATGGATTGATAATCATAATATATCTAGAAGAGCCGCAGTAGTGACGATGAGGCTTCGTTCAGGTCATATTCCATCGAAGACATTTGCTTTTCTAATGGGTAAAGTCCCGTCACCGAACTGTGACCTCTGCGGTGTACCGGAGGACTTAATGCATGTCTTGTTGGAATGTGCCCATAACGAGGCATATCGATCTAATAATTGTAAACAATTTCTGAAAGAATCTGCTGATTGCAACATTATATTGTCAAATCCATTTTCAGATAAAATTAAATATTTAGTCATGCTTTACGAGTTGAAGTTCAACTCAGATCATTGATGGTCTTAGTTGTATTTCATTCAAGCTAGGGTTGTTGATTTCTAGATTACCTACAAATTTGATTAGTTAGTAATGTGTTTTTGCTGTAACAACTGAGCGGCATAATTGCCATTGTGATTAAGCTCATTAATAAAGACTAAAAAAAAAAAAAAAAAAGTATTAGGATTAAAACTTCATATTATTATTATATCTTAGAATATATTATGTGTAAATGTAATGTATCCGCTAAAGTACACCGCACTCCGTAATTTTTAAAAATTTCGCTCCATCCAAAGGTTGCCTGGAAGAGATCGCTTTTAGCGATAAGGCCGCCCATTGTATTGCCTTATTTATTTTAACCCAGTACTTATTTTTTTTATTATTTCTGTTTGTGTGGTAATTCAATAAAGAGTTATCTATCTATCTATAACATCATTCAACTTAATTCGTTTTCTACTATAGAACATGGAACACCCTGACTCTGAGTATTGGATGTATTAGTTACCTATCTTTATTTGCAGGTAGTGGACAACATAGAAGACACGGTCAAAACGACCGCTCCTCCATCCAGCACCACCCAAGCCCCCGGTCTCCGTCGATTCTACAACACGCGTATCACCGGCCTGCGCATGGCCACCACATATTCCTTCGAAGTACGACCTGTGAGGAGAGACGCGCGCGACCTTGCTGACCCTCACTCTATAGGCTCCAAATTTATCATCGTGCCTACAAAGGGATGTACGTATAACCTTGTTAACCAAGCTGCCTGCATCCGTATGTGACTGGTTTACGCTTGGTCCTTCAACATCTGGCCGGTCAAGTGGAACGCCTGTGGCCTCGCCATTCCACACTCTTTCAATCAAACCGTGGTAATACTGGTAATACATAATTGTATGTAGTTTTTTCTTCGTAATAATGATGATATAATAAGCGATTCACAGAGTTGATAGCATTGTGTGGTTTTGGATTAATTTGGGATCGTTTGTACCGAGGGCACAAGGTGTAGGTAGATCATTGATTCCTAAAGTGGTCCAGGTGGACTCCTGGGGGTCTACAGGAGACTCGACGGGGGTCTACGTTGGCTTGACAAAAAAATGGGTGTTCACAATTCGTAAGCGAAACTTCATCTGGTGCCGATAGTGAATAACTAAAATGATGGCTTGACTTCACCTATCAATGTAGGCACATAATATTTTAACAAGCTCAGCGACTGTTACTTGTAAAAACTTGCATCGAAAACTGTTAATTCGTGGTTGGAACTCAGCCGCAACGCAAATTTCCATAGTTAGATCTCATCTTTACATTTTTTGTCGACCGGGAATATGGTAGAAATGTAGCTGCAGGGGGGACCCCCCCAGCAAAATTTTGAAAGTGGTCTATGAGTAAAAAAGTTTTGGAACCTCTGGTGTAGATTAACAAACAAAAACTGAACATTCCTTTTCAAAATCAATTAAAACCAAACAGTATTTTCTATAGTTTCAGCTCGCGCGACCCAATGCCTGCCTCACGCTAGCGAAGTGGAAGTAGCTACTGGTCCGTATTTCGGTGGACGGATCGCTGTAGAAGCCGCCGACGGAGGCCCAGAACGCTGCTCCATCCAAGGCAACCCTAACAGCGCTCAAGACGCATACATCTTGCGTATACACCATGACGAATGTGGCTCTGAAGTTAACGACACGACCGTCGCGACGTATGTTATCGTGCAGGAGAATCTGCCGATACTCACGCACAGTACACGGAGGTAAGTCATTAGAGGAACTGTAAAACCATGCTATTTCACGCTAGGTCTCAAGAGATACCTACCGTTAGGTTTCGTTGGCTAAACTTAGAAATATCGAAATACATGTTTGTTGACTTATTCAGTTCAGGCTTGGAATCAGCCGGAACTGAGTTAAGTGCGTAATCTTAACGATGCAAATATTTGATTGCTCTTTCTTACTGTGAGAAAACAATTTTAAAACTAGTCGTTCGCCCAAAAAAATATTATTTGTAATCTTTGACTATCAAAATAGTGCCACGAAATAAATAACCAACTTACTGGACCTACAGTTTCATTCAAATTACAGGTAACAGGAGTTCATGTATCTGGTTACCCTTTTTTGCGGTACAAATTGCAGATATTCTGGATTTCAGACTTTTACCTATATTTGTGTCACTTAAGCTACAGCCATACCAAATTACAGCACTGTGGGGTCAATAGTGTACCCTGTGAATTTAGTCAAAGTGCAGTTTTTATTATGGCTAATAACTCGAAAACTATAAGGAATTTACTAAAAATAAAAACGGAGTCTAAATGTACTAATGAAGACCTTGAATTTGACGTCCCATTTGACCTAATAGTCTCATTTTAATTTTTTTTACCTCTCTTGAACCCCAATATCTCAACAACCCTCTACCATTTTTATCTCATTTAGTCACACCAAAATTGTGCCATCACTATGTTTCAAATTTCACGATGATCAAATCAACGCTTCGAAAGCAATCCTCAGACATACAAACATACACACGTACATCGCCGATTTGCCCAAGTTGATTTAGATATCTCGCTTCCCTCGATCTATAAGGTAATTGCTGCATTTTTACCTCCGGTATGGAGATTTTATGCAAACATTTTGTTAAGTAAATATCACTGTGATCTCTCTAATCGTTATCGAATGTCAGATTATAGCGTATGAAAAATCTGTCTTTTTTCAGGTTTTTAGTACTTTGTACGTACAAGCCCGAGACGCTAACAGTACGCGCTGGCATCAACCTGCCCAAAGCTCATCCCGGCGACGTGCTTCTCCACACCAAGCCGCACCTCGGCTCCGTTGAACCATACGAGAATGAAGATATGGACTACAATGAACTTCAACCCGCGAGATTAGAAGCGAGTAAAGAAAAAGTTCAACAAAGTGAGTATTTTAAAACAAAGTATGTAAGATAATTACTAAATACGTTTAGGCATCGTTGCGCAAGTCGCCCTTAGTATTCCGTATCTTGAAAATCACCAACTGAAAAAGTGTGACACGTTTGACAAGTTATGCCCACAAACGATTTCTTTGGGTAGGTAAGGCCCTGTGGGAAGATTTTTTAATAATTCTAGTCTTGTGCAAGGATTAAGCAAGCCTCCATGGGAAGTATTTGTTTTTAGTATATTATGATACAAGTGAGCTAAGTTGCTCATTATACACGAGGCTGTCGGTTGCAGCTCCAGCCGTAGGCGAGGGCGTACATCAGCCGAGTGTCTAGTGAGCAAGTTGCACACGAGTTTCATACGCACTTTTTCAACACACTTGCGAGGAAAAAAACAAATATTCTGTACTAAAACTTACATTTTTTACAATTTTTTACCATACAGCAACAAATGCGATACAAACAAAAAAATGGGAAATGACAAAAACTAAATTTTAGGAGAGCGCTGAACACTTACAATAAAATAAAACAATATACATAAATGTACCTACAACAAATAAATAAAATAATGTATATATATATATATATACATATAAAGGGTCCGCCATCTAACGTTTTTTTTTCAACTAGTGCTTATTTCGTGAATGGTAACACTTAGCTCATGTCTGATTTGACAGATAATTAGTTTTATCCTTCCGCTGAACGAATATGGTTGTGTATACGCTTGAACAACGCTGGGAAATATTGCGACATTACTTTGAAAATCATGGTAATGTTGCAGAATGTGTGCGAAAATTGCGTACAGATTTTGGAAGAAGAGAAGCACCTTCGTTCTCTTGTGCAAAAAGTGAAAGAAACGGCATCCTCATCGATAAACCGAAGCGTGAAAAGCCAAAAACAGTGCGTACACCCGAGAATATTGGTGCTGTGGCAGAAAGTCTGCGCGAAGCGCCATCAACATCAATTCACCGTCGTTCTCAACAATTGAACATTTCGGAGATATCATTGAGACGAATTTTGCATAAAGACCTTGGTATGACGCCATACAAAGTCCAATTGGTTCAGGAGTTGAAGCCAACTGACCATCCAATGCGTTTTCGCTTCGCTAAGTGGGCCTGCGATCGACTTACAGAAGATGCAGATTTTGCCAAAAAAATCATCTTTTCAGATGAAGCTCATTTTGATCTTGGCGGGTATGTAAACAAGCAAAATTGTCGCATTTGGGGCACAGAAAACCCGCACGCATACATTGAAAAGCCGACGCACCCAAAACGAGTCACTGTTTGGTGCGGATTTTGGTCCAGAGGCATAATTGGGCCATTTTTCTTCGAAAATGAGCAAGGAGTGGCCGTTACAGTCAATGGATTTCGTTATCGGGCCATGTTGAACGAATTTTTGTTCACAAAAATTGAAGAGGAGGATATTGGCAACATTTGGTTTCAACAGGACGGCGCTACGTGCCTCACAGCCGAAGCTACACTCGATGTTTTGTGCCCTGTTTTTGAAGATCGCATTATCAGCCGCAGAGCTGATGTCGTTTGGCCACCTCGGAGCTGCGATTTGACACCGTTCGACTATTATTTGTGGGGTGCCGTCAAAGATAAGTGTTACGCTGACAAGCCAGAAACAATTGACGCTTTAAAGGACAATATTCGTGAAGCCATTGGTGATAGTTAGTAGTGATAGTTTTATTGGTTTAAAATAGTAGGTATTTAATTTTGTAATGCATGTATTTAATATGGTTTGATTTGAACAATAGTTGTGTTTGTCTTATTATGGCTACCCTTGATCAAGAGGTACGTGAGGTAACATAAACTGGACTCAGCGGAAGACCAGCGCCGCGGCATATTAACATACCGTAGCATCATGCTGAGCTGAGTACCTATTCATCTCCACACAGAGCTTTTAAGTTTGTTAGTTTGTTAGTGCTTAGGTTAGATTTTATTGTTGTTGTGTTTTATTTTCCTTTATTACTGTGTGGTTGTTGAATAAAATGTTTTCTTTCTTTCTTTCTTTCTACATACAGCTGCACACAATCGATAATGTGCTTAAAAATTGGACCGATCGTGTAGGCTACTGCATGCCCAGCCGAGGCAGCCATTTGAATGAAGTTATTTTCCATTGTTAACCGGAAGGATTGTACTTTCAAATAAAAAAAGAAATTTGAGAAAATATTCTGTAGTTTTTTTTATAAAATTTTCAAAAAAAAGTTATTTGGCGGACCCTTTATAATATATATATATATATATATATATATATATATATATATATATATATATATATATACATAAACATACATACATAACTTGACGACCTCCGTGGTGCAGTGGGCGAATAGCCGGATGAGACGCAGGAGGTAGCGGGTTCGATTCCCGCTCCGGAACAAATATTTGCATGATCTACAGATATTTGTTCCGGGTCTGGTTGTTTCTCTATAAATTATAATATGTATTTATATAATATTATTATATATGTATTTACAAAAAAAGAAGTATTTAAGGATTTTATCAATTATCTGGTTCCCATAGTACAAGCTCTGCTTAGTTTGGGGCTAGATAGCGCTGTGTGAAATGTCCAGAAATATTTATTTATTTATATCTATAGCGATACTACGACGTTTCTGAGAGATAAAATCTTCTCACTCTTGTTTTAAATGAGTGATGATGGAGCTTGCCGTATTAAGACCGGTAATATGTTTCAAAGACGTGTTCCTTGTACGGTAACCACTTGAGCTACTAACTTAACTTTGTAGGGATAATTCTATTATGTACTAGTGTGTAGTATTATTACGCACGCGTGTGTTATAGTTCAGTTTATGGGCCTAAGAACAATGTAATAATGCTCACTTTACGAGCAAGTGTGTTGAAAAGTACATTACTGCAGTGGCCAGCAAGAGACATTGATGGACGAACGTTTCGCCTCGGCCATATACGTAAGTTCATCAATGCCTAGTTGTGGCCAAGACTTGTATAGTACTTTTCTCAAATAATGCGCGGTACTTATAAAATAAAACAAAAAATACAATTACTTTGCTACTTTAATTATTCCCGCGTTAAAGTGTTAATTTGTTTTTAAACAGCTTTCTATTTGCAAGCCAGTTCGTAATTTAAATAAAACCTTTGATAAGTTACCTCCTTGGGTGCCATGTTTGGGAGTAACAGACCGTTCCATTTTTAAATTACACGACGTATAATAATGTAATTTATTTGGCCGCTAAACCACGACAGATTTCATACAACGACGATTTTCATACAACTTTTGCCGGCCGCTGCTCGCATGTATTTGGCCAGTACAGCAATTTCCATTTATCTCGAAGAAGGTTGTCAAAATAATGCTCAAATTTCCAAGCATGTTTGAAAAAAATACTTATACTTATGCTTGTGCATGGTTTGCGCAAAGAAATAGTTGACGTGTGGTGTGGGCCATCATAAGAGCAACGTGTTTCCCAACACGAACTTATGTAAGAAGCGGACGGACGCACGGAGAGCTATTGTATTTTCAAAGCTTCTTTTACTACCAACTAGCTGTTGCCCGCGGCTTCATACGCGTTACACTACTAAATGTGTAGGAAGGCTAGAAATAAAGCTAAACTCGCTGTTGCAACTTGACTTGACACCTCATTTTTATCCCATGGGGCCTGATTTATGGGATAATATGTAGCGTATGTGTTAATCCATGTTATAATCTACGTACGTACTAAATTTCATCGAAATCGGTTGAGCCGTTACGACGTGATTTAGTAACAAACAATCATCGTCATATCAGCCGTAGGACGTCCACTGCTGGACAATGGCCTCCCTCATTGATCTCCAGGAACTGCGGTTGGAAGCGGCCTGCATCCAACGCCGACCTGCGGTTATTACCAAGTCGTCTGCCCATCTTGTAGGTGGACGTCCTAAGCTGCGCTTGCCGGTCAGTGGCCTCCATTCGATAACTTTCCGGCCCCATCGGCCATCTGTTCTGCGCGCTATATGGCCTGCCCATTGCCACTTCAACGTGCTAATCCGTCGGGATATGTCGGTGACTTGAGTTCTCCTACGTATCTCCTCATTTCTGATTCGATCCCGTAGAGAAACCCCGAGCATAGCCCTTTCCATAGCTCGTTGAGCGACTCTGAGCTTATTCATAAGGCCAATAGTGAAGGACCACGTCTCGGTTCCATATGTCACAACAAACAAACACACTTATAATATTGTTACGAGCTGAGGGTTCGTTCGGGATAAAATGATGAAAATCTAACCAAAATAACACTTGTACTCCACACTAAAACGATAAATACACGAGAACTTATTCAGAAGTGTTCACAACACGGTTGCACAATAAGCCACTAAAAGTCACCGAAATATTCGCACGTATCGCGAAATCAAGACTGATTCCTTGCGTCTCTACGCACTATTTATACCACGCCAGTACATATCTCTCACGAAGTTTCTCGATGGTTCCACTGGCGACTAGAAAAGTGTAGGTATTTCTGCCGACCACTATTTCTTATTCTGTGCAACTGTAGGTAAAAACGTAGTATGTAGGTAATTCCACACCAAGTATTACCTATTCTGTGTCACAGTAGGTATAACTTCGAGAAGCCGACTATTACTTATTCTGTAACAGCCTCAGCGTAACAATATTAGTGTGATTTCGTGGTCCAGGAGAAGAACTTTTTTTTTCTTTTTTATACAACTTATATGGCAAACGAGCATGCAGTCCACCAGATGTTAAGTGGATACTGCAGCCCATGTATATCCACATAGAATTCAAAACAAGGTATTATGTTGTCTGGATCTCTATGTGGATACGTTGCCATACTATAGGACTTAGCTGGTATGCCTATGTGCCAGTAATTACAGGAACATACCATTTCCATCTAACCGGAACACAGCAGCACAAATACTGCTATTTGGCGGCAGATAAATATAAGGCGGTGGTGCCCACTTCCTCGAGCCCGTTCACAAAAGCTCTACCACCAGTAAAGTACTAAATTTCATCAAAATCTGTTGAGCCGTTACGACGTGATTGAGTAACAAACATACTAACTTTCACATTTATAATATTAGTGTGATTTCGTGGTCCAGGAGAAAACAAAGACTTTGTTTTTTTTTAACAAAACATTCATGACTTTGTTCTTTTCGAACAAGCAAATGGCCCACCTGGTGTTAAGTGGGTAGCCATTGCCTATAACAAAGCATTGCCACGGTAATGATTACAGTGGCATTGCCTCGAAGGTCACACACCTTAGGAACGTGCCCAATTTGCTAACCAAATGCTAATATTTCAGGTGTATTCGGAGAAGTGTCTCTGGTGATGTTCCTAGTTGTAGCTGCGTTTGGAGGAGTCGCACTGCTGATCTGGAAGATGGTCCCGCAAGCAGACAGAGACAACATATCCATCTCAACGATATCCACTCTAAACCGCAGCGGCATTTTCAGCAGACGGAACAAGGATAGGTTTTCAGATCAAAGTTCAGTTTACTCTGTGTACTCTATCAGTTTGTCAGAAAAGGACGAAGATATCGCGAAGAAGCCGAGTGAAGGAGATAACACTTCTGAAGCCTGATTGGTTGAACTTTGAACAGAAGGCAATGAATTCAGTGTAGTTTTATGGCGGGTTCCTATATCCGTCGGTAACCAGCTACGAGTCGTTTCTCCTTGAAAACCTGTCAAAAGTTTCACACTAGTTTGACACTTTTTCAAGGAGATACGAGTCGTAGTCAGTTATATATATAGTCGGATATAGGAACCCGCCATTAATGTGTAATTTATAAACTGCTGAATTCAGTACAGTTTAACTGCACTTAAAAATCACATTAAACTCATTAATTTATAAATTGCCTAGAATTGTGCTTTGATTGATATTTTTTCTAACTCACAATTTGCGTTGAGATTTGCACAAGTGTCAAGATATTTAGAAAGTATTATATTATTACTAGCTTCCGCCCGCGGCTTCGCACACGTGGTTTGCCAATAAAAAGTAGCCTATGTGTTATTCCATCGAAATCGGTTCAGCCGTTACAACGTGATTGAGTAACAAATAAAGAAACAAACATCTAAACTTTCGCATTTATAATATTAGTGTGATGGTACACACGGCTACACATAAAGCTATACATTCCAGTATAAGCTGACCTCTCATTCTACGAAAAGCCTACACAATACGGGGTCAGCTTATACTGAAAAATTATAGCTTGATCTGTAGCCGTGTGTACTAAACTTGTTCCGAGTTTTGTGTTTTACTGCACATTTTTAAACACGTTATTTTAAGATTTATTGTGATATATAAAATTAGGGATGTATGTGGATCGATCACTGATCAGTTAACTATATTCCTTCGATTAAACTGTACATTCATTCATTTCATTCAATAATAGGACACTTGAGGCACTTAATTTTTTCAGTTGTCATTAATATGTAGGTTTTTTTATACATTATAGGCTTGCGTTTGACCACGATCTCGCCTGATGGTAAGCGATGATGCAGTCTACGATGGTACACGCTTGCCTAGAAGAAATCTATTCACTCGCGACTTAAAGATACCCAGGTTATAGCTATCAGGAAACACAGACTCTGGCAAGGCGTAAAAAAACTTGGTTATACGAAAAAAAACGCTATAGAAGAATGGATTAGCATAGAAAACTATTACCCGTGCGCGATAAGTTGGGACCTGAGCGCGGTGACGTCATATTGGCGTGTTTGTACCGCCCGCAAAAAAGCGAACATAACAAGCAGCCGCCCGCGACTTCGTCTTTGTTTTTTTTAACCTAATTTATTATGTTACTCAGGGAGGACGCTGCTTTTTATCTAATCTTTTTTACACTATTTGAATAAAATAAAAATACAATGTTTAAGTTTATACATTTATTTTATCTATTATTTACATTATCTCATCTTCGTCACTACTTAGTGGATTTATGCCTTCTAGAGGTTGTTCTTCGTCCTCAGTCTCACTATAATCACTTGACGAAGAGGTATCCGATAAATTTACAATTAATTGCGATTCATTCGTCTCTTGTAAGAGGTCATCGTCCCAATACTTTTGTCGAAGCCTGTCCACATGGTTGACTTCTTTTTTCCAGACAACAAAACAATAACACAAACGAAAACTAATAGAATTCCAGAGCGCGTCGTTACGTGACGTAGGCCAGTACGAGACTAAAAACCCTAGTAAAAAATTGTGATGCGAACGGTACAATACGGGCGCCATCGGGGAAGTGCAGGGGAAGCGGTCGGGGAGTCGCATTCCTAGCAGGTCCCAAGTTATCGCGCACGAGTAATAAGTACTAACTTCTTTTTCTAAGATCGTATTTAATAGAAAAATATACGACGTAATTAGATTAGATTTAGATAATAGTGTGACAACCACTAGATATATTATTTAAGTAGCAATTATATTACGAGTGAATAAAAAAACACAAACAAAATACGTACTTAATTTTATTTGAACACTTCTTCAGGCTGGTCCAGAACAAATATGCTTTTCTCCATTTTCACTTCAGGGGTCAAAAACTTATGGACGATATCATTGAGTACCTCCAAAGCTACTTGCGCATGGAGTCTTAGTACGGCGTCTTCGCTTTCATCTCTATAGAGATTTTTTAAGGTTCTGTATATTGGAAGTAGGTTATCCTTCAGTTGCAGTATGGTTTCCTTGCCCAGGCCCTGCAGGAGACTGGAGATGACCATGACTGCGGATCGGCGGCATTCCACAGCTTTGTCCGTCTCTACGATACCCCATATGCATAGGAGAAGCTGAAATACAAACAATTGCCTAAATACCGCAAAAAATGTTAAACACTGTTTAGATAGATAAGATAGATAATTCCTTTATTGCGCACCATTAAATATAAACATATAACAGAAAAAAACAATTCTGAATAATAGGTACAATGAGCGGCCTTATCGCTATAGCGATCTCTTCCAGGCAACCTGTTTAACGCGTGTTTAAAAAAGTGGCACTCCCGACAGAAATGAAAACTTGAACAAATACGAGATACTTATATACAGAGGTGTCGGTAACGGTAACAGTGTCGCGAGTTCAATGGTTTTTTCTCATCTCAAATAATGCCCAACGGGCATAAAGAAGTTTTCACTTCATATAGAGAGGTGTCGGTAACGGTAAGTGTTGCAAGTTCAATAGTTTTTTCCCATTTCAAAAAATGTTTGAAGTTTTCAGTTCAAAAACTTTACCAATTTTTGGTTGGGATTTTTTTAAACAGTGTTTAGCGTCAGTTTTTTGAAAATAAAATTATTTCTCATAGCTTAAATGTTCAATTTCCTGCCATATCATGTCTTATATCATGTAAATGTTTATTCCACGCTTTGTTTATCCCTTAATCAATAAATGTTACTCCTAAAGGCGACCGTTGGCGACGCTTTAACTAAATATGCATTTATATGCGAAAAAATGTTGAGTAGATAATTTGTGTAGTTTGTATTTGGGTTTAGTTTATTTATTAAATATACAGTAATCTATTTATCCTGCTTACAGTGAGTTATATAGTATAAATCCAAAATATTAAATAATGTAATAATTATTTCTTTCTAGGCTCCGGCAATGAAGAAATTTGCATAAGCAGATTGACTCTTGTAGGTTATTACAGAGAGTCTAGCTCAAAGAATGATGCTGGTAGAATGGATTACTTGTGTTACAAGGTTCAAAATGCTCTGAGAATTTTAGATCTGTCAAGCGAAACAAAAAGCGTTTTAAGCAAGATGATCTATACTTACAAACAAAAGCTTAAAAAATCACATAAAAACTTTGAGCGCTGCAAAAACGCAAATGAAAATTGATTTAGAGCTTATGTTTCATTTTCTATGAAAATGGCTATGGAAGATACATACCAGAACCAGAACGTTAATTCCAAAAAAAGATATCGTCTTTCTCCGCATTAGAGTTAAGTCTGGTAGATGAAAATGTTTCATAATAATAAATTGTTTTATTTTATTCATATCCCCAAACCGCTGAAGCCCTTTACTCTCAAATATATTATTTCACAATTTAACTGATTAACGCAAAATTTATCTATGAGAAAAATAACACATGAGTCAAATATTACTTATATTAGGTTTATGCCAGCTTTTATCGATTTTCCGCCTGTGTGCGACGTGATCTCGTGGACGAGATTTATTCGAGCAATATTTTACACGATAAATATACAATATGTTTTGTTATGTACGACATTAATTTAAACCACACATCCGGAAACGTATTAACTAATTTTAGAGGTGGGTTTTGTAGAACCATCCGCACCCAGGTTGGCCGCTGCAGACTTAGCGCAGTGCGACTGCGGTGATCCCACACAGTCAATGCTGCACTTGCTAATGTGCTCTTTGTGCTCGAACACCTGCACGATGGAGGACCTAATAACCGCCTCACCTAGTGCTGTTATTATGGCCAAGCACCTGTCCGACATATTGTAAATTGAAACGAAGAACTCTTGAACTGAAGCTTGTATATTTATCCAGTAATCGATACATTTCCAATAAACCATTTTTAACGTTAATCTGCAGCGCCTTTGCGACGATGCCGCTTAGTCAGTTTAACAGGTACCTACTTACACGATGAATGAATATGATTTACCTATTTTATACAGGATATTTTCATTGATATTTTAGGACTTGATATAAAGATTGTTTGAAAATTTACCATGGTTATCATCATCAGCCGGGAGACGTCCACTGCTGAACATAGGCCTCCCCCTTAGATCGCCAAAACGAGCGGTTGGTAGCCGTTTGCGCCCAACAGCTCCCCGCGATTCTTACTAGATCGTCGGTCCACCTTGTGGGGGGCCGGCCTACGCTGCGTTTTCCAGTCCGTGGTCTCCACTCGAGAACCTTTCTTCCCCAACGGTTATCGGTTCTACGAGCGATGTGGCCTGTCCATTGCCACTTCAACTTGCTAATTTTGAGAGCTATGTCGGCAACTTTAGTTCTTCTGCGGATTTCCTCATTGCGGATTTTGTCACGCAAAGAAACCCCGAGCATAGGCCCTCTCCATAGCTCGTTGAGCGACCTTGAGCTTGGTCATGAGTAAAGGACCACGTTTCAGTGCGATAGGTCTTCACTGGCAACACACACTGGTTGAAGACTTTAAGTCTTCAGGCTCTGGGGAATTTTGGACGAAAAGATATCGCGAAGTGGACGAACTACCATTGTTATGAATTTGAAAAAACCTATTTCACAACAATACTAGTCATCAGCCCTACCCGTGTTTTCATTTAATGTCCTACATAACGAAACACGTAGTATGTATATTTAGTGACATACCTCATAGATAATGTTGCCGATTTTGTAATGCAGTACCAGGGCGATTTCGGCCAAGTTCGAAAGAGCCGATGTCCTGATGAGGGGGTCGTCATCACGACATGCACACAGCATCGTGTTAAGGAGGACTGTTTTGTGCACTATTGCCATTTCACCTGTAAAAAAGGAGTAAGAATTAAGCCTATAACGAATATGGCATACGACCTAGGTACCTATATCAGTATACAGTCACCGACGTAGATTAACATTTTGTGATTTTTAAATCGAATTTACCAAGAGCCTAACAGAAAAATTTAAGCAAAAGACAGGATCAAGGCAAATTGATACTTTGACACATAATCATAATTAAAATATTTACTTATTAGCAGAAAGGTTTTAAAGTGTACATAGGTTTAAGACATATCTATATATCTAGCCTTAGCTATTTTTAAAGCATTTTTTATGAATAGTTATCAATAGTAGGTACTTTACCTACCATATTTAACCTATACCTAGATAGGATAGACCTTAGCCTTGATGTTGTCGTTGACTTGTATTATTAATTGTAAACAACTAAGAGTCATCATGGCCTTATGAATAAGCTCAGAGTCGCTCAACGAGCTATGGAGAGGGCTATAGGGGTTTCTCTACGGGATCGAATCAGAAATGAGGAGATACGTAGGAGAACTCAAGTCACCGACATAGCCCGACGGATTACCACGTTGAAGTGGCAATGGGCAGGCCATATAGCGCGCAGAACAGATGGCCGATGTGGCCGGAAGGTTCTCGAGTGGAGGCCACGGACTGGCAAGCGCAGCGTAGGACGTCCACCTACAAGATGGGCAGACGACTTGGTAATAACCGCAGGTCGGCGTTGGATGCAGGCCGCTTCCAACCGCAGTTCCTGGAGATCAATGAGGGAGGCCTTTGTCCAGCAGTGGATGTCCTACGGCTGATATGACTATTTCTTAAGTACCGGTGATCCACCCGCTTTCAGAAGCTCTGAAGTGATTCCGTCCTCACCCGGCGCCTTGTCGTTCTTAAGCTGCTTCAAGGCCATCCTGATCTCATACAGGCTGATGTCCGGAATATCTTCGGTATAATGTTGGGTCAGTTTGGCTCTTGGGTCGTTGGCCGCACTGCAAACAGGTTTAGTGACCGAATCGTAGAGCCGTCCATAGAACCTTTCGACTTCCCTTAACACTTCCGCTTTACTTGACGTTATGCTGCCATCTTCCCTCTTCAGCTTCGTCATGCGGCTCTGCCCAATAGAATTATCTCTCGCGAACACTTTGGAGCCTTTATTCCGCTTTATCGTATCTTTAATACGAGATGTATTAAAAGTACGAATATCGTGCCGCAAGGATTTCCAAATCTTTCTATTGAGCTGCCTATGTGACTGAGCATCATCGGGAGACTGCAGTCGCAAAGAACGTCGTTCAGCCATGAGGTTAAGGGTGTCATCAGAGAGTTTCTGAGGTCTATTGGTACGGGGGGTCTTAAAGAACTGGGACCCCACCGTATGAACGGTTTCTACGAACCTGTTATTGATCTCGTCCACTAATGCATCTACTTCTAGACAGTCAAAGCGATTTGCAAGTTCGAGTTGAAAGCTCTCGAGGTTTTGGATATGTGCGTGAGTGGGTCGGAGCGTAGACTTCATCAAACGGGACCTTTCAAGTATAACGTTCATATTCAATGTGGCTCTAACAATTCGGTGATCACTGCCGGTTTTCACCCTGTGAATCACAGAGACATCATTGAATATCCGTTTCTTGTTGGTCAAGATGAAATCAATCTCATTTCTCGTGGAACCGTTGGGACTCATCCAGGTCCATTTCCTGTGAGGCGCCTTCTGGAAAAAAGAATTCATCATAAAGAGTCCTTCTTTCTCCAGAAAATCGGCCAGCCTCTGTCCCCTGGGGTTCCGTTGCCTATATCCAAATTGCCCCACTCTCAACTCATCATCGCTTCTCATGCCTAGCTTTGCATTGAAGTCCCCCATAACAACAATAAAGTGAGTTTTGTTCGTATGTATGGCTCTACTGATGTCCTCATACATAGACTCTACTTCTTCATCTGGGTGTGAAGAGGTCGGCGCATATACCTGAACGACCTTCAGCGAATATCGCTTAGATATTCTGAGTGTCAGGTACGCGACCCTGCTCGACACACTGTCGATGGTGATAATGTTGTTAATGAGTGACTTGTGAACGAGAAACACAACACCACCTTGGGACTGTTGGTCGCCCTCCCGGTAGTATAGTAGGTTACCAGACTTAAGGGATATCGTGTCCTCGCCCTCTCTACGGACTTCTGATAACCCCAAAATGTCCCAGTGTAATCTACTAATTTCTTCTTCCAGCTTAACAATCTTTTCGTCTGTCCTCAAAGTACGGATGTTGTGTGTTACCAGGGCCAGTGGTCGTCGTAGGGTTTAGTCTCCCGGGGATTCTTAGCACCCCTGGCCCCACCGTTACCGTGACTGCTACCGTAGCCAGGATTAGCGGGGCCGCCGGGGACTCGGGGCCTGGTTTTATGTTGTAAATTTATCATGAGGGGGTTGTTGCCATACTCACCACGCTTGGCAGGCGGGTTGGCGAGCGCAGTATAGGTATTGAAAACAAGAAAAGACGCTGCTGCCCATCTTTCGGAGGTATCCCTTAGCAGATTCCTACTGCATCCAATATATATATATATATATAAATAATATAAGAAATAGTAATCTTGTGGAAATACCTACATATTTCTAGTTGGCAGTGGAACCATCGAGAATGTTCCAGAAGCGTGCGCTATAAAAGTATCAGAAAAAAGTATAAGTAAATCAGCCGTATCTATATCTATCCAGCCGTATGTATGCTGAATTATGTTTTTTGTGGTATCGAGGTTTTCTGCGTCCGGAACCGCATCACCAGTGTAGGATACTTTTCACTCACCTAATCGTCTCGTAACTTTGACGATAACATCGCCAATCTTAATTCTCGTCTCAGCTGCCTTCTCAATATTTGTTCCAATCTGTGCAGTAGACATTTGCACGAACTCCCGGCATAGGACATGTAGGACATCTTCTGTGCAGTGTGTGCAGAGGGCGGCAAGCCCGTTTACCGCTGATAGGTAGATGTAGGAGTCAGGGTCTTTTAGCTGTTCCTGAACATCAGAACAAAATTAGTGTCAGTGATAAAGCTGGTAACTTCAGTAAATGATTCCTTTTTTGAGGAAAAATTTGCATCCATCTTATAACCCTTCTTTTGGATACAAAGTGTGTTGCACACACCTTACGATAAATCGATACAATGAGGTGGTACAGCTTGAACGGTAATGATTAATTCGTAAATTTTTTGTAGGGTCAAACTATGAATCATCAACATATCAGCCATATGATGTCCACTACTGAACACAGGCCTCTCCCATTGATTTACTGAGTGACCGATCTTGGGGGGGGGGGGGGGGGGGGGGGGGTTTAGAGGGGGGGGGTTAGAGGGGTGTTAAAGAGGGGGGGGGGGTAGAGGAGGGGGGAAAGGAGGGGACATCTTAAGCCGCGCTTTCCAATGCGTAGTCTCCATTCGAGAACTTTACCCCCAACGGCCATCAGTTCTACCAAGAACCAGATAAACAAAATATGGTAACATACCTGGAATAAGCAAAATATATAATGTTTCTTAGACATAGTCTCTGGATCCTTTGCATCAATGAGCTTAGTCAGCTCCATAATGCCATGAGCCCTCACCGGCAGCAAGTTATCAAATACATCAGATATAGCTTTCCCGCAGGCACTTTCCGTTTGCTCGTGTGATTCAGATGCCAGCAGTGACAATGCTTCTTTACACAAAATGTGGTTAAAACTCAACTCGTCATTGGACATTCTCTTCAATACAGGAACTATATTGACAAATCTCTTTTCAACATCAATATCCTTGTTTCCATTTGCCAAAACTGTATTTAGTAAAACCAGTGTAACAGATATGCATTCTTCATTTGATTTAAAGTTCTCTTTTGATAGGAAGTGTTCTATAAAATTGATGACAATTGTAGGATCATTCTTCAAAGCAATAACTGCTTTAGGTGACATGGATATCTCTGATAGCAATTGAAGTATTGTGGCGTACTGCTCATCAACATCATCCAGCAAAATAGCTTCATCTTCTAGAGCCAACAAGTCTTTATTAACCTTGTTCTTTCTTTTTATACTGAGGTTGATTAATATGTCTAAAGATGCTTCAAACACAGCTTTTACAAAGTTATTTTCAGTTGATGAGTTAAACAAAGTTATAAAATACAGTAAATATTCATTTGTTTGATCCTCTATAGATGATCCAGCTTTGACAGCTACACCAGACTCATATTCTTCTATTACGATGCCTGAAGAGTTAACATTATCCTTATCAAATAAGACTTTACTCATCAATGTTGTAACTTCAGGCTTACTCAGTTTCTCAAGACATTTCAGTAGTATATCCTTCAATTTGAATTGAAGATCTTCATGTTTTGTACATTTTGAACCAATCAGAAATAAGACATACAGATTAGGTGACAATAGAGTGATCGGCCAATCCAATTTTGATGAGCAAACACAGGCATGTAAGATATTGATTTTGTGATTCACTTCTTGCGGTGAAAGGATCACTGTTCCTCGCAAGTTGGTCTTCAACCTCAAAGTGTCAGAGTTAAATGCCTGAAAAATGTCTTTAGCCATAATTTGTATTGGAAGGGACTCTGGATACTTTTCATTAAGGCTGATCACACATGCTACTGCTGTAGCTAAATAATGTGTGTTATTCAAAGACAGTATCTGTGCCAACTGTGAAGATATGTTGATTAAAAAATCATTTTCTGAATGAGTTCCATGTTTAGTTGCTACCAGTCTACAGATCATATCAATTTTCTTCCATTCAAATCCAGTGTCAATATCATAGCTTTCTATGAAACATCTGATAAGGCTTAGTAATCCCCCGGGTGCCAACAGCCTTCGACTCATCTCTTTAGAAATAAGTCTTTTGAAAAATACTAGTGGTGTAACACTTTGTAAAACAAGGAGCTCCTTCATAAGCGTTGGTTGAAAGCAATTGCTCATTAAATGTTCATAAATAGTAACAAACTGTTTTCTCTCTTCTTTGAGCTTTTCATACCTCTCTTGGGTCATGATGTAATTCTTATAGGTGCCTGGTTTATACAGAGGTGCGAATGCTAACTGCATCAAGGCAGCTAGGTAATCTGATAGGTGTAAAGTTACTATTATATTCTTCATCACAGGCACCTTGTAGCTTCTGGTAAAAAAAATTGTGCAGTCAACCAACAATTCATATTTTTCTTCATCATTGAAAGTTAACTTTGGAAGAATTTTGGAAGTTGAACATCTTTTGGTTAATGATATCCCTAGGCCTGGAATCAGGCAGTTAGAAATTCCGATCGAAGTTACGAGTTGAAAACATGTTCTTAGTATTTTTTGATTCTTGACACTAATGAGTATGGTACTATCGTTTAGTATCTCAGAGGCTAGCTCGTCTATACCACCGAATATCTTTAATAGAAATGTCCGGAGCAGTTGGTAGGTGCCAGCATCTTCCTCGCCAGGATTGTTTTTGTCGTCTTTCCTGACAAGGTCACATAAAACGGCGACTACGAACTCCGACTGTCCTTCTGAAAATAAAGATTTGTTAGAATTATAGTCTTATTAATACTGTTCTGTTCATACAGACCACAGATTAACAGTGCACCTTTTTGAGTAATATTTTCTAAACGATTAAAGATATCAATTATTTTGGCCATTTCAGTTTCAGCGGTAAACTAATGAAAAAGGGGTTTTGTTTGCTTTCACGATAACCTAAAAATATGTAGGTAACTCAGTCTCAAACAAAAAATAAACAACTTCGAAAACGACTTTGACAATGACATAATCAATTCAAACTTCCAGTTTTTTTTATTAAGCAACTGACATGATCATCACATTCATCAGTCATCACCCATTCACACTGTGAATGTGGAATAAAGAGTATCCATGACCACTTCGTTCCAAATACTAACACTATTACTTTTTCTATGAAATTCACAGAAAAAGTAATAGTGAATATATTCACTTATTCCGACTCTACCATCCTCTGATTCCTCTTAATGATTCCTCTATTCCTTTGATTCTTTTACTCGATACTGTACCATTCCGTCCACAGTCGACCGTTAATTGTTTCTAGTAAAGGTAGGAGTATCGGGGTGTGTCGTCTCGCTCTTGGCGCGCACAATAGTTCAAACCTTGCTTTGGGTTGGCAGGTCACAGAGTTTCTTTCTACAGGTAGGTGCTTAGTAGGGATGTACTCGGGATCGAGGATGACGCCACAGTAATAAAGTTAACAATAAAATATAGCCTAGATAGACTAATTATATCGGTACTAATTATATTTTTATTTATGTCACAAGAAATGTCAACTAAAAATAAGAAAAATAAAACAAAAATTACCATTCCACATCAACATTCAAAACAGAGAGTGAACAGAAAAGAACAAAACAATTTTTCTAAATTGTATTATAGTTAGACTTGCATTGTATAGCATTTAACTGTTATGTATAAGAGTAGTAGAGTTCCTTGTGAATGCGCTCGCCCGGAGATGTACTACTACCATACCTATTTCTGTCGCCAATCAGCATTGCTGTATTTCGGTTTGAAGGGTATGGTTGCCCGTAAAATTACAGGCACATGAGGCTTTACATCTGTATGCCTCAAGTTGATGGACGCAGGGCAGTGCATCATAGGGCAGATTTCTAGCGAGCGTGACCTACGAGGCAATTCTCTGTTATAGGCGATGGCTACCATTTAACATCAGGTGGGCCATAAGCTTGTTTTATAGCATGTAATAAATAAAAATCGTTATATGGTAATTATATAAATAAATTGAAAAGAGCATTGTCATAACGTTAAATAATAATGTCAAAACTCTACAGAAAATAATTGTCGAAGTCAATGAAAATGATTTTAAAAAAGCATTCATTTCCATGCCTGCTTAGTGAGCGACTGAACAAACCCGAGCGCTAACCAATGATCGAACGAAGCCGGCCGATTGTGCGTGCCGAATTGAAGAAATAAATGATTCCTTGGAGTCGGAATCAAAGCAAACTACTCCGGACCCGAGCTCTAACGATCACGAATCGAACGAATAATTAATAATTCCTCGGAGTCGGAATCAAAGCAAACTACTCCGGACCCGAGCTCTAACGATCACGAATCGAAAGAATAATTAATGATTCCGTCTCCGGAATCATTAGCAATTGGCCGGAATCAAAAAGACTTTCAACTCCGAGTGATGAATCGACTCATTTCACTCACTTACTCCGGAGTTACTCATCGCTAAAACGAAAGATCAGTGAACTAAAACATTGTCTACAAAAACCGAATGACTGGAATTCAATCTTATGAAGTCAGCCGTTTGCGCTTTGAATAGTTTGATCACTGTCAATTTATAAAAGAAAAAAAATCTCATCAATCATCTCATTCATTTTTGCTGTGTGTTTGTAAATGCTAAAAACAGTAGAAAGTAAGCAATTTTATTCAGAGAAGAACAAAAAAACTTCATCATGTTGATCAAGGTCAAGGTACGTAAAATCATAATATATTTTCAGAATTTGTAAGGTATTTTCACTGGTATTTTGAATAACAGTAACTCATCCTAACCTCCTTTTCTTGCAGACGCTTACGGGCAAAGAAATTGAAATTGATATTGAGCCTACAGATAAAGTGGAAAGGATCAAAGAGAGAGTTGAGGAAAAAGAAGGCATTCCCCCACAACAGCAGCGTCTTATATTTTCGGGCAAACAGATGTAAGTGGTTTAAAAACTTAGATACCGAAGCTACTGGCAAACTCAGTTTTGGTTTCAGTTAAATTTTTCTTTTAGGTACTTACTGCTTAAAATCCTACATAAATTACCTCTTCTTTCTGTGTTTATAGTACTATCTATCTAATCGTAAAAGTCTACTGCAAAGATGACCAAGTTTGCAGAATTTTTGTCATTATTTTCTTACTAAGTTATGTGTCATGAAGGATATAAAAATTACAAATCCACCATTCCTTGTGACACTGTCTAAAGATGCTGCAGTGTATAAGAAGTTGGATTTTTAACTTCATTATTGGATTCAAATTGGATTTGATCAAATGCAGGGCTATTCCATAAGGTTAAGAGTCTACTATGCCTTGTGCAATGGTCTTAGTCAATCCATGCAAAATATATGCATTGAAAGAAGGACTAACTTGAGGTGCGTGGGTGAAAACCAAATAAAGTTACATAAAATAATAATTTATAACAAAACTTGAATACATAATGTGAAAAATCCCAACACATATGGTATGCATCATATACCTTTGCCATAGTTCAGCCAAATACCAGCTTGCTACCTTAGACTCGATAGAACGTAGGGATATTAGGCTTATAGGTGAGTAATATATGGGGGAGACTATGACCCAAAGTCTCGAACACTGCCGTAAAGTTGCAAGCCTATTGATCTATTACAGAATACATTTTGACGAATGTGTCCAGGAACTTTACAATCTGATCCCGCCATCTCCCTTTCACCAAAGGACAAGCAGGCACACGGCTCAGTACCATCCATACCTAGTTGATATACCACCCATTTACACACACTATGTTGGTTCTACGTTCTTGATGCGTACAGCTAAGGTATAGAACACTTTGCCGTCGTCTGTAATTCTTATAGAATACAATCCGGGCCTCTTTAAGGCAAGAGTGAATAGGTTTCTTCTAGATCTTTGTGCTTCATCTTAGACCACATCATCAGGTGAGGATCTTACCATCAGGTGAGGTTGTCAAACAAAGAACTATCAAGTTGAAAAAAAAATAGTATCATTAATTATGTAAAGTTTCATGTACTCAATAAAGTATTTATTAAATATTATGCATTTATTGTAAGTTTTGGATGTGACTTTGGAATACTATTTATACTAAAAACGGGATATTTACCATGATTTGTGAGTATTTGAGTATCCCGATATTTCGGCGCAGTTGCATGCGCCATGATCACGGGTAAACTGAAGTCTTTGCGAGTAGGTAGTTATTGGCAGATATAACGATCTACCCTCTTTCTTAGTCTCTTGCTGTGACTTTGGAATTATTTTCTATGAATAACATTTTAATGATCTTGTTTTTGCTACACTTAGTTTATAGCTTGTATCCTCAATTTTTACATATATTTATTACAAAGAAAAAGACGCAGTGTTCTGGTAAAAATATTAAGATCATATGAAGCTGTCTGAGGAATAGTAGACTTTTAGACCTGCAGTTTTTTCTTCATCTCTAAACTAAACCTTTTCAAATGCAAATAATTTATTTATTAACACCATTGTTTAGGGTGCTACTGTATAATTAATTAGTGAACATTAAAATACTAGTAAAATGAAGAGGTCTTTAGGTAAAATAAAAGTTGATCCAGCAACCACTTTTTGAGGCTGGTTTTAAATGCACTGGTGCAGTCGCGCGCGCTATTTCGCAGTGAGCGTACGTATTACGAGAACCCGGTTATTTTCGTATCAACAATTTTTACAAGTACCTTCATTTGTGCGATCCGAAAATGGACGAGGTCTCCAGGCCTCGCTCCAGAATTAGAGACATGAGTGAGGATGCAGTGCCAGAGAGCATCGTGTGTGGGTTAAAAGAATTTAACTCACATGAGTTAGCATTTTCTGAAAGCATGAGTGATATAACAAGACCCGAGAAAAGAAGTAGAATTACGAGTGATGAGAGAGAAGGTGATGATAATGACGACAACGAAGGTTTCACTATGGTGAAAAAGAAAAACAAGAAATTTAAGGAGTCGAGAGATCAAGCTCAGAAGAGAAACAACAACAGGAGGGACTCCGTCAGCGCCCTGAGGGCCCAAATGAGCAGCGTAAATCTTAGTCATCGATTCAAGTTTTGCCTAAACAAATTGGAATGGCGAAGTTATTAAAAGCAGAGAATATACCAAATGTATCAGAAATTAGGTACAAAACGCCAAATAAAGTATGTATTGATGAAAGTTGAAAGCAGAGATGAAGCAATTAAACTTGTCAACAATGAAAAGTTTATGGAGTTAGGTTATAGATGCAGACTAACGAATGAAGTAAGCCTTAGTTACGGAGTAGTAAGGTACATAGAGATGAAGATGACAGAGGAAGAGCTAGCGAAATCATTTAAAAGTGAAGTCGAAGTTACTTCTGTTAAAGGCTGAAACGCATTACTGACTCAGGAGTATGGAAGGACAGCGAGTCGGTACGATTATGCTTCAAAAGCGTATATGGGTATGGTTGTCGATTTCCTGTTACACAGTGTTCGGTGTGCTGGAAATATGGCCATGTGGCTCGTATGTGTCCATCTAAAAAAACAAAATGCCCCAAGTGCAGCGAAGAGCATGCCAATTGTGAAACCACTCGATACAAGTGCATCAATTGTAAAGAGAGACATATGGCATTTTATAAAAAATGTCCTGTTTTCCTGAAAGAAAAGGCTGTAAGACAGATTATGTGCAAAGAAAATTGCACTTATAAAATGGCGTTATTCAGATTTATGGAGAGGCAAAGAGATACTAAAGAAATTGAGACGTAAAATGATGGAGGTGAAAGTGATACATCTTATTGTATACCTGTGAGGAGATGGGAATCATTACAACAAGGAAAAATAACTACCGAAGCGGAAATACACAATGCAGACTTGAGCGTAAAAGAGGTTGAATTTGAATGTCAAGTGGATAGTGAAGATTCTAGAAGTAGTGAAGAAGAAAACAGAGAAACAAATTTAATAAATCATCAGAAGTCTAAGAAAAAATGAAAATCAAAGAAGAAAGTAGTACCTCTGGTGTCACATCCATTAAATGAAAAGAAGAAAGAAACACGTAGATCCATAAAAGGAAAGGAAAAAAAGAAGAAGACAGAAAAACAAGGGGAAGAGACAGATAAGTTTAGATTTATGTTGAAAAAGTTGGAAAATATATTCTTTGCAAGAGGTAGTTTTGAAGAAAAAATCAAACTTGTTTTGAATTTATTGTTAGAAGAAATTATGAGCTTCTTTGTAATGGGGATATTATTAGAAAACTAATGAATCTCTGTTATGATGGATAACATTCATTCAAGAAACCGCGTTCCACAAGGCTCGGGGAGATCTACTGCTCAATATCTAAATATTGGGCAGTGGAACTCTCGGAGCCTCCTCCCCAAAAAACAAGAGTTTGAGTTGTTATTGAATCAGGAAAAAATATTCTATTTAACATATAAGGAATATGTTTACTGAGTGAAACCTGGCTAGATTGTGAAATAAACCTAAGAATTAAAGACTATAATGTATACAGAAAAGATAGGGATGATGGATATGGTGGCGTGGCTATCCTAGTACATAGATCCATTAGAACTCTACTGTATCCATGTAGTCTTACAAACTCTGGAATCGAGATTATTTGTGTTCAGGTTTTAAATTGTAAACATATTAAGTACATAACATCAATTTATTGCCCAGGTTCTGTTAGAACATCACAAAATGATTGGGACGAGCTCTTTTCAAAATTTAGCGAAAAGTCTATTATAGCTGGAGACTTTAACGGTCATCATTCAAATTGGTCCAATAAGTTAGATGCCAGAGGTCTACAAAAGCTTGACTCTAGTTTGGAAAATAATTTTGTGAGTTTAAACAGCGGTGAAATCACTAGGATTAGGCTCGTTAATGGTGAGGTACAAAAAAGCGCTCCTAATGTATCTTTTGTAACAACAGTCATTGCAATTTTGATAAGTGCATGGCATGTCACAAAGGAGAATTTAGGAAGTGATCATCTATTTATTATGTATCGTTTGGAGTATCATGAATCCCTTTCTTACATAAAACGCCGTAATTTTAAAGTAGCTAGGAAGCAGTATCACGATACCTGCAAAATTAGCTTTTCCCTTACTGAATTGAATATTAGTACCAACGTGCAAACCATGTATGACAATTTTATAGAGACGATAAATCGTTCTGCTGATCAAAGTATACCATTTGTAAAGATATGTACGAGTCCAACTCAACAATTCAAACCTAAACACTATTGGTGCCCCGCTGTATCCCATGCCATTGCAAGACGCCGTTTGGCACTAAAGAATTTTAGGCGAAATCCGACTCCGTATAATTTGAGCATTTTGAGTAGAAGCATTGCTGAGGCACAAAAAACTTTAAGACAGGCTAAATCAAAAAGTTTGAAGAGCTTTTGCGGAGAAATAGATGGTACCACTAGTTCTACTGAGATGTGGCGAAAAATGCGCTGGATGAAGGGTGTCAGAGGAAATAGAGTGCTTGCGACTGATGAGAAGAAAGAGTTGCTCTTGCGTTCTCTTGCCCCGGATTATGTAGAGCCTCATCCGCCTATTTTCGATTCGGTAAATACTCAGCTTGAAAGTGATTTTACTCCGCAGGAGCTCTACAACCTGTCTTAAGAAAAAAGACACTGCGCCAGGCGAAGATAACATAACATACTCAATGATTTATCACCTACCTATAGAAGGCAAAATGATTCTGCTCGGAATGTTTAATTTAATTTTTAATCACTCTATTGTACCAGAACAGTGGCGTAGCATAAAAGTAATTCCTATACCTTAACCTAACACTGACAATAGTGATCCTACATTTAGACCAATTTCACTGATTTCATGTATATGCAAAATTTTTCATACAATGTTAAACAGGCGGATTGAATGGTATGTTTGAAAGGTTTAAAATATTGCAAGAAACTACATCTGGATTTCGTAGAGGCCAGTCTAGTGTGGACTGTATAGTACGTTTGGTTTCACATATACAAATGGGGTTTGCTAAGAATATACCTACATTGGCATGTTTTTTGGACATGGATGGTGCATATGTTTTGGTTGAACAATTGGCCTTAATGTTGGACAAGTTAAAGGTAGGTGCTAAAATATGTAAATATTTAGATGAGTTCCTTAGAAGAAGGTATTTGAGAATTGATGATGAGAATGACGACAACACTATTGTGAGGTGGACTGGTCTGGCCCAAGGAGACCCAATATCTCCTCTTCTTTTCAATATAATAACATCTGAAATATGTCTATCATTACACGTTAAGACCTTACAATATGCTGATGACTTTGCATTTTATGTACAAAACAACAATTTTCAGGTGTGTGTAAGCGATATGCAAAATTGTATTATTAGTGTTTCATCATTACTTGCACAAATTGGGCTTGAAATCTCTCTGACAAAAACTAAAGTTTGTGTATTTAGTAGAGGCCGAGGAAGATATATTGTGGATATAGTTGTGGGTGGTCATTCCCTTCCAATTGTAGACCGTTTTAGATACCTAGGTTTGATAGTTCACTACGATGGAACAGACATATCAAAGAGAGGTCATGTAAAATCATGTAAATTAATTAATATTTTGAAAGTTTTGCCTGGTGCATCTTGGGGGGTACTTACAAAGCACATACGAAGAATTTACATTTCTCTTATAAGAAGTAGAATAGATTATGCTTGCTTTATGTATGACAATGCTGCGAAAACCCATCTGCTCAGGTTGGACAGAGTCCAAAATATGGCATTACGTGTAATAGGAGGGTTTATCAAAACCACTCCTATTGACGTAATGGAGTGCGAACTCTGTTTACCGCCTCTCCATCTGCGCAGGGTATACTTAGCAAGTAAGTACTGCCTCAAGGCCCAATCTTGGGCAAATAATCTAACAATAGAGGTAATTAAGAATTTGGTAAATTTAAAAGAGGCACTTTATTTCCGTAAAAATAAAAGTTCATTACTTGTTTGTATTTACAGTGATACCAATAGAGAAATTATTACCACCTGTAACCCATTGACCATGTTTACATTGGATACTTGGGTTTCAAATATAAAGACAGACTTTATTGAAGCAAAACTTGAAAGTATAATGGAACCAAAAAAGAGTTATGATATAAGTATTTTGAAATATAATATAATGCACATGTTAAATAATAAATATGATGGATGGCATAGAATATATACAGATGGATTGGTAACAAAAGATGGTAGCGGCGCGGCGTTTTATGATCCCAATTTAAATGTTAAGGAGAGATATAACTGTATTATGTCAGTGGAACTATTTGCCATCTCGGAGGCGCTGTCTCATGCCATTAGTATGGGACTCAGAAAGGCAATTATTCTGAAAGATAGCAGAAGTGCCTTGCAGCATGTGGCTCGCTGCACCTCTGGACACAGAGGCGCATCGATGGCCTGTCAGTGGAACTATTTGCCATCTCGGAGGCGCTGTCTCATGCCATTAGTATGGGACTCAGAAAGGCAATTATTCTGACAGATAGCAGAAGTGCCTTGCAGCATGTGGCTCGCTGCACCTCTGGACACAAAGGCGCATCGATGGCCTACAAAATATTAAGTAAAGTCCTAGTACTGATTTCTCGGGGAGTGTCTCTGAGGTTGCAATGGATACCATCTCATGTTGGCATCCATGCTAATGAGGTGGCAGATATGCTGGCCCGGGAAGCAATATCAAATGAATCTGAAGTACATATGAAACTGGAATACTCTTGAGTTAGTGCCTAAATATAAGAGGATGGTAAGGATAAAATGGAAAGAGTATTTTGATATTGCTTCTCGAGAGAAAGGTATGTGGTATAGGACGATCCAGTGCGAGCCCCCTCATATACCGTGGTTTGCTAACACTTCACTAAGTAGGAAATATATTGTGATCGCTCATAGACTGCGCTCTGGACACATCCCGCTAAATAGCTTCAAATTCTTAATGAAGAAGGTGGATAGCCCTGATTGTGATACGTGTGGAGTGAGAGATGACCTACTCGTATACCACCTTTTGGTGGAATGTGCCCGGAGTACACCTATGAGAGAGGAGCTATTTGAAGTGTACAAAGCCAACCGGCTCGATGTGGGCCTGTTTCAGAGCGTGTTGGCAAACAATCATCAGATGCAGCTAGCATGCTCTACCGGTTCACATACGAGCTGGTAAATGAAAGTGCTTAAATAATTCTAGTTGTAGTGTATTTAATAGAAAGTACTATGGAGCTGACATCGTCGTTAAACGACGCAAAGCTCCTTAAACAAAATAGATTAAAAAAAAAATGCACTGGTGGAAGGAACATCATGTATAGATTCAGGCAGCCTATTTTACCCTGATGGTCCTATTATGTAAATGGACCTTACAGATTTTCAAGCTTGTGTGGTGTTCCAAGTCGCGTTTCTCTCAAGGTTGTATCCTTATTCCTACTGGGCTTTACAATGTTGTGTCTGTATTGTTTTCAGGAATGATGAGAAAACGGCGCAGGACTACAAAGTGCAAGGAGGTTCCGTGTTGCATTTAGTGTTGGCCCTGAGAGGGGGGGAGTGATCTGACTTGTGATAATCATGATCTATTTATATCTTAATTTTAATTTCATTTCTTGTATAAAGTGATATAATGTGAAATGCTGTGCTTTTATTTAAGATAGTTGAACTATATGGAATAGATCGATTTTGGTAGATGTCAACTCTATTGTACAATGTAATAGAACTGCAATGATCTTTCAAATAATCCATTTTTTTTACTTAAATGACAATTATCAGTTCTTTAACTATTCACATCTACATGGGAGTGCGTCTGGGTGTAATATATAACGGAGTTCTGCAGAGTGCAAGAAGTCAAGCAGGTTGATGTGGGCCTATTTCAGAATGTGTTAGCTGAACAAACATCTGTAGCGGTTAACATCATCATAATTCTCACTATAGGAATAGGAATTAAAAAAAAATATTTTTCCATACTCTGCACAAAGGATGTCAAATACAAACTTAATTCTTTGCCATAGATTATAGTGTGACCAATCTTGTGCAGCCTGCTCCCAATCAATCATTCTCTCAGCAATCATTATTGAAGTAAAACTTCTTTACGCACGCTTGAATTGCGGAGTAAGCTGGTGAATGCGTGACGAGAGCGTTACGAAAAGTGTGATCGGGCGAGGCGAACGGAATTTGAGTGGGAGATATAAGCATGGACTATTCGATATAAGTTAGTGAAGATAGAAAGAGAGAGAGTTACGTTTCGAATATTACTGTAGGGGCTAGAGAGAAAGGTGCGAGCACACATTTTATTTCTCTCTTTCTCTCATAGCCAGTTACGTTTCGTATATCAAAGACACAGTGCAAGCCTATTGCCAGTCTGCACCACACTGTCGGAGCAAAAGGGAGCAGTGCGCGCGCACATTTTCTTTCTCTCTTCCTCTCGTAGCCAGTGCTTGAAATATACATACATATATCTCAGTCAGTAGTTCGTTGGCGAGTTTGCTAGCGTTACGCGAACGGTTGATTAATTTTCGTAATTTCATTTCGTTCTTGAACAATTTTATAAATTAATGTTTTGAAAAAGAAGTTTTACTTCAGTCGTGTGGTCTAAAGCACACTCGTTTTTTTAGGACTTCTTTTCATCCAGTGGGGCCTGTCCTACATTTAGATAGAATACTGACTACGATACATACTAGATGAATGCTGTTAGCTCTGATACTGAACTATTCACGAAACTGTCGAATCATCAAAACTGGCCAGTTAAATAAACTGTCGGGCAAGACCACAGAACATAAAAAAACAATAGAACTAGCATGATGACTTTACTAAGAAAACCAGTGTAGCTAAACTCAAACATGTAAAAACTAGCACACTTAGAAATAAAAGTTATAATTGGTTGAAAGAGAACGTTCAAAGAAGCCAAAAGAAGTCTCTAACTGCAAAGAATAAGATTGATAATGCAATGGCATGCTCAAATAACAGCGCTACTCTCTTAGTGATGTACCAATGAGCATACAAGACGAATGTATCGATATCGATTATCACCTACCTACTACGGGTAACGAAATAGGTATTCAGGTTATATTTGTGGTGGTCGAAATAAAAAGCTTTTATTTTCTTTCTTTCTTAACATAATCACAGGTATCCAACTCATAAATACTTACTTAAAAAATATTATATTACTGGAATATTATATACTGAATTATTATTTGAGAGGCACACTAAAAGTTTCCGGAATCAATAAAAAAATACTAATAATGGTCAAAATGAATTTATTGTTTCTCAAAATATTCTCCCTTTGCGTCAATGCACTTTTTCATAAGATTGAACAAATTTTGAAAACATTTGTGCCACTCCTCCGGTGGTGACGTCAGATAAATGTTATTCATACTCTTCGACAGCCTCTTCTGGTGATGAAAACCGTTGATCGGGTAATTGGTTCTTAATTTTTGGGAACAGAAAAAAATCACACGGTGCCAGGCCATGACTCTGTATGCTGGATGACTCATAAGTTGTACGTTTTTATAATTTTTTTTTGTCTTGCGCCTTGGGGAAACTGAAAACAGAAGTTATTATATTATTTCACACCATAGGTCTAAATACATTCAGAAAATCATCAATAAAACCACAAGGAATTAACGCCCTAAAACTTATACATCTTTTAATAGGGGGTAACTAATTAAAGCTATCGATAACACATTCATCAGTATATTGGGGTCACATCCCTAATTGAGTAGCTTAAGTTGAGGTTTAAGAGAAACGCGACCTTAAAGAGTATGATTCACAGTCTATTTTGTTTGACGATTTTGCATTTTAAACAAAACTAACAAAAAACAATAAAATAATACTTACCGGTGATAGGATATGCCCCCTTTTGTTAAATTTTTGGTTCGGCTATAATATTTACACTCCAAAACGGCACAATATGCTATACTTTTTGCCTACGTCCACCAAGACTGCGCTTGCACAATCGCTTTTACATCCCGTACTAGACTATGCCGATGCTTGTTATCTGGACATCACTGAGGAACAGCTTAACAAGCTCGAGCGTTTACAAAATTTTTGTATTAGATTTATATTTGGCCTCCGTAAATATGATCATGTGTCTCCCTTCCGTTCACAGCTTAAATGGCTTCCGATTCGTCTTCGTCGGAATACGCATATCCTTTTTCTTCTCTATTCTATTCTTTTCAATCCCTTCTCTCCTCACTATCTGAAAGATAGATTTGAATTTCTCCATTCTTCAAATAACTATACTCTTAGGTCATCAGAAAACTTGATACTCAGAACTCCTTCGCACAGCACTTCCTTTTACAGCGCTTCTTTTACTGTCCAGGCTGTTCAGCTGTGGAATGCTCTGCCCGAAGAAGTAAGACGGTCATCGTCCATACACGTCTTCAAATTGAAGGTGAAACATCATTACCTGACGATGTCATCTTCCTAGCGTTATTTATTTACTATTTATGTACTTATTTTATCTGTTAGTATAGTTTGCTATATGTATATACCTATATATTAGTCTATTTTATAAGTATATTAAGTATTAGGATTAAAACTTCATATTATTATTATATCTTAGAATATATTATGTGTAAATGTAATGTATCCGCTAAAGTACACCGCACTCCGTAATTTTTAAAAATTTCGCTCCATCCAAAGGTTGCCTGGAAGAGATCGCTTTTAGCGATAAGGCCGCCCATTGTATTGCCTTATTTATTTTAACCCAGTACTTATTTTTTTATTATTTCTGTTTGTGTGGTAATTCAATAAAGAGTTATCTATCTATCTATCTATCTATCTATCTAATATGGCATTTTTATATTTTTTTGAAGTACGTTTACCCCACAGTAATTGAAACACGACTGAAGTGAGCGAATCTTGTAGTGCGCGGAACTCTGCGTTCTTGGTGTTACGCGGGCCCCGCCTACTTACGACTTCTATTGTTTTTTGTGTTCTGTGGGCGAGACAAACTGACCAGTGTATCCTATTTCCGGTAAGTATTATTTTATAGTTATTTGTTGATTTTGTTTAAAATGCAAAATCGTCAAACAAAATAGACTGTGAATCATTCTCCTTAAGGTCGCGTTTCTCTTAAACCTCAACTTAAGCTACTCCATTAGGGATGTGACCCCAATATACTGATGAATGTGTTATCGATAGCTTTAATTAGTTACCCCCTATTAAAAGGTGTATAAGTTTTAGGGCGTTAATTCCTTGTTGTTTTATTGATGATTTTCTGAATGTATTTTAGACCTATGGTGTGAAATAATATAATAACTTCTGTTTTCAGTTTCCCCAAGGCGCAAAACATTAAAAAAATTAAAAAAACGTACAGCTTATGAGTCATCCAGCATACAGAGTCATGACCTGGCACCGTGTGACTTTTTTCTGTTCCCAAAAATTAAGAACCAATTACCCGATCAACGGTTTTCATCACCAGAAGAGTCTGTCGAAGAGTATGAATAACATGTATCTGACTTCACCACCGGAGGAGTGGCACAAATGTTTTCAAAATTTGTTCAATCTTATGAAAAAGTGCATTGACGCAAAGGGAGAATATTTTGAGAAACAATAAATTCATTTTGACCATTATTAGTATATTTTTATTAATTCCGGAAACTTTTAGTGTGCCCCTCAAATAATAATTCAGTATATAATATTCCAGTAATATAATATTTTTAAGTAAGTATTTATGAGTTGGATACCTGTGATTATGTTAAGAAAGAAAGAAAAGAAAAGTTTTTTATTTCGACCACCACAAATATAACCTGAATACCTATTTCGTTACCCGTAGTAGGTAGGTGATAATCGATATCGACACATTCGTCTTGTATGCTCATTGGTACTATTACTAAGTGAGTAGCGCTGTTATTTGAGCATGCCATTGCATTATCAATCTTATTCTTTGCAGTTAGAGACTATAACAAAAATCGTTTACGACAGCGCCATCTGTTGTTGAGTGGCTTTGTTTTGTGGGTAATCAAGTAACAGCCATTGCTTTATCAGTCTTATTTCTAATTAATAGAGACTAAAATAAAAATATTTTCTAAAGCGCCATCTTTTGCCGAGTAGAAGAAGTAAACTTGAATTTTTTGTTACTGTTTATTTTATTGAATTTTAAACCATGTTCCATAGTAGCTACGGTTTTATATCAGTTAAATTGGTTTTATGGTTTTAGGCCTCTTTGAACGTTCTCTTTCAACCATTTATAACTTTTATTTCTAAGTGTGCTAGTTTTTACATGTGTGAGTTTAGCTACACTGGTTTTCTTAGTAAAAAGTCATCATGCTAGTTCTATTGTTTTTTATGTTCTGTGAGTGTTACCATACGCGAACTCCAATTTTTATTTAAATATTATCAGCAATTCGTGTCCCACTGCTGCGCAAAGGCCTCCCCCATTCCTTCCAGACTTCGCGGTCCAGAGCTGATTGTGGCCAATCCGTTAGGAATTTATCCAGCTCGTCCTGCCATCTACGTTTCGGTCTGCCGCATCGCCTTCTCGCTGGAGGACGCCACTCGGTGGATATCCTTGCCCACAGCTCACTTGGCATGCGACTGACATGCCCAGCCCAGTTCCACTTCAGCGGAGCGGCTTTGGTGGAACTCAAACTAGTAGGTACGTATAGTTTATATATGGTTTTACCACTTTAGAATACAGGTTAAAAAATAAACAATTTTATGAGCAGGTAAGTAATTTAATACATCTAATAATGTTGTACACATAATATATTTATATAGTATAATCATTCTTTATAATATACTTACCTAATTTGCATGGAAAGGTTCCACATAAAAATAAAACATCTTTGGTTGATCACACAAATTAACAACATCAATTTTCTAATCATTTCCTTATTTAAAACTGTAAAATTTATAATTACCACAAGCCTTTCATTTCACAATTCACATTTAATAACTAACTACCTACTGCTATTTTGAGCATTAACCACTCAATAATTTGTAATTGTATTTATAATCTTAGTACACAGAAGCATGCAGATTCTAGCATGTAATATAGTAATAAGAAAATTACAACATATGTAGGTAAGATTTATTTATCACATACACAAAGAATGCTTGAAATACTGACCAAATAGAATGATAACTGGAATTTTTAAATACATACTACCAAATGGTGTCCATTTCATTATCAAAAATTATTAAATGACTTTGGGACGGAAACATTTCCTCTTATATTTTTAAGATTTCAATCTGAAGGGTAGGTACTAAGAGTATGATGTCATCGATAGAGGAAAATTGAGCTTTAGGCAGATGACATTGAGCATAACTTTGGCACAAAGTTCTACAAAAGACGAAGACGATTCAAAGTATTTAAACTGTAATCAGAATTGATTAGCTACTAGACTCTTGCACTGCAATAGAAGTTAGACATTTAAAACGACACAATTTTTACACCACATGCATTTTATAACGCCACATTGACTGTAAGTTTATTCTGGAGGTAAATACCAAATTGCACAATAGTTCTACTGTCCAAAATAATGTAACTTTCACATTAGTTTAGGTCTTCACCTAATTAAATGGTTACTGACTAATATACACAGAGCAGAGCAATAATCAATTTTTCACTAATTACAAGTAAAATTATTCACAAAAAATAACTAAAGAGATCCATTCTGCATTACGGTTGATCAGCTCACACTGAAAACAAATAGAGCATAAATATGTAAGCGAATTACAACAGTGATATCATTTTTACAAATAACATAAAAACAACATCAAACTTCTCCTAAAGTAGGTACCTATAAAAAAAACTAGCGTGCTTTAGACCACACGGCAGAAATAAAACTTTTTCAAAATATTAATCTAAAAAATTGTCCATACGTCTGTAGGTCGATCAGTCTATGTTCATTCTGGACAGACGCAACTCGCACTCGCACATTAACGTTTAAAATATACGAAACGTAAACTCTCTCTTTCTACCTTCACTAATTTATATCTCCCTCTCAACTTCCGTTCGCACTTTTCGTAACGCATTCACCAGCTTACTCCCCAAGTCAAGCGTGCGTAAAGAAGTTTTACTTCAAAAATATTTTGGAATGTTTAAATTAAGCTCTTTTATATGATACCCCACATGAATAAGTAACCCTATTTCGAAATTTGAACCCCTACCGTTAAAATTTTAACGTTTTGATTATTTTTATTGCAATACATTTGGACCAGTATTATTTACAAATATTCCAAAGATCATTGGGCGGTTTTGACCCACTTTTTTTTTTTCGCGCACAGTGTTCAAATCACTTTTAAAGTAAAGTATTCAATTCCACTTTTCTAAATATGTAAATTTTTTTTATGTATCTGCTGGAGGAAAAATGTTATGTAACAGTATGTATGTGAGTCTAACTATAATTCTATTAGACTAAAAACTAAAGATTTTACTGTCAGCATTGTGAAAATGTATGTACAAGCATAAGAAAAATGTTTGTATCGCATAACAGATTGTATGTCTCTCTCGCTCGCACTTTCGACAGGTAGAAAATAACAGTAAGGTATCGAAGTGCGCGTGCGACGCGCCGCCTGCGCCCCACCCGCTCTGACCGCCCCGCAGTCGTACGTCATCCTTCGTTTCGATCTGTGCGTTTAAACTCGTGTTTCCGATTTTTGCATTTTATTGATTACTTGAGCGTGTTTTATGGACCCCTGATTTTGCTTGACGATTGGTTTACATTAACATGGAAAGACAAAATAGTTGCGTGTCGTGTAATCGATCTGTTTTACGTCGACGAAAACACATATTGACAGTTCTCTTTTTGGAAAGACAAAGGGATCTTGTAGATTTATTATTGCAAGAAATAATACCACGTGAGGTAAGTACACTACACTGTCATCGTATGTGTATGACTCGTCGCGTGCTCTTGATTGTACAAATGTTGCTTTGCTCAATGTAATGGCTCATTTTACTTCTTGATAAATGGAGGAATATATATTTTTTTTTTCAATTGTTTCAGATTACTTTTAATGGCTCACGGGCCATGTGCCATGCTTGTTGGTCAAGGTTAGATCGTCGTTTACGGAATCAACCCGTACAAAATGAACAAGTACAAAATATACCAGTACAAGATCAGCCAGTTGAAGAGCAACCAGTGCAAGATCAAGTACAATTGCAGCCTAGTTTTGTTACGCCTAGAGGATATAAGCGAGCATCGAATACAGCGAGACATTGTATTTTTACAAACTGTAGAAATGTAGTGGCCCATAATGTTCCACTATATGCTAAGTTCCAACTCTTACACAATCACAATTTTTATATACCAGAATTAGCTCGGGTTTGCAATGCTCATTTTATGAGGAATGATTGGGTAGACTTGCTCAACACTACATCCCACGAAAACTTTGACAGTACTCATGTTGTTGGTATGATGAATTTATATAAATGGGGTATCGAACAAAGAAGCAACCTTGATTTCGAAAATATTGAAGAAATAGAGGACAATGAATTTCACTTTTGGACGGGACTAACAAAATATCAATTTAATGTTATTTTGAACCAAACGCCTTCACTGGGTGATCGATCAGTTCATCCTGCCACAGTTCTTGGAATTTTTTTAACAAAAATAAGAACCGGTGAACCAGATGAGCGATTAGCCACTAAATTCAATATGTCGAGGAGAACCCTAGAAAGGAAGTTGGCGATAGCAAGAGAATGCTTAAGTAATGATTTTGTTCCACAGCATTTGGGCTTAAATCATATTACTAGGGAAGATGTGGTGGCCAAGAATCTTGCAATTCCAAGCCATTTTTTTGGTGGTAACTATAATGAACCGGCGGCCATTCTCGTATGTGATGGAACATATATTTATCTACAAAAGAGTTCGAATTTCCTTTTCCAGCGCAAAACTTACAGTCTTCATAAGTTTCGGAACTTAGTAAAACCCTTCCTTATAGTATGTACCGACGGCTACATAGTAGATGTTACGGGGCCTTACACTGCGACTACTTCGGACGCAAGCATTATGCGTGACCTGATGCAAGAAGATTCTCCGATTCATGGGTTCTTGAGAGTTAATGATGTTTTTATATTGGATCGTGGATTTCGGGATTCGATTGATAAAATTGAGGAATGCGGGTATAATCCTCACATGCCGCCTACAAGAGTAAGAGGAGAACAACTGACGACACTAGATGCTAATAAATCTAGATTAATAACAATGATCCGGTGGGTAGTGGAAACCATTAACGGCAGATTCAAGAAAGATTTTAAAATCTTCCGCCATGTATATTTTAACGTTGCCATGAGAAACATGATGGTCGACTTCAAAATAACTGCGGCCATAATTAATGCTACTCGCCATCCATATGAGGACCATATGTATGCGGAACAATTCATAAGAATTATAAATGAACGAATGAATGAACCCAATGAGATGGCAGAATATGTGATTAACCATAATTTAAACAGGCAGAGAGTAGCGTTTGTGCGACTCGATGGCAATGATCCGGATTTTGATGACTTTCCTCGGCTTACATTTGACGAATTAATATTGTTTACGTTGGGATCATACCACTTGAGAATCGCAAGATCGTATTGCCACGAGCACATGCGTGAGGATGGTGTATACACTATCGAACTATACCGGCACCAAGAAATGATTGAAAATAAGATATTGATAAGAGGCAGAATACAGTCACGACACGTCCGTGCAAAGCAGTACTACACCTATATTTTAGTAGATCCTACCCATATTGGAAGAAATAGCATCCAACAGTATTACTGCTCGTGTATACACGGCCGTCGCACTGTCGGAAGCTGTGCACATGTTGTAAGCGTCGTATACTTTCTGTCATGGGCCAGGCATCAAGACGTGATAGACGCGCCTGCAGCCTTTTTAGATGAATTAACTATAGATTTTGATAATGCAGAATAAAAATATTATTACCGCAAAATGGATTTTATTTTCGTATTCCTGGAAATTGTTCAAAACAACTGTTTTACAAAGTATTTTTACAGTCAGGCCAATAGTTTTTACTTAGTTCATTATAAAAATGCTATAATAATAATTTAAAAATGCTATAATAATTATTTTAAAAATGCTATAATATTAATTAAAAAAATTTGTTTTGCGGTTCTCCCATATCCTGCAATAATGCGACCCATACCATTAAGTAACATATACATTTAACTACATACCTAGCCCTGTTTCGTTTTTGTGCGCCGTGGGTCATATGTCCGAACAAAATGCCCAATGACCTTTCAAGTCAATGGCTTCAGTAGTTGCTGCGGACGGACAAAGTCGCACCTTATGAATTCCGTCTTTACCATTTTGGCTTGGAAATCCTAAAATTTAATCAAAAGTACTCCTTTTTTGAAGTTGGTTGATAAAAGGAAGGGATATTATCTATCTTGTATAAGTAATTTCCTTTCCTCTCCTGATCCTTTCCTAATTTTGTGTAATCTCTCGGGTTTTGTGTCTATCGTGTTTCCCTAATGTTTTTTTATTTGCTACCGGCAAATGCACAAAACAATGAGACGCCAAAAAAGAAAAAAATATTTTAGGTACAGTAAAAATAAATAAATATTGCTGTACATTTCACACACAGCGCTATATAGCCCCAAACTAAGCAGAACTTGTACTATGGAAACCAGATAAGTGATAGAATACTTATATACATTTTGTTTTTGTAAATACATACATATAATGATATACTTTACTGGAGCGAAAAGAATCAGCTTTACCTAAACATTAATAAATGTCAGGTTATGAGCTTCACTCGATCAACACGAGGAATTACCGCGCAGTACACACTGAATGGCCAGCTACTGGCTAGAAGACTGGCGGTAACGGACCTTGGAGTTCTATTTGACCTTAAGCTTGAGTTCCATGAGCATATGCGAAAGCTTACGGCTGATTGTTTTAAACGGTTGGGGTTCATTACTCGTAATTGTCGGGAGTTTAATAATTTGGGTGCAATAAAACTGTTATATATTTCCTTAGTGAGAACAAAGATTGAATACGGTTCGTGCATTTGGAACCCACACGAATCTACATATTCTCTTATGCTTGAGAAGGTTCAAAAGCGGTTCCTTCGCTTTATGTATAAGAAGAGTTTTAATTATTATCCGTTCATGTACCCCACGAAATATCTACAGGGTACACTAGGTTTCAACTCTCTTGAAACGCGTAGAATAAATGACCAAATTATGACTGTGTGTCATCTATTGCGTGGTGTGGTTGACTGCCCTGATTTGGTTAGCGAGGCAAGTCGGATGTGCGTGCCTGAGCAACGCTCTAGATTTCGTCCTGGGAGAGTCCTGCTGTTCGAGCCGAGCCCTGCGCACACGGTGGCACGTCAGAACTGGCCTATCTGCCGTGCGCAGCGCCAACTTAACGCACTGCTCAAATTGTACCTACCCTGAAGCCGATGTATTTGCGGATCTTATACCGAAGTTGGCGCAAGTATGTCTAGAATACTGCGAGAGATTAGATTAGAGCTAATCCTATAATTGATCCTCGATCCAATTAAAACTTACTTTTTATTTCTGTTGTGTCCTTATAACTTTAATTTTTATATTTTGTAATTTTGTTTTTTTTGTTTTATGTACTAGTAATAACGCTTTGGTTTTGTAAACTGTTATGTTATTTCTGGAGTAATAAACGAATTTGAATTTGAATAATATATAGAGAAACAACCAGACCCGGAACAAATATCTGTAGATCATGCAAACATTTGTTCCGCGACGGCAATCGAACCCGCTACCTCCTGCGTCTCAGCCGGCTATTCGCCCACTGCGTCACAGTAGGTTAGGTTCTATCTATGCACGACAACAACTAACAAAGACCAGTATGGTTGATACTGGTCTTTGTTAGTTTTCACCGTCCGTGCTCTATTGTCAAGATTTATTGTGTTCTATTCAAGAGCGGTCATCCCGCTTGATTGTCTAAATTGATAAATCGTGTAGTTACGAAATACCTTGGTAGCGCAATGTGTTCCACCTATTGCAGGGCACCTATGTACGTTTATTTAGGTCAATGTTACTAACCGAACATCGGTCATGCAACGCTTACGAAGGTACATAGATACTTAGACATAGACAACCATTTATTCACTACATTAGCACACAATACAGTTACATTTTAAGAGAGAGAAAAGAAAAAAAACGAGTGTGCTTTAGACCAAACAACTGAAGTAAAACTTCTTTATCTCCGTCTCAACTTCCGTTAGCCTCGGCCGATCACACTTCTCGCAACGCTCTCGTCACGCATTCACCAGCTTCCCAAGTCAAGCGTGCGTAAAGTAGTTTTACTTCAAAAAAACGAGTGTGCTTTAGACCAAACAACTGAAGTAAAACTTCTTTATCTCCGTCTCAACTTCCGTTAGCCTCGGCCGATCACACTTTTCGCAACGCTCTCGTCACGCATTCACCAGCTTCCCAAGTCAAGCGTGCGTAAAGTAGTTTTACTTCAAAAAAACGAGTGTGCTTTAGACCACACGACTGAAGTAAAACTTCTTTATCTCCGTCTCAACTTCCGTTAGCCTCGGCCGATCACACTTTTCGCAACGCTCTCGTCACGCATTCACCAGCTTCCCAAGTCAAGCGTGCGTAAAGTAGTTTTACTTCAAAAAAACGAGTGTGCTTTAGACCACACGACTGAAGTAAAACTTCTTTATCTCCGTCTCAACTTCCGTTAGCCTCGGCCGATCACACTTTTCGCAACGCTCTCGTCACGCATTCACCAGCTTCCCAAGTCAAGCTTGCGTAAAGTAGTTTTACTTCAAAAAAACGAGTGTGCTTTAGACCACACGACTGAAGTAAAACTTCTTTATCTCCGTCTCAACTTCCGTTAGCCTCGGCCGATCACACTTTTCGCAACGCTCTCGTCACGCATTCACCAGCTTCCCAAGTCAAGCGTGCGTAAAGTAGTTTTACTTCAAAAAAAACGAGTGTGCTTTAGACCAAACAACTGAAGTAAAACTTCTTTATCTCCGTCTCAACTTCCGTTAGCCTCGGCCGATCACACTTTTCGCAACGCTCTCGTCACGCATTCACCAGCTTCCCAAGTCAAGCGTGCGTAAAGTAGTTTTACTTCAAAAAAAACGAGTGTGCTTTAGACCAAACAACTGAAGTAAAACTTCTTTATCTCCGTCTCAACTTCCGTTAGCCTCGGCCGATCACACTTTTCGCAACGCTCTCGTCACGCATTCACCAGCTTCCCAAGTCAAGCTTGCGTAAAGTAGTTTTACTTCAAAAAAAACGAGTGTGCTTTAGACCACACGACTGAAGTAAAACTTCTTTAGCTCCATCAATATGTGTGTATATTTCTATCTTCACTAACTTATATCTCCCTATCAACTTCACGCATTCACCAGCTTACTCCTCAAGTCAAGCGTGCGTAAAGTAGTTTTACTTCAAAAAAACGAGTGTGCTTTAGACCACACGACTGAAGTAAAACTTCTTTAGCTCCATCAATATGTGTGTATATTTCTATCTTCACTAACTTATATCTCCCTATCAACTTCACGCATTCACCAGCTTACTCCCCAAGTCAAGCGTGCGTAAAGAAGTTTTACTTCAAAAAGAGAAACAATGAAATAATATAAATGTAAAACATAAATAAACACAATGGAGAACCTGGTAAATACTGTGTGCTACAGCAGTAAATGAACTGCCTACCTAGGAACATACAGGCAACATTAAGCAACTGCAACTAAATGCATTCATTCACCTGAATTACATCAGACTAGGTATATACCAATTTTATAAACGCTAAAGTCCAATTTTGGTTGGTTGTTTTTAGGTCCACCACGTCAATCGTCATACACCTAACGACTGAAAGCAATGATGGCAAAAAATACCAAAATCCTAGAAACTTGAAATTGATCATCATCATCCACTGGGTTCTCTGCTGGTTATAGATAAACAATCCTTAGTTTGTGCCACCAACTACGATTCTGGTCTTGGCGACTTGACCTTATGTCATCGACTCATCTCGCCACTGGACGAGTGACGCTTAACCAATCCTCGGCTAATTGCAAATGTATTCTGTTATTCGGATACCAGCTTAACCAACCCTCGGCTAATTGGATACCACGCGCACCCGATCACAAAACTATAGCAGAAGGTCTATAACCATCAACTCTATCGACCTTTAGGGAATTAAATATTTCAAGTTGTTACCTCGCGCTCAACCGTCAGACAGCGCCGGCGTGACCCAGCCGTACTTATCATGCGTCTTCACCACGGAACGAAAGGCCTCTTCAGCCCGGCGTCGGGAGAACTCGCAAGCCGGCCTTGGGGGAGCGCGGGCCACTCTTCCCTGACCCTTCACCACTGACGCAGCAAATTGCATGACCACTGCTTCTACTGTGTACGCGGACGCCCAGCCACGAGGGGTTAGCAGCTCCATGCATATTGCACCTCCTGAAAAAAGAATATCGTGGCATGGTAAAACAAAATTTATGCCGGTACCACGTAGTCATCTAGCCCTTACATTGCGGATATTAACGAAGTGGCTAGTATCATCATCATCATCAACCTAGAGAAGTCTACTGTTGAACCTGCAGTACCGTTACCTACCTACGTGCTTCAACAAACATTAATCCGGAGACGTTCTGCGACCCTTTTTCATTGGTCTAACCCTATTTACTAAGCACAAGTCCGATCGTGTTTAGAGTACTATTCTCACCTCTGGGACGGATCAGCGAAGTACCAACTTGAAGCTCTGGAATCAATTGAGAGAAGAGGCAACTATGAGCTAGTTGATGCAAGGCTCCTCAGCCTGGAGCATCGACGAAAGGTTGCTATCCTCTCGGTTTTTTATCGAGTACATTTCGGGGAGTGTGCGGCGGAACTTTTCAACCTAATCCCACCATCTCCATTCTATCATCGGACAACCAGACGCTCTGCGGTGCGCCACCGCTATATGGTTGAAATACCTCCCATTCACACAAAGCTGTTCTCTTCGACCTTTTATATGCGCACCGCCAAAGAGTGGAACGCCTTGCCAGAGTCTGTGTTTACTGATAGCTACAACCTGGGTATCTTTAAGTCGCGAGTGAATAGGTTTCTTCTAGGCAAGCGTGTACCATTGTAGACGGCGTCATCGCTTACCATCAGGCGAGATCGTGGTCAAACGCAAGCCTATAATGAATAATAAAAAAAAAACTAGATATACTATATAGTGATATCATTAAACAGATAAGCACCGGTGCGGCGCGACACTGGAGTGGCGCGCAGGGGCAAAGTGGCGACAATAGAGTATCAGATGCCGGTGTCACATCCTCGCCACTTCTATCTGTATCTATGAATGGAGGTATGTTTGTACTAACCTTCCATAACAAAGCCTTTCTCTATCCTCGGCTCGATGACCCGCATGAATGGGGGCGCGAACGGGAAGTTCTCCGGGAACACGAGGTGGAGGAGGATATTGGCGATGTGAAGCTCACGAAGGTCGCCCGCCAGGTCGCTCTCAGGGTCGATCTGGTGCAGGCGAACGTGCCACTCGTATAGATTGTCGTTCACTAGCTCCACCTGTTAATGAAAAGGTTTGTTTATTTTATGATTTAGTATAAACACTATTACAAGCTTTTTATTAACTTGCAATGTATGTATGTTTCTTCGGGTGGAATCTTGCAACTGAATTTTAAACCCATTCCCCTCAAATGATTGAGCTGAAATTTAGAATACATATATAACTTCGATGACAATGCAATAATATTGTACCATGGAGGTGGTCTCATTATGGAGACGGATGCTAGACAACGGAACTTCTGAATGGATTATAGTAGGCCACTAGTGTTTGGGCTCATTTGAATCTGCTTGCGGTTCCGATTACGAATTTTATAAAAGCTTGTTTTGAAAAAGTAATTTTTCAACAAATAACTTATTATGGTAAAAGTAACACGCCCTGTTACAATGTTATACCAATATATTGTTTTTTTAATACTTCATATGGTGTCAGTCGTTGCTATCTTATGATTTGGCTACAACCATAACCTCTACGGTCAATAGTGTAGGTAGGCTCGAACAAACTGTAAAAATAATATTTTTTGTCTAAAACACGTCTTTTACGAAAATGACCACATTGAACCTCGTTTCTCGTAACCAGGTTCTTGTATCTTTGGGAGATACCCTTTAAAAAGTTATTTTTTGTTTTACGCACGCGTGGTTTGTCAATTCAAAGTAGCCTATTTTTAATTAAAGTAAGGTAAGCCGCTAAAGTAGTCCTTTAGCGGGTATAGCGCCACCTGACATCCGGCGAGACATTGTCTGTGCCACAGAGAAGGCAAAACAGGAATGTGATGTCCGACACTGCTTGTATGGCGTTACTCCACCAAGAAAACGGCTACGTAGTCGCAGGGGCTTTTTGCGATCCACAGAAGCCACCACAAATAATGCAAGTGATGCCCGTGTTACCCTGTGGAAAATAAATAAAGCCCCCCACCTGGCTATATTACACCTGCAGAAGAACTACCCCCTGGTCAACACCTACCTTGGCCAGTGTGGAGGACCCTCAACAGACTGCGTACCCAAGTCGGCCGCTGCAGGTGTAATCTTAGTAAATGGGGTATTATAGACGAATCGGCGTCGCAATGCCAATGTGGTGCCCAGCTCCAAACAATGGCACACGTCCTTGCATGCCCATCCTGCCCTACCACCTGCACGATGGGGCAACTGATGACCTGCTCCGACGCTGCCATCAACGTGGCGGAGTACTGGTCAAAATGACTATAGTATTGAGACATCGACACGAAAGAAGAAGTAGCCTATGTTAATCCAGGTTTCTACGTTTATACATACAAAATTTAATTGACATCGGTTCAGCCGTTACGACGTGATTGAGTAATAAACAAACATCCAAACTTTCGCATTTATAATATTAGTGCGACTAGGCGTCACTGAAATGTAGCGACACACCAAATTAGAGCTTTATATACAGCTAAATAACTACGCATAAAACGGATATAACTGGTCAGACAGACAGAAGGACATGGCAAAACTATAAAGGTTCCTAGTTCAACTACGGAGCCCTAAAAAGAGCCTAATATCCGATTGTAAAAGAATCAACGTGCTCTATAGATTGAGAGCGCCTCGCAGATAGAGTTACCATATCTCAGGATTTGTCCTGAGATCTCAGGATTTTTGGACTCTTCTCAGGATTGCGGCCGGATTTTGCAAATCTCATGAAATCTCAGGATTTTTAGAATTTTCAATAAAATACAGCTTACATTTTGAAGATCTCTTTAATAAAAAGTTAAAAAAACTAAAAATAATCTTCATTTGGTAATAGTTGCACAGTTAAAATCGATAGGTACTTATTTATCGAAGAAGGTACTTAATCAGTTTTATCATAGGTACTTGTATACCACACACATAGATATGTGTGAAGATACTTTTTTAAGTAAGGTTTTATCTTTAATTAATGCAACGCGTGAGCGAGATCCGCAGGGTATAAAAAAGCGGCCAAGTGAGAGTCGGACTCGCCCATCAAGGGTTCCGTAGCAGCAAGTAACACAAAAGTTCTTGTAGTTCGTTGTAACTTTTTTTATATTTGAGTTGATTGAATGAAAGGTAAATTGCGGTTTACGATTAATGACGTATTAAAAAAAAACCACTTACTAGATCTCGTTCAAACCAATTTTCAGTGGAAGTTTGCATGGTAATGTACAACATATATTTTTTTTAGTTTTATCTTCTCTTATTTTAGAAGTTACAGGGGGGGGGGGGGGGGAGACATACAATTACCACTTTGGAAGTGTCTCTTGCGCAAACTATTCGGTTTAGAAAATAATGACATTAAAAACCTTAATATCATTTTTGAAGACCTATCCATAAATACCCCACACGTATGGGATTGATATTTTTATATTTATACAATTTTTTTTGAGTTTAAATTCTAAGTATGGAGAACCCCCAAAATTTATTGGTTTTTTTTCTATTTTTAAGTGCAAATCTTAATGCGGTTCACAGAATACATCTAATTACCAAGTTTCAACAGTAATAGTTCTTATAGTTTCGGAAAAAAAGTGACTGTGACATACGGACGGACAGACAGACAGACATGACGAATCCATAAGGGTTCCGTTTTATGCCATAAAAAGATAATATTACGACTTTTTAAAATTAAGTGAACGTTTGAGAGAATATTCCCAAACTGTAAAAAATTTCAGGATTTTTCAATGGAAATCAGGCCTTTTCTCCGGACTTTTGATTTTTTCATCTGGTAACACTACTCGCAGAATACCTACCTACATACAACAATCGTTCGCGTCACATTGTTGTGTGTGAAAAGTTCTAACACTCACTGAAATTCTATTATTATCAAACAAAGCAAACGATTGAGTAACTTTATTCAATACGAGTAGGAAAATGTACATATTTCGAAGCAGCAGGTAATTGGTGTTACGAGTTCTTACATAAAACAAATCAAACTAGAGGAAAACAGTAAATAATGAAGTCGCTGTTAGGCCCTCCGTGTCATAATCATATGTATCATGTATGTAATATCTATGTATGGATTGCGAATTGTAATACTAATTTTATGTATGAATACAGTTTGAATTTACATAAGGTGTACGTCTACCTTTACACCAGCTCAGTACATTAAATACCGCGCAAAATTAGTATCAAAGCACATAAGAGATCGCTTCTAAGCGATAAGACCGCCTATTATAATTTTTGCTTTGTGTTTTCTATTTTGTTTGTTTATATTGTGTACAATAAAGTGTTGTCATTCATTCATTCACTCATTCATTCATAAGTTAAAAGTTTTTGTTGACACTCGCAGAGGGTACGATAAGACTCTACAATCCTGTACTGAATGACTTTGCCACAATAACTATAGTATCCCGAAAGCGTACGATGTATTTTTAGGTTTCATCTATCTCCATCTTATGAATCAAAAAGAGATGGAAATATTCAATGCTGTTTAGAAGAAGATAGAAAACAGTAGATGTTTTATATCTAAAACAGCTTCATTTTGTGATTTTCAGATACTAAAATAACTAGTAGTTTTTGTACTACGATAAATTTAAGGTTAAAAGTTCGGTTTAAAGAGTTTATTCTCATAAGAACAAATTACAGTTCACTTAAAATGAGCTTAAATATATTTAATTTATAACAGTAAGTTTAGGCTAGTGGACAAAAGCATGCATTCATCATGTAGGTATTTAATTTAAACATTGTAACAACATTGTAGAAACTTGTACATCAAAGGTTTTCCAAAATTAGCTACCAACACACTCAAACTAGAACGGTTTTAGGTAGGTTATTGTTATTTTAAAATCTGTTAGCACTGCCCAAAAGTATTTAGACCCTTCTATCATAATATTTATTTTTTTTGGTTATGTGTAAGTGAAATGGTGTGACGAGACGAAATTGCATTCCAGTCGGTATGTTTGTGTGCGTAACGTGTAAGTTCATGAAATAACATTTTTTTAAAGTTTCTATTCACGCATACAAGAGGAGATAGCTTCCGAACATGACCGTCTAGCCCTCTATTGCCCTTCGGTTATTCGTTGATTTTTATCCAGCGCCCGATCGTACGATAAGAGAAATACAAAAAAAAACGTATTGTTTTATTACGTAACAATATGTAAAAGGTTTTTATTATAAATTGGTAGGTATATTGTTTTATTTGTTATTCTTAATCAATCTTGCTAAGAACAGAAGACATGGCAGAATTCATTCCTCTTACGCTCAAAATGTTGGTCAGTGTCAGGGTCGTAGGCGTACTAGGGTCTACGGGACTCTACGGCGCTACGGTATAGGGCTATAGGGCTACGTGTGCTAGGAACCCCGTAGCACACGTAGCCCTGTGAATATAAAACATGTTTTTTTATCATGTTTCGTTACGTTATGTTGCGTTAAGTTTGTAACCAAGATTAGCCTTGCAAAAGGCTTTGTGGCCCTGAATAAAATAGTCGGACGAAAGGGTTCCCTACTCCTTGTAAGGCTAAGTAAATGAAGTCTGGGAGTTACAATGCCACAGACAGAAAAATACTTGATATGTCTCTTTTTTTGCGTTGCCTAAAAATAGCGACTTACTGTGAAAACTGGTTCAGGCCTGCTGTTCTGGATCCGCTGTATCTCCTTGAGCTCCTTCATGAGTCTGCGCGTGCGCACCGCCGCGGCCCGCTCCCGCACCTCGCTCGCTCCGGCAGTCTTCTTCTTGACTAGGGACGAGGCGGTCGGGCTCGCAGGCAGGCTCGCCGCCGCTTCGGCTGGACTCACGCCGTCTCTGAGGATTACAATTTTAAGTTAGTGTAAAGTATGAACGAATTTTTGAAGTAAAACTTCTTTACGCACGCTTGACTTGGGGAGTAAGCTGGTGAATGCGTTACGAAAAGTGCGAACGGAAGTTGAAAGGGAGATATAAGTTAGCGAAGATAGAAAGAGAGGGAGTTACGTTTCGTATATTTTTAAACGTTAATGTGAGAGTGCGAGTTGCGTCTGTCCAGAATAAACATAGACTGATCGACCTACAGACGTATGGACAATTTTTTAGATTAATATTTTGAAAAAGTTTTATTTCAGCGTTGTGGTCTAAAGCACACTCGTTTTTTTACTTGATTCTGCAACAAAATATAAAATAATCGAAGATTTTTATTTATTGTGTTGTCCTAATGTTAGGAAATAATAATTCTAAGCTATAACATTAATACCTACATAAAAATAAACATTTGAAACGAATATTATGTGTTATTTGACGACAAGCAAGCAAATACATATAAAGCAACAGGTTATTTCATGAGTCGACGGTTACAGCTGTGTGGTAGAGTCGATACCGTCCTTATTAAGATAAGATAAGATAACATAACTCTTTATTGTACACCAAAGTAAAATACAGAACATAATTCTTACAAATAGATTTAGTACAATGGGCGGTCTTATCGCTAAAAGCGATCTCTTCCAGACAACCTTTGTATGGACAGGATAAAAAAGTAACACATGACGGCGGTGCATCTGTATAAATTTAAAAACATATCTACATTCTATAAACCTAAATTACCAGTAATAACACAAATTTAATTTAAATAAGCAACTCTAAAAGTGGTATTAGTGTATCTACATAGGATACCTATCGCAAATTATCTATAGTATTTTGTTTAGCGATATCTAAATTGTGGAGTCATGAGAGTAATTGTGGTATCTTGAGCCTCTAGAGCAGAGGTTCCCAATTTTATTTGGCCATGGAACCTTAGTTGATCATTCTTTTTTTGGTGGAACCCTAGCTGGCTATTTTGATAACTAAATTGTTTACCTTGTAGTTTGAACATTCATGTTAGTCTCGAAGAATGAACAAATTATAAATGAAAATAATTATTATAAGTATTGCAAATAATTTATTGTAACAAAGAAATACAATGTACCTAGGTAATAATTTATTGTGAAGGGTGAAATTTTTTCACATTATATCTTATAATAGCCGTAAAATTAGGCTTTATGTCTGACAATTGAACGCAAACCAATCTCGCATCGGTAGTTCTTTACAAACTTAATCAGAACCAGGACAGCTTTCTCAACGATTGCCGGGTATTCATCTTTAAATACAATTCAACTTTAACTCTCGGACAGACCGCGGAACCCCTGTGACCCATCCACGGAACCCCAGGGTTCCGCGGACCACCTTTTAGGAATCACTGCTCTAGAGTGCAATTAATGAAGTAAGTAAGTTAATGTTAATCAATCATAATTTGCAATTAAACCATGTATGTGAGGCATATATAATAAACAAGCTTAAATTGGCATTTCTTCGTTTGATACGTCTTCTACTAGTGGTTCGCCCCGAACTGAGATCTCTCGACTATCCCAAAACACAAAAGAAAATATTCTTAGGGCGACTCGCGCAACGATGCCTAAACGTATTTAGTGGCTAAATATGATTTAAGGAGTTGTCAAATCAAACAAATACGTATTATTTCAACATGTTTAGTCGCTAAATACGTTTAGAGATCGTTGTGCAAGCCGGCTTTAATCTTTGACCAATAAAATAGTGCCACGAAATGCTTAACCAAAATACTTGACCCACAGTTTTATTCAAATTACAGGTAACGGGAGTTCATGTAATGTGGTTCATCTTTTTTGGGGTACAAATTGCAGTTATTCTAGATTTCAGACTTTTGCCTATATTTGTGTCACTTAAGCTACACGCATACCAAATTTCAGCACTGTTGGGTCACTGTGAATTTTGTCATAGTTCAGTATTTACTATGGCTAATAACTCAAGAACTATATAAAAATTACTAAAAAAAACGGAGTCTAAATGTAATAATTAATACCTTTCATTTGACGTCCCATTTGACCTAATAATCTCGTTTTCATTTGTTTTACCCCTCTAGAACCCCAATATCTCAACAACCCCTCCACACTTTTAGCTCATTTAGTCACACCAAAATTGTGCCACTACTACCTATGTACCTATGTATCAAATTTCACGATGATCGGATCAACGCTTCGAAAGTTATCCTCGGACAAACATACATACATACATACAATGCCGATTTGCCCAAGTAGATTTAGAGATCTCGCTTCGCTCGATCAACTAACTTATTTTTGGTTTAGAAACCAATACATAACACCGTTACGTTACCTATAGTATTTTGTATTTACATTTTCTACGTATGGCAAAAAGACACTGACACTTTTCGTTTCAAATGTATTGTACCAACATAACTTAATTTTATATTAGCAAACAAAACCTAACAGCTGTTTATAAATTTTCCAAGCAGATTTGCATAACTACTTTCAAAACGCTGTTTATGTGAACCTAAGTACTCGTTTATTGCGGTCATTTATCAAACTAATCGAGATACCTATACAGAGTGTTTGGTAAGTAATATACTGACGGTTTCTCAAAACATAAAAAAAAACTAAGTACTCAAAAAAAACAATACTAGTTATATTATCAAATTTAAAAAAAAATCGACTAAGTTTAGGTGATTAATTCGATATAAAACTTACTGCCTACTCTTGCAATAGACATCTAAAAATAAATGCCTGTTTGATATCTCTTTCGGAAATGACTGCGGGTTTTGGGTTAGACAGGGACAACAAGAGATGTCTCGAGACGTCACCAATACAGTATCTGTGGGTAGATGGCAAGCATTATGCATCAGCACAACATAAGTTTAATAAAGTGTTTGTTTTTAAATGTCATAATAAATTTCACATTTCTATGGTAAACATGTCACAAATTTATTTATGCTCATTAAAATAACCCCTTTCATTTTTGTGCGTATATTAAAAATATCGGTAAAAAAATATTCAACCGTTTATTCGGATTCAGTTCGAAAAACGAAAACCATAGACGATCATTTTGTTACCCGTTTGCCTTTCTGGAAAGATACCACTTTTGGAACGCGTAAAGACGCGTTCCAAAAGTGGTATCTTTCCAGACGGCATAACTTAGCTCTTACGTATATTTAATTTGATAACCTTTGTTATCAAATTAAATATACGTAAGAGATAAGTTATGCCGTTCTGTTATTCATTAAAAAGGTCTTGAATTACTAATCTTTGAAGAACTTTGAACTGAGACCTTTTTTTTGTATTTCGTAAAATGAAGTCTCTAAATAAAGCAAACTTTCTTACTTTGAAGTAGGTAGGCAGTTTGTTTAGAAAATTTTATACAAAATGCTAAAACAATTCGGCGTTTTAGTGCAAAATAAAGGTAGGCTTTGTACTTATAATATGTCTCACTCATAAACACTCATGTATAATTCATATTTATCCAATAAAACACTGTTTAGAGTTTGAATATGTAATCTGACGACCTCACAGAATAAGCGTCTTGAATACTTGATAGAAGCTCTTTACGATTTGCAAAATGTTTATCTTCACAAAGAAAACTACCAATGAGTTGTATGGTACTTATATCATCCGATGAGTGTGTATTTGCTTATAAGGTCAGGTTTTATCGAAGTGGTTTCTTTTGCGGAATGCAGTTTAAAACTTCTCACGGCGGATATCATATGCATCACATTGGTCTGAGTCATTCGTTGCTCTCCTATAGCAGTTAGTATTGGAAATACATTTTGCGCAGATCGCTGTTTAAATGGGTAAAATAGAATTTATGTTAACTAGAGCATATTATGGGGTACATCGGAGTAACACAACGTCGGAAAATAGTCTACACAGTTTTCCAGTTTTCTAGGTCAACTAAGTTGTAAGAAATTCGCTTATATAAATATTATATTCGTCTTGTTGGTATCTTCATAGCATACTTTGCGCTATTTTTCGTGATTAAATGAACTTATTACCATAACTCGAACGAATTACAATATCTTTTCTATGATTACAATATATTTTCTTAACACGACCTCCGTGGTGTAGTGGGCGAATAGCCGGCTGGGACGCAGGAGGTAGCGGGTTCGATTCCCGCCGCGGAGCGGAACAAATGCTTGCATGTTCTACAGATATTTGTTCCCGGTCTGGTTGTTTCTCTATATATTATAAGTATGTATTTACAATAAAAACGTATATAAGTATTGTATCAGTTATCTGGTTCCCATAGTACAAGCTCTGCTTAGTTTGGGGCTAGATAGCGCTGTGTGAAATGTCCAGCAATATTTATTTATTATTTATTTATTTATGTCTACTGATTCTCATGTAAGTGATAATTGTAATATTTTTGAGAATAAATGATTATTATACCTAAGTTATAGCTAGTCAGTATATATTAGGTATGTGTGTACCGAAATATGAAAATTTTATACGTCATCTTCTAATATCTTCTGTTCTAAATATCTTTGTGTTCTCACAGACAAAAAGTACATCAAATACAAATAGTTATACAATAGTAATACAATACAAAACATTCATTGCAAGCGTTAGAATCATTGACCAACTATAGTAAAGTTGTAGAAACGTGCTATTTTAAACTATAAAATCTACGTTACCATCCATTGATATTAAGATCATTTTGAATCATTTATTTTTATATTAAACTTGTAGACACACAAGCTGACGGGCCTCATGATGTTAAGTGGTCACCGCCGCCTATAAACTCCTGCAGCACTCGTGGTACTGCAGTCGCGTTGCCTACCACTTAATATCCTATTTACACCTCTCATGAAGGCGTTCATTTTGAAGCTCACCGGAAAAACCTCCGGAGGAAGGTCATTCCACATCTTGCTGGTGCGTGGAAGAAACGAGCGGTTGAAACGCACCGTGTGAGACTTCCACGCATCTACAATATGTGGGTCTACACGCATCTACAATCATTGTTACAATGTAGGTTAATCTATAACAATAAACTTATTAGAATTCACAACTCACTTCAAATAGCTTGAGGCCCATACATTATGCGGTACGTGGTACCATTACATGTTCATGACATAAAATATTATTGTAAAAAATTCAAAACCTTGAATTTGGATAAGATCCAAGCGAAGTACATGTGCGAAGTCACATGCATCGCAAGCTTCTCCGCGGAGGGTCGGTCGTTGACTTCCTCGTGATTTACAATGTACTTATGATACCCATAATGTACACCGTAAGTTATTGACAACTATTTTAAAAAGTTTATTGAAAGTTAATAAATATTAAAATCATTTATGACACAATATAACATGGGGCTTAGCCAAGCTACATTCGATTAGCGATGACGCTAGTCGATAAGTCCGAAAATGTATGGGATTGACACATGCTGTGGATATATCACGTGATCTATCGACAACGAACATAAATCGAATCGATTCGAAGCGAAACTTGGCTAAGCCCTCTGGTTTGCCACAAATTAATGTTGCATCCATAGCCTCACGAACTAGTATAAACTGTGTTTCTTTTAATAAACTTTCGGGGGAAGCCACTGAGTCTTCTCCCGAAAGTTTATATACTTATTTTTATGTACGGAAGAAGACACTGAGGCTTCTCCCGAAAGTTCATCGAAAGTTATAAGCAGTTGTTGTCATTTTTAAAGATGTATGTGTACCGTGTGGATTGAATTACGTGAATGGTAGAAGGTATCAAAGGATTGAGATCGTTAGAGAGATCTGAGGGAGACCTTTGTCCAGCAGGACGAGAATTTTAGAAAAAAACATGAGGGTTCAGTTCAAAAGAGTTTTTTTTAAACTACTTGGATATGGAACAAGCTTATGGCCCACCTGAATGTTAAGTGGTAACCATCGCCTATAACAGAGAATTGCCTCATAGGTCAAGCGCGTTAGAAATGTGCCCTACGATGCACTGCTCTGCGTCTTTCAACTTGAGGTTATAAAGCCTCATGTGCCCGTAATTTCACCGGCAACCATACCCTTCAAACCGGACTGAGTTTATTTTATAGCGCACCAAACGCCTTAGGGCTTAGAGGATTTGTTGTGTTATGCAGGCCATGGTGCAAATTTATTAAATACTAAGCTACGGATATTAACATCTTCCCGTTTCTAGGAAGCTTAATCCAGTTAGCTAAGCCAATAACTAAGGCCATAATAAATTTAGCGGCATACTAGATTAGATTATACAGAGTGCTTCGGAATTGTGTGTTAGCCCTAAAGACGGCTATTTTCTTCACTATAACGAGAACAATGTTTCTTCTAAGACATTTTGAAATAAGGCGTTTTTAAGAAACACTTGGTAAAAATTTGCTGTTATCCGGGGAATATTCAGTTAATCCGCAGTTGTAAATGCAAACACCAGACTCAAATCAAAAATCTTGAACGGTTAGCACTAAGTACTTAGACATAATGTCCAAGAATCATGCTTAAACTTCATTATAACTTTAATCATCTGATTCTTATACGCGAATTCGTGTTGCTTGCTTCAGTAATCAGTTTATTTGAATCACGAATCAAAGTAATATATTTTACTAAAAAAAAAGGGTTAATATTCTCATTGTTTTCAATGAACAGAATAAAATTACCAACCAACCAGCACCCTCTGAGATCGTGAAATACTGCTACTAATCCAAAGTTATTTTCCGCTACTTGAAAGAGTTAAGATGGTTGGTGTCTGTTAGAAGGGGAAGGGGGGGGGGGGGGCACAATACGTCTTTTATTTAGCATGCCGTGATAATTCTGTACAAATGTCACAAAAGAAGTCGAAAAATCTACTAAATAATTATTTTTTTTGTTCTCATTGTGATCCGCAATCAGTTGGAGGACAATTAGGCGGTGTTGATTTATTTGTTGCGTTCGGGATCAAGACACATTAGTCGTTCTTCCCTTCTTTAGAAGCAGCAAGCAGGTTGTCCAAGACATGGACTCTTTTCAGGCGCTTTGTATCAGAACGCCGGTGGAAGCGTTCTTGCCAGCAGTCTCCAACGGTTTTACGTAATATTATATTCTATTTGATGATACATATTTAAGGAAACTATTTCAAAATGTTAAGAATGTTGTTTGAATAACTAATAACATTTCTTTAACTAACCTCCAAGCAGTAAGATAATGTTACGAGCTGAGGGCAGCAAAATAATGAAAATCAGCAAGCAGGTTGTCCAATGCATGGACTCTTTTCAGGCGCTTTGTATCAGAACGATTTTCCACCAGCGCTCTTGCCAGCGGATTATCATGGCTTTTTAGGCGATCCAGGTATCTTTTCCCTGTGAAGCCCGTTTCTTTGTCAGTTGTAGAAACTTCTAGGTACTCGTGGATCTCCTTGTTGGTTGTGAACCATGAGGCATTAGAAATGGAACGCAAGGTGTTGTTCTGACAGCGTGGGATGATAGCACGATTGGATTTCCTGGTTGTACTCCAGATTTGTAGCCCAAACGTCCACACTGGTCTAAATAATGCCAAAATTAATGTTATCCATACACTATAAAAATGAGTATAATTTGATAAGCAGCAAGTCTCACTTTATATCGAAATATTATACTCAAAACACTAGTTAATCCTGGATCTGGATTTCGACAGGACGATATTCCAATGTTGTATCATTTGGTTCTGTTTTTCGTTAATTGTATTTTAGATTACCACGAGTTTAGTATTATAGTCTAACTTTTTATTAGCTGCAGTAAAATGACGTTTCTAAATGTCATTCCGTAAAATAATGTTGCCAGCCTAATCTCAATAGGGATGTGATTCAGTTCACAAAAATTAATTATATAACATTATTATGACGTTTTTGTTTCATTATGAATGTACCTCCCTATACTTCCACTAAAAAAGATCAATCCTCTAGTATAGTAATAATAATAGGTTAAAAAAATACATTACTACTTAATATTAAATCTCAAAAAAAAAAACCAAACTGATTATTCATTTATGATTCACTCATTTAGCTACATCCCTATTTATTTTTCTTCAAAAACCGGCAACCCACAAAACGTCATTTTACTGCAGCTAATAAAAAGTTAGACTTTAGAATAATTTAAAAAAGGGGCTCTGAAGGTGCTTGTAGAATACGTTGTCTGTTACATAGGAAAACATATTGGCACCGCGCGAGCGTAATAAAGCTCCCGATGACGTGACAGCCTGGCCATGACCCCGAACTAGGGCTTTATCCGATAATCCTATATCAATCTTTATACGCTCGTTTTATTTATTTGTTTCGATGACAAAACAGCCAGGAAATCTCATACATGTCGAATATAGGTTGTGATAAATATTCGGGTGTTTTTGCACGGCGTTTAGCCCTTAGTTATGTGTTTCACGCGTATTTAATGCTCTTAAGAAATACTAATTATTTACCACGTAGCATCTAAACTTACCTAACTACCGGGTCAATTTAAATGGAATGGAAAATTAAATGGCGTCTACCAATTAGAATAGTATCATACGCGAAAACATTGTTCTACTAAAAATGTTATATAAAAGCATGTGTGTTCGTAGTAATTAGATTGGATTAGAAAATTCTTTATTGCACTAATAAAATAATACACAGGCGAACTTAATGCTAATTAGCATTTTCTTCCAGCTAACCTTTGTGTAGTGTGGAAAAAGTGGTAGTGCCAGAAAATGGAAAGTTAAACAAACTTTAGCTTAGAAATAAACTTACTAAAATTAAAAATAATAATAATATAAATACATAAACGAAATGCATAAATATATCTACATAAAGTGCTAAATTTTGTTGGGTATCTTGAAGAGAGATGAAGTGTTTAAAGAGTTTGGATTTGAAGAGTCCCATAGAGGCGGCCCTGCGGATTTCCACTGGAATATAGTTCCACAAGCAGATAGCAGTCGCAGTGAAAGAGTTAGTGAAGAAAGAAGTTTTATGCTCAGGCGTCTTGAGTAAAAGATGCTGAGAAGAACGAGAAGGACGAGGAAGGAGAAGTAATTGCCCAGTTACAAAGCCTCTACGAACCGGTGGGGACGTAGCTGTGGGGATTTCGCGAATATACCCTATAACGATACAGGTAGATATTAAAATTATGATCTTGATACAAAAACTATACAAAGTTTTAAAAAAACTGTTTGGTGCCTATGCTTGCCCAAACTTGGTCAGTGACAGAATCTCAAAAGTCCTAACTCAAGGTTTGCCAAAGAGCCATGGAACGCTGCGTGCTAGGAATAAAGAGAATCGACAGGATCCGCAATACCACACAACGCGCGAAGACCGGCATCGCAGATTTGCGATGCCTGCGATTGAACTGATTTGGTGTAACCGCAGTTATGTATTGTGCTATTTAGTTAGGTATTTTAAACTGATTGGATAAGTTACAGAATCTGGCCAATGTGAAATCGAGCGAATGTGTCCGAAATCAATTATAAAGAAACACCGAAAGAATACAATTGACAACAGAGGTACAATGGGCGACCTTATCGTAAAAGCGATCTCTTCCAGGCCACCTCTATTAGGGAGTATTTGTCAACTTAATTTTTCATAGCAGTGTAGCCTGCGTAGCACCAATATTTAGGATTTATCGTTGTACCTGACCCATCAAATTCGTAAAAGGCTTTTAAAAAAAAATAGACATGCTTAATATAGTATAATGGGCGGCCTTATCGCTGATGATACCATTAAGTATTTTTGCTACTCATGTATCTGTACATTGTCTGTATGTAATGTTCGTAAAACCGGAACACGATGCTCAAGATGCTGCAGAATGATTGCTGTGTTCCGGTTTTATTGAAGGGCAGGACTACTCAGTAAGAACATGCAATTGCAATACCATCAAGGCCACATCCTTACCTTTAAAATCTTCGTTGGTTTCGTAAGTACTTCTTTTGAGCTATAAGATAGCTCAAAAAAGGATGACACTATCCAAGAAAATAAACAACTAAGAAAGTTGTAATAATATATAATATATTTTACCAAGCTGGAAAAAGTATTAAAATTAATACAAGCCTTGATACCAGCTGTTTTTAGCTTTGTGCCTGCCTACCTAAAGACTTAGGATAAATGGAAGTATACAGTGTTTTTTTTAACTGTAACAGTACGGCGGCACCCATAACCAGAGGATATACAGGTGCAGTTTCTTTTAAAACATCAGCTCGTTTTCGAAGAAAAACATTTTGGCATTAAAATTTTTTTGGTCAAGTGTGATCAAGTATGCGCCTTAAAATGAATCAAGTTGGTAAAAATTTTTTTTGATGCCGATCGATGCAGTCCTTTGTAAGGATCATTTTATTGTATCGGATGAAAAATATCTGAACAGCGGAAGTTAGTCAAATTTGATTAAAAGTATTCTCATACAACAGGACAAACAAAATTCCTTCTACAAAAAGCCTTCCTTGCACATTAAAGAAATATTAATACTGTAGCAATTAAGAAGTTTAGGAACTCCATGCTCTCATGAGCAATTCAAAAACATTTCGTACTTCAGAACAATTTTGGATTTCGAACATGGTTCTTGCACCTGTCGGACATTTATATCAGTCATTGCATCATCTTATTTGTCTTATCATGGCATTGTCAAATACGCAACAAGTAGACTTAATTGAAGCATACTTCTTTAACCGATGAAGCCCAACTAATGCGCTGAAGTGGTATCAGGAACGCTACCCAGACCGCGATTGAGGAAGTATGCTTCAATTAAGTCTACTTTTTGCGTATTTGACAATGCCATGATAAGACAAATAAGATGATGCAATGACTGATATAAATGTCCGACAGGTGCAAGACCCATGTTCGAAATTCAAAATTGTTCTGAAATACGAAATGTTTTTGAATTACTCATGAGAGCATGGAGTTCCTAAACTTCTTAATCGCTACAGTATTAATACTTCTTTAATGTGCAATTAGAATCTAATAAAATGTTGTACAAGGAATTTTGTTTGTCCTGTTGTATGAGAATACTTTTTATCAAATTTGACTAACTTCCGCTGTTCAGATTTTTTTTATCCGATACAATAAAATGATCCTTACAAAGGACTGCATCAATCGGCATCAAAAAAAAAATCTTACCAACTTGATTCATTTTAAGGCGCTACTGACACTTGATTATAAAAATTTTAATGCCAAAATGTTTTTCTTCGAAAACGAGCTGATGTTTTAAAAGAAACTGCACCTGTATCTCCTCTGGTTATGGGTTCTGCCGTACTGTTACAGTAAAAAAAAGTAGATTATTAAACGAGGGGATAAAGCAGTGTCTTGCGTCACGAGCGCTATATTGAATCCCGAACGTAACGAACGATTCAGGAGTTAACTCACAAGCGGAGCGAGGGTGTTACTAAAATCCTGAGTGAGGAGAATATAAACACGCCTAGATGCAGACAGATTTATCCACGAGGAGAATACTCTTACTTTTCATACACTCTCTGGTTGATGCATTCTGTGCAGAGGTTGGTTCGATTTACGAATAAGTTCTTATTGTGTGGGTCTCTTTGGTTCAAATTTTAATACAGATGGAAGTTCCAAATTCAAATCGTGCGGGCATAAAGAAATTCTATATGTACAACTTTACTCCCGGCTCAGCCGTAAGGATTAAAGCATCTGCTTTCGGTGAGGTTTTTACATGACACATAGTTTGACATTGTCGAGAAAAAAAGTATATAAATAATGCTGGACATTTTACACAAGCGTTATCTAGCAGCAAACTAAGCAAAGCTTGGAGCTTGGACAATGGAGAACCAGGACTGAATACTTATATAAGTACATTATTTTTTTGTAAATACATAGAAAAACACCGACCCGACATACATTACATATGTAACTATTTATATTTCTGAGCATTGCTTTGTAAGTGAAGAGGGGGCTATTTTGTTGCATAAATTAAATTTAGTTTGCCACCACCAAAATTAGTAGATACCAACTTTAGTTATCATTTTAATGGTGGTTTATACTTGTTGTGTGCCCACAGAATTACCCCCCAATGTCCCCTCTTGAGTTTACATACATTTAGAAATATCCTGTCTAAAAAGACAGTCAACTTGAAATCAATCCAAACCTCGTACAAGCATAACGGCTTACTAGTGGCTTAGTGAAAGTAAAATCGCTATAAAAATAGTTTAGCTCTTGGAAGTCTTGGAACTTGTTACTGGGCACGTCTGTTTACCAAAACTCAAAAAGGGCGTGCAAATGTTGATGTTAGGTATCTACTGCAATACGGCATAGTTAGATAATATGATATATATATCAGCAAAAAGTACTCCATACCCAACACACATTGATAACGAAACACACAGTAGTTTTTGACAACTGAAAGTTTCACACGTAACCTCCAAACTCAATTAACCGGCCAATTATTTCTCCATCTAATTAAAAAAAAACATGACAAAATTGTAACGAGTCAATGTTTAAACAAACAAGGTGCTGGCAATCGCAGATAAGTAGAAATTGATTGATTTCTAAGCCAGAACCCCTATTGGACATCATTATGAGTCATCCCATTTTATTCCCTTGCTAATTTATTATATTTCTTAATTGCCATGAATAACAGTCTGTGTCACAGTTTTGCTCAAAACTGGGTACTATTTTTCTTATAGTTTTTTTTACCCTTTTGAAGCAGGTTTGGATTATTCCTAACAAACTTAAACATTTCAAATAAATAAAAAGAAAGGAGTGTTATTAGTTTCTGTTTTATAAATATTCGTCTGCATGAATCGGTCTTCTTTTTCGCTATAAAGTCTATCTCAGAGTCTAACTAAACTACATTAAAATTTAAAATACTGGAGGCGATACAGAAAACCAGCGCTACAGAAACGTTATCTTTTCTCTCTGTTATTTTCAATGTTATACGGTTATAGTTTAAAAGCCAACGTCATGGCTCCAAAATTTATTGTCTTAAGGGGGCACCGGAGGGACAATCGCCCATACAAGACGTACTACCAAGATCATTTCTAATTGGAGCATATTTCTACCTTAATAAGGTATTATTTTAATTTGAATAGTATTTATCTAGGTTCCCAACTATATATTACATCAAAATACTTACCTAAAATGAAATAGAAGCGTATCGCATTCTGCATGTTTTTACGTCATAAAAGACCTGTTTTCAACCCAATTGTTTCGTATTAAAAACAACAACATCTTACGTATCCTAGTCATGGGAACATATATTATATCGTCTAGTTACAGAATAACAACACAATGAGAAAAATACAACAAGTTTTCAGTCATCATTTTTGGTATTACGGAACACGGTCAAAATCTAATCAAATTTAGAATCGTTCTATTGCTATCACTGTCGCTCTGCGTGGCTAAACTTCGTCAGTAAACAGGGATAGCGATATTCAGGCTGAAGTTTTTGTCGTGGCCGAATTGAAGTTGCGCTCAGTGTTCGCCGGCGCGTTAAAAGCGTATTGCATTATATATAATAACTGTGTCTTCTGTATGGCGCCTAGGATATTCAATCACCTACCCATATATATTTTAGAATTTAACTAAATTTATAATAAAAATAAAAACTTAAAAAATTAGGTAAGTACTCTTACAGAAGGCTTACTATAATAGAGACGAATATTTAATAGACAAATTCCAATGACTTGACATATTTTTAATTCATTTATAATTAATGTAAATTTATAATACACTTATAACTAATGTAAGTATAATATTTGTTAAATAATTTTGCATGCTTGTCTGCTGATCATGGCTGTACCTAGTTTATTTTATCACCAACTAATGTAGGTAACCCATGTATCGCAAATAAATGAATCTTTATCTGTAACACACTGCTGAGATGTGGTTTAAACATTAACATACTTATAGAAAATATATTTTTATAGAATATAGGATCTTTTGCCAAAAAATAGATAATTAATCTCGTTAGAGTTTGCTTACTGTACAGTAAAAGCTCTTTATTCGCGGAGTATATATGCCGTAAATATGCCGCGAATACAGAAACCGTGAACATGGAATTGTAATTATATGGGATTATAGGGCATACGTTCCTAGGCGACAAAATAAAAAATAAATATATAAAAATCAATTTAATTGGTTTTTCAGGTTTAGGCAATGGTATAAAGAATTTTGTAATTTTCTCTTGTTTGGCAGTTTTTATTACGATTAGAGTCGCACAGAGAGCCACGGAGAGCGCCATGCTCAGCACACTGCTAGATCGAGTCCCCAATACTGAAATTCGAAAGCGGACTAAAGTTCAAGACGTTGGCAATCGTACCTATATTGGGATTCAAATGGAGTTGGGCAGGACATGTGGCCAGGCGTGGTGTTGACAGGTGGAGCAGTGTGCTGATCGAGTGGTGGCCCCGAGATGGAACCAGGAACGCAGGTCGTCCACCGGCAAGATGGGCCAACGACATTATAAAAATCGCAGGTTATGTGGGTTAGAACAGCGCTGGACAGAGGCGAATGACGACAACGCCTATGCCCAGCAATGGGATAAGAAGGGCTGACGATAATGATGATGATGATGGCAGTTTTAAAAGCTCCTTCAATTCAGACTGATATTCGGCAGTGGCATTAATTAGCAATTTGCCTCCTAAAAATAAGACTTTATCCCATAGACGGATCAGTTTTCATAAAGAAATCACAAAGCTCATTTGCCATTCTTATACCTTCACTAAGATTTTTCAGATGAAATGTCACGTTTCCAGTGGTTGTTGAAGCCTCTTCTTCAATAGACTGTGAATTTAACATTTCCTCCGAGTCGGGTTCAGTCAAATCTTCATCTTGTGATTTAAGCAACTCCTGCATGTCACTTGATTCTATCTGTTCGAACTCATCTAGTCCTATTCCATTTGCATTTTCAAGTTTTGCATTCAAGATTGCAGTTCAAGTTTGAATTTGCACAGATCCTTCGTTATTTTCCGCAGTCAGAGCATTTTTATGAATATGTATATACCGATATACCGTTTAGATCCGCGAATAAAGAAATCTTTCGCCGCGAATATAGGAAGCGCGAATAAGGAGCTTTTACTGTAATATGTTTTGAAATGAGACATTTAAGCAATAAATAGTTTGGCTATAACGTAATAAAATTAGCGGAGTAGATGATTTCTACCCCAGTAACTGCATAGTTAATATCAATCAGCGATTAATGAAACGAGAAGGTAAAATCAAATCGTTTCATCGCATGAGTAGGCGATACACCCACGGCCCGCACCATTATCCAACTGTCTACTAAATATAACTACAAGTGTGCTTATGTTAACCTTAATCACCGCTCAGTTTAAATAAAGCTCGTTTATTTTGGTCGCATACTTCGGTTTCCATAAATAACTTTATTAGGTTTAGCTTTTCAATGAATTATTGAAACGGTCTTGGGTGGTTGTATAAACGGAAATTAATAGTAGCTTACAGACATGATTAATTATAAAAAGACTGTGATTATCAAAAGCTTGATTCTTCTTTCAGTTCGTCATGAAGTCTGTTTTTATATACCTTCTTCTTTTTCAGAGCAGAGGTCTAAAGTTAATGAGCGAATGAAAACTCTTAATATACTTTACAAGCTAGGTACAACAATAGAATAAGTTTTTTCTTGATAAATTACTTAAAACAAGCTTTTATAAAATTCATATCAACCAGAAAACATTCTCCATTATCTTGGAGGTCCCGCCATATTGGATTTATATTATACATCTTCGATAGTCCCCCATATTTTGGATTTAATGTGACGTTGTATTAGTTTTCGTGTTCTCCTCAGCAAGCCCTTTCATACACATACTGTGGTAGTGCAGAAAAAATAACTAGTCTGCCATCTTGGATGATCCGCCATATTGGAATTAGAATGACGTCACATAGGCATGCATTGTCATCCAAAATAAGCGTGATTTAATATTTAGTTGCAAGATTCCACCCGGACATAGATTGGAAGTTAAATAAAAGCTTGTAAAAAGAGAAGCAGAGAACACTGAAAAAAGTTTAAGAGTAGTAGGTAGAATTCCTTGAGAAAGGTCTCGCCCGGGGAAGTACTACAACCATACCTAATTCTGCCGCTAAACAGCATTGCAGTGTTTCGGTATGAAGGGTGTGGTTTCAGGTGAAATTACAGACACATGACACTTTACACCTGTATGCCTCAAGTTGATAAACGCAGGGCAGGCATCGTAGGGCACGTTTCTATATTGCATGAGCTGCAAGGCAATACTTTGCTATAGACGATGGTTATCAGTTAATATCAGGTGGGCCTTATGCTTGTTCCATCACCAGATAGTATAAAAAAAGAATAACAAATAAATGTACTGTTTATTCAATATTTAATTATTTTTATTAATAGCTACCGTCCTCTCTCGTGACCACGGCCGATGTAACTTGGCCGAAACGTCGAGGTTAGTCAAAATTATAACTTTGATATAAATCTGTGCGCGAAAAGACCCGTTTTGTCTTAAAAACAATTGATACATTTCTATAACGTTCTCATGAAATCCAGTCCAGCCAAGGGTCGTCTGGAAGAGGTCGCTTTAAGCGATAAGACCGCCATGTGTACTTCTGCGTGTATTTTTTTTTATTGTTTTTTGTGTGTGATTTACAATAAAGCGTTTTCTTTTTATCTATCTAAATATAAGAATTAAAGAAAACGATCCCTTCCAAGATTTTGATGGAAGGATAATGTGTTTCTATAGGACACATCTCTATTTATTATTGTACCTAAATTAATCAGATATGTTATGTTTTACTTCCAATTCATATAAAATAAATGCCCACTTTACTATTAATAGAGTATGTATTAATAGATTTTAAAAAATCTTGGATTTATCCGCATGTGTTCGGATAACACTATAAATAAAAATACTATTTGAAATAAGCAACGCGACATCTCTTGTCAATGTACTGAACTGCAACGTTCGGCATTGAGCAGGTACAAAGAACTATATAAGTTTTCCTGTAGATGGAGCTAACGGCGCTTTAGTCGTAATTCTGAATGATCTCACTAATTTCGACCTAGACGTGAATTGCCTTGTAGCACAGATGGTAGTGCATCCTCGTATCAAGAGGAAGGTCGTGGGTTCAAGTCCCGTCTAGGCTTGAAATTTTTGAGATGATTTTAAAAAATCTTGGTATTTGTATGATTTGACAACTCTTGTAAATCATATTTAGCCACTAAATCTGTTTAGACATCGTCGCAAATCGCCCCTAGTGGCTAAAGTGAGGAGTATGACATTCCTGTTACGCCAAACCCTGTTATATCGCATTGACCCCCTTTACTTTAAAGTCACTCATACTCACAAATACTCACCTACACACAAACACAACCACATACACAGTCACTGAACATTTCCTAAGAACCATTATCCGGAGGAATGTATAGGTATGCCATTAATCATCACATCATACAGGTCATTAACCATCCTAGTTGGAGTACCACTTGGGTATCTATATTTTCTATCCTGAATAACCTAGTGAACCATATTTGTTAAATATAGTTGTTTGTTGCTGAATAATGACCCTTATCAAATTATCAAATATGTGATTAGACCAACTCTTGATAGTATTTTTGGGCATTTGATAAGCGTCTTATTTGTCAAACGCATTAGTCACCATCTGGTTTCTAAGATACAGAAAAGGAATATTTAAGAGTTCCTATTATAAATAGTCTATCCTACTTTTGCTGCACCACACCGATCGATAGCTTCAGAGGTTCAAGTTCTAACGTATCGCTATTGTATTATGATAATTTAGCATTGTTATGGAACACTCTTCGATCCGTGCTCGCATCTAGGATAAGACGTTGTTTAAAATTTGCACAAATTTCCAGATATTCTAGTTTTTTTCCAGAGAATACAGTAAGAGGGTCCTTCAACATGAGCGTTTTGGAATTTATTGAAATGGTCGGCAACGCGCGAATTTTGCCTTTGTGTTACAAATGCCCATAGGCTACGGTAACCGTTTACCAACGGAAAAAGTGGCAAACAAGCATACCATAACTGAGTGGGCATACGGTGGACGTACTCATAAAATAAGTTTTTTATTGAAGAATGAATTTTTCAAAACAAGCTTTTATAAAATTCATAATCGGAACCGCAAGCAGATTCAAATGAGCCCACACACTAGTAGCCTACTATAATCCAGTCAGAAGTTCCGTTGTCTAGCATCCGTCTTCATCATGCGACCACCTCTATGGGTACTATATTATTGCATTGTCACTGAAAATACATATGTATTCCAAATTTCAGCTCAATCAGTTGAGGGGAACGGGTTTAAAATTCAGTTGCAAGATTCCACCCGGAGAAACAGTCTAATAATTTTATGTTTCGCATGATGCTTATTTTATTACTTTAGTTAGTTAGTATTCTGCGGATCGCGAGCAGACTGCGCATTGCCACAGATTAACAATGAGCAACTGCTGCGCCCATGATCTACAATGTAAACAACGTCTTTGTGTTAATATCTGGCGAGAAATGACGCAGAATCGGTTCCACGCTTCCTTGAATTACGGCATAATAAGCACATCGACGATGTTGCAAGGCTTAATACGAAAGCGGGGACAATGAGGAAATGTATTAACTGACGTCTTTATGAAATGACCATGCGGTCAAATAGGACAGGTGATAAGCAAAGACAAAAGATCTGAGCCATTAAAAGGAAGCTTTTAATAAACCTAGTTATGTCTCTACATGGTAAGAGATTAGTTGTTTTACCAGATAAAGACTGCTATTAAGATACAGTTCAATAATGAGACGCCTAGTTATCTTCTAGTTCAAAGCTTAACAGTCTTACTCGTTTAAACTTTTATAAATATGAAGCGTAGCGTGCCAAATACACTGTGACATTAACCAGTAGTTTGATTTAGCATTTGTGCATAGCTCTTATGTAGTCACCAGTGGCGGATTTGCAGTGTTGGCCGCCCTAGGCCCCGGCCATGTTGCAAGTAACAGCCGCCCCTGTTTCTTCTGGATATTCTAGTATATAAAATACTCAATTAACTTCAGAATTTAAATGAATAATAATTGATTACTGAATTCGTTCACCATTCAAATACACGAGTGAAAAATAGATGATATTTTTTTTTATTTTTTTTTAATATGTATACACGCATGTTGTAATAGATTCAGAATATATAATGTTTTTCTTCTAACTATTTTAAATTTTATTTTCTCATACCTTTTTTTGACTTAAATTAAGCCAAAACCAAGTCAAGTTTGGACTGTAGGTATATGACTTTTTTGTCTGAAATCGATCCTAACAAAGCCAAATAAGTCAAAATCAAGTCAAATGTTATGTCAATTTTATATAAAAAAAGCAAAGTTTGACTTGATTTTGTCATAATTTGGTTAAATAAAATCGACGTAATTTTGACGTAAAAAGTAAGTTTTATTTTCGACCCAGTATGTACGAAAGTGACTTATAAGTAGTATAGGAAGATTATTGTCGGCCATGCGGTGTAGTGCGGCCCGCCATAACGTGCGCGAGCCTTTACAATATTCAGGTACATTGAGTTATTTATTGTTATCATCAGTGGATTTTTGGTCACGATTGGCCGCTCCTAATATCTGGCCGCCCTAGGCCCGGGCCTACTGGGCCTTTGGGCAAATCCGCCACTGGACTAGTCACTCACTCGTTAGTAGACATTCATATTCATTCACGAGTTGTATATTGACCTTACTCTAATGAAATTGGTCGGACGTGCACGTCCAAGCCCTTGATCTAATATTGGTTGGTATTTAATTTAACGCGCCTGCGAACCACGAGCGCAACTTCAATTCGGCCGCGTCAAAAACTTCGGCCAGAATATCGCTATCCCTGTTTAGTGACGAAGTTTAGCCACGCAGAGCGACAGTGATGGCAAAAGAACGATTCTAAATTTGATTAGATTTTGACCGTGTTCCGTAATACCAAAAATGATGACTGAAAACTTGTTGTATTTTTCTCACTGTGTTATTCTGTAACAAGACGATATAATCTATGTTCCCATGACTAGAATACGTAAGATGTTGTTGTTTTTAATACGAAACAATTGGGTTGAAAACAGGTCTTTTATGACGTAAAAACATGCAGAGTGCGATACGCTTCTATTTCATTTTAGGTAAGTATTTTGATCTAATATATGGTTGGGAACCTAGATAAATACTATTCAAATTAAAATAACACCTTATTAAGGTAGAAATATGCTCCAATTAGAAATGATCTTGGTAGTACGTGTTGTATGGGCGATTGTCCCTCCGGTGTCCCCTTAACATTCAATAGTTTTTATAAAGCGTAGCGCATCATTGCGGTTTAGAACTTTACCGGAAATTTGTTCTGAAAAAACTGTTTTAGTCTGAAACATAATCCCTATGGTTGAGGTTTTCAAAACAAATTTCAACGAGTCTTTTATTGTCTTAAAATTTATTTTCTTTACGTAGCGGTTTACTGTCTTGATGACTCATTTCACTAACAAAGACAAAATGCGACTCGGATTGTTAAATTCAAACAATGCAGGAAATCCTTTAAATTAAGTAGGTACACATTTCTAGAAAATGAGTTGTCTTGCGTTTCTCCGTCGATCGTCGTCATCAAACATTACTTGTGTGAATGTGTAGTGTAAATACCCGAAACTTGGGTACCTAAAGCTTGACAGATTTGGAAGCGGTTTTTACGTTGGGGATTTCCCAAATATTCGACCCAGAGTAGTAAGACAGACATAATTACATACGGTTTAAGATTATTTATTTCTTATAAAATTTACATAATGAATCACTTACTGAAAATACATACAATTCATTACATTACATTTGCTACCATTAAATCTAAGTCCTTTAAATGCTTTCGAATAATTGATCGAGCGAAGCGAGATCTCTAATGGCGGGTTCCTATATCCGCCGGTAACTGACTACGCTTCGTATCTCCTTAAAAAAGTATCAAACTAGTGTCAAACTTTTGACAGGTTTTCAAGGAAAAACGAGTCGTAGCTGGTTACCGACGGATATAGGAACCCGCCATAAATCAACTTGGGCAAATCGGCGTTGTATGTATTATTAAAAAACATGTATGTATGTTCGTTTGTCCGAGGATAACTTTCGAAGCATGGATCCGATCATCGTGAAATTTGATACATAGGTGGTACAATTTTTGTGTGACTAAAATGTTGGGGGGTTGTTGAAATGTTGGGTTTCAAAAGGGATAAAAAAAATGAAAATGAGACTATTAAGTTAAATAGGATGCCAAATGAAAGGTCTTCATTAGTAAATTTAGACTTAGTTTTTATTTTAATAAAGTCTTTATAGTTTTTGAGTTATTAGCCATACTTAATAAAAATGAACTTTTACAAAATTCACAGGGTACACCAGTGACCCCACAGTGCTGAAATTTGGTATGCGTGTAGCTTTAGTGACAAAAATATAGGCAAAAGTCTGAAATCCAGAATAACTGCAATTTTTACCCCAAAAAAGTATAACCATTTTACATGAACTCCCGTTACCAGTAATTTGAATGAAACTGTAGGTCAATTATTTGGTTATTATTTCGTGGCACTGTTTTGGTAGTCAAAGATTACAAATAATTGATCGAGCGAAGCGAGATCTCTAAATCAACTAGGGCAAATCGGCGTTGTATGTATGTATGTATGTAGGTATGTTTGTCCGAGGATAACTTTCGAAGCAACGATCGATCATCGTGAAATTTAATACATAGGTAGGTAGTGATGGCACAATTTTGGTGTAACTAAATGAGCTAAAAGTGTTGGGGGGTTGTTGACATATTGGGGTTCAAGATGGGTAAAAAAATGAAAATGAGGCTAACTTGACAAGTAGGACGTCAGATTTAAGGTATTCATTAGTACATTAGAATTCGTTTTATTTTTTGTAAATTCTTTATAGTTGTTGAGTTATTAGCCATAATAAAAGTTAAACTTTTACAAAATTCACAGGGTACACCAGTGACCCCACAGTGCTGAAATTTGGTATGCCTGTAGCTTTAGTGACAAAAATATAGGCATTTCATATAGGCTGAAATTCAGAATAACTGCAATTTTTACCACAAAAAAGGATAACCATAAAACATGAACTCCCGTTACCAGTAATATGAATGAAACTGTAGGTCAAGTTATATGGATAACCATTTCGTGGCACTCTTTTGATAGTCATAGATTACAAATAATATTTTTTCGTTTTGGGGGAGACTCGTGAGTTCTCAGTTTCGGGGCGGTTCGCCCCGAAACTGAGAACTCACTTTTACGAGAACTAGTTTAGTAAAAAGGTAAACTTATTTACGTGTGCTCAAAACGGTGTACTAAAGTATCGCAAGGAAACCGGCTTGTCCTACAACTAAAAATAGAAAGCCATCTTGTGCCATCGGGTAAATAATCCAATATGAGTAATAAGCGACGGTGGGTTTGCATTTGCAACCTGTAACGGAACATGCAAAAAGTGGCCATGTATCAAACGTAATGTTTGGACTCGCCTCTAACTACCCATTTTCTAACTTTACCAGTTTGCGTACTGAGCAAAAGAGATCCAACGATACCCTCATGTGTATTAATATAGGCGTGAGCAGTATTGTTATTATTAATTTGGGCTAGATAACAGTGGAATACATCAGGTTTATAAAAAAAAACCAGCCAAGTGCGAGTCGGACTCGCGCACGAAGGGTTTCGTACCATTATCTATAAAAAAAGCAACAAAATCACGTTTGTTGTATGGTATTTGTTTTAAAGTGGGTATATAACTAAATATTCTGTGAATATTTCAAGCGTCTACCTGTTGCCGTTATTAATATCGAGCAAAAACGAGCAAAAACATCACGCTTATTGTATGGTAAGCCCCCCTTAAATATTTGTTTTAAAGTGAGTATATAACTAAATATTCTGTGAATATTTCAAGCGTCTACCTGTTGCCGTTATTAATATCGAGCAAAAACGAGCAAAAACATCACGCTTATTGTATGGTAAGCCCCCCTTAAATATTTGTTTTAAAGTGAGTATATAACTAAATATTCTGTGAATATTTCAAGCGTCTACCTGTTGCCGTTATTAATATCGAGCAAAAACGAGCAAAAACATCACGCTTATTGTATGGTAAGCCCCCCTTAAATATTTGTTTTAAAGTGAGTATATAACTAAATATTCTGTGAATATTTCAAGCGTCTACCTGTTGCCGTTATTAATATCGAGCAAAAACGAGCAAAAACATCACGCTTATTGTATGGTAAGCCCCCCTTAAATATTTGTTTGAAAGTGAGTATATAACTAAATATTATGTGAATATTTCAAGCGTCTACCTGTTGCCGTTATTAATATCGAGCAAAAACGAGCAAAAACATCACGCTTATTGTATGGTAGCCCCCCTTAAATATTTGTTTTAAAGTGAGTATATAACTAAATATTCTGTGAATATTTCAAGCGTCTACCTGTTGCCGTTATTAATATCGAGCAAAAACGAGCAAAAACATCACGCTTATTGTATGGTAAGCCCCCCTTAAATATTTGTTTTAAAGTGAGTATATAACTAAATATTCTGTGAATATTTCAAGCGTCTACCTGTTGCCGTTTTTAATATCGAGCAAAAACGAGCAAAAACATCACGCTTATTGTATGGTAAGCCCCCCTTAAATATTTGTTTTAAAGTGAGTATATAACTAAATATTCTGTGAATATTTCAAGCGTCTACCTGTTGCCGTTATTAATATCGAGCAAAAACGAGCAAAAACATCACGCTTATTGTATGGTAAGCCCCCCTTAAATATTTGTTTTAAAGTGAGTATATAACTAAATATTCTGTGAATATTTCAAGCGTCTACCTGTTGCCGTTATTAATATCGAGCAAAAACGAGCAAAAACATCACGCTTATTGTATGGTAAGCCCCCCTTAAATATTTGTTTTAAAGTGAGTATATAACTAAATATTCTGTGAATATTTCAAGCGTCTACCTGTTGCCGTTATTAATATCGAGCAAAAACGAGCAAAAACATCACGCTTATTGTATGGTAAGCCCCCCTTAAATATTTGTTTTAAATTGAGTATATAACTAAATATTCTGTGAATATTTCAAGCGTCTACCTGTTGCCGTTATTAATATCGAGCAAAAACGAGCAAAAACATCACGCTTATTGTATGGTAAGCCCCCCTTAAATATTTGTTTTAAAGTGAGTATATAACTAAATATTCTGTGAATATTTCAAGCGTCTACCTGTTGCCGTTATTAATATCGAGCAAAAACGAGCAAAAACATCACGCTTATTGTATGGTAAGCCCCCCTTAAATATTTGTTTTAAAGTGAGTATATAACTAAATATTCTGTGAATATTTCAAGCGTCTACCTGTTGCCGTTATTAATATCGAGCAAAAACATCACGCTTATTGTATGGTAAGCCCCCCTTAAATATTTGTTTTAAAGTGAGTATATAACTAAATATTCTGTGAATATTTCAAGCGTCTACCTGTTGCCGTTATTAATATCGAGCAAAAACGAGCAAAAACATCACGCTTATTGTATGGTAAGCCCCCCTTAAATATTTGTTTTAAAGTGAGTATATAACTAAATATTCTGTGAATATTTCAAGCGTCTACCTGTTGCCGTTATTAATATCGAGCAAAAACGAGCAAAAACATCACGCTTATTGTATGGTAAGCCCCCCTTAAATATTTATTATATTCTGTTTTTCTTTTATTTATTATATAATATTAGTATTACGGTATACTCGTACGTATACGGTATATTAGTATACGGTATATTAGTATACGGTATATTAGTATTATAGTATACGTATTATGGTTTTTATTATATTAGTATTTGTTGTTATAGCGGAAACAGAAATACATCATCTGTGAAAATTTCAACTGTCTAACTATCACGGTTCATGAGTTACAGCCTGGTGACAGACGGAAACGTACGCTTGACCCTTTGGGTACGGAACCCTAAAAATTTACTATGATTAGGTACTTACTTAACTTCATTAAATCAGAAGTTATGATAAACAGAGTTAAACGCTACTGCGTAACATGAATGTAATTATGTAAATTAAACGGTGATTTCCTGAATAACAACAGTAAGATATGGGCATCGCTATTTAGGAAAATGTAGAGTCAAATAAATTGTAGTTGACTGCCCATACACAAAGTAATATGTGCATACAAACCTGTTTATTTATAATAGGAGTTTAGGTATAAAGTAGTTGGCATACAAAGATAAGCAGAAGTCCAGTTGCGGCAACAAATTGTGTTATTGAATGCATAAATAGAAATCATGACATCAAACGTACAGGAGGAAACCCTGGTGATTGCTGTTCCCTGATGACATTGTGCTGGTCGGAGAAAATGCACTCGAGGTACAGAGCAGGCTGGGAAAATGGCAGGAAAAACTGGAGAGTGTCGGATTGAAGATCTGCAGAAAGAACATGATCCTTTTAGTTTAATCCTTATTGCCTTAGATGGTGTATTTACCAGTCTGCCCCGTCTTTCGGTACCTCGGTTCATTAGTCCAGAACGATGGCGATGTAGACCAGGACGTGAAGAACAGAATAAATGCGGGACGGTTGGGATGGTTGCAATGGCGGCAGGTCACAGGAATAACGTGCGATCTCCGAATGCCCCTTGAAGTTAAGGGGAACATTTAGAAGACTAATAATAGACCTGTCGCTATGCACGGAGTGTTGGGTCAGGAAAAAAACGGATGAAAGAAGAGTGCACGCGGCGGTATTCGAATGTTGACATGTAAGTAAAAGTCGAGTTTTTAGCAAGAGGTGCCAAAAAAGTTACCACAGGGATAACTGGCTTGTGGCAGCCAAGCGTTCATAGCGACGTTGCTTTTTGATCCTTTAGTACTAAAGAGTTTTTTAGCAAGATGAAGTCATATGATTATAAAATTATTGGATATGAAAGTGGGAGGATGTAGCAGTAGAGGAAGGTCAAAGAAGATATGGATGGATTTTGTAAAGGACGAAATGAGTACGAAAGGAGTGAATATAGAGATGACGGCTGATAGAGAAATCTTTTTTGTGCTACTTGGCGATTGAACAAGCTTACCCCATACCCTGACGTTAAGTGGTAACCATCGCCTACAACAGAGAACTGCCTCGTAGGTCACGCACCTTAGTAATGTGCCCTAAATTGCACTGCCCTGCGTCTATCAACTTGAGGCATACAAGTGTAAAGTCTCATGTGCCTGTAATTTCACCGGCAACTATACCCTTCAAACCGAAAAACACAAGCATAGGTATGGTGGTAGTACTTTCCGGGGCGAGCCTTTTCACAAAAAAACTCTATTACTATTAAAAATGTATGGGGTCATAATATGGGGAAAAGGGCAAGAAGAAGAAGTAGAATGCATATATGTACAGGAATTAGTAACTTGAACAAAAAGGTTTAGGTAAAACAAATAATTAAGATTTGTGAGGTGGAATCGGGGCTATTTACAAGGATTTAGGACAGACTTATAAGTAAATACTAATAATTAATATCGCTGGACATTTCACACAGCGCTATCTAGCCCCAAACTAAGCAGAGCTTGTGCTATGGGAACCAGATAACGGATAGAATACTTATATATTACTCGTGCGCGATAACTTGGGACCTGCTAGGAATCCGACTCCCCGACCGCTTCCCCTGCACTTCCCCGATGGCGCCCGTATTGTACCGTTCGCATCACTATTTTTTACTAGGGCTTTTAGTCTCGTACTGGCCTACGTCACGTAACGACGCGCTCTGGAATTCTTTTAGTTTTCGTTTGTGTTATTGTTTTGTTGTAGTTTTTGTTATTATAGTTTGTGTCATTGTTTTGTTGTTGTAGTTTGTCTGGAAAAAAAAAGTCAACCATGTGGACAGGCTTCGACAAAAGTATTAGGACGATGACCTCTTACAAGAGACGAATGAATCGCAATTAATTGTAAATTTATCGGATACCTCTTCGTCAAGTGATTATAGTGAGACTGAGGACGAAGAACAACCTCTAGAAGGCATAAGTCCATTAAGCAGTGACGAAGATGAGATAATGTAAATAATAGATAAAATAAATGTATAAACTTAAACATTGTATTTTTATTTTATTCAAATAGTGTAAAAAAGATTAGATAAAAAGCAGCGCCCTCCCTGAGTAACATAATAAATTAGGTTAAAAAAAACAAAGACGAAGCCGCGGGCGGCTGCTTGTTATGTTCGCTTTTTTGCGGGCGGTACAAACACGCCAATATGACGTCACCGCGCTCAGGTCCCAACTTATCGCGCTCGGGTAATACATATTTTTGGTAAATACATACTTATCTTATAATATATAGAGAAACAACCAGACCCGGTACAAATATCTGTAGATCATGCAAACATTTGTTCCGCGGTGAGAATCGAACCCGCTACCTCCTGCGTCTCAGCCGGCTATTCGCCCATTGTACCACGGAGGTCGCCAAAGTTGCCCAATTCAGTCCGTAATCATGAATTGTCATTAACCCAATAAATTCTCAATAATTGACTTCGATGGTCAATAAAGACTGCACTGATTACGTGACTGAATGAGACGTTATGTTATCATGTTATCAAACATGGAACGTTGTTACAATGCACTGCCCGGCTCGTCTGTCGCAGTCATCAATCATCATTGTGTTACGTCTTGAATTTTTTTGTTTGTTCAGCTGTAGTCAAGCACTACAAAACACTAACAATGTCGCAATATTCTAAATACATGACATTTTGAAAACTTCAGTAGACGCGAAATATTTAAATCTCATTATCTACAATCTGCAAATTTGGTTCCTGGTCTGAGCTTCGTACCTAGAAATTGAGTGTTTGATACATTCGACACAAGGTCCAAAGGAACAGGACTAGTTTGTGAAAGCCAGAATAAAACGAATGTCCAGTGATTTCGCTGTGGGCAGTCCAATTATGAAAAAATAAATAATGTTAAGTACCTGTGCCGTCTGAGTAGACCCCGTCGAGCCGGTGAGCCGCTAGGGCCGGCAGCGCCGTCATTGTCAATTTTTTCCGGAGACCGGAACAGCTTCTTGAATGCAGCCGCTACCTTTTCTCTGGATCTCGACGTCATGTTGCACTCTTATTGATAACCACTTAACTTTTCTGTTTATTTATTTATATATTCACGAGTATGCCGCGCTTCCAAATGGCATGACAGGAAATGTCAAAAATTTAAACTTTGTAACACTTGAGCTTCTGAGCAAGTAGGTATACTTGAGCGCACTGTCAGTTCGATCGGAATCAAAAAGGTTGCATCACACTCGTCTCGCACGATGGAGCCGTGATGCGGCCGGCGTGGTTGGCGCGGCGCGTCTGGTGCAACACACGTGCGACTACGAACTGTGTTTAACTGAGGGCCGCGATGAAATCGAAACTTGGCACTTGCTTGGATAGAGGACGTCGGTGCACCTCGGCGGACGCGTGGCCCGCACAAAGGTGTCGCAGAGGCCGGTACGTCCGTCCGTCACCCGCTCTGCCCTTACTGTGAACGAACTTTCCCAGATTCTTTTGTAGTTGAGATTTGTATGTCGCTCCTGTCCTCTACCTCGGCATTATCTTCCCTAGAGATCGGGATCAGTGATCTTCCTCTACGTCACGTTCTAAAACAAAAAGCAATTTATCAATAGGGGTTGGTGGTTGTCACACGCGTGCAGGGTAGTCTAAAATTTTATTTTATTATCACGTGCTGACAACTTTTACCGGATGGATAAGCTTGCACCAAAAAAAAATACTTCCATGACTCCTACGACCCAATGATCCTATAGTAACAAATAAATGATTGCTGGTTCAGTTAAAATTTGTTAGGCTTAGAAACCATAGGCACAAAATACAGATAAATGAAGCAGAGCCGCCTTACACATTAACTTGGATCAATTGAATAAAGACCGCGATGCCCTTGAAGCGTCCTTAACATTGGAGAAAGTGCGAACGTACAAAAGCTCACAAAGTTATTGGCAAGTTGCCAATAATATGATTTAGCCCCCATTACTACCACTACATATACTTAGCCCCTGAGGGTTCGATATAAGGCAATGGCTCATTCTATTTTAAAACTCTCTATCGGCCCAAGGGCCGTACATCGCATACGAAGCCGTTTTCTGATTTACAATGACCATTTAATTAACAAAAAACTCTACTTTTCTATGTGTAAACATTCTTTACTAATTCTTGTTAATTGTTCCTATCGATATTTTTTATAGTGAAGAAGTCACGGTCGCTTTATCTTTCAGCCTTGTTTAAAAAATCCTTTTCCCACTTATATTAAGAGTTGACTATACTTCAGCCCAAACTCGAATTTCACCCCCGCTCTCCGCGCGCCGCTGCACGTCCCGTCCTATCTCGCCGTGGTTCATATGTTTGCCGGTTTTTTTATCATTCCGTTCCTTCATTTTTTTGTTGTGTTTATTTCTCATTACTGCGACTTTACAAAAACCAACTTAATATAAATTCTACGTAAGAATTACGTGATACGTGAAAGTATTTTAAAAATATAAAACACATATGCACTTATTTATGTTGTGTAGAATTACTGTATAAAGTTTCAAGATCTAAATTGATGTATGCATCGCATAAGAATGGTTTTAAGATAAATTTGGAGTCATCTTTGGATTTTTTTTATCGAGAAAATTTTACGGAATCGTGTTTTCACAGCACAGACATTTTAGCACGTATCACTATAACATATATGAATTACAAATTGAAAGCACAAAATTTGTTGAACTAAACATTGTTTCTCAATAAGCGATTTATCGTCTCCCTAGATATAGTGCGCTCTTAAGTTATTCATTCTACTTTTAAGTATCTACGAGTATATGTTGAGTTATACTTTCGTATCAACTTGTGCAGACACCACGTATACTTTTTAACGTAAGATATACAAACCACTTGTCATAATATCTTCCCCTCGGCAATACATTTCCATAGAAACATTTGATTAGGCGTTTTTCCGAGCGTGCAACCCCTGTTAAAAATTCCCTTTGTTTTATTGCTTTGCTCCCAAGCAATGGACTGTTGCTAATAGTAAGATTTGCCTCTGTACCATCTATTATTTTAGATCTATTAGTTTAAAGAATTGTGGTACGCAGTATTTGGAAGTACCTTTGACACTAGACATTAGTAGGATCTTGAAAAATATCGAATGTCGCTCCTATATCCGTCGATAACCGACTACGACTCGTACCTCCTTGAAAAAGTCTCAAACTAGTGCAAAACTTTTGAACTTCAAGGAGTAACGAGTCGTAGCTGGTTACCGACGGATATAGAAACCCGCCATAAGAAGTCAGATGCGTAACTTAATATCTTTTCAGGCCTGTCATTCAAGCATGTTGCATTAAACGACCTGATGAAGTCTACATTAAAACATCCATCAGTCTATATAACAGACCAGTTTTCATCACCAATAAACTCTTGAGATATATATCTGAGCGCATAATTTCAGTCTCACCTCGAATAACTTGCATGCTGAAATTAATTCAACTGAGACTTGTAAGTAGGTATTTTATATTTTCCGTTTTGTGGCCTGGTTTTTCTTTTCTTTAGGAGAGAGATTTTAAGATTTATATGTAGAGCAAGTAAAAACTATTTTGATTATTACAGTACTGGGCTGACAGATAATAAGTAACTGGCATTATTGTATTCAAAGCTAACAATTACTGAAAGAAATACCGTAAAGTACGCCATCTTTACCATATTTTTATGAGAAAATACGTATATTGCGTATTTGTTTTACTAGGGGGGTTTAATATTCAGTTTTTATGTAATTAAATTAAGCAGTCTTTCCCTTTAGTTTTATGCATAATTTGTGTTCCTAATCCTCATAGTTACGGCACTACCATGAAAAATAACAATCAGGTAAAGATGACACAATTTGGCAACCTTACCTACTACTATTTTCTCCTTTGATCCTGCTAGAACTAAGCAAATTAGGTAAATATAATAATCGTTGATGTGTTGCCAACATCGCCTGTTAGTTAAAATACCGTTGTATTTCAAACAATCTTCAAGATTTTGACAACAATCTATGTTACCAGCTTGAAAAAAGTTTTGGGATACCAGTTATTCATTAGAAAGCTACTAAAATAGTAATAAAAATTCTGCCCTATTATCATTTTGTCTAATTTGAGTTTTTATCATGCAAGGAAGACTAAGGTAAAGTTGATCCTTTTGGGTAATGATGACCCATTTGACCGGTAGTTCTTATGTGCAACTAGCAGTAATATAATTGCTTGATTGTGTTTGTGTAACGTAAAAACATACATTTTCACAGAACGAAAGAATATGACGCCAATGTTGTTTCGATCCATCATTAGGTGAATAATGGCGGGTTCCTATATCCGTCGGTTACCAGCTAAGGCTCGATTCTCCTTGAAAACCTGTCAAAAGTTTGACACTAGTTTGACACTTTTTCAACGAGATACGAGGCGTAGTCGGTTTCCGACGGATATAGGAACCCGCCATTAGAAATGAATCACATTACCCACAAACCTACTTACCGGAGTAGGAAGATATTTAACGAGACTTGTTCTAAGAATTTTAGTTGGACTGAATCTGGAGGTCAGGGTCGAGGTCAAACGACTTTCCATGTGAGAAAATTCCCTAATTTATTGGTGGAGTGAGGCGAAAGGGAGTACGCCAGAACCTCTTTATTTGCATTCGTAACGGTTCGGGTGCCATTCATGAAATAACTGACTAATTTTTACCTTGAATTCTGTGTTACACAACACAGAATTTTCCCTCGCATTTTACATTTGCATCGAGACGGCCGATAGTGTGCTGGTACATGATGACAGCATGCTGTTGGATGCGTGACAAATAGCTGCTTTCTTTTGCGTGTTAATTAGTGTTACGTGAGTTTAGATTCCATAAACCACATTACGCGTTTGGTTTCTACGACAAAGTCGCGAAAGTTGAAATACTTAATAAACAATAATAAAGAATCATTCTACAACATTAAACATTTTTGAGTAATTTTTTCTATAGGAAATGTGTTTGCATTGCATCTTTAAATAAGTATTCAACCGAAATATTTTGTACAGTGTTCCAGAATGTTTATTGTAGATATAAGAAATATACATTTAATAAAACCTGGACCCCTTTTGCCTCGGGATATAAAAACTGACAAAGCTAAGAACTACCCCAGTTCAACCAGCTTTCAATTAAAAAAAACTGCGTCCGAATTTGTCCATCTGTTAGGTGACTACGATGCCTTAGGTCACACAGTCAGATATAGGGTCAAATTTATAATAACCTTCTTTTTGATTCAGGGGTTAAAATTAATAAGAGTATAGTATACTATACTATTATTTATTTTAATCCCCTTTCTATGTCTGATGTATGTAATGTCTTTTTATGTCTTTCTATATATGATGTATGCACGGAGATGTATGTAATGTCTTTCTATGTCTGGTGTATGTAATGTCTTTATATGTCTGATGTATGTAATATGTTTCTATGTATGATGTATGTAATGTATTTCTATGTCTGATGTATGTAATGTCTTTCTATGTTTGATGTATGTAATATCTTTCTATATATGATGTATATCATGTCTTTCTGTGTATGGTGTATGTAATGTCTTTATATATTTGATAAATGTAATGTTTTTTCATGTCTGATGTATGTAATGTCTTTATATGTCTGATGTATATCATGTCTTTCTATGTCTGATGTATTGTCTTCATATGTCTGATGTATGTAATATCTTTCTATGTCTGATGTATGTAATAACTTTCTATGTATGATGTATGTAATGACTTTTTATGTCTGATGTATGTTATGTATTTCTATGTCTGATGTATGTGATGTCTTTCTATGTATGATGAAAAAAGAAGAAACCGTTTGCGAAATATTTTATAAATGGTCACTTTGGGCACGTACCTATTGTCATCATGCCTGATTATTCTGCCTTCATTTTTAATGCACATAACATTTCATGATAGGAAGGACGTGATCATATCAACCTCTAGGGATTCTTTTATTGACCGTTAAGGAGACCCTTAATCATCATTCCCCTTGAATCGATTTTTTTGCCTACACCAGAATTTCATTATGATAACCATCATGGTTTTTTACAGAAAATATAAATGAAAATAAGATAGATAAGTAAGTTATATCTTAGAGTACTATAAAATGCATATTCAATAAGGTTCTCAGGAAAATCCTTGGAAAGAATCAGAATATCGTACTTGGAAACTTAAAGTAAAAGTTCCATCAAAATATGTATGGTATGTTGGGTCTATCTATTAACATTCAGGTAACTAACCTCTACCAGTTCACATTGAGCAATAAAACTTTTTGAATGGAGGCTGCAATTTACCAGCAAATTAATTAGAGAACTCTCGACGATAACGCAAAAGCTTTAGCGAGTCTGTAGGGATGGAAGGGGGTGACATCAACCCTGGCGTGGGGGAGAAAACACCCGTTGCAATGACGTCAGAGCCAACGGGGCGCAGATTATAAAGCTCAGATGTATTTTGATGTATTTTCACAATATAACAAATGGTTATCGTGTGTGAGAGCCGATACTGGCAATTTGGACGATACTGGTTCATTATCCTCTGATGAATGAGATATTTAGGAAAGTCTTTATCAATAAAGGGAAAATATACATATTTTTAGGATAAAAAAATGGGAAAATTTAATTTATTGTAATGACGAGACTCAATCATGTGTATGTAAATAACGATTCTAATAGTGACCTTTTCAAATAAAACCGGTCAAGTACGAGTGACACTCGCGGACCGAGGGTTCCGTATCATCATATAAATATAGGTAATTTATGTATTATATAGCAGCAGCGCCATTAAGTTATGTAACTTGCGTTTTTCATTCATTTAATTTATTCATATCCTTTGGCAAATTACATGTACTTGGATAAGTCAGATCTAACAATTAAAATATGTTACATAATTACATAATCCATAAATACATATAGGTACCTATACCTAGTTAATAAATTTTATAAAAAAAAAGAAACAGTTCTAAATAATAACAACTTAAAATTACGTCTGCAAAAGCATCGTCAAATTGTAAATATTAAATAAATATGTTATATATATTGGTTTCTACCAAGTAAACATTTAAGGCAGCTTTTAAATAAATATGTATATGATAGAAACTATGCCTTATTATTTCTATCAATCATATTAATTTTAGAGTTTTCATTTTGAAAACTTCAGAGATAAGGGGTTTGTTCGTCATTTTTCTAACTCTAAAACTTTTAGACATAATAATAACAAAAAAAATATGTTTTAAATGGGTATAATAAGCTCTTTTTAATGAAACCCCACTTACCCGCATAATTTTGGCCCTTATTAAGTACTTAGTATTTATATTCCTAATTTCAAGTCGATACCCTCAGTAGTTATTGAGATATTCAGCTGTGACAGACTAAGAGACGGACGGATGGACAAATAAATGTACGCACCGTTTTTTGCATTTTGGTACAGAACTCTAAAAAAGTTTTTACACGAATATCAATAAGTAGGCCCCTGTATTGAACGGATTTCGTAACCTATTAGTGGGTACACACGTACGTACTTGCTCGATAAACTTGCTCGATCTCGAGCAAGTACGAACGTGTGTACCATGCAAGTCTCAAGACAAATGCTCGAAGCCAACCAAAATGTTCGATTCGAACAAGATTCAAACGTCCATAATTCTTGCTCGATGTTCGATGCAAACATGTTTGTACATGTAGCCGCGAAGTCAAGCATGTTAGTCGTGATTGATATTTTTGTAAAGACGGTGCGAGTGCGCTGTTAAAATGTCGGACTTTCGTTCATTTTCTCGGGATTTTGTGGAGCAATTTATAAATTTGTATCAGGAGGAAGAGAGTTGTGGAAAACTACGTTAAAAGAATATTGTGATTAGGATAAAAGAAACGCAGCATATGAACGTTTAATTTTATTGTGGAAAACTGTTGAACCTAATATTGACAAGAACGGAGTAATAAAAAAGACAAATTCTCTAAGAGCATCTTGGAGAAGAGAGAAAAAAAGAGTGATGATTCCAAAAGAAGTGGAAATACTTTACGAAACTCTTCAGGTTCTAACTCTTTTATCAAATTAACATGAATGTGACGTTCTCTTCTTTGTAACATTGGCCTAACCCAGCGACGACGACGCTTTCTTCGCGTAGTTTTTCCCTGACAGTAAATGTAGCAGGCGATGCCCACCAAACACAACAACGAATCGTCCATTGCTCGAAGAGTTTCAACGCGCACTAAACATGTTCTTCGAGCAAGCTTTTACGTGAAGACGCAGGGTCGAGCATGTTTGTAGATAGTCATGCTCGGATGAAACATGCTCATCGCGCATGTACGTACATGTGTACCCACCATATGATTTGTCTCATTGATTATTGGAGTAGTGCGTTTCACCATTATAATTATTGTTTCGTATATATTTTTTTCCAAGACCTGATAAAACGAATACAAAAACGTGGCTACATTATAAAACATGAATGGAATGTCTGCGAACAATGGAATACAATCTAAGTAGGTATGTTGTAGTTGAAATGTGTTGACATTTGCAGAATTTCCCCCGAGTAAGTAATACTGGCTGTGCTTCTCGTATGTGGCTGACGCATGTAGGTCGTGATATAGGCACTACTCAGTTTAGGACTTTTGAGGCAAATCTATAGCTATAGCCCACAGAATACACTATTATGTAAAAATATTAAAAACATTCATCATCATCATCATCATCATATCAGCCGTAGGACGTCCACTGCTGGACAAAGGCCTCCCTCATTGATCTCCAGGAACTGCGGTTGGAAGCGGCCTGCATCCAACGCCGACCTGCGGTTCTTACCAAGTCGTCTGCCCATCTTGTGGGTGGACGTCCTACGCTGCGCTTGCCGGTCCGTGGCCTCCACTCGAGAACCTTTCGGCCCCATCGGCCATCTGTTCTGCGCGATATATGGCCTGCCCATTGCCACTTCAACGTGCTAATCCGTCGGGCATTAAAAAACATTGGCACTCCGGAAATGCCCACAAAAGTGAAAACTTGAACAATTACGAGATACTTATATACAGAGGTGTCGGTAACGGTAACAGTGTCGCGAGTTCAATGGTTTTTTCCCATCTCAAAAATGCCCAACGCGCATAAAGAACTTTTCACTACTTCTATACAGAGATGTTGGTAACGGTACCTAACAGTGTCGCGAGTTCAATGGTTTTTTCCCATCTCAAAAATGCCCAACGCGCATAAAGAACTTTTCACTACTTCTATACAGAGATGTTGGTAACGGTACCTAACAGTGTCGCGAGTTCAATGGTTTTTTCCCATCTCAAAAATGCCCAACGCGCATAAAGAACTTTTCACTACTTCTATACAGAGATGTTGGTAACGGTACCTAACAGTGTCGCGAGTTCAATGGTTTTTTCCCATCTCAAAAATGCCCAACGCGCATAAAGAACTTTTCACTACTTCTATACAGAGATGTTGGTAACGGTACCTAACAGTGTCGCGAGTTCAATGGTTTTTTCCCATCTCAAAAATGCCCAACGCGCATAAAGAACTTTTCACTACTTCTATACAGAGATGTTGGTAACGGTACCTAACAGTGTCGCGAGTTCAATGGTTTTTTCCCATCTCAAAAATGCCCAACGCGCATAAAGAACTTTTCACTACTTCTATACAGAGATGTTGGTAACGGTACCTAACAGTGTCGCGAGTTCAATGGTTTTTTCCCATCTCAAAAATGCCCAACGCGCATAAAGAACTTTTCACTACTTCTATACAGAGATGTTGGTAACGGTACCTAACAGTGTCGCGAGTTCAATGGTTTTTTCCCATCTCAAAAATGCCCAACGCGCATAAAGAACTTTTCACTACTTCTATACAGAGATGTTGGTAACGGTACCTAACAGTGTCGCGAGTTCAATGGTTTTTTCCCATCTCAAAAATGCCCAACGCGCATAAAGAACTTTTCACTACTTCTATACAGAGATGTTGGTAACGGTACCTAACAGTGTCGCGAGTTCAATGGTTTTTTCCCATCTCAAAAATGCCCAACGCGCATAAAGAACTTTTCACTACTTCTATACAGAGATGTTGGTAACGGTACCGAACAGTGTCGCGAGTTCAATGGTTTTTTCCCATCTCAAAAATGCCCAACGCGCATAAAGAACTTTTCACTACTTCTATACAGAGATGTTGGTAACGGTACCTAACAGTGTCGCGAGTTCAATGGTTTTTTTCCCATCTCAAAAATGCCCAGAAAGAAGAAGTTTAGAAGTTGCTAAAGAAGTTTTTACTTCAAAAATATTTTCATTTTAATTGACAAATGGGACAAAATACAGTTTTACTACACAGAAAAACTCTACAATAAAAGTGGTGTTCTCACCATAAGCAAACTTTTTATCCTCAGAACCTCTCTAGCGGTCCACATGACAGTACTGAATAATAACCTCTATCAGGAAATGCGAACCCACAGAGTTTTCAAGCTCCAGACTATGTCCGTAAACACGACATTTGCTAAACGGTTTGGTCCCTTTGTTTCAACCTTCCTATACAACAGTCGTTAAACGTTGCAATATCAAGAACTGCTCCGTCCGCAACGCAAAATATATCTTAACCGAATGGTTAGCTTCTTTGTCATATGACTGCACTGAATCCCTACTGTTGACTTTGTCATAAAATCAAATCGTTAATACCTAAATATGTCCTACTATTGTTAGTATTTATTGTTACTTGTATTTTTAGTATATTTTTGTATATATATATATATATTATAAGTATGTACGTACCTTTTCTTACCATTTATTTAACAGTTACCCTAACCGAGGCCCTAAAACCTAAGACAATCGTATAGATGACCTTTATCTAGTGTGGGTATCACCGGAAACCGGATCATGATTCTCAACAGCAAATCAGGATAGTCATTATAACCTATATATATATACACATTATGTACATATTAATGTCTATATTATTATCAACTTATCTAATTATAAGTACCTAGTAAATAGATAAGTATCTATTTACCTATCTAGTTTATAGTATATAAATGGTAATTGTAGTTTTATTTAAACTATATAGAATTAAGGATAATGTTTAACAATCCTGTACTCTTGTTTTTGCTGTAATAAACTTTTTTGATTTTCATTTTTTTTCCATATTTCCATTTCTATAATTTCTCGGTGACAGCTCCTGTGAAAACTTGAACGAGCGTCATTTTTGCATTATTTTATAAAAATATGACGCTTACGCACAGAGTCGGAGAAACTGATAGGGATGGAGCTATCGATAAACGTAACACGATAACAGACCCGATATTTTTTTACAAAATGTAAGAAACTAAACTACTGCCGGATACTTTTGTACAAATTTGTTAACTAATATTATATTTTTTAAGATGTTACACGTATTAATTCTGGATTGATAATTCTTAAAATTAATTGATCAAACTTCTTTAAAATTTTCGAAGCTGTTGTAAAATAAGTAGGTATAGGTAGGTACTCGACAATGAAACGAAATAATTATAACGACAGGTAATCTTTATTTATTTATTTTAATCATAATCTGATGAATTGTCACTGTCACTCGATATCATTACTTATTTGGTCACAACACTACAACTATCATATTAGAACTGTCATCGAGAAAATACCATTTATTTTTAGAATGACGTTATGATGATTATATAACAAATTAAATACCCCCCCCCCCCTTCTATATCTCTAAAGTTTGTCCAACGAAAAACACAAATTAAATACTTATGATTTTAAAAATATATGCAAAGGTCACATAAAACATGAAACGAAGTCGCTATTTTTAACAGTCTATTAGGAATCTGCCTTAAGGGGGCACCGGAGGGACAATCTCACATACAACACGTACTACCAAGATAATTTCTAATTGGATCATATTTCTACCTTAATAAGGTATTATTTTAATTTGAATGGTATTTATCTAGGTTCCCAACCATATATTAGATCAAAATACTTACCTAAAATGAAATAGAAGCGTATCGCATTCTGCATGTTTTTACGTCATAAAAGACCTGTTTTCAACCTAATTGTTTAGTATTAAAAATAACAACATCTTACGTATCCTAGTCATGGGAACATAGATTATATCGTCTTGTTACAGAATAACAATACAATGAGAAAAATACACAGAGTTTTCAGTCATAATTTTTGGTATTACGGAACACGGTCAAAATCTAATCAAATTTAGAATCGTTCTATTGCTATCACTGTCGCTCTGCGTGGCTAAACTTTGTCACTAAACAGGGATAGCGATATTCAGGCCGAAGTTTTGTACGTGGCCGAATTGAAGTTGCGCTCAGTGTTCGCCGGCGCGTTAAAAGTTTTTGAATTAAATTGCTATATTACCCTATGTACCTATTTTAATGTAGGTACGGAAGCATCAGTGCGCGTGGCCCACTTGTACTTGACCTTGTTCTTTTGCTTTGGTAATGTCATTAAGGAGTCCAGTCATCAGCCAACAACATGATTTAAATGATAATGGTGGCGATTCTGTTGTTAACACTGACTAACTAAAATTGTTTAAAATACGAACGGTCTTATTTTGTTTACGCTAAAGATCAAGTTAGAATGACATTTAAAGTGCCATTTCTAAAATTAAGTAATTTTTAATAAGATGGCATGTTATTGGGCTAGTTTTAGTCATTAGTCAAATTGGTGCTTATTAAAACTAGCCCGTAAGCACGGCCTGAATATTTTAATGTAAATAAAAATTACTTCTTACGTACAAGTGTAATTCCGGCGGGAGGCATAGGCATGCCATATCACAGGTCTTCCTAGTTTGGGTGCCTAAGTTTCTTTTGCAACTAGGTTTTAATATTTAACTAAAATACTGAATCTGATGTACCTACTCTAGTGTAGTGAAGTTCGTTACCGAAAATAAATTATATTTACCTTTAATGTCATTCTAACTTGATCTAAACAATCTAAACAAAATAAGACCGTTCGTATTTTACACAATTTTAGTTAGTCAGAGTACTAAACAACAGAATCGTCAACATTGTCGTTGATATGGCTATTGTAAATTCATACCTACTTACCTATAATGGCGATATCAACATCATGATTGTTATTTTTGATGTTTATCTAAATAAGACCGCTGGCGCTGCTGGAAGAATTAATTTACTAAATAAATGTTGTTGTAAGGTTGAGTTCAATACTAAGCTAACAAGTTATAAAAACATTACCCAGACTGTTGAACACAGATAAAAAATGCCTAAGAATATCTTTAGCGAGGAGTTGACGCTGAATGAGCAAAAAGTAAACCTGCAGTCTGCACCAACCGGAATTCAGTATTATTCTAGAATTCATTATTTATTGGCATTGCATTGGTAAGTGTAGTTACTTAAGGCGGGGAAGTTTGAAGGGTGACGACTTTTAGGTTTTTTTTAAGAATTGTATCTCTACTGAAATGTAAAATATGCACAAAAAACACATTTTATTAAAATTGAATATATAATCTACCGCTTTGTGAAGATAGAAACGCGAATAATAATACTATTCTCGATAAAAAATCGTAAAGTTGACACTAAATTGATATTTAAACGGTCGATACTAAGAGGTTTCTTCTTGAAATCATGTCAAATTTATACCAAAAGATAGAGCTTATTATTAACTAAGGAATTGTAAAATGAACAATATGTCATTTAGTTATTATTAATCTCTGTGAAAGAAAACAATCAAAATCTACTCGTTCAGGCGCTCGCCCCGGGCGGTCAGTGCCCCGTCGAGACGTCTTCGAGGTCGGACGCACGCCGTTTGTCTCCCAAAAATTCCCCCGCGTTTCAAATTAGTGCAGTGCAGATACGTTTCGATTGGCGGGGCCTGAGGTAGCGTAAAATACCTAAAGTTCCGAAACAAGCCCGCCTTAAACCGAGGCATTATAGCGGATTATACAATATCATTAATAAAATTTCACCAGAGGAATCATAGTTGTATATTGATGACTTCAAAAAATAATATTGTGCCCACTATGAACCCTTGTAGTATCCCCAAAATACGACTAAATTACATAGAGCTAAAGCAAAAATCAATTGCTAGCTCTACCAATAATGATGGTATACTGTATAATTTTTAAAGAGAGAGACATACTTACCTATTACTAGTGGTTCGCCCCGAACTGAAATCTCGCAAGCCTCCATTATAAGTACAAAAAATAAAAATTGTTTGACTATCAAAAGAGTGCCATGACATGCTCAACCAACTAACTCGACCTACAGTTTAATTCAAATTACCGGTAACGGGAGTTCATGTTAATTGGTTATTTTTTGGGGTAGAAATTGCAGTTATTCTGGATTTTAGACTTTTTCCTATATTTGTGTCACTAAAGCTAATCGTTTACCAAATTTCAGCGCTGAGGGGTCACTGGTGTACCCTGTGAATTTCGTCAAAGTTCAATTTGTATTATGGCTAATAACTCAAAAACTGCAAGGACTAAACTAAAAATAAAAACGGGGTCGAAATGTACTAAAGAAGACCTTTCATTTAACGTGCCACTTGACCGAATAGTTTCATTTGATTTTTTTTTACCCCCCTTGAGTCCCAATATCTCAACAACTGCCTCACATTTTTAGCCCATTTAGTCACACCAAAATTGTGCCATTACTGCCTACCTATGTATCAAATTTCACGATGATCTGATCAACGCTTCGACATATAACGCTGATTTTCCCTAGTTGATTTAAAGATCTTGCTTCGCTCGATCAATAACAAGTTGTGCGGAGAGCAGGCGGACTCCGCCACAGATAATCAAGTCAGCATTTCCGATAGTGGAATGGAAGCGGAACCTTTGCCAAACATGCACGTGACGCGATTTCACGAAAATGCAATGATTTCAGGTTGTATTGGAAGCTATCCCGGGATTTACTCTCAGAGCAAGTAATTTACTAGAGCTTTGTGTGTCCATGTAGATTATACCTGTTTAACCTACTTGATTACAAAGAGTGTTTGAGATTTTTCAAAGTCTGTGAGAATGAGTATGAAACTAAACTCTTTAAAACCAGCAGGCCTAGCACAGTAGCTGTCGACAAGGGTTTTGTGATGAGTCAAATGTCATTTTTCGTAAGAATGAAGACTCTTGTCGACCGTCTCGAGCACGGCGATTGCGAGAGTGAACGGAAAGAAACGTTCTCGACACTTCCTCGACAGTAATCTACAACGCCGAGCACGATTGTCCATATTTTCTCAATCTTTGACATCAGGGGCTCACTAAAAAAATGTTTTATTCTGCTGAGTTTGATTCTTTAGGAAATAACAAAAATTGTATACTTAGTCGCTATAAATTTCGAAATGTCACATGGTCCAAACCATATTGGCGAAAGTGTTCGCAGATTTTTCTGCAAACAAGCGTTTGAGACCTCATAATATCGTAGATTCATAGAAGCAGTGATTCTTTTTTCTTGTAAAAGGCCACGGGAAAATGGTATGAACCAGTGGCCAACCCTATCTTTATAGCGTTATAATTAAGCTCTGTTCAACTTTAGTTTCATGTAAAAGGCCTAAGTACTGATTTTTCTATTTTCGTACTGACCTTGGGAAAAAGCTGTAGGCGCTGAGTAAAGATGTGTCAAATTAAGCATTCTACAAAAGATGGCCGACTTTTGGGAGAGCCTTTTATGTAGATAATCTTGTTCGTCTGTATTTTGGATGGAATAAAGGAACATTAAGGATAATATTAGTAGGTAGTACTTACATATAATAGGTAGGTACATGTTAACTAATTAATAAATGTTAATATTAGGTAGGTATGTGCATTTACTAAAAACTGAATTTCAAAGTGCGAGTCAACTTTATTTAAAAAAAGTAGATTTGCTTGAGCACTTGAAAGGTAAACACAGCCTTTTCTAACAAAAAGTCGATAGTCTAAATCTCCTCCAAATCGGCAGTTTCGTAAACTCTGCCTCTATCGAAAGCCGGCGCCACACGTGTGCGCTTTGAACAAATATTTGATAACAACTATATACCACTAGCTGTTGCCCGCGACTTCGTACGCATTACACTGCTTATTCAATCAATCAATCAAATTATTTATTGCGAATATGAGTTAGTATCAGCGTTTATCAAATGCAAATTAACATGTAGGTAAGGAACCTAGAAATAAAGCTAAACTCGCTGTTGCAACTTGACTTGACACCCCATTCAAGGGACCTGATTTATGGGATAAGAAGGCATATGTGTTAATTCAGAATATAATCTACTAAACTTCATCAAAAGCCGGTTCAGCCGTTCCGACGTGATTGAGTAACAAACAAACAGATAAATAAATAAATAAAAATCCAAACTTTCGTATTTTTTAATAGTCATACCCAATAGTAATTTATTGTTAAACATTATAGGTCAACATCTTGTTCTGTACGTAAGTACATTGTACAGGGTGTCCGGTGGCTATTTTCATATTTCAAAGTGTTGTTACATACGAACGCGAGTAGCTAGAGGGGCGCGGGGCGGGGCGATAGCGTCGTCAGCGTTGACATTTTTTTAGTCGCCATGGTGCGTTGGTCGGGAGAGGAGCGTGCTTTCGTAGTCGAGGCATACTTAACAAGCAATTTTTCGCTGATAGCAGCGCAGCGTAAATTCCGAAAACATTTTAATCTTCGTCGAATGAGTGAAGTGCCCTCAAAAACATTAATTCGATATTGGGTAGCAAGATTTCGTTCTTCAGGCTCCACTGTAAACATGCGTCGCCAAGGTTCAGTTGCATCTGTATCGACCGAAGAAAATATCCGACGTGTGAATGAATCAGTTTTGCAAAATCCACGGATGTCACTAAGAGTACGTTCGGCGGCTTTAAAGATTGCTAGATCAACATTGCACGAAATAATAAAAAAGAAACTCAAGTTACATCCGTACAAAATCCAAATAACGCAGAAACTTCACGAAAATGACTACTCAACAAGACTAACTTATGCCGAACGGATGCTGACAACTTTTTCGACGGAAACACGACTGCGCCAACGTTTTTTACAGTGATGAGGCACATTTTCATCTCGGAGGATACGTAAATAAACAAAATTTCCGTTATTGGAGTTCAGAGAATCCAAAAGAATTGCATCAACAACCATTGCATACGGATAAGGTAACAGTTTGGTGCGCTATTTCAGGGAATGAAATTATAGGCCCGTATTTTTTTGAAAATAATCATGGTCAGGCAATCACTGTTAATTCAAAAAGATATACTGAGATGATCAACAGTTTTTTTAAGATCCGAGCTACGTAACAGTTCTTTAGCCAACAGAAACACCTGGTTTCAGCAAGATGGCGCCACTGCACACACTGCTCAAGTGTCCATGAATGTTGTAAGGGAATTGTTCCCACGAAAAATTTTCTCCCGGTATGGTGACATACCCTGGCCAGCTCGATCGCCCGATCTGAGTCCATGCGACTTTTTTTTGTGGGGCTACCTAAAGAGCATCGTTTATCAAAACTAGCCAACAACCACTGCTCAATTGAAAGAAAATATCCGGACCGAAGTTTCGAGGATTTCAAGCGACCTCTGCAAACGTGTTTTTGAAAACATGCGTGTCAGATGGGAAGAGTGCGTGCGTCAAGAAGGGCGACACTTAGAGATCGTTATTTTTAAAAAATAAATTCCTATTAAAATACTCAAGATTTCAATAAAAATTATTTAGTTAACTTTTGTATTTATTTTATTATGAAACTTTGATATGTAAAAATAGCCACCGGACACCCTGTATACAATTTTAATAAAATATAATTAGTTAATTCATAAATAAAAACAACAATAAATTAATACAAAATAAATAATCCTTCATCTAAGAGCTTTAAACTCGCCGTAGTTATAAAAATTTTGTTCAATAAACCAGCGTTTTATTCTTTTTTTGAAAATAAATAAGCTAGGAGCCTGCGTGACTGTGTCGGGAAGCTTGTTGTAGACGGCCGGACCCATGACATGCGTCAGCTTCGACGATTTGGTAAGTGATCTCGATATCGACTCGAGCCTGTGCCGATTGCGGGTGCCATACGTATGGGAGTGGCCGAGTTTTATTAGTGTGATTGATTAGTGAGCGCAAGAACGCAAATACAATTGCCAGATTTGTTTTCTGGAAACACATTTACATTATTTATTTAATACTTTCACACAAAACAGAATAGAGCTAACATCATTTAGATTAGAATTAAAACTTTAGATGTCAGTAACATAGTATGTCATACATAACATTTGCGCAAAGATGGATTGTTTTTATCATGCTTCATGATTCATATGCATTGTTTAGATTTTTAAGATTCTTAATTGATAATATAAACGGGTAATAATGATTTTATAATCTAAGTTTTTTTATTTAACGTCGAACGCGTTGGGTAGGTACGTAACTTTGCAAACTTATCGCACATGTGGCAATGTGTGTGGCAGGCTGCTCGAAACATTGTTTAGCTACTGTGATGATGTGCACAAAGTAAACAAACCGACACTATAAGATAGATAGATATATACATTTATTTAGACACAAGTAACAAACACACAGAAACTACATACAGTGGATAATTAAAGACAGACAATTAAATACAGACAATCAAAAACACATTAACATAGACACATTAACATAAACAATAGAATAAAACTAAAACAAATGATACGTACCCAGTCACTATGAGCCCTGTGCCGAAAAAGGAGAATGGAATAACTGCAAATGTGTGTTCAAATTTTGCGCACATACGCAAGTAGGTACCCGTGCCACACATCGCGGCTTTGAAGGTATTTGCGTATATTTGCGCACATGTGTGTGGTGCAGGCGTGAAAAGTGTGATTTGCACCTAAACATTACTGAATTAGCTCAATTACTGAATTTTCTTTGAAAACTGCAGATTTTTAGCACGATTTCTTCAACGAAAAACATCGAATTCAAAGATAAAGATAAATTTATTTGCTTGAACGTAATGTATATGTATAATAGTATATTATGATACAAGTGAGCTAAGTTGCTCATTATACACGAGGCTGTGGTTTGCAGCCTGAGCCGCAGGCGAGGGCGTAAATTAGCCGAGTGTCTAATGAGCTAGTTGCTCACGAGTTTCATATGCACTTTTTCAACACACTTGCGAGGAAAAAACAAACATGCATTGCATAAAATTTAATCGTTTAGTTATTAAAACAATTGGTGAATGCACAATTTTCAAAATGATATTGAATTGTTTTTGATGGCGATTTCACAGTTTGTCTTACAATTAGTACTTGCCACTTCTTTAGTATCTTCATTTACTTCTTGTGTAAATGTCGGCGACAAAGGTAAATCATACAAATTACTGAAAGGAGAAGGCACCAAATAACTCATGCTACGAGATCTACATGGTTGAGGGTTACAGTAGGTACGTTTTGATATCAACACAATGTTTGAGCTTAACCAATGCTTTTTAACATGGAATAGATGCACCACAGGGAGCTGGGTTTGTATGTATTGGCGAGTTCAGAGAAATACTCCAAAACACATTTTCAGAAAATGACTGGGTTTTTTGCTGCTTTTCCATTGTATGAAACTATCGTAAGCAGCTAAGTACTTTGCTCTAGATTTTGCAGGTATTAGGATTTCATTTGCATTTTGTGCTGCATTTAGTATTTCTGGCGGGGTTAAATCTATCAATTATAATGGCTAGCCTGGAACTAAAGTGGTCTATGTAACATTTTTGGCTAAATCCATCTATGAGCATTTTTGAACTTAAAAACCATAAATTAATCCGAGCAAAAGTGGTCTAAGTGTCATTCGTCACCAAAGTAAGGTTATCATTAAAATAACACTTTAGAATTTATTAATATTTAAAGAAAAAAAAATCTAAAGTGGTCTAACTAACAGTATGTAACATATATCTGTATTTTGTGTAAATTTGTCAAAACTAAACTGGTCTAAGCGACATTTCAGTCACATAGACCACTTTGTTCTAATAAGTTTGTAAATTCTAAAGTGGTGTTTAAGAATAATTAAATTAAACGTACATAATTAAGAGATTAAAATAAATAAACGAAAACGCCAACATACTATAACGTTAGAGAATATTACTACATGTCAATTAATTTAGATAAATCACCGTATTTTTTTAAAAAGGTAACACTTCTTCATGTCGCTGCCGCGCTGTCAGTAATGTCAATGTAACGTAAGTAAATATTTTTGAATTTTTGTCAGTTAATCGTCTTTTGTGATTGTGATTCGACCTGTTGTTTGTGATAAATGAATAAAATAGTCACAAACAGTTACAATGGCTTCAGATCGCCGACAAAATTAACCAGATGAACCGACTACTTCGGATGGACGACGTAGAATTATTTCTACACTCAGAGGTGCCACATTGCAAAATTACGAAACGAGCGACTCTGAAACTGATTTTAGCTCTACTAGTGATGGCGATTTTTATGTGCCTAATATTCCCGATAGTAATTCGAGTGAAAATGAAGGTATGTATGTATATGAACCAAAAAGACTTTTTGTTAGTTTTATTTAAGACGATTTTGGATAATTTTATTGTTATTTTTAGAGACTGTGGCTGCAATACATAATAGCTTAATACAATCTGATCATATGCAAAACCTGGGAGAGAGCACTGCGAGCAGTCCAGCTACTGTGCCAAATCAATCAAGAGGGCGTAAGAGGCAGAGGCATGATCACACTTGGGGAAAAAATTTAAGAAAATTAAGCAGATCAACTGGGGAGGAATATGTAAATACGAGAGGTAATACTGTTCCAGCCAAGGTATTTGCAGCTTTAGAATGTACATGTCGGCTGAAATGCAGTGAAAAGGTACCCTCATCCACTCAAAAAGAAATCCATGATGCATTCTATAATTTAGGCACTTGGGATAGTCAAACTGTTTGGTTGTGTAGTGCAGTAACCATCTCAGTTCTAAACCGACCTCGAAAAAGATCGACAAATCGGTCACCAAGCCGCAAGCAACATACTCGCCAGTTTACCCTCAACAACTCACATGTTTGTAAAAAATTCTTTTTAAATGTTCTGCAAATCAGTAATCATCGCATAGATTATGCTTTGCAAGTAAAACAAACATCATCTAACACTAATATTCCAGCTAAAGATCAGAGAGGACGTAAAATACCAGGAAATAAAGTGAACGAGGAGAAACTGGGGTGGATAAGAGAGCACATACAATCTTTTCCTAAATTCAGAAGCCATTATGGAGAGAGATCGTCTGATCGCGAATATTTAGCGCCAAATTTGAACATCAGTAAAATGTACAAATTGTTTGTAGAGAAATGCTGCAAATATTGAAAAAATCCTTGTATGAAATGGTGTTCAGGACAGAATTCAACTTACACTTTTATATACCCAAGAAGAATACTTGTAAGACTTGTGATGAATTCCAAGTTAAAATAGCTACAGAGAGAGATATTGAAAAGTGTTTGGAAATCAGATAACAATTGGATACACATACAAATCTGGCTAGAAAAGCAAGAGAGATTTTAAATATGCATAAACAAGCCAGTCTTACACCTCAGAGTGCAGAAGTATTGATTACTTTCGACCTAGAAAGGACCCTTCCACTTCCTCATTTAAATACAGGAGAAGTATACTACTTGAGGCAGCTAAACATGCTTAATTTTGGCATACATGCTTACCAGCATGACGGAGAACGAGTTTTAATGAACTTGTGGTATGAGACTACAGGAGCGAGAGGATCTCAAGAAGTCACGTCGTGTTTATATTTTTACTTAAAGAAATTCCTGACCATGCTACAAGGCTAAATCTATTTAGCGACTGTTGTGGTGGGAAAAACCGTAACTGGAATGTCATGTTTTTTGTGATGTTTATGGTAAATGCTTTACCGAACGTTAGAGAAATATGTGTTCATTACCTACCTAGTCAGGTCATAAGTATTGTCACACAGTAAAAACTTTTCTTTTAGAATGCTGGCCACAAAAAAGTTTATAGAATTCGAATTTCGAATTGTACATGAAAATAAAAATGTATACGTTTTAGAATTTTACTCATTTTTAAATATGGAGTGGACGCTTAAAGAAGACCGTGTTGCAGTTATTGCGTTGCATCGTTGCGGTTACGCGCCAATTCAAATTTTAGACATACTGAAAAATTTTAATATAACCAAAAGATTTGTTAACGCACCATCAAACGATACAATGAAGACTAGTGTAGATGACAGGTCAAGAAGTGGTCGCCCTCGGTCTGTTAGGACTCCAGCAGTGATAAAAGCTGTGAAGGCGCGAATTCAAAGAAATCCCAAACGTAAGCAGAAACTGTTGGCCCTTCAGATGGGGTTAAACAGAACCACGGTGAAAAGGGTGTTAAATGAAGACTTAGGGCTTCGGGCATATCGAAGAAAAACAGTACATCGTTTGAATGCTCGTCTAATGGACCTGAGACTGAAGAGATGCCGCGCTTTGTTGAAGCGGTACGCGGGAAAATAATATAGGGAAATTCTTTTTTCGGATGAAACAAATTTTACCGTAGAAGAGAGCTACAACAAACAAAATGATAAGGTGTACGCACACAGTAGTGAAGAAGCGAGCAACCGTATTCCACGTGTCCAACGAGGTCATTTTCCATCCTCGCTCATGGTATGGTTGGGAGTTTCTTATTGGGGCTTAACAGAGGTACATTTTTGTGAGAAAGGTGTAAAAACGAATGCAGTTGTGTATCAAAATACAGACCTGACGAACCTTGTGGAACCTGTTTCTCATACCATGTTCAATAACAGGCACTGGGTATTCCAACAAGATTCGGCGCCAGCTCATAGAGCGAAGAGCACACAAGACTGGCTGGCGGCGCGTGAAATCGACTTCATCCGGCACGAAGACTGGCCCTCCCCAGTCCAGATTTGAATCCGTTTGATTACAAGATATGGCAACACTTGGAGGAAAAGGCGTGGTCAAAGCCTCATCCAAATTTGGAGTCACTCAAGACGTCCTCGATTAAGGCAGCCGCCGATATTGACATGGACCTCGTTCGTGCTGCGATAGACGACTGGCCGCGCAGATTGAAGGCCTGTATTCAAAATCACGGAGGTCATTTTGAATAAACTTTAGTGTCATAAGAATATGTTTTGTTAAGTTCATTTTGGTATATAAATGGTTACATAATGAATAAACTTGTTTCAATTATTTTATATTAAACATGTGACAGAATTTATGACCTGACTAGGTAGTTACGGGCCACACATATTTGCCGAATGATGGTGATTTCTCATTCATAAGTAGGGCCCAAAAAAAGAAAGCCATGTATATACACCGAATGAGTGGCATGAATTGATAAAAAACTGTAGAAAACAGAATCCGTTTGGTGTTAATAACATGGTGGGAAATTTTGTAGCATTTGATCAACTGCAGCCAATGTTTAAAGAATATCAGAATTTAGTGGCCCAAGGTGATTTCGAGCGTGAAGAAGGCTAAGTTTGTAAAAAATCAATCTGAGATGTATTATAATGATGATTATTCTGAAATATATAAATCAGTCGACTTAAAGAAACCTACTGTAAACTTAAAAGAGTTCTTGGTATTTTTGCGGAACTTCGAACCAAATAATGACAGTGATACCCGTGCACTGTCATTTAAAAAAATGCAGGATATTAAGAAAATGTTAAAATTTGTACCACCGGTTCATCGCCCTTTTTACCTGAACCTTCCACATAAAAATCGCAGAGGTGAAACTGAAAAATGAATCACAAGATGTTTTGCCAGCACTTCGTGATGACAGGCTCCCGCATGATAGTGATAATTATTAACAAAGATAATAATTATTAATAACGGTTTTTTGATTAAAATGTTTAATATGACCAACGTTTTTTGTTTTAATCGTTTTTTTCCCCTTATGCAATTTGGGTTTTCTAAATTACAATAGTTCCAAAGTGGTCTAAAAACCAATTTTCCTTATTTTTAATATTTTTTTGTTGTTTACTATCCTAATTATCACTTAAATTGCATTTGGATAGCTAAGTTATGTATTTAACTACCGTATAAATGTTTAACATCAACATAACATACATTCACAGGCACATAGTAACTTCAAACGCGTTTCGTTTGATAACTGAAAATGTTTATTTTGTATCATAGACACTTTATTTTCAGGTTAGCCTATTAATCTTCTGTACTAAAACTTGTCATTTTTTCAATTATTTACCACACAGCAACAAATACGATACAAACAAAAGAAAGGAAAATGGCGCGCTAGTTATTTTTTTGTACGCGCCAAATGTAAGTTGGTTGATTACATAAATCATACAGCCAACTTCAAAATTATAATTTTAGTGATAAAATGCAAAGTTTTTATAACCAACTATTGTGAATTATAAGTAATGTGATAATAATAAATGTTTTTTCGTCTGTTTTGTCGTCATTTGGGATACATTTATTTATTCCAAAAATGTAATAGAATTTTCAGCGGCATAAAACCTCTTTGTTGTTACAAAAACTGTATTAGCCGGTTAAATTGAAAACGGTTGCTCTGTTTACTCGCGTGTAATTTGCAGTTAGGTACTAACTTAACTTTGTAGGGATAATTATGCACTAGTGTGTTATATTATTACGCACGCGTGCGTTATAGTTCGGTTTATGGCCATAATAACGATGTACCTACTCTGGCTCTCTTTACGAGCAAGTGTTTTGAAAAGTCATATATAAGTAGGTAAGTGTCAATTATATTCTACCCTAGCAAGCAAATTACAAAAATGCAATGGACCATTTATAACACAAGAACGGCTGGACTGATTTTCATGATCTTTGATCTGTTGGATTTGTTACCGCCCCGAATAACAGAATAATAAAAGACTACATTATACCTAGACTAAAAAATAGCATTTCATTAAAACTGAGAGATAAAATTAACCATAAAAATATAAAAAACATACTCAAAAAACTTTTTAAAACTAAGATAACAAAAAAATAGACTATAATATTTTACTATACTAAACCATTAAGAAATATATATAATATAACATTACATCATATTTAAGTAGGTATATAACTCTGTGACTATTTACAAATATATATAATATAATATAATGAAGTAAGTATATGATATAGTGCCATATAATATTTTATTCATTTATAACCACTGAACTGCAATTTGAATAATAATTGTTCCATAAAGCCATTTTAGGACAACCTGTATGTTTGTGCAGATAACGATGGAATGTGAGCCGGCGCACGGCTGGCCATGTAGCTCCGACGTACAGAACAAAACATACTATGGTTTGTGTAAATATACTAAAGAGGAATGTCGAATTATCACTTAGGACAAACCTACTAAGGTTTTTTAAGTGTAATAATTTTATAAGTATATATTTTTTAAAAATAAATAAATAAAAAAAACTACTAATAAATTTGAAAAATCAGGCAAAAAAAAATATGACATAGATGATGATGACCGATTGACAATTCTAACGTCATATGCATGTCAAGGCGGTACGAAGTTCGGCGGGTCAGCTGGTATGCAATAATAGTATATGTGTGCTATTATATATAGTATAATAGTATATACATGTGGGCTAAGTTGCTCATTATACAAGAGGCTGTGGTTTGCAGCCCGAGCCGTAGGCGAGGGCGTAAATCAGCCGAGTGTCTAGTGAACAAGTTGCTCACGAGTTTCATACGCACTTTTTCAAAACACTTGCGAGGAAAAAATAAATCTTCTATACAAAAGCTTGACATTTTACAATTATTTACCATACAGCAACAAATGCGATACAAACAAAAAAATGTGAAATGGCGCGCAAGTTTTTTTTTGCACGCGCCAAATGTATAGCCCTACGATTGATTACATATTTAAGCTCAAACATTGTGTTGATAGCAAAACGTACTGTAACCCACAACCATGTACATCTCGTAGCATGAGTTATTTGGTGCCTTCTCCTTCCAGTAATTTGTATGATTTACTTTTGTCGCCGACATTTACACAAGAAGTAAATGAAGATACTAAAGAAGTGGCAAGTACCAATGTAAGACAAATTGTGTAATCGCCATCAAAAACAATCCAATATTGTTTTGAAAATTATACATTCACCAATTGCTTTAATAATTAAACGATTTATGCAATACATGTTTGTTTTTTCCTAGCAAGTGTGTTGAAAAAGTGCGTATGAAACTCGTGAGCAACTAGCTCATTAGACACTCGGCTGATTTACGCCCTCGCCTGCGGCTCAGGCTGCAAACCACAGCCTCGTGTATAATGAGCAACTTAGCTCACTTGTATCATAATAATATACTATTATATAATTAGGTAGATACACTACAGAAGTAATAATTCCGCGTCAGTAATTTAAGATCAAAGTTCAAAACGGGCTGGTAATAAATACGAGTATGCTAACTAAGTACATAAGAATGAATTATACCTACCTACTAGTAGGATCTGTACCTACAAACAGTTTTTCTGTAATAGGAGGTAATTTGTTTGAAAACAAACAATATCTGGCGTAATAAAAATACGTCTTGATCAGACATAGACTGAATAAGTAGGTAGAGAAAACTTAAAGTGTAGCCTGTCTTAAGACTATGATTTAGGAATCATAAGACAGACTAGACTAGATCACGATTAAGTCCACTACTGGCAGACTAAAAAAAATATGAAAGTTTTCGTGGCCTTTGAATCCTGTCCCCCTGGATTACGTACAAAGCGGTACGCTTCCACGTTTATTATGCGCACCGCCAAGGAGTGGAACGCCTTGCCCGAGTCTGTGTTTCCTGATAACTACAACCTGGGTATCTTCAAGTCGCGAGTGAATAGGTTTCTTCTAGGCAAGCGTGTATGTACCATCGTAGAAAGCATCATCGCTTACCATCAGGCGAGATCGTGGTCAAACGCTAGCCTATAATTTATAAAAAAAAATCTAAATTTAAATTCACGTAATAAAATTGTTAAAAAACAGCGACAGTTGACCGAAACGAGATTGGATTAAGAATTGAATAAGCATATTTTTGCATTCTGCTCCACTAATGGAGCCACACTTTGCACAAGTCTTTTGTAAGCTTATGGAAGGCTTGCTCAAGCCTCTGTAGATATAGTTAAGTCTATAATCGCATGTCAGTCAACTCATAACATTGCATTGTCATTACGTGAATAAAGTGAGACGAGATCGAAGCTTGAATTTTACTGTTTTAAGTTACCTGACCTGCTGACCCCATGCCCCTGGCTACAACTCAGGACCTTCAGGAAGTATCAACTTGCTATCTCAGTATATGTGGCATGCTCTGCTATACCTACCTGACCCACGCGCATTCAAGATGCAATTGACACTGCGATCCGACACAGGACATTACATTTTGTAGAGGTAATGCCGTACTTGGACATATAGCACACACCTGTATATTCTTTACTCACGATTACCCTTTACATTCAAATACCCACGTGATTCAAGAATATATAAATCTACCTACATCAGCAACAAATTTATATCGACCTTTTTAAAATTGAAGCTGGGAGACGTATTTAACTTGTATCGACCTTAAGAAACTTTATTGCTTTTAAGTTCAATCTATGTCTATTTACACGGTCCGCATGACGTTTGATAAGGGTAGAGCCTTTGGGTAGCTGGGTAGGGTCTGATATGGAAGGGAAGTTTTAAACGAAGATTATGGCGCTATATTTTTAATCCTGAAGCACAAACCTGTCGAAGTCTGCCTAGCATGCCTATAAAAGTTCCTAGGGGAAGGTAATACGCACCTGGATTCAGGTTTAAGTGGGAATTCATTTTACAACTAATTACTTATTTCAAAACAAATTGATCAGGGTATTTGCGGTTTATAGTTATGCATGTAGACATTGTTTTCCTTGTCTTTTTTGGTGGAATCATTTTACGAGTATTAATAAATCAGCTGCAGGTAAAACAAATCTAAGCTCTAAATGAAACAAACTCTAGTTGAATCACAGAGTTAATAAGCCCTTATCGCTCACACCGAACTGAGTAAATAAATGGACTTACGAACGAAGTTTACGAAATCAAACAAAGGGAGATAACGTCAACAAATTCATCTGCGAGTCCTACGAGTAAATAAATAACTACCTATACTAGCCAAACAGTACCTATATAATACAAAGAGCGTAAATATTTACTTATGTAACGATTGGCGCAAGGCGCTCTGTCTTACCTCGCCGAGTCCGGCTGCTGAGACGACGAGAGCCGTGGACACGCCCGGTCGGCCGCCGCGAGCCCCGCGAACTGTCGCCGGCACCCAGTACTCCTAGCTCCCTACAGAGGGCGCTGGATGTACTGTACCAGCAAGGCGCCAGCCTCCCGCGTCCATCGATCCACCCTCTCGTACCTCGTTCCACTAACACCCCTACACCCACGACATAAAGCTCAAATTCACAGCTCTAGTGACGATCTGTAATGATGATTACCGAGCTTTCCATGTCAAGTGTACTATTCGGCAGCGTAAGAGGATCTCTGGCTGGGACACTGTAGTTTGACATTATGAACCTAGTTTTATTGCATGTCCAGTGTTATTTAGGCGGTTTACTTTAGGCACCTTACCTATAATCAAATAATGAGATACAAGATTTAGCTTCAAACAAACCTTTCTTTTTGATCATCTGACTGTTGCCTACAGTAATAAATAAATAAATATTTAAATAAATATTGCTGGACATTTCATACAGCGCTATCTAGCCCCAAATTAAGCAGAGCTTGTACTATGGGAACCAGATGACTGATAAAATACTTATATACATTTTTTTTTTGTAAATACATACTTATATTACATAGAAAAACACCCAGACCCAGAACAAATATCTGCAGATCATGCAAACATTTGTTCCGCGGCGGGAATCGAACCCGCTACCTCCTGAGTCTCCGCCGGCTATTCGCCCACTGCGCCACGGAGGTCGATAGGTAACTACCGCGTAAAATTTGTAAAAATCTTTATGAAGGGCCATGTAAAGAATTTCACTCATTTGTTTTCGAAATTAACTCGCTGTACATAGAATAGAAGATTAGTATACGGTATTGGCAAAGTGCGGGTCTTACCACGCATTGCTGTCAGCGTTCCGAATTTCTTTTCTGCTCTTATCAGTTTTCCTCTCATAATCGATTAATTATTATCACAAAAAAAATCATGAAAAATTTTTAGCATTCACAAGTTTCTATGTTCTATAGTTCCTTGTCGGATGGACTTCGGATTCCTTTGCAAAAAAACTAATTTTGTAAAACCTCCTTGCGCCGCGGAACAAATGTTTGCAGATCTACAAATACTTGTTCCGGGTTTGGATGTTTTTCTATATATTATAAGTACGTATTTACAAAAATAAAAAGTATACATGTATTCTGTCAGTTATCTGGTTCCCGTAGTACAAGCTCTGCTTAGTTTTGGGCTAGATAGCGCTGTGTGAAATGTCTACCAATATTTATTTATTTATTATTATTGATGTCGTCGACCCACCCCTAAGGCACTAACAGAGTGGAGGCCGAGAACTGGGCATTGAAATAGGGGACGTCCACCAGCGAGATGGGTCGACGACATCAATAAGACCGTGGGTCCTACGTAGGGTTACCAACTTTTTTCTATCAAATATAGTATTTTAGAAGCTGTTACCTCTAAAAACATAGTAATGGCAAAAAAATAAGTAAAAAAAATATAGTTTGTGGTTAAAATATTAATTTTTTTAATGTAAATGTTTTGCTGCTCTGTGCCATAATAATTATTTTTTTATTTAAAAAAGCATTCATATTCATATTAGCATTCATATGCTTGATGGCAGTCCAAATTTAAGTTGAAAAACATCATTAATTCTGCTTTTATTAAATACAAACTGGCCAAAATGTTAGTTCATTTGATTGATTTCTAAATACAAATTGTTAAAATTAATATTTAGTTTCTCAGCTATTTCTTATTTCAGAGCGGAGCGGGATTTAAGAAAAGATTAAGTCTGCGTTCCACTTTACGCAAAATATAGTTGTTTCGCCTACTATATATTTTTTTTTCGAAATATAGTATATGATCCCCTAATATACAGGGTGTGGTGTAATAAGTGGATAATAGGGTACCTGCGGGTAGGGGCCATTGTGGAGGTTCAGAAAAATATTTGTTATGCTCAGTAAAAGTGCCTCGGTTTTCGAGATATTCGACATTTTCGAAATTTAAGAAATATTTCACCCTTCGTCACTATTTTTGGTGCCAAGACTGCAAATGAAATTTTTTTTTCTATCTGTTTTTTGGATAGTATTCTTGGATAGATGTGCTATCGAATGGAAACTAGTATTTTTATAACACAAGCACAGTTATGTTTTTAAAATAAGATTTCACTAAAATTTTACTTACTTTCGTTTGTTTTCCTGAACCCTTCTGTGGTGTAAAAAAAATGTATGGTTACTTGAAAGCCAAATTTAAAAAAAATTAGCCTATTTCATCGAAATTCCGAAATGGTATATTACATATCATTGTCACAACTTGATTCAAAATTAATTCCTACCAAACTTATCAAGGCGTAATTTAAAGAAATATTTTTAACTATTATTAGCAATAATTGTCTACTCTTCGCAGAACTACTAGTAATTCTTGGAACAGATTGGTTCCCGGCCCAGCGGCAATCGACACTATGTCTATCTTGCTCTTTCATGCTATGAGTGAAAAAGAACTATCGTTTCGCGTAACGCATTTTTATGATTTTCGAGTCAGTGTGCTATCATACTACTCCCGTACAACAACGTGTTATCCTGTTTTGGATTGATACTCGTCGATTTTGTGCAGTGATTTCGGACTTTGTTTTGCCTAGCGATTTGGACGTCTTAATTTTGTGAACCTAACGATTTTGTGCTGTGATCTCGGACTTGATTTGCTTTGTAATTTGGATTTTTTGGTATTGCATATTGATTGCAATGCCTCAGCTATACACTGCGTCTGAATATGCGCAAATGCATTTAATCTACGGCGAGTGTGGTGGTAACGCCAATCGAGCAGCAGCACTGTATCGGGAAAGATTTCCCAATGCACGCCATCCCGATTATCGTGTGTTTATTCGCGTACACAATGCTTACATGGAAGGTCGAATTCCTGGAAGTGGCATCGGTGGCACGAGTTCTTGGAGACCACAAGTACATAATGAAGAGGACGAACTTGATGAAATTGCTGCTAATCCGACCACATCTGTGCGCGTAATAGCCTCTAATACCGGCATGTCAGCAAGAACAGTGCACCGAATTTTAAAAAGAGAAAAATTACATCCTTTTCACTACCAGCGCGTGCAATGTTTGCAGCCAAGAGATTACCCTGCACGAGTTGCATTTTGCCAAACAATGTTGAGAAAAATGAACGCTGATCCCGATTTCTTCGATAAAATTTTGTGGAGCGACGAATCCACGTGCAAAAAAGATGGGTATTTTAATATGCACCATCTGCACAGTTGGCAGCGTACAAACCCTCATTTGGCCAGAGAAGACAGGTCCCAGTACCAGTTCAAAATTAAGTTATGGACTGGAATTCTAAATGGCAAAATCATCGGACCATTCGAATTGTCTGGAACATTGACTGCAGAAACGTATTTTCATTTTTTACGGTACGAACTTCCACTTTTATTAGAAGATGTTTCATTAGAAGATAGAAGAAGAATGTGGCTGCAGCACGATAGTTGCCCCGCTCATTACGCCCGAAATGTTCAACAATACCTCGATGAAACATATCGTCGACGATGGATCGGTCGTTTGGGGACAATTTTGTGGCCACCTCGTTCACCAGACCTCAACCCATTGGACTTTTTTTACTTGGGATGCCTTAAAGAAAAGGTTTATAAAGACCCAATCAATACAGTGGACCAGCTACGGGAGCGTGTGCGATTAGCTGCTCAGAAAATCACAGAGCAAAGAATTGCGAACAGGATTAAAAGATCTTTTATCAAAAGGTGCAGAGCATGCATCAGAGCACGTGGTGGCCTTTTCGAACACCTTTTGTGATAGTAAATTTATTAAATGAAATGCATTTAAAATTTATTGTTTCGTTTTATTTCATTACCGATTTTTAAACTAACGTTTTTAAGTGATTTTAAGTAATGAAGTAAATTTTAGTACTATTTGTAATTTTATAATAATTAGCTCTACCTATTTTAATAGGAATTACTTTTGAATCAACTAGTGGAAATACCATGTAATATACCATTTCAGAATTTCGATGAAATAGGCAATTTTTTTTTAAATTTGGCATTCAAGTGACCATACATTTTTTTTACACCACAGAAGGGTAAAGGTCAGGAAAACAAACGAAAGCAAGTAAAATTTTAGTGAAATCTTATTTTAAAAACATAACTGTGCTTGTGTTATAAAAATAATAGTTTCCATTCGATAGCACATCTATCCAAAAATACTATCCAAAAAATAGATAGAAAAAAAATTTCATTTGCAGTCTTGGCGCCAAAAATAGTGACGAAGGGTGAAATATTTCTTAAATTTCGAAAATGTCGAATATCTCGAAAACCGAGGCATTTTTACTGAGCATAACAAATATTTTTCTGAACCGCCACAATGGCCCCTACCCGCAGGTACCCTATTATGTACTCATTACGCCACAGCCTGTATATAGATACTATACCTATCGTATAATAGGGTTGGCAACACTAGTCGTACGTGGATCTTCACAGTGTAATAAAACGCCACGTTAACAAATCATAGCTTTATTTCGTTTAAGAAATCGTTAACTCATAAAATCACAACAGTTACCTACAGGTCATCACAACGTTATGGTAATATATCATACATTTCATACATATATCTACAAATATTATTGACTATACAAACTCATTTAAATAACAATTATTTTATCATTATGGCATGATATGTTTTATCACATTTTCGTAATAAACTGTTGTACGCTAAAAGTGACAAAACTATTAATACAAAATTGATCAGGAAGACTTTAAACAAAATGTATATCAAAGTTTTGCATATTATTACAAAGGTGAGGAAATATTATTAGAATACTTAATACGGAAGCGTCGGTTATTAAATTGGATATCAGCACATTATTAATAATGTCATATTTGCCTACCTAATCATATTATTTATAGGAAGTATTGATAATGGGTATTACGCATTTCTAACTAAGTTTATAATTTCCAATTATATAAATTTACTAGCTGACCAATCCGCAGCTTTGCACGCGTAGTTTTTCAATAAAAACATTACCCCCCTTTGCGCAGTTGGGGTAAAAAGTAGCCTATGTTACTCAGGGTGAACGTAGCTTTTCAATGGTGAAAGAACTTTTGAAATCGGACCAGTAGTTTTTGAGTTTATTCATTACAAACATACACACAAAATACAAATCTTTCCTATTTATAATATTAGTATAGATTGTGCACGATTTTAGATATAGTGCTTTTATAGTTGAAGTAAAATCATTGAATCTAATTTATAGTTTACAATTTATTTAATTGACCATAATAACCTAGAAACGGTAGTTACTACTGTAAATCTTAAACATTTCCTAAAACTTCCTAGAAGCACTAGCCTGAGCCTAGTGTGAGCCTTGCCTAATATTAATATCAACTCTATTTTTCTAACTACCCTATCTTTTAAAACAATATATTTGTACACGAGGTGGATATGTCGCAGTTTAAAAACACACATTCGCTGTTTTTCTATCTTTTAAATTCTATTTTACTGCAACACTAATGAATAGGTTCTTTCTAGGCAAGCGTGCTCCGATCACACCATCACTTACCATCAGGTGAGGTAGTGGTCAAGCGCTTGGCTATCATCAATAAAAAACAAACAGACCAAACATTTGGTGCATAATAATCTCTCAAATTATTATGTACCTACTTAATATTTAATCATTATTATAAATACGGGATGTATCACGTACCGTCTTATCGGTGTTTCGACCGACAATGTTTCGGTTTAATTCGTGAACGTTCATCAGGGTGAGTGCGATCCGCTCCGAATAACGTCTCGCCTCGCACTGAGTGCGAGGCGAGACGTTATTCGGAGCGGATTCGGTCGAAACACCGATAAGACGGTACGTGATAAATCCCGTATTTATAATAATGATTGAAATCAATCACGAAAGTTTTCTAAGCAAAATTATTATAATTTTCGCACGAAGTGCTGGGCGAGAAGTTATTCGGAGCGGATCGCACTCCCCCGATGAAGGTTCACGAATTGAACCGAAACTTTGTCGGTCGAAACGCCGATAAGACGGTATACGTGATAAATCCCGTATTTATAATAATGATTGAAATCCATCACGAGAGTTTTCTTAGTAAAATTACTTAATTATTAATATATATAATATATTAGTTTAGGTTTAGAACCAAGTCGCAAAGAGCGTTTATTGGCAGGCGATACGCGGCCGAACAAGTCAATTTTAATGTGACATGTTCCCGCTTATATTATTATTCCTGTATGCACCTAATACTTGTAGCTTTATGTACCTACTGGGTTTGCGATTACAAATTTAACTATAACTACTGATATGCCTGTGATCCTTTCAAGGCAGACATCGCACTGTTGCTTTTCATGCAACATTCCACTATCTACATTCATGGGCAGGCCGCATGGTAGCAGGCAGGCTACCTAATAACTAGTGCACTACGTGCCATATTCACTATCTACGAGTAACGCTATCCAATGGATAAAAACTACCGAGCCCTAGTGCCTTTTTTACGACGTTCAAGTTACTTTAATTGACAGATAAATATATTACTTTCTTTAAATATTTTTAAAATCATCTTAAAAATGTCAAGCCTAGACGGGACTTGAACCCGCAACCTTCCTCTTGATACGAGGATGCACTATCCAACTGTGCTACCAGGCCATTTCACGTCTAGGTCGAAATTAGTGTGATGAATTACTCTATCTGTTTTCATGTAAAAACAAATGACGTATATATATTTTTTTATCCGTTCGATAGTGTTACTCAGTGGTGAAATATTGTGAAATATGCACTTACAGTAGTCGCATATGATGTGTAACATCTGACAATCAAATGTATATGTCAAATCAAATAGCGCGCGCTTCCCCGGTTACCTGTAACACATTACCGCCGCGTTTGCCAAAATCATTCCTACAAACCGACATGAAAGATTTCGATTCAAAAATATATAGGTACCTACATCATTTGTTTTAACATGAAAACAGATGAAATAATGATTTTTATACGTCAATTAAAGTTACTCGGCCGTGAAATAGACACTAGTTGATAGATGAATGTTAGTGAAATTTTGATACAAAATATTTTTTTTTTAAGTTAAAAACTTGATAATTTTGAAGGCATGGTGTGTCTACACCAGTGCGCTTTCATGTTCATCTCGATGTACAACATTTATATTGAATTTCATTCTCATGCACTCTTAGCTAAAGTTCTAAGTAATGGAATGTCATGGATTCATACAAACTGAATCTTACAATTATCTCAGTACTCATGAAGTTTTTAAGATCTATGTTTTGTTTTCATTTCGTACTGAATACTACTTTTATATACTGAGTGCAGTTATAACGCGAAATATTGTTCTTATTAAGTTATTACTTAAACAGACTTACAGAAAAACAGGTTCTCAATTTATTTGTATCTGTCAGTCAAAACTCATAACTGGTCAAAATTAACATTGGAAGTTCGTTATATAAGTTTTGACTGACGGACGCAGCGTCTTTAGTCAAAATTAGTATTAAAAAAAATTATATCTTTCTTTTTTTAGTATCGACTGATTTTTGCGGTCAAAATCCGTTTTGACTGGTTATGAGTTTTGACTGTAACATAAATTATATACCATTGTCGATCGATAGTAAACTGCAGGTTAATATTACTTTAATAGTAGGTACTTATCTTATAAGTTAATATAAAGGTACTTAGCTACCACATTGTTCTAGTTTCTAATAAAAAATCTACATATTGCTACTATATCAAGTTTTTTTTTTGGCGAATTTTATTGTAGATTCATTATTATAATAGCATTGTTCCTAAAAAAATTAGTGTTTTTAAGCGTTATTTAAACTGCAACTTTTTTGATAAATTAAAAAAAATCGTAAAAAATAAAAATGTTTCCTTTCGCTGAACAAAGATGATTTTAGTAATAATTAAATTATCACATAATATCTCTGAGCTCAGTTATTTTGTTAGTTTTCGGAATTTAATTAAACGATAGTTTTCGAAATCTATTATATTAAGTATACAGTATGTTTTTTTAACTGGGACAGTACGGCAGCACCCATAACCAGAGGAGATACAGGTGCAGTTTCTTTTAAAACATCAGCTCGTTTTCGAAGAAAAACATTTTGGCATAAAATTTTTTTTTTGAAGCCTCTAGATGCAGTCCTTTGTAAGGATCATTTTATTGTATCGGATGAAAAAAAATCTGAGCAGCGAAAGTTAGTCAAATTTGATAAAATGTATTCTCATACAACAGGACAAAGCAAAATTCCTCCAACAAACATTTTATTAGATTCTAATTGCACAATAAAGAAGTACTGTAGCGATTAAGAAGTGTAGGAACTCCATGCTATGAGAATTCAAAAACATTTCGTATTTCAGAACAATTTTGAACATGGTTCTTGCACCTGTCGGACTTTTATATCAGTCATTGCATCATCTTATTTGTCCTATCATGGCATTGTTAAATACGCAAAATGTAGACTTAATTGAAGCATACTTCCTCAATCGCAGTCTGGGTAGCGTTCCTTATACCACTTCAACGCATTAGTTGGGCTTCGTCGGTTGAGGAAGTATGCTTCGATTAAGTCTACATTTTGCGTATTTAACAATGCCATGATAGGACAAATAAGATGATGCAATGACTGATATAAAAGTCCGACAGATGCAAGAACCATGTTCGAAATTCAAAATTGTTCTTAAATACGAAATGTTTTTGAATTGCGCATGAGACCATGGAGTTCCTAAACTTCTTAATCGCTACAGTATTAATACTTCTTTATTGTGCAATTACAATCCAATAAAATGTTTGTTGGAGGAATTTTGCTTTGGTCCTGTTGTATGAGAATACATTTTATCAAATTTAACTAACTTTCGCTGCTCAGATTTTTTTTCATTCGATACAATTAAAATGATCCATAGGACTGCATCAATAGGCTTCAAAAAAAATTTACCAACTTGATTCATTTTAAGGCGCTACTCACGATTGACCAAAAAAAATTGAATGCCAAAATGTTTTTCTTCGAAAACGAGCTAATGTTTTAAAAGAAACTGCACCTGTATCTCCTCTGGTTATGGGTGCTGCTGTACTGTCTCAGTTAAAAAAAAACACTATGTATAATTAAAATGTATCGACTATTATTTTTATAATAATTATATTGTACTTCACCATAATCCTCTCGTAAATAAATAATGCAACTCACAGCTACTGTATCCATTACTCCTATAACACTATATGGAAAGGTAAGTACATCTACTGGGTAGGAAGTAATGCAGCACGATCACAACTAGGGAATGCAATCCCGATCCCGCGGGATCCCGATCTCGTGTAATTTTTCGGGATCAATCCCGACGCATCATATGACGAGATCCCGTTCGAGATTGACGGGATTGTGCGGCAGTGGTCAGCGACGCTACACACGTCCACTCGGGGTGCAAGCGGCGCGCTGACTGACGGCCGCGAGCGGCAGGAACGCCAAACAGCGTTAGAAAACTATTCCGACTATTTCCGAATATTAGCGACAGGTGACGATAATTATTTAGTTGGTAAGATTAAAGAATAAAGATTTTTAGTTTCTTTCGAGTAATATGTTATTTTAGTTAATCAAACAAGCAGTTATTAGCATTATCAGTCATCCGAATTTAACATTTTTTTAAACTAGACGGGATCCCGAAAATTCCGGGATTAGAAATATCAATCCCGCGGGATCTCGAATTTGCAATCTTGAGTCGGGATTGCATTCCCTAATCACAACATACCATACCTATTTATATTAGGTTTCGAGTAATATGTTATTTTAGTTAATCAAACAAGCAGTTATTAGCATTATCAGTCATCCGAATTTAACATTTTTTTAAACTAGACGGGATCCCGAAAATTCCGGGATTAGAAATATCAATCCCGCGGGATCTCGAATTTGCAATCTTGAGTCGGGATTGCATTCCCTAATCACAACATACCATACCTATTTATATTAGGTTTCGAGTAATATGTTATTTTAGTTAATCAAACAAGCAGTTATTAGCATTATCAGTCATCCGAATTTGACATTTTTTTAAACTAGACGGGATCCCGAAAATTCCGGGATTAGAAATATCAATCCCGCGGGATCTCGAATTTGCAATCTTGAATCGGGATTGCATTCCCTAATCACAACATACCATACCTATTTATATTAGGTACTTTCATTCTAACAATGTCAGTTATTTTGAAATCGGACTACAGATATAAAACTCAATAATAAATTAAATACAGAGTATACATGGTTTTATTATAAGTAGGTACTATTCAAAATTCAGTTGAAAGTCCAATCATTTTTGGTCCGTCCAGCTATGGTATGGAAAGGTGGCTTCAACTCGTATAATAGATTTGATTAAAAACAGACAGACTGACAGTTCAGAATTAAAAGTAAAATAATTATTCCAAAAGTATGTAGTCAGGTACTTAAAACAAATTATTATTTAATTCATCATAATACTACCAAAGGTATTTATATTAGTCTAGTCAAAACTAAACTTAGCGGTGATCCTGCCTTTAAATTTACGTGTTGAATACAGTCTTAATATAGGTATCTGAGCTATGTCCAGAAGAGGATTACATGCTACTTCTTCTGGCTAATTATGTATGAAAGAGTAGCGAGGTAACAACGGGCTTTCTTCGCTAAAGCATCTACCGTCAACAACCTAACAGCCCTTCCCTCTACGACGGAAGCTAAAGCTTATAACATATATGTTAAAATAACAAATACAATTTATCTGAAAGACTAGTAAAATCCATCTAAATACAATTTAAAATTTGGTACTGTACATAAAACAATTTTGTTCCGCCCTAGCACCGTATCAAACGGATAATAATTTAAAAATATCTTATATTACAAGTTACTGCAGGTAGATTTGTTTGCAAGCATTCATAGTAACAAATATAATTAACGACATTCTCACACTCGCTAATAATATAAAAACGGCCTTCGAAAGTGCGCACGTTTATCGATTCGATTAAATTTTACAGTAAAATATAAACACCTATAAAATTAACGTAGTAACAGGATATAATTCTTCGATTTCCAAGCACAACCCGTTCTAGAGAAGCACTTCTTGGTCATAAAAGGCGGGGAAGGCAAATGAGTTGCACCGAATGAAGTGCGCAGGACACGAGGAAGGCCCAAAGGTGGGCGTACTGCGGCCACTGGGCACGAGGGGCAGCGGCCCCAGCATCGCGGTGGGCAGCGAGCGCGCGAGCGGAGAGGGCGAGCTGAGGGCAGAGCTCGCAACAGGCACATACGCACAGTTCGCATACGGAACAACAGGTGCAACAGAGTCTGGCGCAAAGCGCGCAATAGACGCGGGAGGCGCATAAGGCGCACGCGCACGGGGCGCTGGCGGCGCACGGTGCGCAGTCGGCACAGGCGCAGGGAGCGCAGGCTGAATGCTATAAGCCCGAGCTCTCTCGCCAGTGCTAGTCCCCTCGCCGCAATCTCCGGGCCGCTGCGGTATTACGCCGGAAAAACCACACCTATGACAACATTCACAATTTACAACACCTTCAATGTTCACCAATTATTATTTACGTGATCATGGATGACGTTTCAGTTCCCAATAAACACGGTCTAACGTTAAACACGTGACTAAAGAATTAGTCTTCCTGTCGATAAATACACTTATGGAGGATGTTTTTGATGACGTTTATACTTACTTGAAGGAGGATAACAATGTCTAATGTGACTTGGAGGCTCCCGCACACCCAGAACTGTGGGGGCGCATCCCTTACTACGAAGTACGCGGTCTTGAATACATCTCCGCACGTCCACATGATGACCATGCTCACGCTGGAAATGTAAACCATATCCTCAATATTTTACTTACAAAACTTTCCTGATTTATTACAATCATTATACACCGAGCGAGCGAAGCTAGAAGCGTCTCAGGACCTCTACTCTTTTTCTCCGAAACGAAACTTCGCAAACGAACGAAAATAAAACTAAGATTCGTTAGTGTCTCTACTCTATTTCATTTGCGGATACGCACACAAAGCTCGGATCCATAGACCATTTTCGAGAAATTGTCCGAAAAATGTTTTTGTCCGTCTGTCTGTTCTCGCCTACAGGTCGCATTTTTCAACCGATTTTGACGAAAACTGGCACACAAGTTCCTTGATTTTTTTTTAATCGATCGTGATTTTTGATTAGGGGAAAAAATAGGGGGGAAGTATGCTAGAGCGTTATTTATCGACGGATTTCAATCAAATTTGAGAGGCTCACTAAGGACTTCATTCTACACAAGATGTTGCGAATAAAAATCCAAAAGAGGGGTAGTGGAAGGGGGGGGGGGGGGGGGGGAGTTTGCTGTAGCGGGAAGGGAAGTTTATATGTGGACGGATTTAATTTTTTTCTGGTATACACCAGATTAGACCTCCTAGGACCAAGGGTTTACGCGAGTAATCGATAAAACTTATAACAATATTTTGCCCAAGTCTACCTAGGTAAGCCTATTGGAAAACTCAAGGACCTGAAACTCGATTTAAAATCGGACTTTAGTCGTTAATTTTGTTACTTTTTGGACCTGTATTTGCATTATGAATTTGAAATATTTGTTTAATTTTCTGGGATTTGTCAAATTTTCGTTATAGGGGTTGGGAGGTCTACTGTTCTCACAGTGCGCGGGCGCGCGGCGAGACGTAGTTCGGAGCGGATCGCACTCACCCTGATGATTGTTCACGGATTGAACCGAAACATTGTCGGTCGAAACACCGATAAAACACGTACTTGATAAATCTCGTATTTGTAATAATGATATCGTCATTAGTTTAGTATCTAGACGTTCAAGAAAGCATATCTGTTGTGTTCCGAAGCTTTGCTGAAAAATTAAAGTTACGTCGCAGATTTGATTTTCAGAAAGTGTTTGCAAGTAGGCAATGTTATTGTATGTACTTAAACGTAAAAGGTAAAGTCGATAAAGATGCAAATGATATGGGTTCAATTCCCGTTACGAGACAATTTTTTGCACGGTTTTGTTGTAACATCTTCATACGTAGGTATGCACTTACTTGTTATGTATACTTAATGAACAAAACAAGGAATTCCGTGTCGATTAAAATTAAAATAATGAGGTATTGTTATGATTCCTAATCCTTTAATCCTTGTCATTATTATAAATCTTCTTTAGATTGTTATTGATAAGTCACAAATAGCACGACGATATCTTCAATAGTAATTCTTAGACAGATGTAAGCCTCTGTTTAAAAAAACAAGAGTACTACCTTTGCTGTGCATGTACGAAATCTGTATTTTTGTAAAACAGTTCCCTAGCTATTTTGCCAGACATGAAGCAGTGTTAGCCAGACACACTAGACATAAAATAGAATGTATCTACCAAAGCACAACACAAAACACGAAATTTTTTAACAGTAACGCTCAATACATGGTAGTAAAAATATTTAATAAATTACCAGACGAATTAAAAGATTTACCTTTGACTTTATTTAACGCGCCGGCGAACCCCGAGCGCAACTTCAATTCGGCCACGTCAAAAACTTCTGCCTGAATATCGCTATCCCTGTTTAGTGACGAAGTTTAGCCACGCAGAGCGACAGTGATAGCAATAGAACGATTCTAAATTTGATTAAGATTTTGACCGTTTTCCGTAATACCAAAAATGATGACTGAAAACTTGTTGTATTTTTCTCATTGTGTTGTTATTCTGTAACTAGACGATATAATCTATGTTCCCATGACTAGGATACGTAAGATGTTGTTGTTTTTAATACGAAACAATTAGGTTGAAAACAGGTCTTTTATGACGTTAAAACATGCAGAATTCGATACGCTTCTATTTTATTTTAGGTAAGTATTTTGATCTAATATATGGTTGGGAACCTAGATAAATACTATTCAAATTAAAATAATACCTTATTAAGGTAGAAATATGCTCCAATTATAAATGATCTTGGTAGTACGTGTTGTATAGGCGATTGTCCCTCCGGTGTCCCCTTAAACGCCGAATTAATAAATGGTTATCATCCAAATGTTTTTACACTATTGCGGAATATTGTCATGTCACGTCATGACATTATTTTATATTGTGTAGGAAAAGTATATTAAAATTTTTAATTATTTTATGTAATACTTGCACACCAGGACATTATCTGGTAGAATGTTAAGAACTTAAATTGTATACATTAAGACCAGTGTAAAATTGTACCTACTAACTATCTGCGAATAAATGATATTTATCTTTATCAATATATGTATGTTTTTTTTTTATTTTGTTTATCGACGAGCAGCATTATGTCTACATCGCACAGTACTGAAAGTCTCTAATGCCCATTTTTGTAGTCTTATTAATTCTTAGCCCGTTATCGAGTTTGTTTTTAAATGATTTTTTTGAAGTAGCAGGATACAACTGTTTCTAGTATTATATTCTAATTATGGACCACCCTGTTACTACGGAAGTTATGTCCGTCAGACTTTTTAGAATGTAGGTATATTCATTGCAATCCTAAGAATATATTTTTCTCGGAATATCTCCAGTAGTAGGTAACTAAACTCTTTACTACCTTTTTAAGCAACATTTGAGTACCTACCTCATTCCCTCAGTACTTTTGTTCTGATGATTTTTGGCTATCTGCGGGGCTCCAAGCATGGCTTCCGTGAACACAGCGAGGAAGCCAATCAACTCCACAAACGGGGTGAACTCTATCATCAGGTACGTGACTGCTGAGCCAAGGACAGAGAATACCAGCATACAGTCCACGTAGCTTTGGAAGTCCGTCCAGGCCCAGAAATATTTCTTTTCCATATCTGAAATAGATGAAAATATTTGTTTAATATGGAGTTACAAATTTATAATTTGATATGAATTTGCAATTGTTTTATTTGTTGGTGTTATAAAGCAGTGTAAATAATGATCGTTTACCTATGTAATTAGTAATATAATAGGTACAGTCAGATGAAATGGTAAGTGACCAAGTATTCAGTATTACCTATAACTACATATTTCAGTACGTTATTACGGTTCCGTACCCAAAGGGTCAAACGGGACCCTATTACTAAGACTCCGCTGTCTGTCTGTCTCTCATGAACCGTGATAGTTAGACAGTTAAAATTTTCACGGATTAATTGTATTTCTGTTGCCGCTATAACAACAAATACTAAAAACAGAATAAAATAAATATTTAAGGGGGGCTCCCATACAACAAACGTGATTTGTTGCTTTTTTTGCTCTATATTGATGACGACAACAGGTAAACGCTTGAAATATTCACAGAATATTGAGATATATTATGCAATTTAAAAATAAATAAAAAAATTAATATTTACGGGGGAGCTCCCATACAACGTGATTTTTTTGCCATTTTTATAGATAATGGTACCTACAGAACCCTTCGTGCGCGAGTCCGACTCGCACTTGGCCGGTTTTATTTTTCCATGTTTTACCGAGTAAATCATTCTAAATCAATGCTGCAATGCATAACGGTAAAATTGGCGAAAAATACAGCTATGCACTGAATTATTTTTGAACTGTATCGTGACAAAGAGGTGGCGTTGGTCACCAGGATGGACTAGGTATCTTAATAACAGTTCCTCATATTTTATGACTACATCAAAGTAGTTACAGCTTTGATTAAAATATATAGATTCATATTAAACCAGTTTAGCACTTAAATTAACTTGCCTATTCTCTTGCAACTTGAAAATGTTTAAGTCTTAATTTAGCCACAACCTGGAGCCCTGATGGAAGATGCGGTCGGGGTCGGCCAAGAAAGCGTTGGCGAGACGATCTTGTGGCCTTCGAGCAGGAGTGGTGGGGTGTCGCACAGGACAGAGATAGATGGAGAATTAAAAAAAAAAAAATTCTACTTATACGGCAAACGAGCATGCAGTCCACCAGATGTTAAGTGGCTACTGCAGCCCATGGATATCCACATAGAATTCAAAACAAGCTATTATGTCATCTTGTTCTCTATGTTGATACGTTGCCATACTATAGGACTTAGCTGTTATGCCTATGTGCCAGTAATTACAGGAACATACCATTACCCTGTAACCGGAACACAGCAGCACAAGTACTGCTATTTGGCGGCAGACAAAGGTAAGGCAGTGGTGCCCACTTCCTCGAGCCCGTTCACGAAAGCTTTACCACCAGACTTGGGGGAGACCTTTGCCCAGCAGTGGGACAATATAGGTTGACAAAACAGTCTCAGAATAAATTCTGTGCTGGTCACATATTTTTTAATCTGGCTGTACATAATTATGCATTATCAAGGAGGCAAACTTAACTGCATAGATATGATTTAGTTATAAAATATGAGGAACTATTATTAAGATAGCATGCACGTGTATACATTAGGTTTATTATTAATGGTACACACGGCTACACATCAAGCTATACATTTCCAGTATAAGCTGACCTCTCATTCTACGAAAAGCCTACACAATGCGAGGTCAGCTTACACTGGAAATTTATAGTTTGATGTGTAGCCGTGTGTACCTATATCTATTTATTAACTTATCTATGAAATTTAGAAGTTAAATTTTATGGTGTTGAGGTGTGATATGATTTTATGTATCTTTAAGTCGTATTACTTAAATAATGCGCTGTTTCTTTGATGCCAGTAAAACATATCTATTTATCTGCCCGTTTCTAATAATAGTCACACAATTGACGTAGTTAAAATCAAGGACGGATCCAGCTTTGGTGCCAGGGGGGGGGGGGGGGGGGGGTCACATAGTCGTGGTCAAGGCACAAGAAGTTATAATTTAATTTTTATAATCATAGATAAGTAAAAAGTAGGTATTTTATTACTACTAAGTACCTACTACTACACTTACATACTGTACATAAAAATACTTATATTTAAATAACAAAATCAATTTTTCTAATCAAAATATTCTATTAAATTAATTAAATATTGAATGTACTTACATAAAATCTATATTATAATAAAAAAAAAATATAAAAACATTATGTTTAATAATTTTAATATTTTAATTAGTGGTCCACCTAGGTCCTGGACCCAGCCCATGGGGGGAGGGGGGTCATGCCCCCATGACCCTCCCCCTGGATCCGCCCTTGGTTGTAATAATCATGCGGAAAGAATATGACATCAACACTAAATATGATAATGGGATAGATACTGACACTTTGACCCAGTCACACTTCATTCAGAGTCGAGATATTGATACTATTATCTAGTAATTACGAGAGCAATAAACCCATTTAGTATCATAGTGATAGATCTATACAAGTAGGTAGGTACTTTCACAAACATTCAGATATTTACTAAGGGCGACTTGCGCAACAATGCTTAATCGTATTTAGTGGTTAAATATCACTGCCGGATTTATATATTTTTTATGAGTGTAGGCCACTTTACTTCCGCCGCCCCATGTACACACGGCTACACATCAAGCTATACTTTTCCAGTATAAGCTGACCTCTCATTCTACGCAAAGCCTACACAATGCGAGGTCAGCTTATACTGGATATGTATAGCTTGATGTGTAGCCGTGTGTACCTTTCTAAAATAATAAATTACCATTTGTATTAACAGTAGGTACCTAGGATTGATAATTTTCGATAGGAATGAGTTTCTATAGGGATTTAACCTAACCATGAGAAAACCAGTGAACTTCTTCGACTTTTATCCTCTGAAATCTGCCGCCCCTAGGCCGCGGCCTATACGGCCTATTGACAAATCCAGGACTGCTAAATATGTTTAAGAGATCATGGTAATGAACACTATTTGTACAAAAAATAATAAATATTGGGATACTAAAAATCCCGTTTTTAGTACACACGGCTACACATCAAACTATACTTTCCAGTATAAGCTGACCTCGCATTGTGTAGGCTTTTCGTAGAATGAGAGGTCAGCTTATACTAGAAATGTATAGCTTGATGTGTAGCCGTGTGTACAAATGTTTAAGAGAGTTGTCAAATCATACAAATATGTATGCCAAATTTAAACATGTTTAGTCACTAAATACGTTTAGAGATCGTTTTGCAAGCCGGGCTGAGTCTATTAAACAATCCATGCATGAGAAAATGTAACAAAGCAAAACCATAAGGCAAAACAATGAAAGATGTTCTATAAAATAAAATATTTAATATCCCACATCACATTACAAACACAACCAGTGACAAAACCAAGCATGAGGGATTATCCAGCTGAAACAAAACAAAACAAATGAAAAGTTTTAGGCAGTCAATGCAAGTCAATGCAACCAACATAACAGCAAACAGAGGTAATGTTACTCACCATAGAAGCGATGTATTCTCTCCCCTCCGGAGACATTGTTGCGTTGGTCCAGCCATCGCGCTGTTTCATCCGGCTGGGCTGAGCCGTTCACACAACACAACAGTATATATAACATGAATATTGCACCTAATTTCACCATTCACACCAACCACCAAACAGAACATAAAATAAATAAGGTGTAAAATAATATAATTAAAATTATTTCAACTTAATTTCTACATAAACAGATGATAAAACAGAATAAATTAAACATTAAATTATTTCTGTAATTTATATGTTTTAAACTTAAAAGCATATAAATTACAGAAATAATACCTACATTAAATAGGTAAAAACAGAAAAAATAAATTATTCAGAGATAATTAGCTATAGTATAATTTAATGCTGTTTCCTTCAAATTGATAGGTAAATATTATTTATTAAGGTAAGCATAGAATCTGGCAATGATAAGACACAGTATAAACATTAGGGTATTGCTTACCATACTACATGCTAGCTAAATACCGAGTTTTAAATGTTATCAAGTGATAGGTACCAACCTGTGAATATTCGCTCCCTTGTCCTAACGATTTGGTTCTTTTTACGAACAGATACACAGAGGTGGATCATCACAAACATTGTGAAGTTCATAACTATACTCTGAATCAACAATGGAAGTTCATAGCGTTTACCGAACCTGTAATGTCAAAATTATAGACACATTTAGAATTTTAACATACTTTTTTTGTGTAACTTTCTTTGTGTTTTATACAAACCAGAACAGTATTCTTAAGGTGTTGGCAATGAGGAGTGCCAAGCAAACATAAAGAGAAAACCCTTCAGCATCTTGAGTTCTCCGTATTTGTCTATACTGTGGGATATATGGAGCTACGCCACCGATGATCATTGCCCCGGCCGCTCCCCATCCTATCAGATGGCCCACAGTCAGCCCCAATTCGTCCGAGATTATCCAATCCATTATGACGAAATAGTGCAACCCTACTTTTTATTTCGTTTGACTATGAATAAGGAACTATATACAAGGTCTAAGCCTTAAACGTTTACTAGTTATCACTGAAATCATTTTAAAACCACGTCAAGTTAAACATCGACGCACGTTTAGCTACAATTATTTTTTCAATCAGACGAACACGGCCTTTCTACACTAAGCCACAATTAAAATCGATAACGAAAGAATGACGTTGTGTTTCATTTCTGAACTTAATGGTTTTTCATTTTACAAGAAATTAGCATGAAAACCTTATTGCTCTCTTTCTATTTTCATTAAAAAGACGAAGAGAAATGATGTTATATTGAAGTATGTGCCAAGATTGGGGTCTGATTTTGACAATTACTGTCAGATAACTGACTGACTGACGTGACGAGCATGGAGATGTGAAACAGACATCCATAATGTCATCCATCAGCTGATTTTGACATTTTACTTTGCTTGACAAATCAAACGAAACGAACGAACGGACGACAAATTCGCGAACGGGCCAACCAAATGGCAAAACAACTATAACACTGCGTTTTCCACTGGTTTTTAGTTATATTTTGTTTTCGTTTCGTTTACAGAGTTTAATTACATACAACGCCTGAAGTTGGAGCAGTTGTATGTAATAAATATGACGATTCTAACGAAGCTGCTACCAACGCTGAGGACCAGCAGCATGGCTCCTGCTGTTATACAAACATCTATTTTTAACGTTCCTCGTACTTTTTCGTCACAAAAAGAAAGTGGCATAGCCAAGAGCCAGGAGAGAGCTGAAGTGTCCACAGACGTGAGACCCTTGGGAGAGAAGATAAAAGAGACAACGAAAACAGTCTCATACACAGGCGTCATTCTGGCCGGCGTTGGAGTTACCGGCGTTATCTTCTACTACGTGTTTAGAGAGTTGTTCTCGAGCAACAGTCCAAACAGTATCTACTCTGAGGCTCTAAAGAAGTGCAAAAATGTAAGTGTTTTAGTTTACATAACCTTGTTATGCGACAGTTATGGTTATCGATCATTGTTTACAATAGTTTATTATCTAATAGTCACACTAGCAATTTATATAAAAAAACTTTCCTGAATTGAATGAAAAATTGGCAAATAATTGATGTCAAAGTTCATAGGTAGCTTGAAGCTCTCCACGACTTATATGACCTGTAAGCTACAATCCGAAGCATATAATGCTACTAGTAAAAAGCATCTTCATCTAAAAGATACCTAGTGAAAAGCAAGCTAAATCTCAATGACTAGTGTTTTAAAGTCTAGTATATAGGTTTAGGCCCAGCATTAGGGCGTTTTGTACATTGCTCCCCTTCTAGGCTGATCCAAACCTCCCAAACTTAAAGATCTGTGTAAAACTGCTTGGCTAAATATTATGTTATTATGCCTTTTGTCACATTTTACTATAAATTTACTAAATTCTTTCAGGACCCTAGAATAGAAGACGCATTAGGAGCCCCAATCAAAGGCTTTGGTGAAGAGACCACCAGGAGAAGACGGACTCACGTCAGTCACGCTATTTATCTGAGAGACAATATCAAACACATGCGGATGAGATTCTACATCAAAGGCATTAGGAATAAAGGAGTTGTTGAAGTTGACATGAAACAGGTGAGATCACTGTTAGTTTCCATCTACCTACTTTACGACTCTAACAGTTAGTAATTATAGTGTGACCATTAGTGCTGTGCACTCCCTGAGGTATGCGCGGCGAGGTGGGAGGCAAAGAAAAAACTGCATGAGTTCACATGAGATCAAAACATGTCGGACATATCTTGCGATATCAGTTTGCATTTCTAAGGCAAGACTTGTGGCGGGACGATGGTCGGAGGCTATCTATCTGTAATATATTATACTTACTTAGTTGATTAAAATGTAACTTAAATATACTCATATTTTATTAAAAATATGCAGGTGATAAATAAGAACTAAACTTATAATTCAAAGGACTTGTTTTATTGAACATTTTTTATATTTACAAACAATTATATATTCTAACGAAAGTTATTCTGACATAGATTCTGTTTCAACTTCATCTTCCATTTCATATCACGAGATAACGCACGACCCATCTTTGAATATTTATCCCGTGTGCGTCTGACATAGACCGTCCGGTACAAAAGCTACCTACCGCCGTGAGCGTTGACGGCAGACTGATAGATCGGAGCGGCCGACACATCCCCCCCGTCTCGCCGCGCGCATACCTCAGGGAGTGCACAGCTCTAATGGTCACACTATAGTAACTATGTTAGCTGTAAAAGCTATACTAGTTAGTTTTTACAAAATTTCAATAACAATTTCTACCAAACATTTTAGTGCTGAGCTAAGAGCATCTATATCATCTTGTAATTATAAGCTTTTACATAAAACATGCTTGTAAGTCAGTAAATGTGTTAGGGAGCCATGCATGATGCACATTGCACAGGCATACTGACAGACAGACAGACAATGCTTCAAAGGAGAACGGGCATCCTGGTCTACAGTCCAATAAAAATGAGCAGCACATTTTCGAATTGGCATACAATAAGTACATCAAAATATACTATTGGAACTTTCCCCAAAAGTCTGTCCGTTTTGAGTTACAGCCATGCAAACACCAGCATTTTTTGTTTTAAAGAACATAAAATAACGGTTTCACGATTACTATATCCATACATAAAGGCTCCTATACAATGCAGTAGCAAGAGCGAGAAGGGAGAAGAGCGATGTAAGGGCCGTGGGGAGAGGGATGCGTACGCGGGGGAGGGGAACGGTTGTGTACGCGCCGCGCCGGACGGCTACAATAATCAGTCGCATCGCATCAAGTGAGTGGCTACGTCACGTCTTGTTACGATAGTGCTGTGTTTGAACTTCTTTCTCTGTTTTTACTGACCCTGGCTTGCTTTTGGACCCTGTTTCTTTCCCTAATGTGTTAACTTTGGCTCGACTTATTGACTTTTGAACTGCCTACCGATAATGGAAGTTTTTCGAAACTGTGTGATGTGTCGTCGAGGACTTTACCGCGGACGGTACCAGCAGCATATCTTGGCTGATAACCTGCAAAGGGAACGACCAGAATTCGCCGCGTTTATACAACAACATACTGTGTTGGAGGTTAGTTACCTTTTATTTTTATTATATTGAGTAGTTAGGCATAGGATTTATTTATTTTAAGTATTAATTGTTATTATTTTCAGGTGGTGTTCGACAGTACTCGAAGCTTGTGTCACCGATGTTGGCAGAGGACTGAGCGTGATCATAGACCTGCACAGCAAGCGGCGCGAGCGCCTGGTACATTGCACTCTCAAGAATACACGAGGGCACCGAACACTTCGGTGCATTGTATTTACAACAACTGTGCTAATATTACCCGTAATCATATACCAAACGCGATAAGAATTAATGTATTTTGTGAGAGCAAGCTTTTTATTCCTGATAGCGCTAGGGTGTGTACAGAACACTTACAAAATAATGAATGGAGCAACCTGCCGCAAATGTGTAATGTGACACATGATTTTAATGACGCTCAGTTTACATCGCTCTGTGACTTGATGAGAATGGCTGCTAACAACCAGCCCAGAATCGACTTCGAAAACAGAGGCACCTTGTCTAATGAAGAGATGCACTTATGGACTGGGCGCACTTACGATCAGTTCGAAGCTATATTAGAACAAACTCCGTCACTAAGTGAACGTTGTAACCAGCCTAGAACTGCATTAGGCATCTATTTAACAAAACTTAGAACTGGAGACTCTGATGAGAGACTGGCAACGTTATTTCATATGTCTCGTCGAAAACTAGAACGTTTTTTGCCTATAGTTCGAGAATGTCTGAGCAACGATTACGTTGTGCTGCATCTAGGTGTGGACCACATTACCAGAAATGATATCCTTCAAAGAAACTAAACAATTCCAAGGGCTTTATTTGGAAACGATGAAAACATCAAAGCCATAATTATATGGGACGGTACATATATATATATATATATGTATTAACAAAAGCTCCAACTTTTTGTTTCAACGGCTGTCATACAGCTTACACAAATATCAAAACTTGTTGAAGCCGTTTTTAATGGTATTCACGGACGGCTATATATTAGATGTCAAAGGGCCATTTGCCGCTACCAGAACCGATGCCCAGATCATGAGTGAAATAATGAATAACGAAGATGAGCCGCTGCATTGGTTACTCGAACGTAATGATGCGTTTATCCTAGACAGAGGATTTAGAGATAGTTTGCAGGATATAGAAGCTTGTGGCTACGAACATCATGTGCCACCAACTAAAGACAGAAGAGAAAATCAACTCACTACAGAACAAGCTAATCAGTCTCGTTTGGTCACCATGTGCCGATGGGTGGTGGAAGTAGTAAATGGGAGATTTAAGCGAGATTTTAAACTTTTGCGTCAAAACTATTTTAATAAAACGTTGCCAAAAATGTTTGTTGACTTCAAAATAGCTGCAGCCATTCTAAACCACTTCCACGCCCCCATCGAAGATAGTTCACACGCAGCAGCCTTTTTGAATTCAATAAGAGCTAAAATACACATACCAAACACATTGCACAATTATGTGGAAGCAAAGAGATTGAATTATAGGAGAGCAGACTTCATGCGAATCGAAGCAAATGAAATAGAAAACTTCCCAAGGCTTAGTGAAGAACAAGTCATACATTTTGCCTTGGGAACTTACCAGTTAAAGCTCGCTCGATCATATTGTAGCGAGCACTTACAAAATGGTCTTTATATAATCGAGACGTATAGAGATAACGCTCTAGAAGACTTGGCACAATATGATATCAACGAAGAGGCTTGGCTATTACGTGGACGTATACAGTCTCGACATGTCCGAGCCAGGAAATATTTTTGTTATATATTAATCAATAATATTAATAACAATATTACACAATATTATTGTACCTGCTTGACAGGGCGACGTACTATAGGTACTTGTGCCCATGTACTGTCAATTATATGGTACGTAGGTTATGCCCGTCATGAAGGGTTCAATGAACCTGCATTGTTCCTTAACAGTATTCTCATCGATGATGATGATGATGATAATGTTTAATAACATATTGTTTTGATTTTTTAAGAAGATGTTGTTTTTATTTGTATTACTACTTACCTAACTTAAATAAAATCATTACATTACACAAAATGTTTTTTTAATTACCACGATATTCAATGTTTGGCACTAAATATTATCAGATTCAATTTTTAGTAGAACTCAGATCGGACAATACTTAGAGAAATGCGACTTTCTACATATGAAAATACATAGAATTACCTTTATATTGACATATGACTCATTTTTATTGCAAGGTAGACCAGCTTCCATACACTTATGCCCGTTCTCCTTTATTACGGAACTCTTTGCATTGAAAGCTTATATAGCGTTTCTATTAAATATTTTATTAGAAATCAACAGATACAATAATGTTTTTACGTAATATTAGAAAAAATATAAAGGAAACAGTTGAGCTATCTAAACGCCGTTGAAAACAATTATCACCCTAACATACTATGCTTCAAGTCTTAAATTCTCATGAAGGTTTTCGATCTACCTTTGTGAGTTTAATGAAATCTAGGTACCTCCATTTTTTTTCCTAACCTATCTCGTCCCACTGCTGAGCAAAGGTCTCCCCCGAGTCCCTCCAAGCATCCCTATCTGTCGCTATTTCCCACCATCCTCTTTGGAAGGTACCTCCTATATCAAATAAAAAAATAAACACCTACCTATGGTAGTTAAAATGATACTTAAATAAAGAATGTTGGACATTTCAAAAAGTGCTATCTAGCCCCAAATTAAACAAAGCTTGTACTATGGGAACGAAATAACTGATAGAATACAGTTTTTTTTGTAAACCATAACAAAAAAAAACCAAACCCAGAACAAATATCTGTAGACCAACATTTGTCCCGCAGTGGGAATCAAAGCCGCCTCAGCCGACTATTCGCCCACTACGCCACAGAGGTCGTCAATTTAACTAGTGTCTTTCAATTTCAGAATGAATATGGCAACTATATCTGCCGGTACTTACTAGTCCAACTAGACGACTACACGGGAAAGACTTTCATCATCGAAGACAATAGAGCAGAATTAGATGCCAAGACTGAAGGAGCGAGCCAATTCCCTTCACTGACATTGACGTAATCACCAAAACTGTTTAATACCTTAGATAAGTATAATTATTGGTTATAATTGTTAAATAAGAGATGATACTGTTTTCATCATCTTTTATTGATAGTAGTTTTCAAAGTAGGGATATCTAACGCAGAAATAGGAGAAGGCACTCTCAAAGAAAAAATCGTATCTGTTAAAATGTTTTAATAAAAAGACCAACCCAATAGTTCTTCTCAGGAATTACTCGGGTCTCAGGGAATTACTGAGGGTCTGTGAAGCCTATGCTGTTGAGCACGGTCTTATATATGTATAATGCGAAGAAAAGCGAATACATGGTTTTTAAGGCCGCCGGTAAATGTCCCGGTTATACACTGAATATAACCCTAAACGGCTTGAACTTAAATCGTGTTACGAAATTTAAATATCTGGGACATTTTCTTGCCGACGACCTTAAAGACGATGCAGGATGTTGAGAGGGAGCGTAGGGCCTTGTAGATTTTCCCGTTGTACTGAACAAGTTAAAGTTACGCTTTTTAAAGCGTACTGTCAGAGCTTTTACACGGGAAGTCTGTGGGTCCGAAACACCAAAAGATCATTAGAGGACCTACGCATCCAATATAATAACATCTTCCGGATGATGTTGCGGTTGCCCCGATACTGCAGTGCATCGGGGATGTTTGCCTACTATCACACAGATGGCTTTCACGCCATCATGCGCAAAAGAACGGCATCGCTGATGAGCAGAATTCGGGGCAGTCGCAACAGCACCCTGAGGACGGTGGCTGAGTGCTGCACATCTCCGCTCTGGAAGTGTTTTGTGCGGAGGGTGATTAATGAAGGAAATAATTTCCTCGGTTAGTCACCCTTGGCACAAAATGGTGTTTTCTATTTTCACCCAGTGCCTATTTTTATTTTTGTATATTTAGCTGTTCTTCTTTGTTGTTATATATATATTTTTTGTGTGTATGTTAGTCTTAATATATGAACTCTAGTTGTCTGAAATAAAATATTTTTATTTCATTTGTATTTATTATTTATTTAATAGGAATAATGTTAAATGAGTAAAAAATGAGTAAATGCGATTTCTTCAGTATATTAGATACTAGGTATATTAGTATATTCAATCCGCAGCATCGCACGCGTAGATTTTCAATGATAATATTACCCTCCCTCTGCGCAGTTGGGTAAAAAGTAGCCTATGTTACTCAGGGATAATGTAACATTCTAATGGTGAAATATTTTTTTTAAATCGGACCTGTAGTTTTTGAGTTTATTTGTTACAAACATACAAATCTTTCCTCTTTATTGATCGAGCGAAGCGAGATCTCCAAATCGACTTGGGGAAAATCGGCGTTGTATGTTTGTACGTATGTTTGTTTTTCCGAGGATAACTATCGAAGCGTTTATCCGATCATCGTGAAATTTGGTATATAGGTAGGTAGTGGTGGCACAATTTTGGTGTGACTAAATGAGTTAAAAATATTTGGGGGTTGTTGAGATATTGGGGTTCAAGAGAAGTAAAAAAAATATGGGACTATTCGGTCAAAGGGCACGTCTAACAAAAGGTATTTGTGAGTACATTTCGATACCGTTTTTATTTTTAGTGTCAACCTTGTAGTTTTTAAGTTATTAGCCATAATAAAATCTGAACTTTGACAAAATTCACAGAGCACACCAGTGCCCCCACAGTGCTGTAATTTGGTATGCGTGTAGCGTGGCACAAATATAGTCAAAAGTCTGAAACCGAGAATAACTGCAATATGTACCCCAAAAAAGTGTAACCAATTGACATGAACTTCCGTTATCTGTAATTTGTATCAAACTGTAGGTCAAGTTATTGGTTATCAATTTCGTGGCACTATTTTGCAAATATTATTTTTGTTTTTATGGGAGACTCGCGAGATCTCAGTTCGTAGCGAACCATTAGTAAAATTATAGATTAAAATATTGGTGTCGGCTTAAAAAGCTTTGGGGGGGGTAGATGATTTTGACGCCTTTGAGAGATGATATGAAAAACAGATAAAAAACAGAGATGCTGGCATATTAGGGTTATTGTCTAACATCGATGAATGTTATTTCTTTCGTGATATGATAACTATTTACAAATTAGAAAGATCTCTTTATAAAAAAATCGTTCTAAGTATTTCATTATCACCTACCATTGGTTTTATATTTAATATTAACTGCTGTAGAAGATACGATTTTTTTCTTATACTATAAATGATAACAGGTTTCTTTATTAGTTATATAAGTCTTAATTAATAATTGGCACTGTCTTAAAATGATGGAATGACTGGATTCATTTAATTCTTCAGTTCTTAGCTATTATTTTTTCCACGGCACTACTTCCCATGCCCTAAGTATGCGATTCTTAAACACGAACCTCTTGATCCTTTCAAAAATCCAATAAAAAATGAGTAAAAGTGATAGATACTGTGGCCACGCCCATTTTAAGTCTTGCATCAAACTCGGTGTGTATCGGATATTGGCTTCGGACAATCGTAGGTTTATTTTGATGTCCATTGTTCCTGTATGGCCGTTTTGGTTTCTTGAGTAAATCGTTCTCGTTTGTGTCGTAACTGCAAAGAAAAACATTGAGTTAGTATGTTAGTAATAAAAAAAACCGGACAAGTGCGAGTCGGACTCGCGCACGAAGGGTTCCGTACCATTATCTATAAAAACGAGCAAACAAAATCACGTTTGTTGTATGGGAGGGAGCCCTCCTTAAATATTTGTTTTATTTTAATTATTTATTATGTAAGTGAATATATAACTAAATATTCTGTGAATATTTCAAGCGTCTACCAGTTGCCGATAAAAATATCGAGCAAAAAAATCACGTTTGTGGCCCCCTTAATTTTTTTTATTCTGTTTTTAGTATTTGTTGTTATAGCGGCAATATAAATAAATACATCATCTGTTAAAATTTCAACTGCATAACTATTACGGTTCATGAGATACAGCCTGGTGACAGACGGACAGACAGACTGCGGAGTCTTAGTTATAGGGTACCGTTTTACCCTTTGGGTATGGGACCCTAAAATAAAATATAAATAAATAAATATTGCTGGACATTTCACACAGCGCTATCTAGCCCCAAACTAAGCAGAGCTTGTACTATGGTAATGGTACCCAGATAAATGATAGAATACGTAAATACACTTTTTTTTGTAAATACATATAATATATGTACAGAGAAACAACCAGATATCTGTAGATCATGCAAACATTTGTTCCGCGGCGGGAATCGAACCCGCTACCTCCTGCGTCTCAGCCGGCTATTCGCCCACTGCCCCACGGAGGTCGCTAAAAAATTGGGTATTAGAATTTAAATTGTGGCAGAAAAGTTCCACGCACCGGAAAGCGCAGCGAAGGTCGGCCTTTTGTGTGCAGGTCGAACAAGATTGGTCGCGCTGGCAATCTGTGTGGAAGTTTTGAGTTCAGCAGTAGACGTTCTATAGCTAATATAATGGATAGGTGGAAGAGTGACCCTAACAGCGAGCGCTGTCTGACGGCATGGCATGGGAAAGCTACGCGGAAATGATTTTGAATCTTATTTTAATACGATTAGCAATCACATTTCGTTGATATCACAAGGAGACCGCGGGATGCCGCAGCAGGCTATCCACATATCGTGGCATCCTGAAATGTGAGTGCTAATAGTGTTAAAATAAGATTCAAAATCATTTTCGCGTAAAAAAATCCTTTGCCACAGGGAAAGCCCCTTCTGATTTTGTTACAGCAATATTGCATAACAAGTGACACATCTCATCCAGAATCAGAAATGTACCAGGGCCACCACTAGCGATAATAAACTCTGATTTAGAGTTTATCTATCTATTTATATAAATAAAAATGAAATGATGTTCGTTGGTAAGCGCGTCACTTGGAAACGGCTGGACAGTTGTTTTTTATCGTTCGTAATAGTCCGAATAAGGTTTTTAGGGGAGAAAAAACTGAAAGTGTTTTTTCAATGGGATTTTTGTATGAACTCAAGATCATTAGGCTATATTTTATTCTGAAATCCGTGCGAAGCCGGGACGGGTCAACTAGTTGGTTATAAATATATGTAAAGGTAGGTGTCCTACTCATAAAATCAATATATTGCTACTTCAGAAAACTATCGTGCTGACTTCACCCATTGTTGGGTATAGGCCTCCCCAAATTTGTGCTATCCACCACGATTCTGCGCTAGTCTCACCCACTAACGGCCCGCGACCTTTACGATGTCGTCCACCCATCTCGCTGCTGGTCGTCCTACCCTTCTATACCCGCTCCTTGGCCACCATTCAGTCACTGTCCTGCTCCATCTGTCATCACATCTAGCCTCTCGTTTGAGCTCCATAACTCGAATCCCAACGTCATGAACCTTCGTTCGTCTACGGAACTCGAACTCGAGGCTGGAGACAGTCGACCAGTATGTTTATCTTGGACATATTCTATCGCTTGGTAAAGAGCATCAGTATAAGGAGATCTCTAAAAGGATCCAATTGGGATGGGCTGCATTCGGCAAATAAGACGACATCCAAAGCTCTACAGTGTCTGAAGACCCGCTTATTCGACCAATGTGTTCTGCCCGCCATGACCTACGGTGCCGAGACATGGACGCTCACGCAGGAGGCTGTGTACAGGTTAAGAGTTGCACAGAGAGCCATGGAGCATACCATGCTCGGCATCAGACTGTTATATCGAGTTCCAAACGAATTTATTTAATGCAGTAAAATTACAGAAATCGTGTATAAAATGGCCGAAATCTATAGATAATTAGAGTGACACATAATATATATTTATTTCAGATTATGTGAATACTTTACCTGCAAATAAAACGTATTCAATTCATCTTATTTTGGGAAAACACCGTCATAAGCGTGCCGGGAGAACCATTCCCAATAAAATGTCGACTGGTTTCTTAACTCATGTATAGGTACTTTCATAGAAACATACCATCTCTTCTGAAGTATTTCTCCATCAGCGAGTCAACAATATTCACGTTGTCATCACCCACGTGTCCGAACAAGGAGTTGTTGTATTTATTGTCCAAAACATTCCACGAGCAAGGCAAGTGCGATGTTTGGTAGAGCTGAAGATCTCCGAAATATCTGTAGCTTGAGGGTGGTACTGCAAACTCTTTGGTTATAACAGCTAACGACTGCATGTACAGTGGGCAGACAGTCTGCAAAAAAGTATACATTTTACAATTTTACAACCTTGTGTGTAGGAAACTATGCTGATCGATCGACATCTGCTAGCGTGATGAGGGGAAACCCCTGATTTTGATAACATTTCACTATGCAGGGACAGCAAGTTGATTATAAGATGAAGACGGAAGGTCAAAAAAAACCACGATCCTCGGCCTAACTAAAATAACTAGATAAACCATAAATATTTAACTCAACCAACAGATTCCGAGCCAAAAAGCTTCATAAATCCTTTGAGTGAATGAATGAATTATTCGCAGAAAAAGGGTGTACAGTAGTTGTTATTAGAATATTTGTCGTTTCACTAATTCAACCTATATATTGGTATGCGAATATTGGCAATACATAATCAAAATATATCTAGTTTTAACAATGAATAATAATAAAAAAAAATAATTCAGGTATCACATGTCAAAAACATTATTTAAAATAGAAAATGTCAGCTTAGAAAGTGTCAAAATAAACATGTCAAACTCTGATGTAATTACTGATTACCTACTGTTTACCATGGCGATTATTTAGTACCTATTTCATTTCTAAAACTCATTATCTGAATAGAACTTTGTGCCTAACCATCGACTAATTTGCCTATGATTCAGCTTGAGATATTGAGTGTAGGTACACATGCATCACGAAATAGATGCCTACCCTCCACCCACATAAGTACCTACCTACACTGGTAGACTCACGCACGTTGATAAACGCGATTCGAGGTCCATTCCTTGCCGTACGTGTCCATGCCATGCCATATGCCATCCTTGTCATATCATTTATAGAAACAGTTCACTTCTTGTAAACTTTGTTGACACTTTGTACTGTTTTTGAAGTAAAACTTTACGCACGATTGACTGGGGGAGTAAGCTGGTGAATGCGTTACGAAAAGTGGGAACGGAAGTTGAGAGGGAGATATAAGTTAGTGAAGATAGAAAACGTTAATGTGCGAGTGCGAGTCGCGTCCGTCCAGAATGAACATAGACTGATCGACCTACAGACGTGTGGACAATTTTGTAATTGAACAATTTTATAAATTACCTAATATTTTGAAGTTTTACGTGTGATCTAATCAGTGGGTCTAATCTAAAGCACACTTCTTTTTTACTGTAAAATAGCGTAAAAACGATAATAGTTTTTAAGACCTTAATGTACCTACCTACACTTGTTCATGCAATTAAATATCTTGCACCTAATCTGTCTGCATCCTCGGACAGACGCGTCCCGCATGCACAATACCTCAAACACATATCGCCATATTTTGGTATGTACCTAAAAAGCCTTATATAAGGCCTACTTAATGCGATACATATAAAAAAAACTATTCAGTGCATAACTGGTTTGACTGTTTGTATTCTTAGAACCCGGAAACTAATAGACAGCTTCGATGTCACTGAGAAATACCTAGGAAGTCGGTACTCGAAGTTTTTTCAGAGTGCCTATAGTGAAACCAAAGCGATGTTTTACTATAGAGAGTTACGTACCTGCAATTGATAATCTAGGGCTAAAATGACAGTGAGCGATGTAATGGTGTGGTCCGCTGGCACAATCAGGCGAAACATTAATTCTAACACGTCGTTTAGGCCATCTCTGTTAGTGTCGTATTCGTTGACCTGAAATCCATATGTATTTTTTTTATGAACATCACCACTACCTCACCTTGTGGTAAGTAATGGTCGGGGAGGGAGCACGCTTGCATAGAAGGAACCTTTTCAAGTGTTCACTCTGGACTTTACTCGAAGAATAAAGTGATACGGAAAAATATACGCCGGCAGCGAGTTTCTCGAAACGTTTGGAATCGTTTGGTATGAATGCAGCTTCTTTTTTCACCAATTAAAATTAGGACACTTAACAAGCCCCGCGGCTTCTCACGCGTGGTTTGTCAATAAAAACATTACCTGGGTAAATAACCAATAAATAGGTATGTCTAAATCCCGGTTGTAGTCTATCAAAATACCAAATTTCATCGAAACCGGTTCAGTCGTTACGACGTCATTGAGTAACAATCAAAGAAACAAATAAACAAACATCCAAACTTTCACATTTATAATATTAATTAGTGTGATACGAGTAAGAAGCCGAATAACAACAATTTAAAATGTCAAGAAGTTTGCGCCTCGCATTTAAAATCGCGGTTCTAGGTATACACTTTGAGGCTGCATTTTACCAAGTACCTATTCCTTCAAGTCGTAGAACGATGATTGTTTTTAGAAAGCATTTATTTTTGTTTTTTTAATATGGTCAAATCTTGCAACTGAATTTTAAACCACCCCCCCCACCGATTGAGTTGGAAATATATAACAATATGGTACCATGGAGGTGGTCTCATGACGGAGACGGATGCTTGCGGACAACGGAACTTCTGAACGGATTATAGATAGGCTACTAGTGTTTGTGCTCGTTTGAATCTGCGTGCGGTTCCGATTAAGTATAATTTAAAGTAGGTAAATAATTGTTTAAAAGCTTCTTTAGAAATAGATATTTTTCAAGAAACAAATGTAGACCATGTTCCTTTTTTTGATTACCCTACAAGACACTCAGTTTATCTACGAGTAGGTACTTATTGGTTAGGACAATTGATACAGAACCTGAAAGTCAGGGCAGCTTACTTCACCACTGAGGGTGTCTTCATCCAAGAAGGCTGCTTCACCACATACTATGGGTATGCTGGGGTCCTCTGTCTCAGCCACCAGCAAGTATTCATACGTGAAGTGGACCTTTGGTTGTTCATAGAAACTGTAGGACTTAAGCCAAAACCCTGAAAGACCACAGAAGTGAAAATGTACAAAGTGTCCCATCAAGCAGCAATTTTTTATGACACCTCAGCTGAATTAACAGAATAATGTTTAGAAATACGCTCTTACCTCGACTCCTATATGCCAGGATAAAAGGCAATATTAAATTCAGGATTGTCGTAGTCAATGTAAACAGCATTGCTTTTGATAGAAAACAACCTTTGTATTGAATCTGGACATTACAACTGAATAGTTTGTAGAGATTCATTTTGCTACAGATGTAGTAGGTATGTTAAATCTTTTATTAAACTTTAGAATCACGCCCGGCCCTGTTTCTAATATTAATTTGACGTATATTTATTGATCAACAACAGCGCGCGCGTGCGTTGCTAGGCGACAGGTGTTGCAAGATAAACAAATTCAGTGCTGCCCTCTAACATATAAAATCAATAAGGTTTGAATTTTTAGAAATTCAATATGTTGTTTAGATTATTAAGCTTAGAGAATTTAGACTAGGTGTTTAGCTAGAGCACTCACGTAGGGGTTGATGAAGATAAAATAATAGCGAATGAAACAAAATGCTGCAGTGCGTAGACCCTCAGAATTGGTGTCCGTTACCTTTGTGTTAGAAACAATAAGAATGTAGAGGTAGGCATTGTGCACCTACAAAGCAGTCTAACATGTAAAGTAGTAATAATTGTAATAATAGGTACTGAGTAGGGTTGCCAGGTTTTTTTGATACTGTAAGGAACAAATGCTCAATTTGACAAAAAATACGGGATTTAAATTTTTTCACCGGGACAAATGAAAAACATGTATTTTAGTCTGTTTTTATTGCTAGTTACGAGTATTATTTAGATATATTTTAAAGAAGATCGTGTAAGGTTTAACATATATTTGTTTGATTTTACATTTTTGTAAAATTCAATGCAGCTATAATCATAGTTGAAAACGGTCACTTTATCAAATCCGGAGTAGGTACACTTGTTGCGCACATCAGTCCATTTTAATGCCATCTGCGATAAAATCCTCTCTACAAAGCACTCTTGGAACTAGGATTGAAATACGTAATAGTCTGTCCCGGTGGGACGTTTAAAATTATGCCTGGAATACGGGACGTCCCGGGAAATACAGGTCATCTGGCAACCCTAGTACTGAGGTACCTATCTACTTGCTACGAGAAGTGAAAAAAATAGTACCTATAATGTTAACTGAAACCGAATCGTATACCTACCCCACCTTAGTTATCTTTCTGCATTTGAACACAGCCAAGAATAAATAAGTTTAGGCATTATAAATAGGTACCTACCCAAATTTGGGTACCTAAGTACTTATCTCTATACCTATGGTTATTATTTTTCCAGTAAACTAAATAAGCGCCGAACACATATTTTTCACTTAAAAATCGATATTCGCATAGGTATCTAACTACTAAGGTTAGCTAAAAGTTAATAAGCAAAGCGCTTAGCTATTGTTTCACGACATGCCTGTTGTTATAGTCTACATCCACAGTACACTAGCAGAAAAAGGAATTCTGGTTTCCTCAGTCAGTGAATACAAACAATGGGATTGCCAGAAAGTAGCAGGTCCGGCGCCTGCGATGGTAACTTGAAACCCAAGCGGTGAATGATCCCATACTTTATACAAATCGTATAAAAAGGCCTGGAAACTAGCAAACGGCACCACTCGCTCTGGTGAGAGCCTGGAGCACAGTGCAGTCCTCAGATAGGACTTTGAATTACCGTAAAACTTCTACGCCAAAATGGCCATGGTTCGCAGATCCAGCATGGACAGGATGTCCTCCAGCATGACTTCCAGCATGACTGGCATGGGATTAGGTGGCATCACCGGAATAACCGCAGGGATGAGCAACCTAAACTGCATGAGGGAGCAACAAATGACGATCGGCGGGATGCCTTCCAACTACGTTCCGGGATTATCAGCGTACTACAATATCTCAAGCTTTTGCCAACGTCCTGGACAAACTCGTCGCTGGCCTATGCAGCGTGCTGGACCCACGGCGCAGCACCGCCCTGGTCGCTCTCATAGCACCGGCGCTCTGCACCGTATGAAGCACTCCATGAGGAACAGCCCTAATACACAATACACTCACAACTTGATCTGCAAGATGGCTGATCAAAACGAGCGTAGGCGTCGTCAGGATACCTTGGAAATGATTCCTCAGAGCTATTATTCGCAGCAGCCGCTAAAAGTGGAGCTCACCGAGTTCTATTCGCGAGATAACTCCAAGGATCATCATACAGAACAGTATGATCTTGTAAACGACAGCATTCTGCCAAATCCAGTGCTGAGAAGAGGCCAGAACTTCTTCTTCGCTGTTCGCTTTGACAGGACTTACGACAAACAACAGGATATGATTCGAATTGTCTTCTGCTTTGGTGAGTATGATCTCCTCTTGTCTATTTTAATATAGCGGTACGAATTTCATAATAACTTTGTTATTTGTTTTAGGTCCTAAACCTAGTGTTACCAAGGGCACAAGGGTCGTATTGCCTGTAAACTGGAGCAATCAACAGGGAGTGTTCCAGCACTCTCGCGATATGATGGGAATGGGAATGGGCATGGGAATGTCTCGCATGCAAGATACGAGCACCACTATGGGAACCATGGGGTCTATGGGCACTATGGGCACTATGGGAACCATGGGTCCCATGGGAACTATGGGTACCATGGGAACTATGGGACAAATGGGTACCATGGGCTCTATGGGACCTATGGGACCGATGAGTGGCATGAGAGAGACTACTACATACGGCGTTCGTCGCAGTTCGTTCAGCAACGAGCCGTTACCTCTACAGCACAGTCCTCTAAGCCCACATGGACCGATGGACAGGCCTATGATGGATCGCTACGGAGGAACGACACAACACTCCTCATTTGGACGTGGTTATGGCTCACGTCACGGCTCTCGCCACGGCTCTATGCAAAACCTTGCTGCGCTGGCTCATGATATGGACCGATGGGACATCAGCATTCAGCGACAGGACGGAAACACTATTACATTCCAAGTCCACGTTCCGGCTACTGCTCCGGTTGGTGTATGGAACTGCTGGGTCCAAACTAACCGATACGGTCAACGCGACAATCGTCACGATTACAAATGTGACGAGGATATTTACATGTTGTTCAACCCTTGGTGTCGGGAAGATTCCGTGTTCATGGACAATGAGTCGTTCAGGAAGGAATATGTCCAAAATGAACAGGGCAAGATCTGGTGTGGAACATGGCGCCAACCCAAGGGTCGCAAATGGATTTACGGACAATTTGATGATGTGGTACTGCCAGCTTGCATGTATATGCTTGAACGCAGTGGCCTCGAGCACTCTGAGCGCGGTAACCCGATCCGCGTATGCAGGGCGATTTCTGCTATGGTAAGTTACTTTTCAGGGTTAGTAGAGTTGAAGTGTAGTTTCAAATAGAATGTTCTTTTGGATTACTAAGAATGATATTAATTTTACTCAATAGATCAACGCAAACCATGACGATGACGGCATAATGGTCGGACGTTACGATGGAGAATATAAAGATGGTGTGGCACCTCATGCTTGGACCGGTTCTGTGGCCATCCTGGAACGATACCTTACTGATGGCGGCAGACCTGTTGAGTACGGTCAATGCTGGGTTTATTCTGGCTTGGTTGTCACTATTTGCAGGGCTCTTGGTATGTTTAAAGTAGAAATAATTGACTACAGAAATGATACTAGAAAGAACAGAATTTTGATTTAAAATGTTATATGAATTTTGATTGTACATATTTTGATTTCTAGGTATTCCTTGCCGATCTGTGACGAATTATGTGTCCGCTCATGACACAAACAAGACCTACACCGTGGACAAATTCTTTGATCGCGACGGCAACGAAGTGCCCAACGGTCCGGATGAGGACTGTTACGATTCATGCTGGAACTTCCACGTGTGGAATGATGTTTGGATGCAGCGACCTGATCTGCCTCAAGGTACGAGTACCTTGATAATAAACAGTGTATTTTCATTGTATCTACATTGATGATTAATATCGAATTTTAGTATTTCACTTTGATAAAAGAACATATCGTAAAAAGTTTTATTCTGGGGTACAGGTTACAGTGGGTGGCAGATCATAGACTCCACACCTCAAGAGGAAGCAGAGTCTGTGTACCACTGTGGTCCGGCTAGTGTGGAGGCCGTCCGTCGCGGAGAGGTTGGCTTCCAATACGATACACCTTTCATGTATTGCCAAGTCAACGCCGAACTGTGCCATTTCCAGGAGGAAGAGAACTCTGAATGGGGCTTTATCAGAATGGCATCTAACCAATACCAGTGAGAACAGCACTAAAGATTTAGTAAATAGAATATGTTGAACAGCTAAACTTTAGATTTTTTATCCTAATTTAAAAAAAATCTTTTCACAGGGTAGGACGCAAGATTCTTACCAAAAACCCGACCCGTGATGACGATGAAGGGGAAAGCGATATGGTCGAGATTACTCACGAATACAAGACTGCAGACAGCTCATCTCCTGAGCGACTTGCTGTCATCGCGTCTTGCCGTGGCTACCAACGCATGCAGCAGTATTACGAGTACCCCGACCGAAACTTCGAGGATGTTTACTTCGATCTTATGGATATTGATATCGTCCCTTACGGGCAGCCTTTCGACTGCACCATGAATATCCAGGTTCTGATCTTTCATTGTTTAGTTGTATTGTTTAGTTCTATTAAAAACTTTATTTATATCGAGTTTTCATTTTCTAGAACAAATCGCACGAGGATCGTACGATTTGGTGCGTGTTGACGGCATCTGCCAGTTACTATACCGGCGCTATCGCCTCTCGTCTGCGAAGAGCTCAGGGCGAGTTTATAGTGCGCGCTGGACAGCGTGAAGTACTGAAACTTCACGTCACGCCTCAAGAATACATGGACAAGCTAGTGGACCATTCCATGGTGAAAGTTCACGCTATGGCTTATGTAAAGCAGACCCGCCAGGCCTGGTCTGATGAGGACGACTTCCCGTTGCATAAGCCGAGGATGCAAGTGCAAGTATGTAATACATTGAAAACTGCCATAAAATGATTAGAATCTTTTCTGATATTTTGCTAATTATTATGTTTTTTATCCTAGGTGCGAACCCAGCCTTGCATTGGACAAGAATGCCCTGTCACGTTCAGCTTCCAGAACCCGCTGCATGTACACCTGACAGACTGCTATTTCACATTTGAAGGAGCTGGAGTGCAGAGGCCACGACAGGTATGAAATTAACTAATGCCTTGTGGTGAAAATTTGACGATAAATCTGTTCGCCTACTTACGGCGGTAAGCAACGAGGTCTAGCAATGGATCAGACAGGATAGGATTGTCAAAAAAATATTGATAACACATGGCTTTACAACTTTACACTGTATTTCGTATGGATTGTGACTCTTGGTTCGTTTCTAGATCCGCTTCCGCGACGTGAAGCCGGGTGAGTTCGTGAACTACCAGGACAAGTTTGTGCCTCGCCGCCATGGCGAGCGCCGCCTCGTGGTCACCTTCTCCTCGCGGCAGATGGACGAGATCTTCGGCTGCTGCATGGTGAACGTGCGCGGCTAGCTAGCCCCCGGGACCCGTGCCTCGCCTCCCGCACCCCCGCGGCCGGTCTCGCCGGGTCCTGTCTCCCCCCCTGCCGTCCAAATGGACCGCTCTTTCGTCTCTTATGTCGCGCCTGATCAACACCTCTACCAAGAAGAGGAGGTCATTATCGTGAAAACGACCGCTTAATGTTGTGCGCGACACTGTCTAGTCTCAAGACTGAAAGCTTTGACTCTATAGTGTTTAATGTGATAATACGACGACTCAGCTCGAAAATGGAAATGTTTTGTATCACCCGCACAATATCATAATAATAAATCCAAAAAAAATTAGTTGATCACTTTACTCACTGTGTGATTTTAAATAAGTACCTAATGTATCTGTTGTTTTAAGAAAAACCGATGCTTCAAGTGCCATTGCGTGTGTTGATTCCTCCCTGATATATAAAAAGGGATTAAGCTTTAGTTTTACTGAATTTTTAAGTAACTTTTATTTTATTTTTATAGTATGTACCTATGTATCAAATATTCTTTATATATTTAGGTTTTTAAATGAATTTTATATTTATCGCAATTTATTAATTACTTATGTATGGCTATATGTATTGTATGTGAGAAGACACATAAATATTTTAAAAATGTATTTGCACTGTGTTCTGTGTTTTTGGGATCTCAAAAATAAAATGCATTCACTGCAGTTCGTCTTTTATTTTATCAATATGTATGTACGTCGAAAATTAACTTTATTCAAAGGGGATAAACAGTGGTCAGTGAACCTCTGGGGTTTACCCTATTGTTCCAGCGATGTCCTGATTTCAACCGTTATAACTGCCTATGCGTCATATTGACTCATAATTTCTGGATAATATTGACTGCCTACAGTTTTTATCACACTTGCCTCAATACATTGCAAAAAAAATGAATCTTCTCTGAAAGCATAATAATTTTTACTTAAGAAAACATAAATGTTACAGAAACTTTTTATTTTATTTATGCTCTGGATTAAATAAGTAGTGGAAATGAAGATTATAGGTCTCCTTAGATCACCTAGAAATCGAATTGCCTAGCTTGGTGAAATTAGAGTTTTTTGTTCACCATTGAATAGTACTTACCGTCTTTACCATAAGGGCACACGGGGCCTGTGCCCAGAGTCACGGGGACCCCTAAAGGCCTATATATTCGCTTACACTATATATTTTTTTCTATTTTAGGTAGATATAACCCGACAAATGTAAACGACAAACTATGCCCAAAGTACATCGAGTAAATTATGGGCGTTGTTAGCGACTTTCTGCAGCCCTGAGAGCAACAAGTCTCTGTCAACTCTGTTTTTACATGTAGCTTAGCGAATTTTAATCGGACACCAGAACAGTCTTTATAATCATTTTCTGAATAGTGAGCATCAATGCTGTTGACGCTTATTTCGCCAAATTACACAAGTCAAAGTAAGAAGTCGACCAAGGCATACTTTTGTTAAAATTCAGCTGACAATGACTTCAGAAAACCAGAAAACATCCTCCGCCATTTTGGAGGTCCATATTGGATTTATAATTATAATTAGTATTTAAAAAGTGCAGTCACCGACACAAACCACTTCAAATATAAGATCATAGCAGAAAAATGTTTTTTTTATTCATTTTACTTTCCAACAAGGCCCCAAAATCGTGTGTGTCCAAGGGCCCCGCCCGGCATAGCCTTAGACGCCGTTGATTAAACGAGTAGGTAGATAAAAATCATCTGAAACAGGCGCAGAGACTTCTGTATGGATATGCGTGAAACGGTTCTTGTATTTTGTAATATTAACTTATTTTTATCGTGATTAGGTTATAAGGCCCGTACAAATCTTACTCCACATGGTGGTTATATAGATTACAAAGTGTTGCGTAGGCCATAGCTACGTGCGAAAATAACCGCTTACCGCGCCAGCCATCGACAGATTTGGAACGAATGCATGTTATTTTAACACTGAGAAACATCCATTACTGTTTACTTTCGCAAAATAATAATGTTTTCTAAATAACTCGATATAGTTACTCCGTTTCCAAATATTCCGTATAACTTACCCTCTCGAGATATTATATTCCACGCATCTAAATTTTTTAAACGAGGGGATAAAGCAGTGTCTTGCGTCACGGGCGCTATATTGTATCTTGAACCCAGAGAGGGATATAAGCACGTTCAAGATGTAGACAGATATATCCACGAGAAGAATACTCTACTTTTCACACTTTTTGCGAGACAATAAAAACCAAACCTAGGTTGGTGCAGTCTCTGCAGAGGTTAGTTCGATTTACGAATAAATTCTTATTGCGTGGGTATCTTTGGTTTAAATTTGAATACAGATGAGGTTCCAAATTCAAATCACACTATGCCCGCGAAAGCATAATGAAATTCAATACAACTTTACTGAGTCGGGAGTAAAGTTCATCACCTGCTTTCGGTGAGGTTTGCATGACATATAATTTGACATTGTCGAGCAGATGGTGTGAAAAAAATAATAATTGGTTCGCAAAGGACTGTACTGCACAGGGCAGACCAAAATGGCGTCTGCTTTTAAGGGAGCCCAAGACACTTCGGGTCGCTGAGATATAGGAGTAAGTAGGTAAGTAGTAGGTAGTTCGCAGTAGTATATTGTTTTATCTCACGAAGGCGGACTTAAAATAAATATTGATCACAAAAAATATTTTTTTTCACCACTAATCTAAACAAAACACAAGTCTTACTAATTGAATTAACTGATTAATAAATTACTGTTTAATTATTAATAAATGTACTAGTGGTTCGCCCCGAACTGAGATCTCGCGAGTCTCCCAAAACACCAAGAAAATATTCTTAGGGCGACTCGCGCAACGATGCCTAAATGTATTTAGTTGCTAAATATGATTTAAGGAGTTGTCAAATCATACAAATACGTCAAATTTAAACATGTTTAGTTGCTAAATACATTTAGTGATCTTTGTGTATGCCGGCCTTAATATTTGACTAATAAATTAGTCCCACGAAATTATAACCAAATTCTTGACCTACAGTTTCATTCAAATTAGAGGTAACGGGGGTTCATGTCAATTGGTTATTATTTTTAGGGGTAGAAATTGCAGTTATTCTGGATTTCAGACTTTTCTCTATATTTGTGTCACTAAAGCTACACGAATACCAAATTTCAGCATTGTGGGGTCACTGGTGTACCTTGTGAATTTTGTCAAAGTTTTGTTTATATTATGGCTAATAACTCAAAAACTACAAAGATTAAACTAAAAATAAAAACTGGGTTGAAATGTCCTAATGAAGACCTTTCACTTGACGTCCCATTTGACCTAATAGTCTCATTTTTATTTTTTTTCCTTCTCTTGAACCCCAATATCTCAACAACGTCCAACATTTTTAGCTCATATAGTCACGCCAAAATTGTGCCATTACTACCTACCTATGTATAAAATTTCACGATGATCAGATCAACGCTTCGGAAGTTATCCTCGGACAAACAAACATACATACATACCCACACAAACATACAACGCCGATTTACCCAAGTTGATTTAGAGATCTCGCTTCGCTCGATCAATTTATTAAGATAAAAGAACCTATTCGTAAACGAAGATCTTGTTTCGCTCGATTCATTAAACTGGCGGACGGTAAAACACCAAAAAGTTACATTTGATCCAGGATTTAATGCGTCACTATTGCTTAGCTGAAATCTTTGAGAACCAAAGTTGTAGGTCACTAGGTCAGATTACGTATAAGTCAGATTACGTATAAGGATATTCTTCTCAGAAAGGTGCGCTGTTCATTAATGGATATGCTCCACGATTCATCGAATATCCATTAATGGTTGGTTGGAAAAGAATCCAATCCTTGGTACTGATCATATTCTTTGTACAGACCTTCAGATACTCTGAGAGATTAAGGGATATTGATCTGTGTTACATGGAAATAAGGTGGGTGATTGTGCAAACCAGCTTAGCGGAGAGTAATTCATTCGTGACCGCCAGCATAGGTGATGATGTCACGCGTAGTAAATTAACATAATCGCGTGTTACTTTATTTTGTCAGTGTTCTTTGTTGACATCGGTCTAACTAATAAAACTTTTTTTTTTCGAATGGAATAATCTCGCTGTTGACCTCTGAGGCCGTTGCAGCTTAACCGAGCTTTTGGCGAGCGCAGAAGGCGCTCAGCCCTGTAATTTTTTGATGAGGCAACTAGCGCAAGGGCACCACTTAGGTACGAACCTCGGCTTGGGCTGTTGCCGGGACGGGGATAGGAGAGAAACGTCCGGGTACGTGCTTGTACCTCGTATAGGCGGTGACTGAAGGGACTCGTCGACCTTGCCGGCGAGGTCGGTGTATTTGTGGAGTGTTTGCTCTGTCTAATGTGGATGACTCTTCCGCATTAGCAGAAGTGATTCCGTCATCCGGGTCTCCGAAAACGTGTCTCGGACGACGGAGGGTTTACTAATAAAACTAAACAATGCGCTGGGTTTTTATAGCGTGTTGGTTGGCTGTTATCGGCAATAATTCTGAAATGGTCGAATGTCTACATTGATAGAGTAGGTATTCATAAAAATACATTTGTATAATACAATGATGATTATGAATTTCGCAAATGAACCTTCCTTAATATGTTTTCCCGTAGGCTGGGCATGTCTCACGTAGGTAGGATTGTTAATAAAGTCATCGATGACAAAAGTCTACCGGGACTTCGTATGCCTGGTTTGCCAATAAAACATTATCCTCCTTCTGCGTAGTCGGGTCAAAAGCAGCCTATGTCACAATCTCGGTACCTAATAATATAACTATGTTTAGAGCGTGTTTGATAATATACGCACAAAAGTGAAAGGGGTTATTTTGATGAGCATAATAAATAAATTTGTGAAATGTTTACCATAGAAATGTGAAATTTATTTTGGCATGCAGAACAAACACTTCATTAAACTTATGTTGTGCTATTGCATAACGCTTGCCATCTAACCACATATTGGACATATTGTATAGGTGACGTCTCGAGATATATCTCTTGTTGTCCCTTTCTAACCCAAAACCCGCAGCCGTTCCGAAAGAGATATCAAATCGGCCTTTATTTTTGGATGACGATTGCAAGAGTAAGCAGTAAGTTTTATATCGAATTAATCATCTAAACGTAGTCGATTTTCTTTAAAATTTGATAATATAACTAGTAATTTTTTTTCGTGAAGTCTTTTTTAATGTTTTGAGAAACCATCACTTGAATATCGTCGGTATATTACCAAACAACCTGTATACCTTTTAAGTAGGTATGAAGCGCTCTTGTTATAAGCTTACCATGTCTTGGTTTGGTTAGCTCGTTATCTTTGAATATCAATCGATAAGTGGGTATTATAATATATTATTGTCTAGTATATATTTAGAAGTATATATTTAGAAGTTGTAACTGCTTGTTAATTCATCATAACCATTTATAAAGTTACTTATTGTATTAAAATAAAATTTGTGTTATTACTAGTATTTTAGGTTTATAGTAGGTATGTAGGTATGTTTATAATTTTGTATAGATGCACCGCCGTCATGTGATACATTATAATCCTGTCCATACAAAGTTTGTCTGGAGGAGATCGCTTTTAGCGATAAAACCGCCCTTGTACTAAATCTATTTGTAAGAATTATGCTCTGTATTTTACTTTGGTGTACAATAAAGAGTTATCTTATTTATGTTACTGTATAAGCATTAGCTTCGGCCAGTGGTTTCGCACGCGTTGTATGTTAGTAAAGACTAGCCTATGTCCAAATCACGGAGTATCCTGATCCACCAAAGTTTTGAGGATAGGTATCTTCTGTAGCTTGTACGTAGAGCCTCACTATTGGATATTACGCGAATGGCATAAACAGTGTTGCGTTTTCTCTAGCTAGATGACACGTAGACACAATGCCTGTCTAGGTACGTGCCATTTTTTGTGGTCGTACTTCCCAAGTTTCAGTTTATTGCGTCAAAGGATAACTCATGTGCGACCTAAATGATTCACTTTTAGGTATTTATTTAGACGAATACAAACGGTTACAGCGGTCTGCAAGTATTGAGTGAACTGATAAGGGGATACGTCTACTAAGTCATTAAAGGCAGGAATGTTGCGATCCTCTGCAGACCGTACTTGATTGTGTTAACGAGCAGACGTGTTTAATAAGTTAATTATAACATCATCAGGGAAGACTATCAAAAAAGTGAACAGTGTTTACAAAGTGACAAGCGATTTTGTGAAGCAGTTCTGATCTGTCAAATTTTTCTAGTGGTTTACGTTTTTTGAATTTTGACTATAACCTGAGTATGGATGCCATGAAGAGCAAGTTAGGATGCTGGTGCCCCGGACCCTGCGGTATTGCCAAGGAAGCTTCTTATGATTTCAAGACGATGCCACGGCCGCCCACGTCAAATTCCTCTTACAGTAAGTCATGCTTTATTATCGCGGGACTTTTTGAATAAGGGGGCCCAACGATGCCTGAACTTATTTGGTGGCTAAATATAATTTAAGGAGTTGTCAAAATACATAAAAATTAAGCATGTTTAGTCGCTAAACACGGTAAGGAATCACATAAACACGGTCAGGGAAATAAAGTACGAAAAGGTTAATATTATACTGATATTATAAAGAAGTAGTGTTGTTTGTTTGTTTGTAAGGAGTAAGTTCGAAAACTACTGCACCGGTTTAAAAAAATATTTCACTGATAGAGACTTTTCACTATCCCAGGGTGCAGCTGTATCTTACTTTTATAAAATTCCGCGCGAAGCCGGCGATAGTCAGCTAGTTAAATATAATACCATGGAACCATTTGAAAATTAAATATTTATCTGCATTTTGGTTCGCGACATAAGTACACTAATATTGAAAACCTAATACCTGATAAAACGCTTGACTGGGAATATCGCGGAATAAACATTAATGGTGTCAACTTGTCCCATCTAAGTAATTTGCCGAAAATTGTGATGATCTCCAAGTAATGCTAAAACACCTGATGCTTCTTTGAAAGTAGGATTGAGGATGAATATGTCCAAGACGAAGGTGCTGTCGAATGTCTCTGGCATCACAAATCCTGCGGTAACAGTGGGAAATGAGAAGCTGGAGATGGTTGACCAGTATATTTATCTTGGACATATTCTATCCTTTGGTAAATAGCATCAACAAAAGGAGATATCTAAAAGGATCCAATTGGGATGGGCCGCGATCGGCCAGCTGGACGACATCCTTAAGTCGCCTAAAACTCCACAGAGTCTGAAGACCCGTTTATTTGTGCAAAGTGTTCTGCCCACCATGACTTAATACGGTGCCAAGACATGGACGCTCACGCAGGAGGCTGTGTACAGGTTAGGAGTTGCACAGAGAGCCATGGAGCGTACCATGCTCGGCATTAAACTCTTAGATCGAGTTCCAAACGTCGAGATCCGTAGAAGAACGAAGGTTCATGATGTTGGGAATCGAGTTATGGAGCTCAAATAGTCTTGGTGGGGACACTTGGCAAGACGTAGTGATGACAGGTGGAGCAGGGTAGCAACTGAATGGTAGCCGAGAAATGGCTGTAGAAGGGTTGGACGTCCGGCAGCGAGATGGGTGGACGACATCGTTAGAGTCGCGGGCCGTCAATGGGTGAGACTAGCGCAGGATCATGGCGGATGGCACAAACTTGGGGAGGCCTATACCCAACAATGTGTGAAGTCGGGCTGTGGATGATGATGATGATGAATACCTAATAATAAGCCAAGTATTCTTCTTCTACTTCTTTCGTGTCGATGGTAAGGTAAACTATTTTAGAGTAGTAGGTACACACGGCTACACATCAAGCTATACATTTCCAGTATAAGCTGACCTCTCATTCTACGAAAAGCCTACACAATGCGAAGTCAGCTTATACTGGAAATGTATAGCTTGGTGTGTAGCCGTGTGTACCTACGTTGCCATTTCTATAGCGTTGGGCGTTGCTTTGTTGAGGTCATCCCTTGTGCAGGTGGTAGGGCACAAGAGACAGGAGAGCAGATGGGACATGGACTAAATGGGTGCTCCGCAGTCGCATTCAGTCCGGGAGGAGTCTCTTATACTCAATATTTTCTATATTTTGGTTCACATAGTACCATAATAGACGACTAACGCTAGTATGAAAAATGTACCTTGTAAATTTAAAACGTGCAATCTTTATGTGATACCTCAAGACCTTACATACCTTGTTTTTTTACCGTCATCCCCCCCCCCCCCCCCCAAATAGACCCATATTTATTAAAAAAATGTTTTGTTAGAAAAACAACAAAACAGGTGATCCCGCGCAGTCACTGCAGCACTTGCTATTGTGCCCTTTGTGTCCGAACACCTGCACGATGGAGGACCTAATAACCGCCTCACCTAATGCTATTGTTGTGGCCAAACACCTCTCCAACATACTATAAATGAAAACGTAGAACTCTTGACACGAACAAGAAGAAGAATTAAAAAAATGCCGCAACAATCGAAAATTTTATGATTTTACCATTTAGGCGGTTGACTCACTGCCACGCGCCACGCTGCATGTTGCGTGGCGACGCACACCTACGCGCGTACTTGCGGGAGTGCAGATCTGCAACATCGTGCGGGCTTTTTACGCACTCACGCGCGTAGTTGCGTTTTGTGGATTCACGGCGGCTCTGACTCATTTCATTCGAAGCTGTTCGCTAGTGCAGTTCCAAAATAGTGCGCTTCCGAAATCACGCACGGTACTGCGGGACTCGGTGTGCCATACCTTGCGTCTCGGCCCGCACCTACGCGCATACTTGCGGAAGTGCAGATCTGCATCATCGTGCGGGTTTTTACGCACTCACGCGCGTAGTTGCGTTTTGTGGATTCACGGCGGCTCTGACTCATTTCATTCAAAGCTGTTCACTAGTGCAGTTCCAAAATAGTGCGCTTCCAAAATCACGCACGGCACTGCGGGACTCGGTGTGGCATACCTTGCGTCTCGGCCTAACCTAAGCTAAAACGAAATACAATCTCCATGACAAATACCTATTTCTATCTATAATAATATTATAAAGAGGAAAGATTTGTATTTTTGTGTGTATGTTTGTAATGAATAAACTCAAAAACTACTGTGCCGATTTCTAAAATTCTTTCACCATTCTGCTACATTCACCCTGAGTAACATAGGCTACTTTTTACCCAACTGCGCAAAGGAGGGTAATGTTTTTATTAAAAAACTACGCGTGCGAAGCTGCTGATTGGTCAGCTAATTTAAAAAAATAAAGAGACAAAAGTCCGGCTGAAAAAAAAAGAACCCGGGAACGCAAATTTTCTTTTTAGCAAAACTGAGATCTCGCGAGCCTCCCATAACAACAAACAAATCTATTCAACTTACAGGTAACGGGAGTTCATGTAAATGGTTTTCCTTTTTTGAGGTACAAATTGCAGTTATTCTGGATTTCAAACTTTTACCTATATTTATGTTATTAAAGCTACACGCATACCAAATTTCAACACTGTGGGGTCACTGGTGTACCCTGTGAATTTCGTTTAAGTTCTGTTTTTATTATGGCTAATAACTCAAAAACTATAAGAACTATTAAAAATAAAAACGGTGTCTAACTGTACTAATGAAGGCCTTTCATTTGGCGTCCCACTTGGCCTAATAGTCTAGTTTTCAATATCTTAACAATCCCCCCCTCCCCAACATTTTTAGCTCATTTAGTTACACCAAAATTGGGTCATCACTACCTACCTATTATCAAATTTCACGATGATCGGATCAACGCTTCGAAAGTTATCCTCGGACAAACAAACATACATACAACGCCGATTTGCCCAAGTTGATCTTAGTCTTAGTTATCAAAGTTGATAGAGATCTCGCTGTTGCAATTTTACTTGACACCCACTTTTTATCCCATGGGATCAGATTTATTGCATGTATTGTATTTATGGGATAAATAGTAGCCTGTGTTAATCCAGGTTAATCGACGACCTCCGTGGTGCAGTGGGCGAATAGCTGACTGAGACGCAGAAGGTAGCGGGTTCGATTCCCGCCGCGGAACAAATGTTGCATGATCTACAGATATTTGTTCCGGGTCTGGTTGTTTCTCTATATATTATAAGTATGTATTTACAAAAAAAATGTACTTATATAAGTATTCTATCAGTTATCTGGTCCCCATAGTACAAGCTCTGCTTAGTTTGGGGCTAGATAGTCCTATGTGAAATGTCCAGCCATATTTATTTATTTTAGGTTATAATCTACGTACATAATAAATTTCATCGAAATCGGTTCAGCCGACGTGATTGAGTAACAAACAAACAAAAAATAAATAAATAAACACACATTCAAACTTTCGCAGTGTGATACACCATCGATTAGCGTCTCGGATATATCTCGGGTGAAACAGATCGCTTACCCTTATATAACAATATACCTACTATAACATAAACTACACTAATACTAAAATATTAGATTTTACACGGTAAGCGTTTTCATTGTAACCCGTTTTCCCGCGATACAGGCTAGACCACGGGCTAGAACTAGTGCGGGGACCACTAGCAACTTAAGTCGACACTTAAGTCGACCTTTTGTAAATAAATGTATTTGTATATAGGTTGTTCGGACTATGCCTTTCAAACAAACTGAATACCGAACTAATAATAATTAGATAGCAGAGAATCTGTAGCTAAATTCGAGATAAATATCGGTTCAGAGATGAACCGCGCCAAAATGTCACGATAAGGGGTCACGTTATGCATGAATCATTGAAGGTAGCGATGATGCGATCCAGCACCAGATCGAGTTTACACGCCGCGTACGGCGCACGCGCCGATCTAGACAAAGAAATCGAAAGTGTTTCCTTGCAGAAGAGCTATCGAGAAGTGATTAATACTAAGCATTGTTTACATTGTGGCAATCCAGCGCAAACTCAGAAGCGGTAGTGATCTAATCGCGATTTGTGTGTTAATTGGTATACCTACCTACGCATTCCAAGATTTAGTTCTATGATCGCGAGTGTCGACGAACGATAGAGCAATGGGTGCTGTGAAGAGCAAGTTGGTCAGTTACTGTCCACCTCGGTGTGTTTGTTGGAACCGCAGAGCTGACTCTTACGATCTCAAGGAGCTGCCGCGACCTCTTCGATCAGACATCCCCAGTACCAGTGGCATCGGTAGGTCTAAGTTAACTTATGATAAGGTCATATAATATAGCAAATGATGTCATGACTTATATATTTTACCAATTATATGCAAAAACTTTGCATACGTTATGGAAATATTCATTGTATAATAATTAATTAAATTATTAGGTGAGGAAGGAATTTTTAGCTCGTAACGAAGATCATAGGGATTAAGTATGAACCAAAGTTAGCCACAGTATTATTCCATGGAAATAATCCAGATTTAAATAATCGTTTGAAGATGAATGAAATATTTAGGTGTAATATTTATACTCGTAAAGAAGTGGTGGTAGAGCATATACTAGTAGCTGTGTATGTCACGACAGAGGCCGTATTTCAGTGGACCTTTATCTACAGAAATACGTTGAATATTAAATATGTGTTCTCTTGTTAACACCTCGCAGTATCTCAGTTTAAAATTGCGAATTGATTCGTGCCTACAAAACTTTAAGGACGCTAACGTACGGAGTAACGTGGTTCATAATTATTTGCAAGTTGTTAGTCGACGTGAACAACTGAACAAACTTCACTTATGTTTTTATCTTTGCTGGTATAAACAAGGTATATGTATTAATGACAGTAAATCAATTAAATCAACAGGCTTAGATTATTTGATGATATGTTTAGTAACATTACACAATTATTGAGTTATTACCCGTGCGCGATAAGTTGGGACCTGAGCGCGGTGACGTCATATTGGCGTGTTTGTACCGCCCGCAAAAAAGCGAACATAACATGCAGCCGCCCGCGGCTTCGTCTTTGTTTTTTTTTAACCTAATTTATTATGTTACTCAGGGAGGACGCTGCTTTTTATCTAATCTTTTATACACTATTTGAATAAAATAAAAATACAATGTTTAAGTTTATACATTTATTTTATCTATTATTTACATTATCTCATCTTCGTCACTACTTAGTGGATTTATGCCTTCTAGAGGTTGTTCTTCGTTCTCACTCCTCAGTCTCACTATAATCACTTGACGAAGTAAAAAGTAAAAAATAGTGATGCGAACGGTATAATACGGGCGCCATCGGGGAAGTGCAGGGGAAGCGGTCGGGGAGTCGCATTCCTAGCAGGTCCCGAGTTATCGCGCACGAGTAATACTTACGCAGGTATGTTGTTTTATCATGTGCAGGTACATACAATAGGTAGGTACCTTACCTACCTATAAGAATACTTAATTGAGATTAAACTACTTCCTCAAACACTATTTGTTTTTAATACAATCTTGTGTATATCATAGTAAAATATTCTCTCAAATCAAAATACTCTATATCTTAAAAACCGTTACGATTCCACTTTTTTGCACTTTTTTTTTTTTTTACCTTTTTAAGTTGCACTCTGCCTTGGCTACTAGAATATTTAAATGTTACGGGGCTAGTAATCATATCAATACTAGAAGCCACAGAGAGGGGTGTGGAAGTGGGCTAATACATTTTAGAAGTCAAACAGGAATTGGCACGGAAGTATTGCTAATTTGAATTTTTTAACATGTTTTGTTACGATATAATGAGCAACATTAATTACCTATTTGATTATGCTCTTACTACTAAATAGAGGCGAATAGAATGAAAAACCTCGAGCTTCTTGGTATCACATTAACTCCGACTCTCAATTTCGGCTCCTACATTGAGTCGAAAGTCCAGTTGGCTGCTAAAAAGCTTGGTATACTCGCAAAGGTGAGGCACTACTTCACACCGGGACAGATGCTCAACTTGTACAAAGCACAATTCCGATCGTGCTTGGAGTACTGTTCTCACCTCTGGGATGGATCAGCGAAGTACCAACTTGAAGCTCTGGAATCAATTGAGAAAAAAGCCAAGAAGCTCATAGGCAACGATTAGCTAGTTGATGCAAGGCTCCTCAGCCTGGAGCATTGACGAAAGGTTGCTAGCCTCTCGGTTTTTTATCGAGTACATTTCGGGGAGTGTGCGGCGGAACTTTTCAACCTGATCCCACCATCTCCATTCTATCAACGGACAACCAGACGCTCTGCGGTGCGCCACCGCTATATGGTAGAAATACCTCCCATTCGCACAAAGCGGTTCTCTTAGACCTTTATTATGCGCACCGCCAAAGAGTGGAACGCCTTGCCAGAGTCTGTATTTCCAGATAGCTACAGCCTGGGTATCTTTAAGTCACGAGTGAATAGGTTTCTTCTAGGCAAGCGTGTACCATCGTAGACTGCATCATCGCTTACCAGAGATCGTGGTCAAACGTAAGCCTATAATGTATAAAAAAAATAACAATAAAAGCGAATAAGCGATCTCTTCCAGACAACCTTGAAGTGGACAGGCCTTAGAGTATGAATTAGGTAGGCTTTAGATCTTCACTGTGAGTCTAGTACTACTTTCGTAGATATTTACCGTCGGAGTCTTAGAAACCCTTGAATCTATACTAATATAAGAGGAAAGTTTTGTATTTTTGTGTGTATGTTTGTAATGAATAACCTAAAAAACTACTGGACCGATTTCAAAAATTCTTTCACTATTGGAAAGCTATATTCACCTTGAGTAACATAGGCTACTTTTTACCCAACTGCGCAAAGGAGGGTAATGTTTTTTGAAAAACTACGCGTGCGAAGCTGCGGATTGGCCAGATAGTATTTTATATACAAACAGGTTTTGAGATAAACACTGGCAGTGCAGTGCCCTAGTATGTGATCTCAAGGCGAGCAAGACCGGATCTTTACGTCCTACAATTCTTGCAAATGTCGGTAAATAAAAGCTCCGTGCCAATCATTCGCTGTAGAGATGAAATAACCGACTCTATTTTTAGGGTTTCATAGCCAAATGGCTATAAGGCGGAATTATTATAGTTTTGTCCAGTCTGACTGTCGGGCTGGCCATTTGCCTGTTCAACTTACAAGTTGGAATAAACAATAAAATATTGTTTTCTGTCCCACCCAGCTTTCTTAATGAAAAAAAGGGGTGGCACTCCATTTAGGTAACTAAAGGATAAAAAAAAGGTTTTAATCCTAGTCACAATCTATATGTTTAAGTTCTAAATTTCATAGAAATTAGTCCAGCGGTTTAGTCGTGAAACGTATTATACAGACAGACAAAGAGATTAATGTTTGAATTTATAATATTAGTAAGTATGGGTACTTACTTAGGCATTTATATGAACTAGTGGCCAGTGCACAGTGGCTGCAACTCGACCGTAAATACTGTGTCAACGCATTTATGACATTAATTTAAAACACAGGTAGGGCTGATGGGTAGTATTATTGTAAAATAGTTTTTTTAAAATAAATACATAAAAGGCATTTATTTACACATACACACCTATTATGCTAACAGAAGTTGTGTAACACATAACCTCTCGGTTTGTGGGAGTGATTTTGGCAAAAGGGACGGAAATGTGTTACAGGAAACCGGGGAAGCGCGCGCTATTTAAGTTGACCAATGATCGCGCGCGGTGGTCAGATGTTACACATCTTAGAGCGACTACTGTAAGGCTCGTAGTTTTTTTTCAAATTCATTACTATGAATTTATGTTAATTTTCAATCTACCTTAATTTCAATATCAATGAAAGAGCCAGTATAAAAAAGGTGAATTAATCATATTCATTCATAATGTACGTATAAGTTACTCGTTAAACTGATTAAGCGGCATAGGCGCAAGGGCAACGCCGGCGCCGATTTACGTTAAAAATTGTTTATTGGAAATCTATCGGTTACTGATTAAATATTCAAGCTACCGGTATTAAACCAATCTCTAAAATCAGTTGATACGATTCTGCATATGTGTTTTAAATTAATGTCGTGGATGCGGTGACAGACTGTATATATTTTATCTCACACTTTTCCGTTAGTAATAAGCTTAAAATGAGGTATAAAGTTTTCTCCTTACGTATTTATACATTATATATGTCTCAACAATGATATGTATTGAAGTTTCAAAACAAAATTTTTTTATTTAGGTGATTTAATAGTTGGTTAGATATACTAAATTCGTAAAAATGTGCTCTCCCCTCTAACTTTTCAACTAACTGTTGAATAATTTAGAAAATGTTTGAGGTAGTAGAACTTAAAAGACACTTTCACTTTTTAGAAGACTGAGTAGCAGAGCCAGCGTTCTACTTAACATAGCGCAAAGTTCGTAAGTTATTTGGTGATAAATTGAACCTTTTGCCACCAATTAATTACCGGGTTTATCGGAAACGCTTTCAAATTCCTGCACACTGATTCAAAAGAGCGAGTTGCTGACGATACGGACAACATTTATTGAGACACAGTGTCCCAACTGACACTTTTGATTTTAATATTTTTTTACTGTCGATTCGGACACCATTAAATTATTGAAGCTTTTGAGGTAAAAAATGTTTAAGCTAAATATAATATAATGTGATAAAGCTAATCAAATTGCTTTGCGAGCGGTATAATGATCACTTAAAAATATCTCAAATAAAGAGATAGAGAGAGTGTGAACTTGCTATGCATTTATTACGTCATCTTGCTGTGCCGCCGCCGCGCCTCGGTAAAAATCTGTTTTTTTTAACTGACTGTACAATGCAGCAGCTATTTTTAATGGTGTCCAAATTGACAGTAACAAACATATTAAAATCAAAAGTGTCAATTGAGACATTGCGTCCCAATATATTTTGTCCGAATCGACAGCAAGTCAAAAAAAGAAGAGCGGGTTAGGTTAGGTCTGGATGGCAATGGTCTGGATTGTAAAGCGTCTGTGTGAGCAAAATGTATGGGTGGGAAACAGTCTAAGTATATCTAAATATATCTACAAGGTCTAGATGGAAAATGGTTCTTGTTGCATAAAGGTGGCCACGTAAATAGTTTTTAAGAGGATGATTATTCTTGTTTTTCTATTTTTGAAGTGAAAACTTCTTTAAGCGCGTTGGGCATTTTTGAGATGGGAAAAAACCATTGAACTCGCGACACTGTTACCGTTACCGACACCTCTGTATATAAGTATCTCGTAATTGTTCAAGTTCAACATGGAGATGGAACAATCTTATGGCCCACCTGATGTGAAGTGGTAACCATTGCCTATAACAGAGAATTGCCTCGTAGGTCACGTACGTTACAAATGTGCCCTACGATACACTCCCCTGTGTCCATCAACTTGAAGCATACAGGTGTAAAGCCTCATGTGTCTTTAATTTCACCGGTAACCATACCCTTCAAACCATAACACAGCAATGCTGCTTGGCGGCAGAATAGGTATGGTGGTAGTACTTCCCCGGGCGAGTCCTTTCACAAGGAACTCTACTCTTAAAATGTGATATACAACATGCTAAAAAAAACAGTCAAAGTACGAGTCGGACTCGCGCACGAAGGGTTCCGTACCATTATCTTTAAAAACGGCCAAAAAATCAGGTCTGTTGTATGGGAGCCCCACTTAAATATTTTTAATTCTGTTTTAGTATTTGTTGTTATAGCGGCAACAGAATTACATCATCTGCGAAAATTTCAACTGTCTATCACGGTTCATGAGATACAGCCTGGTGACAGACGGACACACAGCCAGACAGACAGCGGAGTCTTAGTGTAGTAAATAGGATACCGTATATAGGGTCCCGTTTTACCCTTTGGGTACGGAACCCCAAAAAACAGTTAAAAATAACACAAAAAATTGGAATCAGATACAATGAATGCACCTACTCTTTACTTTCCATCCAAAGGTTGCCTGGAAGAAATCGCTTTCAGCGATAAGGCCGCCTATTGTACTATATTTAACATAAATTAGTTTTTTTAAGTATTCCTGGTGTACAATAAAGAATTATTCTATTATATTCTACTGTACACCTATTTACCGACCTACCTAAGATATTCAACGCGTGACTTGAGGACGAACGCAGTGCAGTAATGCACGATCTCGTAATTACCTTGCGTTAATAAAAAAAAAGCAAAAAAAAAAAATATTTATTAGCAAAAAGGTTTCAGAGTATATAAAGGGTTCTGGTACTTACATAACTAAATAAACTTATCTATAAACGTATGTACATTATCTGTTGTTGTAAATAACCTCTTGAGTGAATACATAATCGATTCATTTTTATCCTGGTATTTATAAAAATAGTACATTACTATATAAGGGGTGTAAGTGATCAATTGCACCTAAGATATTTTGACATACGATATTTATACATATTTTTATAGCGAGGACTAGGGAATGCAATCCCGACTCGAGATTGCAAATTCGAGATCCCGCGGTATTAGAAATATCAATCCCGCGGGATCCCGGAATTTTCGGGATCCCGTCTAGTTTAAAAAAAATGTTAAATTCGGATGACTGTAAAAGGTAATAACTGCTTGTTTGTGATAGCGAGGTTAACTAAAATAACATATTACTCGAAACAAAATAAAAATCTTTATTCTTTAATCTTACCAACTAAATAATTATCGTCACCTGTCGCTAATATTCGGAAATAGTCGGAATAGTTTTCTAACGCTGTTTGGCGTTCCTGCCGCTCGCGGCCGTCAGTCAGCGCGCCGCTTGCGCCCCGAGTGGACGTGTGTAGCGTCGCTGACCACTGCCGCCCAATCCCGTCAATCTCGAACGGGATCTCGTCATATGATGCGTCGGGATAGATCCCGAAAAATTACACAAGATCTCGCGAGATCGGGATCCCGCGGGATCGGGATTGCATTCCCTAGCGAGGACGCTATAAGTCGAGGGTGTTATTGATCGCCTACACCAAAGTATAACACACAACTTTTCATCACGAATGCGCGGAAATTAAGTTTCTAGAACAGTGTGATGCTAAGAAGAAAAGTTGTGTTCCAGCCATCCATTGTATTTTTTCACTACAAAAAAAATTACACTTTACACTTTTAATATGTTGGGTCAGTGATCCTCACACTAGGCCAAGCCTGTATCGTGAGGACCAAGCTAAGCAATAGGTTAATAAGTTATGACATGTTAGTTAGTAATCCGGTACAACATTGTGTATTCCAATATTGCCACTGTTCACGTCCGTCAAAGGCAAGCAATGTGTCAACGTCATTCGTTTTGATTCTTGTTCTATTCTTTTGATCATGAATGACCTATGTAAGGGCTATCTCTTACTCTAGCTCTATGGCCGCATCGACAGACCACTGATTTACAATCAAAAATTAATAAGTTATTGCTTACACAACAATAAAATGGTTTATTTTACACACAACTCAAACTAAATTCATCGTCATCATCATCATATCCGCGTAGGACGTCCACTGCTGGACAAAGGCCTCCCTCATTGATTTCCAGGAACTGCGGTTGAAAGCGGCCTGAATCCAACGCCGACCTGCGGTTCTTATCAAGTCGTCTTCCCATCTTGTAGGTCGACGTTCTACGCTGCGTTCGCCTGTCCGTGGCCTTCATTCGAGAACTTTCCGGCCCCATCGGCCATCTGTTCTGCGCGCTATATGGCCTGCCCATTGCCACTTCAACGTGCTAATCCGTCGGGCTATGTCGGTGACTTGAGTTCTCCTACGTATCTCGTCATTTCTGATTCGATCTCGTAGGTAGAGAAACCCCGAGCATAGCCCTCTCCATAGCTCGTTGAGCGACTCTGAGCTTATTCATAAGGCCAATAGTGAAGGACCACGTCTCGGTTCCATATGTCATCACTGGTAACACACACTGATTGAAGACTTTCGTCTTAAGCCACTGAGGTATGTTGGATAAAAAGACGTTGCGAAGTTTCCCAAACCCTGCCCATACTAGATTATTGTGACAAAAATATATTGTTATAACATCTAGGACAAGTAACTTTTTAACAAAAACATATTTTTCAGATAACTTAATTGACTTCAGATAACAGTAAAAACTAAACTACTTTACTAATTTTGATGAAATTTCCATGGAAGCAATATAAAAGTATATCCTTTTAAATAAGAAACTAATTTTGCAAATCGATTGATATATAACGGGATTCTGAGCTAACAAATATAACATAAAAATTAAACAAATTTAAGACTAACCTATATGGTTGTTTCATGGATGCCACTGTCAGAACTAGACCAAATGGAAATGGGATCACGCGGAAAGCACCAGCTTTCAAATAAAAAAGGAATCATCAAAATCGGTTAATCCAGTCGAAAGTTCTGAGGTAACAAACATAAAAAAATATACAGTCGAATTGTGAACCTCCTTTTTTGAAGTAGTTTATAAAAACGGGTATTTATCGCGTATGCACCTTTTTATTTCCTATGATCCTATGGTTCTCTCTAGTGAACGCCATTATTACAAGAGAATGGTTCGTGAAGCGATTGAAATCAAGAAATTTCCAAATTTCAATCGGGAAGATGGCTATAGACTCTCAGCGTCCTGGACCCCGGTGATTGCTAGGTGTGCGCGTCGGGATCGGTCGTCTCTGTACGTAGATACGGTTAGTGTAGTATGTCGTAGTATGAACGAGGACATTTCTAATTCTGAAGTCCAAGTGAGGGTAGTTGCTGCAGCTGCCATCACTTCTCGACGGTAGCTTCAAGTAGGTACTCCAGTCAACCCGTGACCACCACGGATAACAAATAAAAAAGGTACATACGCGATAAAAACCCGTTTTAATCAATAATTAAGTACAGAAATCGCGAGTTTAAAAAATACTATCTCGGAAATTTTCACCAAATATATTTTAATCGAATGATATTGAAAGCGTAGCTGGGTGTCAATGGATAAGACACGTAAGGGACCGGAAAGAATGGCGTAATAAAGAGGAAGCCTATTCCCAACAGTGGGTGCAAACGGGTTGAAATGATGACGAAGATATTTTAATTGAAATGATCTTTATACGGCTCTATTGTTAATTTTGTATTTTTTATTTATTGAGATAAAAACATAATAGGTTGGGGAAAAAGTCTTTACGCATTATAGTATGTATGAACTTGTAACAAAATCTCTTTGGCTATACTATTTGTATCTGGCTGGATTTGGTATCATTCAAAGTTTAAATTTTAAAGAAGATAATTTAAAATTCAAATTAGGAAAATGTGTGATTTTTATTTGTTTTTCGTACTGTAAAGATGAGTGAATCTAATGAAGAAATTCGATACATTATAAATTTTACTACAAAAAAGGTAAAGAAGCAAAGCAAACCGCGAAAAAAATTTGCGATGATTATGGACCTAGTGCAGTGTCTGTGAGAGTAGCAGAAATTTGGTTTAAGCGTTTTCAATCCGGAAATTTTGATGTCAAAGATGCACGTCGCTCTGGTCGTCCTATTACGGATAAAATTGATGCCATTTTTGAAAAAGTGGAGCAAGATCGGCATATCAGTAGTTACGACGTAGCTGAAGAACTGGGAATTGACCACAAAACAGTTTTGGCGCATTTGAAAAAAACTGGGTACACAAAAAAGCTCGATATTTGGGTACCCCACGAGCTCACTGAAAGAAATCTAATGAACCGTGTACTCATTTGTGATTCTTTATTACGACGTAATGAAACCGAACCATTTTTGAAGAAGCTGATAACTGGTGATGAAAAGTGGCTCACGTACGACAAGAACGAATGTGCGAAAAAGGTCGTGGTCAAAGGCCGTTCAGGCTTCACAGACTGTGGCGAAACCCGGTTTAACTCGCAGCAAGGTGATGCTGTGTGTGGGGTGGGATTGGAAGGGCATTATTCATTATGAGCTGTTACCACCAGGCAGGACCATCGATTCTGAACTCTACTGCGAACAACTGATGGGATTAAAGCAAGAAGTTGAGAGAAAGCGGCCGGAATTAATCAACAGAAGGGGTGTGGTTTTTCATCATGATAACGCTAGACCTCACACATCTTTAGCCACTCAGCAAAAATTAAGAGAGTTTGGCTGGGAGGTGTTAATGCATCCGCCGTATAGTCCTGACCTTGCACCTTCAGATTTTCACCTCTTTCGGTCTCTTCAGAATTCTTTAGGCAGTGTCAGGTTAATATCACGAGCAGACTGCCAAAAATACTTTTGCGGTATTTTGATCAGAAGCCCCAAAATTTCTATAGCAATTGGATCATGTACCTACCTACAAGATGGCAAAAGTTATCGAGCAAAATATAACCTACATACTTTAGTTAAATGTAAATAAATTATATTAAAAATGTTTTAACTATATTAAAAATAAACTATATTAAAATAAACTTTTTCCCCAATAGGTATAGATAAATCATTCTTTATTGTTACACCAAATTACAATAACGTAACCTTGAAAACTTAAAAGACTAATACGTGATGGTACAATGGGCGGCCTTATCACTTAAAGCTATCTCGTCCAGGCAACCTTTGGATGGACTGGATTGACAAAACGTGAAAAGAGGCTGTGTTACAATAAATACCTATAAAAATGTAGGATAAAAAATAAATTAATTCCTAGACCTAAAATATACTTATGTAAATAAATACAAAATACATATAAACTTTAAAAAAATACGAGCCTTACAGTAGTCGCAAGATGTGTAACATCTAAACACCGCGCGCGCTCATTGGTCAAATCAAATAGCGCGCGCTTCCCCGGTTTCCTGTCACACATTTCCGTCCCTTTTGCCACAAACCGAGAGGAAAGATGTTACACATCAAAAATATATATCGAAAGGAAACACAATGTTTACTCTAAAGAAGCTGCTAAGTAGAGTTTGTAGACCTCATTTTTAAACATAGGTAAGGATTTAGGATGGTGATGGAAACGAGCAAGTCATTCCATAATCGGACAGCTCGTACCGTAAACAAGTTACTAAAGAAGTTGGAATTATGAACTGGAGTTTTCAACTGGAGAGAAGTTGAAGAACGCAAATTGCGGGGATTGGACAGAGAATTTAAAGCATTGTTTGAAAGGGGGAGAAGAAGATATAGAATTTACATGTACACATGTACTCAAAGATAATCCGATATAAATACAGTGTAAACTCCATGTAACGTCACTCGTTTTAACGATAAACTCTCTAAAGCGTCGAAATCACTCGGCTTTGGTTGGTTTAGCTTGTCTTGCATACAATGGTACACTCTGTATAGCAATACACCCACTCTCAATAACGACAACAATTTCTAATAAAAAGTTCTTTTTAAGTTGCCAAATTAGTAAAAACTGCGCAGCTGTGTATATCCTTTTGTCGTTTTATTATCCTAGACCATAATAAACTCGACTGTTGGCATCATACACACCAAACTTTCTAAGAAATCCGTTCTTTTGTTAACAAAATGGGATTGCTTGCACGTGTAGCTGCAGACTGTTGTTAGTAGAAGTGATGGATTTTATCTATACGTTGTCATATTCTTAGTAGCTCACAAACTTTCAAATTGTAAACATAAACTGTATAACGCAATAGCGTTCAAATTAAAACAGATTTTTATTGTAGGTACTATTTAACAAGACAAATCAGAAATAAACGTTCTACGAATAAACGTATTTTTCTAATACAGATTTTACTTCTCTCCATTTAACGACAACTCTCTATAACGTCAAAATATGCTCAGTCCCTTGAGTGTCGTTATATAGAGTTTACACTGTATATGGAGACGTTCTTGATACCTAGTGATTAGCACGCTTGTTTAAAGGGTCTGATGAGTTCAATCGTGAATAACTAATCAATTTAAAATTCTAATGCTTCATAATTCGAACGTCACATTTCGCAGTAAAAATATAGGTAATTTATGCCCATCATGTGTCAAGTTTAATAGTATTCTTTGAATGCCAATAATTTAGATACAGTGATACAAGAACGAATGACATTACTGTTTACGTAACTAGTTTTTTAGTTTAAATTATCATTAGCTAATCTGCAAAGGCAAAGTGGACAGGTTTATTCCTTTTTCTAAATTATATTTTATCTAACAGTGAATCTTCTCAGAAAAGTGTTTGGTGATGGTCCTACATTTTAGTTCGGAACTCTTCACTAGAAATTATAATTACAAGGATGTTATGTACCTAAATCGAAGGAGTCATCAAATATGTTATGATTTATTACGGAGTTTTTGGAAAATACATACTTACATCTTGTGAAAAATTTTAAGTATTTTCTCACGTTATTTTTTTACACTATCAACTGCTACCGACTTTACTTCGAATGGTTATCGTTAACCATGCAGGTACGGAACAATTAAACAATGAAGCATTGGACATCTTCCTCAAAACGAGACGCTTAACCTTAGGCACGTCGCCGTCGGTAAACCTACGCATCCCCGATTGCGGAGTGTGTAGGAATTAGCTATTAATTGTGTATTCCTATGGCCATGAAGTCATAAAATACTAGAATACTCACCCACACTCTTAATTAACACCAATTAAGATAACTAACAATATAAGAAAGAAGAAGAGAAGGCATCGAATGTTTTTGCATAACCCTGTATGTTCGAATTCGTACTATTTTGGGCAGGTACTAAAGGAAAATTAATATTGAATGAATATCAAAAATATGTGACATCAATTGAACCCATTCAGTAATCTAAATGACCTTAGCAGTTGTGAATAATTAAATTAATTTGTCATCCACGGTAAATTTTTCGTCTTAATCAAAGGCATTTTGCTGGCTTAGGGTATATAAACATATTTTGCTATACTACGAGTACTTGCATTTCTGCTATGGATATTCTCTTAAAAACTGTCGTCACCACAGTTTGTGTATGATTTTGTCAAATGAGTAATTGTGTATCTAGCCTTGGAATCTGTCAATGAATGAATTCTATTGCTCAGTACATGGATGTAGATTTTGACTTCTTATTTACACCATGACATCACCAGTTAGGTCAGGAGTATATCTACAGGCTCAAGCCAGCAGTCTGTGACGGAGAACTCACGGACTTAGACGTTTGGTCAAACAATTAGCACTTAATGAATCGAAACGATATCGAACTATTGTAGAGTTTGAAGTTGTGAAGTGATGACATTCAGGAAGTGAATAAAGATGGAATACATGAAAAATTGGTGGCGGTATTATTTTGGAAGGCGGCGAAAATATACTATTGTGCCGTTTCAGCCTGGTAATTTAGTGAATTTGTAGTTATTATTATTTTGAGAGTTATAGTACCCAGCTTTCAAGTTTTAGAGTTCGTAAAGTTTATTTCCAGGAAATACGTTTGGAGAATTTCAGTATGTTAAATATATAAAATTATGACAAGCGCTTACGTTTTATTTTATTATACAGCTGTCGATGTTGAATTATTTCACCATTTTTTTTAAATGGTAAAGTGTTTTATACCGGTAATCTGTGAGTAAATGATTGGCGTATTGGCGAGGCGCCAGTCACTAGGCAAGGAGTTTTTTGTCGATGACGAAGTGTTCTTTTATTAGTTACCTAAAACAAATGAATCAAATAATAATGCAAAAACCACATAAAAAAAAAGTTACATCAAGAAAGCCTACGCAAATAGGACGGTTTCGGTCATCACGACTTTAAATCTAAAAACCCTAAATATGATTTCTTCCTTTACAGATGTTGTTGATGGCACAAGACAAGGGGTCCTCTCCGTCCAAGGCATCGACTTCTGCATTGAAGCAAATGGCGAGAACCACCACACGAGTAAATTCAATCTCATGACAAGAAACGTCGACAGGTGTCTAGTCATCAGACGTGGGCAGTCTTTCAAATTGGATATTCTGCTTAACAGACCATACGATGCCAACAGAGATGCAATTTCCTTTATTTTCTACGCATCAGGTATGAAGGTCATACTGTTATGATAATATCCTCTCACGTTTTGCATGTTTATTTTAACAGCAATCTATATCAGCTGCATAACTGAATGAATTATTTCCAGATGTGGAGAAGCGTGGGCCGTCCGATGACACATCAGCAGCGGTACCGATGTTAGAAAAAGGATCTGAAACTATGGGAGCTTGGAATGCCACCTACGAAGGCCAGATGGACTCTCACCTGATGGTGGCAGTGACGGCGGCAGCTAATTGCATCGTCGCTGCGTGGAAAATTGATATAGATACCAAATTAACTGGAGGCAGCTCTTTGAGCTACACCCACTCGCAACCCATATATGTACTCTTTAATCCTTGGTGCTTAAATGACAGTGTTTATATGCCAGGTAAGAAAAAAATATTTATGCCAAGGCATATTCGTAGATTATTCGCTAGGGCCAATTATACAAAATATTTATTTAAATTTTTAGGCCATAGTCATCGTGAAGAATACGTGGAAGCAGACGGTGGACTGATGTTTAGAGGTGTCTATAATCGGATTAAGCCTACTCCATGGAACTATGCACAGTACGAAAGGGATATTCTGGACTGCGCGATTTATTTAGTCAGAGAGATCGGAAAGGTACCTCATCTGTGCAATGTTTTAATCAAAACAGAGTGAACCCGTTATCTTGAATCATTTATGTTCTTGTTTAATGCAGGTCAAAGGAAAAGCAAGAGGTGACCCCATTCGGACTTCCCGTGCTCTCTCAGCTGCTATTAATGTCCAAGACGACAATGGAGTCTTATTCGGAAACTGGGGTGCGGAACTGAGCGACTACGACGGTGGTACTCATCCTCTCAAATGGGTGGGCTCTTTAGCCATCTTACAGAAGTATTACGAGAAGAAAAAGCCCATGAAATATGCGCAGTGCTGGGTCTATGCTGGTGTTCTGACGACGAGTAAGTGGAAATCCTGCCATAAACAACGCATAACGATTTTTTTTACTAGCCCATACTGTCCTACTGCTGGGCAAAGGACTCCCCCTCTTCCTTCCACTTATCACGGTCTAGAGCCATATCCCGCCAGTCTCTTTGGAAGACGTCCAAGTCATCGCTCCAGCGCTTTTTAGGCCTTCCTCGGCGTCGCTTTCCGTCTTTAGGAGTCTATATGTTTGTCTTCTTAGCGCACCTATCGGGTTGCATACGGGAGACATGACCCGCCCAGTCCCATTTCAGCTTTGCAGCCTTGATGCCCACGTCAGCGATGCCGGTCTTTGAGCGCAGTCAGGAGTTTGGAATCCGATTGATCCGCTTTACACCCAAAACGCTGCGCTCCATCGCTCTTTGGCAAACTCCTAGTTTGAACTTCTGAAACTGGGCATCGTAGGTTAGGCCAGGCAGAATACTCATCCCGGGCATCTCCCTGTCGGGAGGGGTGTGAAGGCCCCGTTGTAAAGGCGGGCGGTCGTCGGCTGGGAACTGGATGAAACTGGTTTCCCAGCTCCCCTCTACCAGACGATGCGGGAGTGCCGCTGGGTCATTTAGTGGGTATACCGGTCCTGGTTAGATCGGGAGTCCTACATACCCCCCCCCCATCCCCCAATGGGGGATGGGGGGGGGGGGGCATGCGTAATGCGTTTTTCCCAGCATCAAAAAAAAAAGGCAGAATTCTCATGTAAATGAGTTGGCGTTTAATGAATAACTAAAGTATATTTTTGATGTATTTGTATTTATAGTTTAACGACTAAACTGTATGGCTTGATGTGTTCCAGTTTGCCGTGCACTTGGAATTCCCTGCAGGCCTGTAACGGGCTACGACGCAGCACACGATAGCCAAGGGAGTCTCACTATTGATATTATCAAAGACGAGGATGGCAACACACTTGATGAGTTCACTAAGGACTCGGTCTGGAATTATCATGTGTGGAATGAGGTAACAATATATTTTTATAAACCCATCCTAAATTGAATAAAACTTTTTATGATGCATTGATTATAGTCATATATTTACGGCCCAATAAGATTTATCGTATATATCAGAAATAAAACATAAAAAAAGTGCGAGTCGGACTCGCTCACTGACAGTTCCGTACCAATTTGTACCGACAGTTTCGATAAATGATTAAATACGTATTTTAATTATAGACTATCCTTGTTACCACAAAAAAGTTAAGCAAATGTTTATTAACGCGTGCTTATAAAATCCTTACCAATTTTTGTATAGGATTTTTTAAGCACGCGCTAGACAGTGTTTAATATATTTTGGGGTAAAACCCTATATTTTTTATGGTATAATTACAAATGTACAGTTTCAGATTTTACCCTGCAGGTACCTATAAGTATAAGTCGATATTACTTACCAAATTTCATAGTTCTGGGTCAACGGAAAGTACCCTATAAATTATAATTCCCTGGAGAGAGTCGAAATATACATTTTTTGAGGCATAAACGGCCGTATATTTTTGTTCCGTTAGCTTAGAAGTGTGTTTTTCACAGCTTCAAGAGACTGTAGACTTGAAGATATCGTTTTAATTTCAACTCAATACCTGCACGCGTTCCCGAAATAAAGGGGCTTGACAGATAGACAGACAGGCGGACAACAAAGTGATCCTATAAGGGTTCCTTTTTTTTCTTTTGAGGTACAGAACCCTAAAAATATCAGATTTATCAGAAATGCACTAAAGAGCAATTGAATTATTTCCGACATCAAAAGATGCACATGAAAACAGAAAATGTTTCTGATAACTACAAACGAACATCTGTAAACGCTCAATCGGAATAAGCGAAAGTGATTCGAACGAAAACTTTGGCACACATGTTACGAGTAGGTGCTCACTCATGGGTGTGTGTGATTTTACTCACATCAACGCAGTTACCCCATTGAGTGCTGCGAGGCTTAGCAACCACAAATCATCTAAATTCTTTAATGGTTTCTTATTCTTATTTCAGGTATGGATGGAACGTCCAGACTTGGGGAGTGAATACGGTGGATGGCAGGCCGTTGACTCGACTCCTCAGGAAACCTCGGAAGACATGTACAGATGCGGACCAGCTTCCTTACGGGCAATTAGAGATGGAGAGGTACAGAGACCGTATGATGCTGCCTACGTCTTTGCCCAAGTCAATGCTGACAAGGTAAGGGCTTGTACAAGCCTAGTGTTTATTTGTATTATTTGTTGCGGATCAATACTTAGCTAAAGATGGTTAGATAAAAAAGAAAAACTGTTGCGGATATATCAAATTGAAATAAAAGTGGATTGCAGCACGTTACCCATAAGACTTATAACTGCTTTGGTCAGGAGCCAATTAGAGTGCAGTGTTGCTGCATGGACGCCTCATGAAACTAAGTACAGTGTCATGATGGGGCGCATACAGAACAAATTCACGCGGTACTTGTACTGGAAGCGATACAGAGTCTATCCCTTTTATCCATTGATGTATCCAACCTTTTTCGTTCTGAGCATGGTTGGATACAACAAGTTGGAAACTGTTCTGAGTTGGAAAAAGATCTGGCGCTGGCTTTGTACGTGATGAAGGTGCTCCGCGGTAACATTACCAACCCGGCCATATTAGGGAGAGTTAGTACGTGCGTGCTTAATGAATACGTACATCGGCGCAGGCGACCACGTCTGTTCGAGGTGCCCCGAGACAGGACCAACTTACTGGACATAGTGCCTCTGACGCGCACCCTGAACATTGCGGAGAACTTAGTGTTCCTTGTTTCTCTGAATGAATTCGCAAAGGCCACATTGTTTATTTAATGTTTGTAAATTAAGCGTAGTCTATTAATTAACTGAAATTGAGTAGCATAGGTTAGATAATTAGTAAGTTAGAAATCAAGTTGACAACATCATTGTATTAGGTTTGGGCCTGTAAGTGGAAATAATTAAATACAAATACGAAAACTGACAGAAGCGTAGATGATAAAAACGAAGTAATTTAATCATGTACTTTTCAGGTTTTATGGAAATACTCAGGAGAAATTCAGCCTCTGAAACTTATGGCACGTGACACAATATCAATCGGGCAGAACATTTCAACGAAAGCTATTGGAAAAATGGAACGTGAGGATATCACTAACACGTACAAATACCCAGAGCGGTCGTGTCAGGAACGTGAAACCATGGAGAAGGCACTGAGGAAATCGGAGAACATCTTCGCCAGATATTACTTGAATGACGCGTTCAATGATGTTCACTTTGAATTTGAGCTTAGAGACAACATCAAGATTGGACAAGATTTCAACGTGGTAAGTAGACTGCAGTTTCAAGGTCAAAATGTTACACAGAATAGCTGAGTTATTGCAGGTCCCAGTAGTTGCTATGGTGAAAAAGACCATACCTAATCAGAACGTTTCATACATTAAAGTCAAAAGAAACCTGAAGGTAGGTACTCAACCCAGGAAAGAGAGCATGATCTAACTAAGAATTATTTGTATTCTCAGGTTCTTCATATGAAAAATCGTTCTTCAGTCAACCCACACCATGTGAAGGGCATACTTCGTGTAGACACCGTCACCTACAGAGGTGTAACTGGCGATGGAGTCAAGCGCTCAGAGTTTGATTTCAAACTGGCTCCAGAAGGCAAGGAACGGGTTAACATGCTGGTGTCCTTTGACGAATACTACAAGAAGTTGGTTGATCAGGTAAGCTAAAACTTATAATAGCTTTGATAGTGAGTTTTTATGAGCTGGTGATCAATCCTGGTGTCGAATTATTAGGCTGCTAGAAGTTTTTAAAAGGGTATGATTTCATGAAAGGGCTCACCCGGGGAAGTACCTACACACGGCTACACATCAATCTATAAATTTCCAGTATAAGCTGACCTCGCGTTGTGTAAGCTTTTCGTAGAATGAGAGGTCAGCTTATACTGGAATGTATAGCTTGATATGTAGCCGTGTGTACTATCACGATACCTAGTTCTGCCATCAAGCAGTATTGTTGAGCTTACGATTCAAAAGTATGGTTACCGGTGAAATAACAGGCACATGATGCTTTCCAACTTTCTGCCTCAAGTTGATGGACGCAGGGCAGTGCATCATAGGGCACGTTTCTATGTTGCGTGACTTACGAGGCAATACTCCGTAACAGGCGATGGTTAATACTTAACATCGGGTGGGAATTATTCCTTTATTTGTGCTGTAAGACCTTGCTTTTTGCCAAATTTTGTGATTCTAGGTCAACGGGAACTACCATATAGGTTTTCGACCCAAACCTATAGGGTACTTCCGGTTGACCTAGAATTGTCAATTTTGGTTAAAAGCAAGGAAAAGTAGCACAAGTAAAGGAAACCTTCCAAAAAATAAAAAAATATGAAAATTAATGTAAATTTTGGTACTTACAAGTTTTCGTGAAAATCTAATTTTTCCCATATCTTTTTATCGTGTTGACTCAGGACCTTGATTTTTATACACCTAATAGGGACTATATACCTCTGTATCTGGTATAAATTTCAACTTGCTAGGATAGACGGACAAGAGAGTGTGTATAAGGGTTCCTTTTTTACCTTTTGAGGTACGGAACCCTAAAAATAATCTTTTGGTTACCTTCATGCTGTTACGCACGTCGCACAAAACACAAACATTTGTCCGAATAATTAGATATGTTAAAATTATTGATAATAGTGTTTCTTACAGTTTTTTTTTTCTTTTCTTGGTTGTACGTTCTATAGTAAATAAATATATATTTTGTCTACAGGCCTCCTTCAACATTGCTTGCATTGCCAGCATTGTAGAGACGAACTTTGACTATTTCGCCCAAGACGACTTCAGGGTCAGAAACCCTGATATCAAGATCACTATCGATGGCAAACCCAAATCTCACCAAGAGTTCACAGCTACTGTTCAGTTGGAGAACCCTCTACCGATCCCACTGAGAAGCCCTAAGTTCTACATCCAGGGCACGGGATTAGAAAAGCAATTAAAAATTGAGTTGAAGGAAGTACGTATTTTATACCTTCATTATTTTAATTTTGTCAGAATAGAAAACAAACTTGAAAAAAATATCTAAGAGGCGCCATCTATATAATAAGTCAGTAACTAAAATGTGTGCATGAAATCCAAACTCGCAGCACGAACAAATAAGTTAATCTCGTAGCGAACTATGTAGTTCAAAAGCTTTTGTACAGAGGGCGCTGATGGCTACAAAGTGCTACGAAATCTCGTAGGCATCATATTTTGAATAATTCATCTATGTTCTTGCGATTGATTGTAGCTAGTGCTTTTATCAAACTCGTTAGACTGTATTATGTGATGACTCCGCGTTATAGTTTCCGCCCTCGGGGCGAAAACCAGAGGCAAATAAAACTAACTGTGATAATTCTTTCTTAGAATGTTGCCCCTGGTGCGGTAGCCAAAGCAGAGTTCCAGCTGACTCCTCCCTGGGCTGGACGGCACCAAATCTCAGCCAAATTCTCATCGAAAGATCTGCGTGACGTAGACGGATTCCTTTCTTTTATGGTTTCAATGCCAGAGACCAACGGAGTAGCACCTGAAAGTTATGAAACACGACAGATTTAAATATTGATGTGAATCAGACTTGTGTAAAGGCGCAACGATGCCTAATCGTATTTAGTGCCGAAATATATTTATGGGAGTTATTAAATCATACAAATATGTCAAATTTAAACATGTTTAGTCACTAAATACGTTTCGGCATGTAAACACGGGCATAGCCCTAAGTATAATTTCATGGTTTTACTTTAAATTATTTTTCTGCCAATAGCATTGGCGTTTAGTACAATAGCCACAATAGTAATTACGTCAATCAGGTCAAGTTATTCGATAAAGGCAAGTATTCTTGTTAAATTAAGGTGCTATTGTATAGAATTAAGTGCGTAGCTATTATATAACTAGTATTAAATAAACTAAATTAATACACTTAACTAGAATATTTTTATTATGTCCAATCTGCTATTTCGGAAATATTTAACAAACCATAAAAAATTAAAAATATTTTTATTCAAAAAAATCACAAGGACCACTTTGAAACGTCAATTTTACTGCCTGTTCCTTCACAACCGAACCAGGAAAGAAAGACAAGAAACAAGGCTGGTTGTTCTTTTTAATGATCATTAGGGTTCCGTACCCCAAGAGTAAAACGGCACTCTATTACTGAGGCTCCGCTATCTGTCTGGTTGTCTGTCTGTCTGTCCGTCTGTCCGTCTGTCACCAGGCTGTATCTCATGAACCGTGATAGTTAGACAGTTGAAATTTTCACAGATGATATATTGTTGTTGCTGCTATAACAACAAATATTAAAAACAGAATAAAATAAATATTAATTACATACAACAAACGTGATTTTTTTGCCGTTTTTATAGACCCTTTGTACGGGACCCTTCGTGCCCGAGTCCGACTTCCACTTGGCCGGTTTTTTTAGAATATGTAACAATAAATAAAAAAAATCTAAATTATAACATTTTTAAACGATTTGGAGTTTTTTAAATTCGTTCATTTACGCTCACCTTGGGTCTACTTATACCAAGTCAGGAACTTCTGGATTGTCAACGAAATCCGGAGGTGGCTCTTTTACTCCAAGTTTCATCCTTGGATCAACGTAAGCAGGCTTAGATTTCCTGTCCGTCATATTTGTAAAATCTAGAATGGATTTCGATGATCCTATTTCTAAAAACTCTCTTTTCGTCTGATCTAAGTGAGAAACTTCCACTTTATCCTCTGTATACAATTGAGATTTGTTCACTTCATTTGTTGAGATTGGTTTCTTTATAATAGGGTTCGCTTTTGGCATCGTAACCTTCAAGCGGCCGGTGGTTTGTGATCGCTGAGCGGTAGAGTTTGTAGTATTTACTTCCTCCGGTAGATGGAGCTGAAATATTTTTCCTTTGACCGTGGCCCTCACATAGTTTGGCTGCACATCAACATCGACCAAACTTGTATCCAAATGCTTATACACGGCCAAATCGAGAGTATAGACGGATGGGTCCGAGATGTCGAATAAAAAATCTATTTTTGGCTGATTGATATTGAAGGGTCGGCCATCGGGAGCGAAGAATTTGTATTGGCGTTTTTCCTCTTTCTTTTCCTCAGGCTCTAAGCTTTGTAGTTTCAGCCGTCTCATCTTTTCTATTTCGTGACGCACTTCGGGAGCGTGCTCACATTTTTCTGCCCAAAACTTCTTGTTTCTTTCTTCGGGATCCATATCTTTAAATTCATTTTCCCATTTATCGCTAATTTCTCTTACCAACCGCGATTTTTGTTTCATTCGCTGGTGTCTATAGTTTTCCTGCTCAAATAATATATCTGACCTTATTACCTTAAGATTTTGCCATGCTTTAATGCGATCAGACCTTTCAATCTCTATGCCGTCCAAGGATACGAGCTGTGGTAGAGTTCCGATGACAAAATCTCTATAATTTTCGTAATCAGTGCATGGATTCCCAGTCAAATATAGGTTCTCTAGGTTATAATTATCAACAAGGCTTTCACAACTAACAATTTCTCCTATGAAATTAAGAGTAAGGTCCAATTTTTGCAAAGACTCGCAACGTTGTAAGTTTTCGATAATTTCAATATTGTTGAGGGCTAAGTTGAGGTATGTAAGGTGCTTTAACTTGTTGAGATTTTCAATTCTTGCGATGAGGTTGCTCTGCATGAGAAGAATCTTGAGTTTAGGACACCAGTCTTGAAGAAACTCTATTTTCTCGATGTTCTCTTGATGTAATGCGATTTCTTCTAAAGGTGCTAGTAGTTTGTCATGGTGTTCCGCTTTCTTACGCACCATATCTACAGTTATTTGAACCATTTTTACAAAATCACAACTTTGGTTGATTACACGACAAACTTGGCAAATCTTCAAACGTAGCCATAAACGTGTAGTCATGGCAACTGTTGCTTAGGGAACCTCTCAATATGTAATTTCTTTAAAAAAAACATTGTAAGGCTAACAGCCAGTTGTTGGTACGCCAATCAAATCGCAAATCAGTTGACTAAGGCCCGGTTGTTGGAAGGATGATTAGCTCAAAAATTAGTTGATCGTTGGTCAAACCTCTTGTCAAATGCAAATTGGGTTGCTGGAACGTATTTTACCTCAATTGATTTTAATCATAGATTAGTTAATTAGGTTGTCAATTCAGTCATACAAAATCTCTTGTCAAACGTGAAAATGGGTTGCAGGAACGCTGATTAGCCGTTTTTCGTCCATTAATCGGTTGTCAAATCGATATTTATTTAATCAGTGCTTGAGCTCTAATTAGCAAAAATAATTTAGCTAATTCGAGTGAATTTAGCGGTTTTATTCTACAAATACATCAGGTGTGTACTCCAAAATTGACAATATAATGAATATATATATTTGTGTAAGTGTTATCTCTTAAAAAAGTTATCATAAACTGCCTACATAACCTAACCTTTAAATTATTTATTTTTAGTATATCTCTATCGAATTTAACCAGTAACAATAGAGGATGACTACGACAGACAAGAGTGATGAGGACAAGAGTGGAACCATCAGAGGAATTCACTGAGGAAGAATTCAAGATGTGCTATAGAGTTTCAAAGCCTGTGATTACATAAAATGCCTTAATTGGGGATAATGCCCATTTACCTACATTGCAAGTAGCTCTATCAGCGCCCTACAACAAATACTATTGACAATAAGTTTTTACGCAACTGGGGCATTCCAAATTACTGTAGCTTACCGCTAAGGTATACATAAATCTACAACTTGCTTAATGTATTAAAATGCTCCAGATGGTGGTTACCACAATCAGAATTATTAATATACCAGAACAGAATAGGATTGTTTTCATCTGCACGCGCAGGCAATCTGTGATGCAAAATTAAAATCATGGACATAATTTACAGGTGTTTTTATTGACTTTTTACAGCACAAATCTTCTTCTTCTTTGCATGTACCCATTTTAAGTGGGGTCTACTCTCCTAATTTTTTGGCGCCAAGTTAGTCTGTCTTGAGTTGTCGGATCAGGTAGTTCTTTCTTTTTCATGAGTATGGTCATGCTGGTCCACCATGCCGATGGAGGACGTCCTCTGTCTCTTTTGTGCTCTTATAGACACCACATATTCTTCAGGTCTTTTCATGACGTGACTATACCACCTCAATCGGCTTTCCGATATGTCACCAGCTTACAGATGGTATAGGAGCAATCTCAAAGCTTCTTCAGATATATTCATTCTGGATTCTGTCGTTACCCCTTGTGACCATCTTTGCATCTTTATTTCCACCGTATGCATCTTCAGGACATGTGTATCTTTTACTATTCAACATTCTGCTTCATATGTCATCCCCGGTATAGGTATACGTGGGTCACAAAGTACACCGCTCAAGGATCGCCACTTCTGCCAGTCAATGCTTATGCGATTTACGTCTCCCTCCACTTCTATAGTATGTTATCACTGATCCTAGGTATTTAAAGTGATTGACTTTGGGTACAGATGTTTTATCGTGATAGTAAACTGTTGAAGTCCTTTCTGTGCAGTTATTCTTAAACAGCACTCCATGTGTTCAGTCTTCATTCTGCTCATTCTAAGACCAGCTGTTTCTAAGGCGTTGATCCATGAGGTCATTGATATTTGCAATTGTTGAAGTGTTTTGGCGATGAGTACGACATCGTATGCTTACAAGAGATTCCAAGGTAAGGGAACATTTTACATCACAATTAAGTACAAAAAATAGGCACAATTGAAAGATGTTTTGGTGTACATAAACGACGTTTTCCATGCCTATCTATGGAATTTCAATGAGTATAAAAGTATATTTTTGTATACTTTTAGGTAATTTTTGTTTGTAGAGAGATACACGACCAAAATAAACGTGTTTTTCCACACATTCAAATTGTGCATTTGATTTTTAACAAAAATCGCTAACCTGTAGACATTGACATAAGCAAATGTAAGAATGAATGATTGAACTAAAATAAGGTTTTAGGTGGTGTGACCCTATAAAAATAACACTAGTTTGACATTCAAAATATGATCCTTTAGACAGATATTAAATCGAGTTTCTCGAAAGTTAGCTATTTAGATAGCTAATTATTCACTAATCAACCTTCGAGAAACTCAATTTGATTTAAGAAGAGTGCTAAGTTAAACACTATGTCAACTGATTTGCGATTTGATTGGCGTACCAACAACTGGCTAATAGTGTTTAAACTTAGCACTCTTGTTAAATCAAATTGAGCAAGGAACATAATACTCTCTAACGCCCGGTTGCTGGAAGCATAATTAACACAAAAATTAGTTGACCATAGGTCAAACCTCTTGTCAAGTGCAAATTGGGTAGCTGGAACGTATTTTACCTCATTTGATTTTAATCAGAGATTTATTAAACAGGTTGTCAAATCAGTCAACAAAATCTCTTGTCAAACGTGAAAATGGGTTGCAGGAACGCTGATTAGCCGTTTTTCGTCCATTAATCTGTTGTCAAATCGATATTTATTTAATCAGTGCTTGAGCTTTAGCAGAAATAATTTGGCTAATGCGAGTGAATTTAGTGGTTTTATTCTACAAATACATCAGGTGTGTACTCCAAAGCTGACAATATAATCCTATTAATATTATAAACGCGAAAGTTTCTATGTATGGATGTTTGTTACTCTTTCAAGCCGGAACGGCTTAACCGATTGCGATGAAATTTGGTATGTACGTGGATCATAACCTAGATTAACACATATGTTACTTTTTATTGGTAAACCACGCGTGCGAAGCCGCGAATTGGTCAGCTAGTGATTTTATATATTTGTGGAAGTGTTATCTCTTAAAAAACTATTGTAAACTGCCTACATAACCTAACCTTTAAATTATTAATTTTTAGGATGTCTCTATCGAATTTAACCAGTAACAATGATAAGGATGACCACGACAGACAAGAGTGATGAGGACAAGAGTAGAACCATCTAAGGAATTCACTGAGGAAGATTTCAAGATGCGCTATAGAGTTTCAAAGCCTGTGATTACATAAAATGCCTTAATTGGGGATAATGCCCATTTACCTACATTTCGGAGTAGCTGTATCAGCGCCCTACAACAAATACTATTGACAATAAGTTTTATGCCACTGGGGCATCCCAAATTACTGTAGCTATCCGCTAAGGTATACATAAATCTACAACTTGCCGAATAATAAGTAGTGTCCACACGCAGAACAAGCAACCATAAGCAGAATGATTATTATATCAGAACAGAATGGGATTGTTTTCATCTGCACGTGCAGGCAATCTGTGATGCAAAATTAAAATCATGGACATAATTTACAGGTGGTTTTGTTGACTTAATACATCACAAATCTTCTTCTTCTTTGCATGTACCTATATTAAGTGGGGACTACTCTCCTAATTTTTCGGTGCCAAGTTAGTCTTGGGGTGTCGGATCAGGTAGTTCTTCCTTTTTAATGAGTCTGGTCATGCTGGTCCACCATGCCTATGGGGGACGTCCTCTGCCTCTTTTGTGTTTTTAAACACACAGTGCTGTTTTGACCACATATTCTTCAGGTCTTCTCATGACGTGGCCATACCACCTCAGTCGGCTTTCAGATATGTGACTAGCTTACAGATGGTATTGGAGCAATCTCAAAGCTTCTTCAGACATATTCATTTTGGATTCTGTCGTGCCTGGTTATCCCTCCTGACCATCTTTGCATCTTCATTTCCGTCGTATGCATCTTCAGGACATGTGTCTCTTTTACCATTCAACATTCTGCTCCATACATCATCCCCGGTATAGGTATACGTGGGTGACAAAGTACCTACACCGCTCAAGGATTGCCACTTCTGCCAGGCAGTGCTTCTGCGGTTAACGTCTGCCTCCACTTCTATAGTATGTTACCACTGATCCTAGGTATTTAAAGTGATTGACTTTTGTAACAGATGTTTTATCGTGATAGTAAACTGTTGAATTCCCCTCTGTGCAGTTATTTTTACTAAAACAGCACTCCATGTGTTCAGTCTTCATTCTGCTCACTCCATTAGTTCATTGATATTTGCAATTGTTGAGGTGTTTTGGCGATGATTACGACGTCGTATGCTTACAAGAGATTCCAAGGTAAGGGAACTTTTTACATCACAAATAAGTACAAGAAATAAGCACAATTGAAAGATGTTTTGGTGTACTTAAACGAAGTTTTCCATGCCTATCTATGGGATTGCAATGAGAACAATAGTATCTTTTTGTATATTTTTAGGTCATTTTTGTTTGTAGAGAGAAAAACTACCAAAATAAACGTTTTTTCCACACAGTCAGTTCAGTTCAGTTCAGTTCTTGATTGTGGCATCTGTGACTAGGGAGTGTCACAATTCCGCCAATGTCGATGTCGCGATATTTTCATAAACTTAATAGGAGCATATGTAGGTCAAGAATATGACCGGTATTCTAAATTTGGAAGAAACCCTTTGATAATTCTAATAGAAAAGAGACAACACAACATATAAAACAGCACAATATTAGTTGTTAGTACTATTATAGATAATGTGGGTTAGTGAGCTAATAAGTAATATATACATTTACAACCCAATGTTGTTATCATTTATAAATTTACATAAAATATAATTAATTAAAGGAGAGAAGGTAAGGGTTAATAAACATTTAAAGGAGGTAGGACGAGGGATTTTAGGAGGAAGGATTTCATAGAGGGAACGCCGCAATCTGTGACAGTCGAAGAATATGTGGTCCACGTTTCCTTCGTCCAGGCCACACTCACATAGGGAGAGGTTCCTAATCTTAAGTTTGGCCTATCTAAAGTATAATCTAAAGTAAAAATACAGGGGTACACGAGTGTTCCACACAGTCAAATTGTACATTTGATTTTTGACAAAAATGTCTAACGTGTAGACATTGACTTAAGCAAATTTATGACGTGTATGAATGAACGATTGAATTAAAATAAGGTTTTAGGTGGTGTGACCTTATAAAAATAACACTAGTTTGACATTCAAAAGGTGATTCTTTGGTTTAGCTAATTATTAATCACTAATGAACCTTCGAGAAACTCGATTTGATTTAACAAGAGTGCTAAGTTAAACACTATGTCAACTGATTTGCGATTTGATTGGCGTACCAACAACTGGCTGTAAATTGAGTTTCTCGAAGGTTGATTAGTGAATAATTATCTGTCTAAAGGATCTTAGTTTGAATGTCAAACTAGTGTTATTTTTATAAGGGCACACCACCTAAAGCCTTATTTTAGTTCAATCATTAATTCCTACACGTCTTACATTTGCTTATGTCAATGTCTACAGGTTAGAGATTTTTGTTAAAAATCAAATGTACACACGGCTACACGTCAAACAAACTTTATTTTAGTTCAATCATTCATTCTTACATTTGCTTATGTCAATGTCTACAGGTTAGCGATTTTTGTTAAAAATCAAATGCACAATTTGAATGTGTGGAAAAAAACGTTTATTTTGGTCGTTTATCTCTCTACAAACAAAAATTACCTAAAAGTATACAAAAATATACTTTTATACTCATTGAAATTCCATAGATAGGCATGGAAAACGTCGTTTATGTACACCAAAACATCTTTCAATTGTGCCTATTTTTTGTACTTAATTGTGATGTAAAATGTTCCCTTACCTTGGAATCTCTTGTAAGCATACGATGTCGTACTCATCGCCAAAACACTTCAACAATTGCAAATATCAATGACCTCATGGATCAAACAGCCTTAGAAACAGATGGTCTTAGAATGAGCAGAATGAAGACTGAACACATTGGAGTGCTGTTTTAGTAAGAATAATTGCACAGAAGATACTTCAACAGTTTACTATCACGATAAAACATCTGTACCAATAGTCAATCGCTTTAAATACCTAGGATCAGTGGTAACATACTATAGAAGTAGAGGGAGACGTAAACCACAGAAGCATTGCCTGACAGAAGTGGCGATCCTTGAGCGGTGTACTTTGTGACCCACGTATACCTATACCGGGGATGACATATGAAACAGAATGTTGAATGGTAAAAGATTTCCTTCGTATGCATCTTCAGGACATGTGTCCTGAAGATGCATACGAAGAAAATGAAGATGCAAAGATGGTCAGGAGGGGTACCTAACCAGGCACGACATAATCCAGAATGAATATGTCTGAAGAGGCTTTGAGATTGCTCCTATAACATCTGTAAGCTGGTCACATATCTGAAAGCCCATTGAGGGGGTATGGCCACGTCATGAGAAGACCTGAAGAATATGTGGTGTCTTTAAGAACACAAAAGAGACAGAGGACGTCCTCCATCGGCATGGTGGACCAGTATGACCAACCAGACTCATGAAAAAGAAAGAACTACCTGATCCGACAACTCAAGACAGACTAACTTGGCGCCAAAAAATTAGGAGAGTAGACCCCACTTAAAATGGGTACATGCAAAGAAGAAGAAGATTTGTGATGTAAAAAGTCAATAAAAACACCTGTAAATTATGTACATGATATTAATTTTGCATCACAGATTGCCTGCGCGTGCAGATGAAAACAATCCTATTCTGTTCTGGTATATTAATAATTATGCTTGTGGTAACCACCATCTGGAGCATTTTAATACATTAGGCAAGTTGTAGATTTATGTATACCTTAGCGGTAAGCTACAGTAATTTGGAATGCCCCAGTTGCGTAAAAACTTATTGTCAATAGTATTTGTTGTAGGGCGCTGTTAGAGCTACTTCGCAATGTAAGAAAATGGGCTTTATCCCCAATTAAGGCATTTTATGTAATCACAGGCTTTGAAACTCTATAGCGCATCTTGAATTCTTCCTCAGTGAATTCCTCTGATGGTTCCACTCTTGTCCTCATCACTCTTGTCTGTCGTGGTATTCCTCATCATTGTTACTGGTTAAATTCGATAGAGATATCCTAAAAATAAATAATTTAAAGGTTAGGTTATGTAGGCAGTTTACGATAGTTTTTTTAAGAGATAACACTTACACATATATACATATATATATTCATTATATTGTCACTTTTGGAGTACACACCTGATGTATTTGTAGAATGAAACCACTAAATTCACTCGAATTAGCCAAATTATTTCTGCTAATTAGAGCTCAAGCACTGATTAAATGAATATCGATATGACAATAGTCCGGTCAATCTAGACCAAAAATGAGAGTGAAGTTGCATAAATTCCCAACAAGCTGAAAATCAGAAAAATTCTTCAAACCATGATTATAAATAAAATTTTAAAGTTCCCCATCATTCCCGTGTATGAAAAAAAATTTGCTCAAGGTCAAAGGTAAAAAAAATGAGTTTTTCACAATTTTCAGCAACACGGTAAGTATTATCATAAAATTACTCCAGTTAAAAATTGGAGAACTAAAAATTATCTATGAAAAATATATCGACACATTTTTGCCTACAAGCCACCGTTTCTGAGATATAAGGACACAAAAAGATGTGAAAGTTGTTATCGTCTTAATATGCATGAGTTTGCCACGTATATACAAGATTTAGTTCAATGTGCTGAAGTTTTTAAAAAAGAGTATTTCAAGTCAACTAAAAGTTATCACCAACGGCATCCGCTTTCTTCTTTTATGTACGGAGCTCCAAAAAAACTACCTGTTTCGATAAGCATTGATATGCATGTTTCGTTAAAAATACTAAAGTAACAAGTTCAATTAGCTTATCTTCCTCCAACCTCAGTTGCTGCACATCAACATCTTTTTCGGGTATATTACCTAGTTCAAGTGTAGCTTGGTTACCAACTAGACCCTACAGACTGGGGTTGGAAGTTGGTCAACAACACATTACCAGTTCAAACTTTACTCCCATCTGCGCCGGAAAAACGGCTGAACACAATTTTTTGCAACTGCAAAAAGGGATGCAGTGCTAAATGTGGTCTCAAAAAAGTTGGTCTGTTTTGTTCTCTGGCATGCACAAATTGTCAAGGCCGGTCGTGCTTTAATGTTGAATCACCAACAGTGGAGAGTTCGTTTGATTCCAACGAAGTGTCATGCGATACATCGCTATTGACGTAATTTACTTACACCAAAAATGAAGAAGAAGAAGAAGAACAAGGAAAAGATCAAGAAGAAGAACAAGAAGAATTTGAAGGTTACGAATAAGACGAATGAACTTCACGAGATTTTTTAATTTACATCGCTTTTATTTTTTCAAATATTTGAAAATTTCCGTTATTATTGCAATAGTTTTAAATTAAACAGGATCACAACTGACCCGTGGAGTAGGCTTACTGGGGAAACCACGTTAAAAAAACGCTCGAAGTATACTACCTCATAGGTAGCGTGGAAAGGTGTGCATATTATGACGATAACAACTTTTACAACTTTTTGAATCGTTATAGCTCAGAAACGGTGTCTCGTACGAAAAAAGTATGCGCCATAAAAAAGTGTATAAAAGTATTTTGTATAGATAATTTTATGATAAACAATTTTTTGTCTGCAGTACTTTTATGATAAAACGTACCGTTTTGCTGAAAATCGCGAAAAACTCATTTTTTTGACCATTGACCTTAAGTAAACATTTTTCCATACACGGGAATGATAAGGGAACTTAAAAAAATTATTTATAATTATGTTTTGAACAATTTGACTGATTTTCGTGGGCGTGGGCGTGGGCGCGGGCGCGGGCGCGGGCGCGGACGCGGGCGTGGGCGTGGGCGTGGGCGTGGGCGCGGGCGCGGGCGTGGGCGTGGGCGTGGGCGCGGGCGCGGGCGCGGGCGCGGGCGTGGGCGTGGGCGTGGGCGCGGGCGCGGGCGCGGTCGTGGGCGTGGGCGTGGGCGTGGGCGCGGGCGCGGGCGTGGGCGCGGGCGTGGGCGCGGGCGTGGGCGCGGGCGTGGGCGTGGGCGTGTGCGTGGGCGTGGGCGTGGGCGTGGGCGTGGGCGTGGGCGTGGGCGTGGGCGTGGGCGTGGGCGTGGGCGTGGGCGTGGGCGTGGGCGTGGGCGTGGGCGTGGGCGTGGGCGTGGGCGTGGGCGTGGGCGTGGGCGTGGGCGTGGGCGTGGGCGTGGGCGTGGGCGTGGTCGTGGTCGTGGGCGTGGGCGTGGGCGTGGGCGTGGGCGTGGGCGTGGGCGTGGGCGTGGGCGTGGGCGTGGGCGTGGGCGTGGGCGTGGGCGTGGGCGTGGGCGTGGGCGTGGGCGTGGGCGTGGGCGTGGGCGTGGGCGTGGGCGTGGGCGTGGGCGTGGGCGTGGGCGTGGGCGTGGGCGTGGGCGTGGGCGTGGGCGTGGGCGTGGGCGTGGGCGTGGGCGTGGGCGTGGGCGTGGGCGTGGGCGTGGGCGTGGGCGTGGGCGTGGGCGTGGGCGTGGGCGTGGGCGTGGGCGTGGGCGTGGGCGTGGGCGTGGGCGTGGGCGTGGGCGTGGGCGTGGGCGTGGGCGTGGGCGTGGGCGTGGGCGTGGGCGTGGGCGTGGGCGTGGGCGTGGGCGTGGGCGTGGGCGTGGGCGTGGGCGTGGGCGTGGGCGTGGGCGTGGGCGTGGGCGTGGGCGTGGGCGTGGGCGTGGGCGTGGGCGTGGGCGTGGGCGTGGGCGTGGGCGTGGGCGTGGGCGTGGGCGTGGGCGTGGGCGTGGGCGTGGGCGTGGGCGTGGGCGTGGGCGTGGGCGTGGGCGTGGGCGTGGGCGTGGGCGTGGGCGTGGGCGTGGGCGTGGGCGTGGGCGTGGGCGTGGGCGTGGGCGTGGGCGTGGGCGTGGGCGTGGGCGTGGGCGTGGGCGTGGGCGTGGGCGTGGGCGTGGGCGTGGGCGTGGGCGTGGGCGTGGGCGTGGGCGTGGGCGTGGGCGTGGGCGTGGGCGTGGGCGTGGGCGTGGGCGTGGGCGTGGGCGTGGGCGTGGGCGTGGGCGTGGGCGTGGGCGTGGGCGTGGGCGTGGGCGTGGGCGTGGGCGTGGGCGTGGGCGTGGGCGTGGGCGTGGGCGTGACGCCCACGCCCACGCCCATACATTTCGATGATGATACGAAATGGCTATTCTTTGAAAGATAGTACGTTGTTGTAACGTACGATCCAACTTTATAAATCGTGCTAGTTTGTTTATCTTAAGTGGGCGTGCCCACGCCCACGCCCACGCCCACATTTCATATCATACATTTCGTATCATCATCATCACCCACAGCCTGACTTCACCCATTGTTGGGTATAGGCCTCCCTAAGTTGTGCCCATTCGTATACGTTCAAATAGTTAGCGCGATACGTAACGTATTTGGTTCTGGATTTGTTTTAGTATTACCGTTAAAATTTAGCGTGATTGCCCCCAAGATTAGAAATGAGTACCTCGCAGTTGTCTGTCAATTTCATTTTGTCCGAAGAGAGAGGCACTATGTCCGATAGAGCATATTATCTTCATTATTATCTTAAAATAAAATAAAAAGTTATTCTTCTAACGTTAAATAACATTAGATCGATGTTATTTGAGAATGTTAACCAAGATAACTAACTGAAGTTCAGTTAGTTTTCCTGAATCCTCACTGACCACCGTTCTGAATAAAAAAACTCTCGAAGTATACTACCTCATAGGTAGCGTAGAAACGTGTGCATATTATGACGATAACAACTTTTATAACTTTTTGAATCGTTATAGCTCAGAAACGGTGGCTCGTAGGAAAGAAAAGTATGCAAATATTTTTTATAGATAATTTTAAGATATACAAATTTTGTCTGCAGTGCTTTTATGATAAAACGTACCGTTCTGCTGAAAATCGCGAAAAACTCATTTTTTTGACCTTTGACCTTAAGTAAACATTTTTCCATACACGGGAATGATAAGGGAACTTAAAAAAATTATTTATAATTATGTTTTGAACAATTTTACTGATTTTCAGCTTGTTGGAAATTTATGCAACTTCGAATGTCTAAATTGACCGTACTAAACCGATTAATGGACGAAAAACGGCTAATCAGCGTTCCTGCAACCCATTTTCACGTTTGACAAGACATTTTGTATGACTGATTTGACAACCTGTTTAACAAATCTCTGATTAAAATCAAATGAGGTAAAATACGTTCCAGCAACCCAATTTGCACTTGACAAGAGGTTTGACCAATGGTCAACTAATTTTTGGGTTAATCATCCTTCCAACAACCGGGCCTAATATGCTATTTACACACCTATGTAAATACGTAATATAATATTTTGTTGGTATATTAACATCCTAATACAAATTAATAACTTTAGAACAAGTACGTAGTACAAACAGAATAAAGATTTAACAGCAAAATATCAACAATATTTTTGACCTCAACCCGAAGGTGAAAATCAAGCTCAGTTTTCACTACGGGATATATTTTGTTCATCTCCATATTGAGTTATAGATTTATATCGCTATACTTTTAAATGGAACTGTTTACACTGAGATGTAATATACGTTAACGACCAATCAAAACAGAGAACCTCAGGATATCTCAGGATAATAGGCCGTAAGATCTCTACTCAAAATATAACTCGTGCAATTTTTATCTATTAAATTACACAACTGTTCTGAACAATGAAACAGAACTATATGTACTATGAATAGTCACAACCAACCAAGGCCCCAAGTGCCCGGCGACTCCAGCGGCTATGCTGGCGTTGACGGGTGTCATGCCAGCCCTGAGTGATGCTTGGAGGGACTTGGGGGAGACTTTTGCCCAGCAGTGGGACGAGATAGGTTAGAATAAAAATACACAACAGATTTTAGGTATGTTTACAATTATTAACCTGTATGATGTACTATTAAGAGCAAAGGGCGTTAGTAGAATCCACAACATATTAAACGTTATCTTTCCATCTTGGCGGTCGGTAATCCGTCATTTAACATTCCAGCGGTGGCAGGCGACCGCTCCTCTCAACCGTACCAAATTAATATCGCCCTGATATACACAGTATTAAAATATTTTAAACGACGCTATTTATAACATGACATTCGAATATCAGGTCGCTACACCACTACATATTTTATTCCAAGAAACTGCCAAAAGACAATGAGGATGAAGGATTACTATCATCAGAGAGTCGTTTTATTGTTGGTGTTCGAGGGCAGGTTAAAAAACGAATATGTGGTAAAAAAGTCAAGATGTACGGATGAAATAAGGCTTGACAGAAAAGACGGTGTTATTAGTGATAGGGTGAGGCGCCCCGCGGTCTGTGTGTGTTTAGGGGGCCGCGGCGGGGCGCCTCCAACGGGCCCACTTATTGAAAGCAGCCAATTTAACATTTTGTTGTTTAAACAAACACGCAGAGCCCTGAGCGGTCTAGTTATTGAATTTAGAGAATTTGTTAATGGTATGCTGTCTATTTTCCAGAACACATTTTAGTTTCTGGTGTTATTGATAGATGACGCTACAGTTCTACGCAATATATTTTATCTAAAGGAAACTATTGACTGTTCTTTTAATATGAATCCCCAAAAACAAAATTTGTGACCATTTTTATCAGAATACTAGTTGAACCGCCGAGTTTCGTACCGCCTTGACGTACATATAACGCGGCCTGTCAATATACGTCACCCTGGTAGAATTGTCAATTGTTGTCCCCGGCCATCATTATGTATGAGAAAATAAATTTTCTTCGTAATTTCTTTTTGCGTGAATTTTTCTGATATTCTATTTGTTATTCTGCTATTTGGGGCGGAGACAAATCCAAGAAAGCAAAGATCATCAACATCGGTCCAGCCTTTCTTGAGTTATAAATAGTGTAACTAACCCGATTTTTATATATGTATATATTTACAACCATACTTAACTTTAGACAAAATTACGTTTAGCTGTCATTTGCGTTTTGTTATTCCATGTCAGATGCGTTTTTGTTATACCACGTTTTATAGTGACTTGTATTCTCTTTGGCGTTTTATGTCACGTCACACGGGAACGCGGTCGAACGGGATAAAAAGTATCATATAGTATGTATGTCCGTCTCCTGGTTCTAAGCTACCTCCCCCCCAATTTTCAGCCAAATCGGTTCAGCCGTCTTGAGTTATAAATAGTGTAACTAACACGACTTTCTTTTATATATATAGATAATTTTAAGACAAGTATGTGGCTGGTTGTTGTCTTAATATTTTGCGGTGCGCTGATCCGATGCGGATAGTGTCGGCGAAGTGAGGTAAGGTAGAGGCGGCAAAACACGCGAGTGTCAGTACCAGTCAAAACAACCGTCATCACGTGCTTCTAAAAAGTGGTCTGAATCCTTCTGAGATTGCCGTGCTAATACGACATGATTTATTCTTTTACGGATAGGTATTTCCAATATAATTTGGCAAGAAATCAAAGTTAAATTCACAAAATATAAGCTGCCACCGGTATCAAACATCGTGTCAAAACTAGTCGCATCATAAGGTCAGTCTTATCTCCACAATAGTTATACACCATTTTCATGGCATTATTATCGCTATATTAGCACGTTCGTGGCATGAGATGGTATGGTAGGAATGTACACACGGCTACACATCAAGCTATAAATTTCCAGTATAAGCTGACCTCTCATTCTACGAAAAGCCTACACAATGCGAGGTCACCTTATACTGGATTTGTATAGCTTGATGTATAGCCGTGTGTACTGCTATCTGTAACGCTCAGTTTATCACGTGCCACGCAACTCATACTTGGTAAGTGTTCCATGCATAAAGTATAGTGCTACAAGTCTCAGAGCCGGTCCGTCTGCGAGCTCGCAGCCGCGGCCAGCAAAGCGTGAGGTGCAATCTACCGGCGGCATCTCCACTCACGCGCAATCAACGATTCGTTCCGGACAAGGGGTGGCGGGGAGGCGGGGAGAGCTGGACCATTCTCACGTAAATAATTACCGGCGAGTCTCAAATTACAAGGCGCCGCTATGCCCTGCCGATACATATTCATCACATGTTCGCACCGCGCGTGACAGCTTCCTTAGGCCAGCTCGAGACGTGTTCGAGACCAGTATTCGTGCGCGTTTACATCAAAATATTTCCATTTCATATGGGTCAGTAAGTTGAGCTTATTACTTTAAATACTGGACAGAAACTGTGCATCTACTGTGACCTAGCTAAATCATCCTCAAAAACCCTACTCACGTTTCTAATTCATAAAGTAGGCATAGTCAAGATATTTTAAACTAGATATCATCATCAGCCGGAAGACATCCACTGCTGAACACAGGCATCCCCCTTAGATCGCCACAACGAGCGGTTGGTAGCCGCTCGAGGAACTCGGTACCATGCTCAGCGACCTCAGTAGGGTCTCCCAACAGGTGGGTCTTGATGAACATGGTTAAGACGAAAATCATGTAAAATATTCATGTTGCACCCGTACCGGTAGTTGTTGGGGGCGATACTCTCGAAGTTGTCGACGAATATGTATACCTAGGACAAACTGTCCAACTTTGACAAAGAGGTCGCACGAAGAATCCAACTCGGCTGGACAGCGTTCGGGAAACTTAGCGATATCATCTCGTCCAAAATTCCCCAGAGCCTGAAAACTAAAGTCTTCAACCAGTGTGTGTTGCCAGTGATGACCTATGCCACTGAAACGTGGTCCTTTACTCATGGCCTCATGACCAAGCTCAAGGTCGCTCAACGAGCTATGGAGAGGGCTATGCTCGGAGTTTCTTTGCGTGACAAAATCCGCAATGAGGAAATCCGCAGAAGAACTAAACTAGATAATTTGAAGGTATTCAACATCAATGAATGTCTAATTAGAATCGTAGCGATTCCTCCGCCGGATGCGGCCTAAGCTATAAATTATGCACTCCGAGAGGAGTACTAATTTCGATGCCGACAAATTTTCCACAAGCGCGATTTTAATGCGTTTCAAATAATGTCTGTAGGCAACGTTAAATGATAAATCGCCGACGGAACGCCCTCGAGACGAGTTTAGTACGAACCAGCCGGGGTCCCGCTCCTGTTGGGAACGAGGGAAGAAGACGGACGCGTCTGCTAAAAAAGGAATGGGTCAGGTGAGAGCGATGGTGTTGAGATAATAACAGTGCGGCGCACCGCGGCCAGCCTCGCCTTTGAGCGACCGCTGCCAAATAACACCATTAGCCTCAATTTGAATATTCAGCTTACGCGAAATAGTTTTCAATTTCGCCGAAGCCTGCACTCGCTTAGGGTGAAATGGTTTTGTGTTATTGAAGCGGTCGTGCTGAGTGTCATGAGTTTGCGTCGAGGTATGTGTCTCACGCCGGAAGGCAGGGTCGCGTCGGGCGTAACGGGGCGAGTAAAACAAACAACTTAATTGTATTTATTCAAATGCGATGGGGAGCAGGCGGGAGATGGCGCGCAGCCGTCGCTCATGAATATGCGCTCGCCCGGCCTTCCGAGCTATGTGCACCGTCATTGTCCTCGTGATCCTAAACTTGCCTGATATATGCAAATACTATGCGGTATTGGAACTGCGTAATTCGAGCCTAAACGCTATAAAACACGAAAATTTTAATTTTGCTACGAAGTGATTGTAACCCCGAGGTCAACCTGTATCTAACAGCTTAGATATCCACGATCAGTATTTAAATATATGTGAAACTGTGGCGTGCCGGGTGGATATCTGTCTATGAGCGTTGAGCTTCCCGGCTCGCAATGATAAGCTAAACCATTGTTTAGTCACGTGAAGTGTTAGACGCCATTAGAATGTTATGGTTTATAAATGTTGGACAGCCGTCTTGTACAAATACTCATAAGTAGTCTTTAAATGTATTCTAACAAGAGTTTGTTATACGAATAAAAGCACAAAGCAACTTCTTAACTTGTCAATACGCATAAGTTCGTCAGCTACAGACACGCCTACGGGGTTCATTGTTCCTTTTAAACCCGTCATTGCTGCTAACAGTTTAGGTATAGGAATGAAACCCACGATTGTCACACCTAGAACGGGCTCCTTCACAGCACTCTTTTAAGCTGAGATTAAAGCAGCATTACCTAGCTTTCTTCATTCGAGTCATTCGTCATTTGAGCTACCTACTTGTTTATTCATTTTAATTAATTTTTTTTTTGTCCTCGTTTTATTAGATTTGTAAGAATATTGATTTAGGTTATTAGTTTAGTATATTTTAGTCTATCTTTAGGTATTTATTTATGTATTAGGATTATAACCATTTCTTTTATTTGTAAATATATCTACTCTGTGCACCGCTGCCCATTACTGCTTCGCTCTTTACTTTCCACGCAAAGGTTGCCTGGAAGAATTCGCTTTCAGCGATAAGGCCGCCCGTTGTACTATGTTTAACATAAATTAGTTTTTTTAAGTATTCCTGGTGTACAATAAAGAATTATTCTGTTCTATTCTAGAATTTACAAGATTTCTAGTTTTTCCACTTTTAAAATTTATTTTGGGAATGTGTTGTTTGTACCGTAAAAGGGTACGCAGCCGATGCCTATCTCAATCCGATGCGTTCCCGTTCCACTCGATAAATCCTACTTTGACTCCATCTAATTACGCGCCATGATATAGCTACCTTACGCCTCATAATCCGATTTGCTCAGCTCGCTCTCATCCCCTGACAATACAACAAGCCAAATGTTTATTTGCACAAGATATTTAGCCACTTCCCTGCCGGATTAGCGACGGACAAAGACGAGGGGTGCACATCCATACAGATAAAGTAAGTGAGGCTAATAGGAGGGGCGGGGACCCCCAGACGTGCCATAATTGTGCGATTTGAAATGGATTTGATGCGGATTACAAGAATGCTTCAGTAAGGTGCAGTTGAATCGTAAAATCTTAGTTTAATTAAAAGTGATGGAGCTTATGAGGTCACTGTTGTGGAGATAACCGAGATCCGTGACTGAAATACTGAAGAGGGTTTCCTAAACACTTAAATTGGTTAATGTTTGAAAACAATTTAGAGAATCATAAATTCTGATCTCAAAGCTCTGCTCAGCTATTTTATTTGTTCAAGAAATCTATAAGCGAAATTTGAGAGTAAGTCAATCTCAGGTTTAAGACATTTATTCTCATAAGAATTAGAAATATGCTCTGCCCCATGAAGTTCGCGCTAGTTCGTCGTTTAACATTTTCAAACGGAAAGTTAAAGAGCGCTATCTTTCTCTGTAATTTTATTTTATTGTAGGTATATATTTATTTTTGTATATATTAGTCTATTTATTTTATTTATTATATTTATACATTTTATTACTTTCTTTTGGTATATTTCGTTTAATTTGTTTAAGATATATGTACATATTTATGATTCTTGTACACGCACCTACCTTTAAAATCATCTCTCTCTCTAGCCTCAAAGGTTTGCTGGAAGAAAACTCTTCTTAGGGTTAAGCTCGCCTTTGTACATGTCCTCTATTTCTGTACTTTATAATGTATTTTCTTGTGTACAATAAAGAATAAAGAATTTACAATTCTCTTATATGAGAACTTATTAAAACGAAAAACTTTGACAAATATAATAAACGCATACGCGAGCGTGCTACATATCACTGAAAATAAACATGTACACATACTTAATATAACCTAATTAACACAATACAATAACAAAAACATAGTTTATGAACGAAACACAGCACAGTGGTAACCTTGTTTATGTGGGTAGACTTGAGAAGTTTACCTATGACGAGACCAAAAAATCAGCACAGCCGAGCCAAAACCAAAGCAATGAAACGTATTACGCAGATCGGTGAGAACTAGATGTTGCATACATTTGAGCATGAAATGATGCAGGTTATATTGACTGTTGGGATTTTTGGTTAACTAAGCAGGTAAATGGAATTCTGATGTCTAGTTTTCTTTTAGTCTAGTTGAACGCCAACAACTTTGCCCGCGTAGAGTAAACTTTCCCATTCTAGTCGGAGGTTACTGCTTTTATAGATCATACCAAAAGTTAGATAACTCGTTACGACTGTTAGCGCGTTCTAAAGGGCTAAAATTATGTTTTGCCATACGAAATGCAACACTCCTTATCCAACTGCCCAGGGGGTGATTGATGGAAAAAGAATACGAATCGTGTTTCATTAAGCATAAAGGTTATTAGTTATTACCGTTTTCATGTTTATAAACCCAGGGACAACGGTTTTTCATTAGAAGATTATAGGTATTCGAAAAATCTTTGTATGTTAGTGAATCAGTTGAGTTAAGCTTCTTTATGTAGTATTATGATTAATGAATGGTGGCCGAGGAGCGGGTATAGAAGGGTAGGACGACCAGCAGCGAGATGGGTGGACATCGTAAAGGTCGCGGGCCGTCAATGGATGAGACTAGCGCAGGATCGTGGCGGATTGCACACACTTGGGGAGGCCTATACCCAGCAGTGGGTGAAGTCAGGCTGTGGATGATGACGATGATGATGATTAATATAATTTAACTAATAGTTACATTCTTTTTATGTTCACTTTTGCTCAGATTAAAAATAAACGAAAAACTTTTACTGTTACTGTACTTACTGTACTTACTTACTGTACTATTAGATTCAAATTCCGGAGGCCATCAATGATGATGATAGTATATTTGAAATATTAGATGCTCAGTGGAAATGTATAAAAACTATTCAATCTCCTTATTTATGTGAGATAGCAACCTCAAATAATATTGGCCAAGTGCGAGCCGGACTCGCGCACGAAGGGTTCCGTACCATCATCTATAAAAACGAGCAAAAAAATCATGTATGTGGGAGCCCCCCTTAAATGAGTACTTGTTTTATTTTAATTTAATTATTCACTTTTAAAGTGAATATATAACTAAATATTCTGTGAATATTTCAAGCGTCTATCTGTTGCCGTTATCAATATCGAGCAAAAACGAGCAAAAAAATCACGTATGTTGTATGGGAGCCCTGCTTAAATATTTATTTTATTCTGTTTTTAGTGTTTGTTGTTATAGCGCCAACAGAAATACATTATCTATGAAAATTTCAACAGTCTAACTATCACACAGACAGACAGTCAGACGGATCGGACGGATATCGGAGTCTAAAGCGCCTCGTCCACGATAGATTAAAATAACGGGAGCGACTTTCATAGGGCAATCTACGACGTGTACACATTAGCGAGACTAACCCTAGCTAGAGTATCACTAGTCTACGTAGACACGCTCGGCTACTCTCGGAAGGCGTCGTGGACGCAGATACGAGAGCGAGACAAGCAATAGGAATAGAGAACTCTCGTATTATCTACAAGCCTTATTAAGTTATTAGTAATAGGGTCCCGTTTTACCGTTTGGGTACGGAGCCCTAAAAAGCTCGCTAGCACATTCCTCCGGAAATGAAACAGCTTAAAAGGAATTTAAGACGTGTCGTCTTTTGTGGGCGCACAACACGATCATAAATTAGCGGAATTGTTTGGAATGAATATTCCCTAACAACATTAGAGGTGCATAGTAATTGTCACTTTGTCAGTGAGTATGCTGGCTGGGCGACACGGCTGGAGCTGGGTGACACTCGGGGGTGTTGTGGGATGGCCGCGGGTGGTGACCGCGGGGGTTCCTACTCACACACTTTACATGGAATTGTTATTTTTTGGACACTATTTTAAATACGACGGTGGAGTTTATTTTAAAAATGGTTGTTTTTTCATAAATCAAAGAAGAAAGTGTTGTCGAATATATAAAATTAAGTGGCTTTAATGTATTAACTGATAACAGTTTTATCTGAAGTGGTGTTTTTGGTTGGAATAAGTACCTTTAATTTTCAAATGTATTTTGGAAATGATTGTTAAAATAAATTTATTTCGTTCTTTTATTCAATATTCTGCTAAGTTTAGGGCCAGATAGCGCTGTGTGAAATGTTCACCAATATTTATTTATTTATATACAAATTCCATCAAAATCGGTTAAGCCGTTACGACGTGATTAAGTAACAAAGAAACAAAAATCCAACATTCGTATCATCACTCCATAGTATAAAACAGAGTCGCTTCTCGCTGTCTGTCCCTATACATGGTGTCCTTTAAATCACTGTTTTCCCAGAACAAACGTTTCTCAGACCATGGTCTACTAACAGTTTATTGCATCAAATAAGAGAATAAAATTAAAAAATCTAGACCTTCTCAAATAAGTCTAACATTGTTAAAAATCTAACCGTGACATTTAGTTCATGGGTACGCTAGCCGTCGTAGCGTATTGTCTACTCCTTAGATATCTAGTAGGTACCGATCAGCGCGCTGACTATGTTGTAGAGCGTAACGTTAGAATAGACGTTTTTAAGTTCGCAACTTTTTATATGTTTCAAAGACCGATTTCGTTTTGTTTTTTATATTTCATGTTATAAACTGTTAGTAGACTATGGTCTGAACAACGTTTGTTCTGGGAAAACAGTGATTTAAAGGACACCGTGTATATGCTTAGATCTTTAAAACTACGAAACGGATTATGATGCAGTTTTTTTTAATAGATAGAGTGATTCAAGAGGAAGGGTTATTTGTATAAAACATGCATAACATAGAAGAGAAAAACTGATAATTTTAGAGGTTTCTAATGTGATGTCGTAAATACTCATAATACAAACAAACATCAAAAGTAACCTCTAAAGAAAACATGTCTGTATTGTCTAATAACAAAAAAGCTATGAACGTTGTGTATAAAGACATTCTGTAGTATATTTAGTATCAGCATTGCACCCGTGCGAAGCCGGGGCGGGTCGCTAGTTTATAATATAAGCGTGAAGCCGCGGCCAAAGGATTCGGCGAGTCTCTCATCTGACTAAGCATACAACATAAACATTCACTGAATCTCGAAAATGTGATCGCGGTATAAGCGTTGACGTCCAAAACATCAAAAAAGAACCGACACAGCCAACAAAACGGCAGCTGTATGTAACGCCATACAAAAATGCAGTTTATTATTCTATTATTTAATTTGTCCTTACATTGTGTCCGTTCGTCGAGTCGGATAATATTTCCTTATTTACGATCACCACGCGGAATCTAGACAGAAGTCAAGTTTTGACAGTGCTAACATGTCAGTGTGACAATGGCCGTCACATGTCACAGGCTGTCAATCGAAGCATGTGAAGCGGGCGTTGGGCTCGAGGGACCGCTCTGCGCTCGTGGGACCGACCGGCAAAGCATTCAAATGAACAAATTCTTTTCGCTTTAGCTGATGAGCGATTGGTCCCGTGGTGGATGTGATATGTAGAACTTAGGTAGGATAGAGTTACCGATTTTAGAAAAACCGAAAGCGGTGATGTCTTTGCGATTACTCGAGAGATTTGAGAGCATCTAGCTGATTTTTAGGTTAGCTTAACCACTGTCTGGTGATTCTTGTAATTAATATTATTAAGCTTGAAGGAATGAATTACAAAGATATGAATTAGGATAATAATAATCTCACGGCGACTGTTCTTCCACTTTATGAATTACGTTCATGCGCTTTCATGTGGCTTATGTATGTACCTTTGGCTATCTTTGTTGTGAACGTGCGTTTGCAGATACTGCACGTAAGGGCATTATTCTCGTAATAGTAAATTATATCGCTAGGCGGTTTATTTTTCAGTGCGTCGCGTTTTTGGTCAAGATCGCGCCTTCTGTCGTCTTCAAATGACCAAACATATTACTGGACTCCATTTCGTGCGGTTTTCCGATAGTTTTTCCCAACAAGGGGACTCAATGACAGATACTGTATAAAAACATCTATCAAAATGAATTTAATGTTGTCATGTTGTCACCTATCTATGTCATGTGTTGGTGAACAGTGGACAATGTTAACTTTAAATGTGGTGTTGCTAAAACTTGATAGACGCAAAGAAAACTACCTAGGTAGGTATGAGAAAATAAAAATAAGTATCCTGATAAACAAGTCTTATCCAGCTTACTTCAATAATAGAGGCTTTATTTTATGAAAATCACTTTATACTTTTTGTTAACGGTTTCTAATACCACTAGTTAATTTACGATTTGTATACACAGTTATGACGTATAGACGGTTATTCTCGCCCCATTTGTAAGTCTCATTGTGACGGATCACACCCAGTCGGTTAAGGACAATGGCGAACTGTAAACGAGTGATGTCAGTAAATCGGGACGTCCGCAAACAACGGGACGTGCAGCGACGTCACACAATGCGAGATTAATGGCTCCTTTTTGTTATCGCTCGATGGTCTTTACTCGTTTTGTGGCCTCGTTTCACGGTTTATTTAGCTGTTTAAACACAAATATGCGTTAAATTTAACAGATAAACACCGATGAGACAAAAAATATGCCATTGGTTTTCTCACATTTGTTTTTGTTGGAAATCCATTTCACTTGAGATCTTAAGAAGTTATAAAATTAAGATTTAGTGCTAGAGAACTATTAGACAGATAGTTAAAAAAATATTAACGATGTCCCATAACGTCAAGTTGAGCCTTATAAAGCCTCATAAAGTTGAAGTGTGTTGCGGTATAGGAATTCACATAAAGTGTGTTCTGTGAGAGCTCATAGGCTGGGCTCGGCTCTACGGGCCGTGGCACGATACAAAGCAGAAGACGCTTTTTTGGCTATAAAATGTGCGTTTTTTTGTGTGTCGCGTTAACTGTCGCCTTATCAACGTGTCGAGTTGTCGACGCCTCCAGCCGGCCGCAATCAAAACACCATTCGAAGTGGTCATTAATAATGACATAAAGTTTAATTTACAGCGTTCGTTGCAATGGCAGAGACGCGTCGGATTAACGGTTATCGGCAATGTAATGTCCACAGTCAGATTCGACGTGAAAATTGTTTTCTTTGTCCAAATAAAATTAAGATTTTTATTGCTTAATGTTATTGGCGCTGCTCTCTCTTTGTACGGCTATTTAGTGTCTGTTGGATATTTAATTTTAAAGAATTTTATGAAAGCGGACATTCAGTTTTATAAAGGCAATCTTACGATTAAGAAATTAATGAAATGTTTTGCAGAATCGGAGGTTTATTAGATAGAGTATGTACGTAAGGAGATACGTTTTATAAGGTAAATACAGTATATTTTTTATGGGTTATGTTATGTAGCATTTTAAAAATATTGAAGATAACGTATATAAATAACGTAAGCCCCAATTCATAAAAATAATTAGTGTCACAATAATATCACAAAGCTGTTAAACTCATCTTTTTTTTTTTTATTTATTTCCGTAATCCAACAGCGTAATACAAAATACAGTACACATTTTTTTTATGTCTTATAGTAAGGCCAAAAATAGGATTACTTAATTTAACACCTTTTAAATAACAATCAAACAATAAACAACAGTGCCAAGTTGAAAGATCCCTGAAAACAACAATAACCAATGATGAATTATATTCTTAACTATGAAATGGGCCTATGGTCCACACCAACATGATCATTCACTATGCAGGCACATATGCCTACGTAATAAATAACATATAGATGTGGTTGTGTGTGTATTTGTGTGTGTTTGTGTGTGTGAGACTGTGCGTATGTTTGTGTAAGAAGGTGTGTGAGTGGATGTATTTTGCAATTGTGTGGTGCAATTAAAATGTATTTGAACTGTATCTTGCAAATAAGGAAGAAATCTAGAATATAACGAACATATTAAGAAATATTAATTAATTAGGCATTAATACACTAAGTTCTTATTATTATAGTCCATCTATTAGTAACAACTCAATTATAGTGTGACCATTAGTGCTGTGCACTCCCTGAGGTATGCGCGCGGCGAGACGGGGGGGAGAATCGGCTGCTGCGCTCTGTCAGTTCGCCGTCAACGCTCGTGGCGGCAGGTAGTGTTATTTGTATCGGACTGTCTATGTCATGTGCGTCTGACAGAGCGCAGCAGCCGATTCTCCCCCCCGTCTCGCCGCGCGCATACCTCAGGGAGTGCACAGCACTAATGGTCACACTATATGTAAAATACAGGCTTACGGGTCACTGTCATTTTGACGTATTGAGTTGTCGGAGAGCTGGTTCGTCCCGAACTGAGATCTCGCACGTGCCAATCAATTAGCAGGTAATTTCACTAATATTATATAGAAAAAAACCGGCCAAGTGCGAGTCAAACTCGCGCAAGGTTTCCGTACTATTATAACGTTACCATTATCTTGCATCTAAATCATTGTATGATACATGCGCAGTACCTGCACTAGATGCTCACATACTTACCGCATACACTGTACTTTCTAACAATATCATTTTTTCTTTAATTTATATTTGTTTGATAAAATTGCACTTATAGATACTAACCATTTGACATGTTTGTTATTATTTTTATTTTACTAACAATTATGGATCTTTGACAACTAAAAATTTAATAAATGAATTAGAATTATTTATAAAAACGGCAAAAAAATCACGTTTCGTTTTGTTGTATGGGAGCCCCCCTTAAATAATATTTTTTATTTTAACTTAACTATTTATTTTTCAACTGAATATGTAACTAAATATTCTGTGAATATTTCAAGCGTCTACATGTTGCCGTTATCAATATCGAGATAAAACGATCAAACGAATCACGTTTGTTGTATAGGAGCCATGTTTAATCAGCTTTCGAGCTATATTTGATGAATACTGTTCCCTCTTGCACACACTCTTACAAATGCAAGACACAAGTTTAAACTTTTGAAAAAATGTTACATGGTTGACTTTTGATAGACATCACAAGCATTGAACCCTGAAATAACTCTGGCCAATGAAATGCGAGTCAGTAAACCCGTTGCTAAATCTAGTCACATTCAAGTATCATACATAAATCACGCTGCATTTTTTATACATATACGACCTGGGGATGGCACAAGCATTTGTCCCACTTGATGTTATGTGGTAACCATCGCTAAAGGAATGTTAAGGCCAAACCTTTCAGCAATTTCGAGAGGAAACTGAAAGTTGAACTGAAGTTTTCAAACGGAAAGTTAAAGAGCACTATCTTTCTCTGTAATTTTATTTTATTGGAGGTATATATTTATTTATGTATATATTAGTATATTTATTTTATTTATTATATTCATTCATTTTATTACTTAATTTTGGTATATTTCGTTTTATTTGTTTAAGATATATGTACATATTTATGATTCTTGTACACGCACCTACCTTTAAAATCATCTCTCTAGCCTCAAAGGTTTGCTGGAAGAAAACTCTTCTTAGGGTTAAGCTCGCCTTTGTACATGTCCTTTATTTCTGCACTTTTTAATGTATTTTCTTGTGTACAATAAAGAATAAAGTTGATGCGAAAGTTGACTGAAGTTAAAGTTACGGAAATTGGGTCACAGATTCATTGCCAACCATCCATGATACGAACTGGCACAAGCTAAAGGTAGCCATTGACGATACGTTCATCAATCTAAATGGAGTGGACGTCTTCCTAAATGGTTTCGTGAATGTGATAAAAGTATGCCAATAAAATGGACACTTTCCAGCTTTGGATTACTAAACGGATTAAATTCAATGTATTCAATCCAAAAGTTGACTTTAAAATGGTTTCTCCTGACGCCATCAATGTACCCAAGTATTACCCGTGCGCGATAAGTTGGGACCTGAGCGCGGTGACGTCATATTGGCGTGTTTGTACCGCCCGCAAAAAAGCGAACATAACAAGCAGCCGCCCGCGGCTTCGTCTTTGTTTTTTTTTAACCTAATTTATTATGTTACTCAGGAAGGACGCTGCTTTTTATATAATCTTTTTTACACTATTTGAATAAAATAAAAATACAATGTTTAAGTTTATACATTTATTTTATCTATTATTTGCATTATCTCATCTTCGTCACTACTTAGTGGATTTATGCCTTCTAGAGGTTGTTCTTCGTCCTCAGTCTCACTATAATCACTTGACGAAGAGGTATCCGATAAATTTACAACATTTACTATAACAACAAAAACTACAACAACAAAACAATGACACAAACTATAACAACAACAACTACAACAACAAAACAATAACACAAATGAAAACTAAAAGAATTCCAGAGCGCGTCGTTACGTGACGTAGGCCAGTACGAGACTAAAAACCCTAGTAAAAAATAGTTATGCGAACGGCACAATACGGGCGCCATCGGGGAAGTGCAGGGGAAGCGGTCGGGGAGTCGCATTCCTAGCAGGTCCCAAGTTATCGCGCACGAGTTATACCTATCTTACACAATAGTAGAACGATTGACACGCTAAGAAGAAGAAGAATCCAAAAGTAGGTAGGTACCTCCATAAGGAAGTCTTCCATTTAGATAGATAGATAACTCTTTATTGAATTACGACACAAACAGAAATAATAAAAAAAAAAATAAGTACTGGGTTAAAATAAATAAGGCAATACAATGGGCGGCCTTATCGCTAAAAGCGATCTCTTCCAGGCAACCTTTGGATGGAGCGAAATTTTTAAAAATTACGGAGTGCGGTGTACTTTAGCGGATACATTACATTTACACATAATATATTCTAAGATATAATAATAATATGAAGTTTTAATCCTAATACTTAATATACTTATAAAATAGACTAATATATAGGTATATACATATAGCAAGTTTGCTAATAGTAGTATAGTTATACTAACAGATAGAAATTTAGAATTTAGAAGCGTTCCAGAGGTATCGTCAATGGCTACCTTAAGGCAACTGGCAAGCCCACGTTTGGCCTACGCCAGCGACCCGTGGGGAACTGCATTGTTTACGTTACGAGCTACACCACTTCTGCTAGAATGATTTACGAACCGTCTGCACTCATAAAAGCTGGGACAACGCTTTAAAATATACAAAAGGTGCTAAAGAAACGTAATATATTTTATGTTAGAGTGAACGGATATAAAAGTTTGGTGAAATATATCAGTTTTAGTGTTGGACGAGAGTGTTTGTTTATAGGGCCGATTACGCACGCCTTTCCACGAGCCTTCACGCTCGGTGCTCACGCTTCGAGCGAGCATTCGTCACGATCATTCTCACGTTTAGCCGCCGTGTCGTGTGCACTTGCGAATCTACCGGGGGTAAAGGTAAAAAGTGACTTTATTTTTGTTTCTTCCGTAACTAGTGACATTAATTGATCGATCGAAGCGATATCTCTAAATCAACTTGGGCAAATAAATAATAATAGTAATAAATTATGCTGGACATTTCACACAAACTATCTAGCCCCAAACTAAGCAGAGCTTGTACCTACTATGGGAACGAGATAACTGATAGAATACTTAGGTATATACTTTTTATTGTAAATACATACTTATAATATATAGAAAAACATCCAGAGCAGGAACAAATATCTGTAGATCATGCAAACATTTGTTCCGCGGCTGTGTCTTAGCCGGGTATTCGCCCACTGCGCCACGGAGGTAGTCAAATCGGCGTTGTATGTATGTATGTATGTTTGTTTGTTTGTCCGAGGATAACTTTCGAAGCGTTGATCCGATCATCGTGAATTTGATACCTCGTAGGTAGGTGGTAGTGATGGCACAATTTTGGTGTGTCTAAATGAGCTAAAATTATTGGGGGATTTTTGAGATATTGGGATTCAAGAGGGGTAAAAAAAAAATGAAAATGAGACTACCTATTATCTCAAGTGAAACGTCAAATGGAAGGTCTTTGTTAGTACATTTCAACTCTGTTTTTATTTTTAGTTTGATCATTGTAGTTTTTGAGTTATCAGCTACCTATAATAAAAACAAAACTGACAAAATTCTACACTAGTGACCCCACAGTGCTGTAATTTGGTATTCGTGTAGCTTTAGTGGCAAACGTCTGAAATCCAGAATAACAGCATTTTGTACCCAAAAAAAGTAAACAAATACATGAACTCCCGTTACCTGTAATATGAATGAAACTGTAGGTCAAGTAAGGTAGATATATATTTCGTGGCACTATTTTGATAGTCAAAGATTACGAATAATATTATTCATGTTTTTATGGGAGAGTCGCGAGATCTCAGTTCGGGGCGAACCCACTAGTAGGTATCTGAAAACAATAGGTACAGTAGTAATTTTTGTGAAAGCCTAATAAATTTATAAGGAAAGCTACAGGATCGGTTAGGCACCACAATCATCTGTTGCGTAGGTCTCGGCGACCGAGGTTGGTTTTTTCAGGGATCCTGCAATTTTCGGGTGTTGACGGCTGACTACCGCCTTACACACAAAAAATCTGTTAAATGCGTTATGTATGGAATAATCTGTGAGGTTTTATTCGGACCGCGACGCCCACCCACGTGGTGCCCGTAACTCTTCCTGAACGAGCTAACTTCATTATTGTAGCGTGAGATACAATAGTTAAGAGCACGATTTATAAGTCCAACACGCTGACTCCTGTTTATAGCTGGCGGCGGGGCGCGGGCGCAGCGGGGGCGGGGATTACTTGCGTCTGCGCACCGATTTACGGCCCAGCCTCGATAAAAGCTTAAATACTTTCAAGTGGGAATATTGAATAGGTTTACCGCGGGAGAAGGCATTGTGCACCCGCGCATCGTCGCAAGCGCAAGGAAGCTGCGCGCTACGGCTTTGCTGCGCTGCGATGGCTCATACGTGTAGGCGATCGCGACATATAGATACACCATGCTGCATCTATTTATTTACACCTTTTATTAGGGTTCCGTACCGAAAGGGTAAAACGGGACCCTAATACTGAGACTTCGCTGTCTGTCTGTCTGTCCGTCAGTCACCAGGCTGTATCTCGCGAACCGTGATAGTTAGACAGTTGAATTTTTCACAGATGATGTATTTCTTTTACCGCTATAACAACAAATACTAAAAACAGAACAAAATAAATATTTAAGGGGGCTCCCATACAACAAACGTGATTTTTTTGGTCGTTTTAGCTCGATATTGATAACGGCAACAGGTAGACGCTTTAAATATACACAGAATATTTAGTTATATCATCATCATCATATCAGCCGTAGGACGTCCACTGCTGGACAAAGGCCTCATTGATCTCCAGGAACTGCGGTTGGAAGCGGCCTGCATCCAACGCCTACCTGCGGTTCTTACCAAGTCGTCTGCCCATATTGTAGGTGGACGTCCTACGCTGCGCTTGCCGGTCCGTGGCCTCCATTCGATAACTTTCCGGCCCCATCGGCCATCTGTTATGCGCGCTATATGGCCTGCCCATTGCCACTTCAACGTGCTAATCCGTCGGGCTATGTCGGTGACTTGAGTTCTCCTACGTATCTCCTCATTTCTGATTCATTTCTCATTTTAGTTATATATTCACTTAAAAATAAATTATTAAATTATAATAAAACAAATATTTAAGCGGGCTCCCATACAACAAACGTGATTTTTTTGCCGTTTTTATAGATAATGGTACGGAACTCTTCGTGCGCGAGTCCGACTCGCACTTGGCCGGTTTTTATTTCTTTCTTTTTCTTTATAAGATAATGCCGTCCATTATACCTTTGATTTAATTGTGTATTCTCTATTGTCTGTTATATTTTTATTGGTGTCCAATAAAAAAAATATCTAATCTAATATATTTTATCTTTTGTAAAGATACGTAAGGCGTTCATATTTTTTTTATTTATTCATTACAGAATCAACAGCACTTGTTAACATGTAAACAATCTCTTCTATCTAACGCTTAATGCCAATAACAAATTCTCTTTTTTATATTAGTCATCTAGAGAAAATGATTAAGAAACATAATATATTAATTAAATTTTCAACGAATTTAGTATATAGATTGATATAACATATTCTATTTTAAATAACATCATTGACCTCGATGACCACTGACGAACATGCCTATCTCCAGGAATAGAATTATTATAGTTTGGGAAAATATTTTATTGGTGGTATTATATCATACTGGTGGTAGAGCTTTTGTGAACGGGCTCGAGGAAGTGGGCACCACCGCCTTACTTTTATCTGCCGCCAAATAGCAGTACTTGTGCTGCTGTACTCCGGTTAGATGGTAATGGTATGTTCCTGTAATTACTGGCACATAGAGAGCAAGACAACATAATACCTTGTTTTGAATTCTATGTGGATATCCATGGGCTGCAGTAGCTACTTAACATCTGGTGGACTGCATGCTCGTTTGCCATATAAGTTGTATAAAAAAATTTATAAAACCACTTATGAGTATAAAACAGTGAAACCAGACTCTAGACAAATCACAAATGAGCACAATGTTAGGAGGCTCTACGACATTTCGTAGCATTGAATTTAAAAATACACTGGGTGCAGCTCCAGTATTGATAGCAAGTGGGGGCAGAGGGCGAACTATTTCCGTGGTGTAGGGAAGTAAGCTGAAAGTAATCCGGCGCGCGGGTGGGCGCAACCCGACACCGTGCGCGCGCGCAGCTTACATTTGTCATTTATAATGCGCGCGATTTGTTGCCCCTCACCTCACTCAGCCCTGTGTCACACTAAACCAGTTTCACAAGGAAACTGAGCTTTACTCTGCTCATTTTACATTTAATAATGGCACGGATGTGAGTAGACCGTACATTGTGATACATGCAGTGAGTACGATGAGACACACACACTGCAATATATTGCATTTTTATTTAATTTTAATCTTGTAGTTATTGTTTCTTTGTTCTTTTTGTTATGTCTCCTGTGTGTTGTTCTGTTGTACTATTGGTGTGTTACAACACTTGATTTGATTTGATTTGAATTAAACTGTACATTGATAATAATCGAGGTTGATAGTGTAGTTTTATCTAATGTAGTTATGAGTTTTCAGTCGTTGGCTATAGGTTTCAAAATCGCTTACAGAGTGATACAGTTTTGTAAGTTTGGTATGGGAGTGAAGATTCTGTAAAGGCGGTATTCAAATCATCTGTACCTGACTGCCTCAACTCGCACACAGCCTTTTTATGTTCACTTATTTATTCAAATATTCAAAACGTGTGATGTGCGCAATATTTTTTATGAGATTTTATGACTTCAGTATGTCGTTTATGAACAGTGATATTTTTAAGCCGCAAGATGTCTTCTCGGTAGCGAATTACAGGCGTGTTTGTTTTTATACAAAAATGGACGAAAACTGCTGTCCTATGTCTGTACTGCCGTGTCACGTCTATAGGTAATTTTACAGCTATACGACTATCAGATAGGTGTCTTGTTTCAGCCAGGCGAGATTGAAATGCAGGCCGATTTTATCAGTTTACTAAGTATTATTCTAGACGGTGACAAATTGATTTTGAGAGCACTCGTCGCTTGAACACGTAATTTCACGGATGGCGTGTGGTTGATGTTTCGTTGATTAAGTTAACTTTTTATGCGAAAACTAATAACTTTCAGGCAGTTTGTAATGTTGCACAATATGGCTGAGGCTAATTTGGCTTCCTGTGTGGCCTTGCGACCATGTGTGGGTTCCGTTTTGAACAAATATTTGGTTGGCATTTCAAAGGCTCATTGACGTTTTGACGGTCGATTTTCGAAATGAAAAAATGGGCGCCGAGAGCGATTCATGGCGTGTAGCCACAGTTTTAGTTAACGCAATACTGGCCGTGCATTGTGCTCGGCTCGGCACGTCCATTCTTCCAGTATTTCCTATTTTTATTGGCTTGTCAGTTGCGTCGATTTTAATAATGAAATATGAGTTCCGACAAGGCTTTCAAAGGCAGTTGTGACTGTTTGAAGGATTAGCTTGGCGTGTTTACATCGCACCTTGAAAGCTTTTACAAGACTTTTTTCATACCTATTCAGAATAAAATCATGGTAGAGTTTATACGCAGTATACATATTCTTTGTGAAACTCTTAACCTGTACACAGCCTCCTGCGTGAGCGTCCACGTCTCGGCATCGTAGGTGGAGCGAGCCATGGAGCGTACCATGCTTTGCATCAGACTGTTAGATCGAGTTCCAAACGTCGAGATCCGTAGACGAACGAAGGTTCATGACGTTGGGATTCAAGTTATGGAGCTCAAATGGTCTTGGGCAGGACACTTGGCTAGACGTGGTGATGACAGATGGAGCAGGACAGTGACTGAATGGTGGCCGAGGAGCAGGTATAAAAGGGTAGGACGACCAGCAGCGAGATGGGTGGACGACATCGTAAAGGTCGCGTCAGTGGGTGAGACTAGCGCAGGATCGTGGTGGATGGCACAAACTTGGGGAGGCCTATACTCAACAATGGGTGTAGTCAGGCTGTGGATGATGATGATACATATTCTGATAACTAGTACAACATTTACGGGGTATATTAACATCACCTTCTTAAGTTACTAGTCCGAAATGTACGCTACTTTCCAGTCTACGGAGGTCTTATAAAATGGAAACCTCTGTTGTTAGTACCGCAACACGAAAACACTCAGCCAATATTCAACATAGGTATTGCTATAAAGACGAACTCCACCGACGCCATTCCGGCAAATTGAAAAACCTCTGAGTGCCTCATAATGCCTCTTAATGCTTCACCGTGAGAGTTATAGCCATTTAAGTACGCAGTATTTTTCATATTTTCGCGAATAATGCGAATGTTTGAGAAGTTTATGTACTTGTATGCGTAAAGAGGGTAGGTATGTTTTGTTTTCCTATGTAGGGTGCGGTAGAGAGCGCTTCGCAATAATACGGTCGCGCAAGGAGGTAATAATTCAGTTTATAACTATTACATAAATACCCACAGATGGCTGAAAAGGTGCTTTGTGTTCACTAATTTAGCTTATATCCAAATTAATTGTTAAAACCCTGTTGTTCAGTTGATATGCCACGCCATGATGTTATTTGGCAAATTATTTGGTACTAGCTGTTGGCCGCGACTTCGTACGCGTTACACTACTAAATGTGTAGGTAACCTAGAAATGATGCTAAACTCGCTGTTGCAACTTGACTTGACACCCCATTTTTATCCCATGGGAATTAACTTATGGGATATAAAGTAGCATATGTGTTTATCAAGGTTTTAATTTACGTACATACTAAATTTCATCGATATCGGTTCAGCTGTTACGACGTGATTGAGTAACAAACAAATAAATAAACCAACATCCAAACCTTCGCATTTATAATATTAGTGTGATGTGATGGAGGTAAGCTCTTTTCACTTTGTAAATTAAAAGTGAAGTAAGACCTTTTCATTGAAAAATATTTTATCTAGAAAATAATAGTGTACGATTTAAATAAAAGATTTAAATTTTAATAATCCACAATTTAAATCGATTTTGCTTATAAATAGCAAATAAACTTGAGAGCAAAAAAATCGCACATTCATGATTTTTTGACATAACTAAAAAAAAACAAAAAATATTATGTTTCTGTAATGCAGATTCATAGTCTATTTTAATACCTATCCAGTGGTATCTGATTTGTCTTTCAATCATTACATAAAAATGCTTTTGTGGATCAATAACAAAAATGCATGTTTAGTAACAAATTCTTTATTCAAGTATTGGTGTCAAAGTTATGAAATTAAAAGATAAAATTAATTAAAAGTTTGTTATTAATACCGAGTGTTCCCTCCCCTAGCCTGAATCACTGACTCCATCCGTGTTTTCATTGATGTTACTAGACTTTTGATAAAGTCTTGAGGAATAGCCTCCCATTCCTCTGCGATCGCCTGTTGCAGCTCCTGTAGAGTCGATGGAGGAGCATCTCGGCCTCGAACTCTTCTTTTCAGCTCGTCCCATAGATGTTCGATGGGATTGAGGTCTGGGCTTTGAGCTGGCCACTCCATAACGGTCACATCCACCTCTTGAAGGTACTCGATCACTATGCCAGCAGTATGCGGTCTTGCATTATCTTGCATAAACAGAAAGTTTTCGCCGATAAACCCAGCATAAGGTACGACGTGGCTCTCGAGTACTTCCTCAATGTATCGTATGGAAGTCAATCCTCTTGATTGGCGACCAGTATTCGGTCCGGTGATGAAGGCAAGCTCGGTTTTTGCTTCCATAGACATGCCTCCCCAAAACATGATTGATCCACCGCCATAGGCGACACGTTCTGTTATGCAGCATTGGGCAAATCGCTCTCCCGATCTTCTATACACCTTCCCCCGTCCGTCGTTGCCATGCAAGCACATCCTGCACTCATCAGAGAACAGGACTGCACTCCACTGCTCTTCGGTCCAATTCAAATGGTCTCGAGCGAACTGAAGGCGGGCTTCTCGGTGGGCTGGGGTCAATTTCGGCCCGTTTGCTGGCCTGTGTGCAGTCAGGCCACCTTCTCTCAATCGTATTCTGACTGTCCACTGGCTAACTTCTACTTCACGAACTTCTTGAAGTCGTTGGCCCAGTTGAACTGCGTTCAAACGACGATTTCTTAAAGATGTCGTTATAAGAAAGCGGTTATCACGCTCTGTTGTAGCACGGGGACGGCCCGATCCTTGTCGCCGTTGGTAGCCACCAGTCTCTTGATACCTCTGGTATACACGCCGAACGGTAAATCGGCTCAAACTCAATTGTCGAGCCACTTGACTTTGCTTAAGCCCCGATTCAACAAGGGCAACCACTTGAGCGGCTACTTCTGGTGTAGTATCCATTTTCGTGTTCCGTTTGAAGTCAATATCAATAGAGAACCTTTCACACTGTACGTTGGTATGCAAATGATGACCATTCCCTCAATATGCACTCTTTTATACCTGCGATAAATCCCGCCGCCGGCCTTACCTGGATCGAGCGACATAAGGGGGTCTATTGTTTTGTTGCTAATGAGTTGTTTTTATAGGTAAATGTCAACCCTTTATCAGTTCTGCGAATGCCTAGATTATGCACTTTAATTTAATTTGATTTTAATTTGCTGTAAGCTCCAAATAAAAAAAAATTTAACTTTTAAGTAAAAATGTGCGGATGTGCGATTTTATTGCTCTCAAGTGTAGTTTTAAGCATTACCTGTACCCAATAGGATTTTTTTCCCTATGATAATTTTAGTTTGTAATGAATATCTTTATGATGTTTGGTTATCTTGCCACGCCCTTACAGGATACATAAAATAAAATAAATAAATATTGCTGGACATTTCACACAGCACTATCTAGCCCCAAACTATGCAGAGCTTGTACTATGGGAACCAGATAACTGACAGAATACTTATATACTTTTTTTTTGTAAATACATACCTACTTATAATATATAGAAAAACAACCAGATACGGAACAAATATCTGTAGATCATGCAAAGTTTTGTTCCGCAATGGGAATCGAACCCACTACCTCCGTCTGTCCTGGCGTCTCAGCCAGCTGTTCGCCCACTGTGCCACGGGGGTCGTCAAACTTACATACTTCTAGATTACTTTTATGAATCCTGTAATGTATGTTGCATTGAAATAAATAAATACTAAATACTAGGTATGTATGTCAGTTACTAAGGTACAAATATATAGTTAATTTTGAAGTAAATTTGAAAATAGAATGAGACTCATTGCAATCATGAACTAAAAATGAAATTCAACGTCTATGACAAATACTAATTTGTATTTAAAAAAAAAGAGGTTACATTCATAAATACTGTAATGAAATACAACCTCCATGATAAATCCTTATTTCTATTAAATTATAGAGGCCATAGTTTAGTAGTGAAAAAAACAATAGATACGCAAATTTTCTTTTAGGCAATAAACTGTTTTAGCGACTTAATTTCCTTGCATTTGTGATGAAAAGTTACGTGTCAAGGGGCGTACGCTCGAGATATTTTGGCGTACGAGCGAGTGAAGACGAGCGGGGACGCGAATGGGTCATTGAAATCACTAAAAAAGTTTGATAAAAACTTACACATATAAAGGCCTACATTATCAGCCAAGATATGTACTGAAAAAATGTGATTTGATATTCCTTGTTGAGTATTGCCTTGTTAAAACGTCAAGAAATATTCCTTCTACAAAAATTGATAAATTTATTACAAACTAGTGGTCCCGCCGAACTTCGTATCGGCTTGAAATGCATAGGTATAACGCGGGCTGTCAATATAAGTCACCCTGGTAGAATTGTCAATTGTTGTCCCCGGCCATCATTATGTACCTATGAGAAAATGAATGACTTTCACAAATAATTCAATACCAAAATTAGCCAAATCGCTCCACCCGTTCTCGAGTTTTAGCGAGACTAACGAACAGCAATTAATTTTTATATATATAGACAATATATCTCGGGATAACTCCTAGCGAAGCATCTGTTTCAAACGATATTCATTTTTTTTACATCCTTTTTGACGACATTTGCATGTCAAACGTCATAAGGTTACATTATAAAAGCACTAAGGTTAGATTATAAATAATTTTATATGGTGGTTAAGTATTCTTAAATTTTCTAATTTTTCACACAATTTTCTTAATTTTTTCTTTCATAAAAACCTTCTACTGACAATAAGAAATACAACAAAAAAAGAATTGGCCAAATTGGTCCAGGCGTTGTTGAGTTATGCGCTTACCAACACATTTTGCGATTCATTTTTATATTATATAGGTTTTCTACAGCATGGGTGTACTGCATGGTCGAACTGTAGAAGATCCCCCCCCAACTAATCAAGTATTAGATACATAATAAAAAAAATACTGGACATTTCACATAGCGCCATCTAGCCCAAAACTAAGCAGAGCTTGTATTATACCTAATGTAGCAATGTTTCACAAAATGAATCATAAATATGTAGGTAATAATAATTCATTAACTTTATTGTTGTATATAATTCATAAAATGAGGAAAGTTCTTTGCTGTCGTCAACTGAATATAAAGCTCCGAGCCAGGCTACTCATGTGCTATATCTGGCCTATTGTCATGTATGGTTGCGAAACGTGGACCCTGAAAGAGGACACTACAAGACGCCTACAGCCATTCGAGATGTGGTGCTACCGTCGCATGTTACGCATTAGTTGGACGCAGAGGGTCAGGAACGAAACCGTGCTTCAGCGCGTTCATATGTCTCGGAAAATGTTGCCTTCTATCAAAAAGCGCAAGATATAATATCTCGGCCATGTGCTCAGGAACGATAGATACATGCTGCCGCAGTTGATAATGATGGGCAAAGTGGACGGAAAGAGACGTGCTGGGCGAAGAAAGAAGTCATGGCTCCGGAATATCCGGGAGTGGACCGGTATTGCCTCCGTCGAACAGCTGTTCCGGCTGGCTGCTGATAGAGATGAATACAGGAAGCTAACGGCCAACCTTCAGGATTGAAGAGGCACTGGAAGAAGAAGAAGAATATAATTCATGAAATTTGACAAATGACGTGTAAAATATTATGTTTATTAATAAATTCTTGCATTCTTGTTGAAAAACTTCACGAGGGCGATTAGTAAGTATTTTGTACTCAGAACTTATGCGATAATGGTCAGGCATTTTTTTTGACAAATACTTTCAAAACATTCTAGATATGTTTAATATAAAATAACGGACAAGTGCGAGTATGACTGGCACACCGACAGTTCCGTACAAATAAAATAAAGCTTTGATTTATTTACGAGTGTCATAAGTGTATGTATAGTTGAAATAAACTATATTTTATTGTTCTGAGTGTTTGTTTTCGAAAAAAGTCTCGAATGGTTTCAGAGAAACCTGCAAAAAAACTTTCATATATACATCAATTCCATAACGAGTTAGAGTCTGTCAAATGAAAGTAGACCCTGAAAAATGGCGGCAAACTTAATAAATATCAGCGTGGCAACCCAAGTGATGGCACAATCCTGGTGTGACTAACTGAGCTAAAAATATATGTGTGTGTGTGTGGGGGGGGGGGGGGGGGGGGGGGGTATTGGGAAAAATGTGGTGGGATTGTTGAGATATTGAGGTTTCAGAAGGGTAAAAAAAAATCAAGATGAGACTATTAGGTCCAGTGGGAGTTATTAGACATAATAAAAACAGAACTTTGACAAAATTTACAAGGCACACCGTGACCCTACACTGCTGAAATTTAGTATTCGTCTAGCTTTAGTGACACAAACATATCTAGGGAAGTCTGAAATACAGTGTAAATGCAATTTCTACTATTCTCCAATTTACATGAACTCCCGTTACTTGTAATTTGAATGAAACTGTGGGTCAAGTAATTTGGTTTTATTTCGTGGGTGGTATTTTAATGTCAAATTTTAGACAAACATTTGTTAAAGATTAGGTACACATAATTGATCGAGCGAAGCGACATCTCTAAATCAACATGGGTAAATCGGCGTTGTATGTAAGTATGTATGTTTGTTTGTCCGAGAATAATTTTCGAAGCGTTGATCAGATCATCGTGGAATTTGATTTGTACCTATAGGTAAGTAATGATGGCACAATTTTAGTGTGGCTAAATGCGTTAAAAATGTGGGGGGGGGGGGGGGGGGGGGTTGTTGAAATATTAGGATTAAAGTGGGGTAAAAAATAGGGTAAAGTCTATAGTTTTTGAGTTATTAGCCATAATAAAAACAGAACTTTGACAACATTCAAATTCAAATGAACTACTTACACCAGTGACCTCACAGTGCTGTAATTTAGTAGGTATACGTGTAGCTCAAGTGACACAAATATAGGCAAAAGCCTGAATGTTACGTATCCACGCCAGCGTCAGTGTCAGTGAAGTGTCAAAACCTAATGTCAATGTCTAAATTTTAAAACTCTATCTTGTCTACGCTTAAATTAGCAATTACGCATCATCATTGTATCTCATTTTTTTTTAAATATAAAATTTACACGAAACTTTTCTGAAGAAACCTACTGTTTCCATTCGCAAGAGATCCCATCACTCCAGACCAACGAGCGAGGCGTTACACTGAAATACAGAATAACTGTCATTTGTACCCCAAAACAGAAAACCAATTTACATGAACTGCCGTCACCTGAAATATGAATGAAACTGTCGGCCATGTATTCTGGTTTTCATTTCGTGGTTCTATTTTGATAGTCAAAGATTAGAAATAATATTATTCGTTTTATGGGCGCGAGATCTCAGTTCGGGGCGAACCACTAGTCTACTTAAACTTTTCAACCCTTGTATTGCAGCTTATGCTTGAGCATACAGGCAATAATCATGCTAATGCTGTCTCTCTCTAATCTAATGTACCTAATCATGGGCGGCGCTCGTTCATGAACGCTCTAGCTTCTAAAATTAGAAATTTGAGAGACTATTTTTGAGTGAGTATTTATTTGTTGTAGTTTTTGTATTTATAATGTAATAGCAACTATACATATTATTTTCTTAGAAAAATAAAGGTGATTGAAATATTGATAATCAAAAATGGAGTAACTACAAATTATTGTTACTGAAGGAAATTAATACCATCAGTAATTTTATTGTTATTGAAAAGCGCACTGAAGAGGAGGCAGTAGGGGTAACAGGGGGGGAGGGAGGTACGGTGACAGCGGGTAGAGCGGCCAGTGGTTGTGCTAGGGAGGCGGCCCCGAGCGCGCCCCGCCCCGCTCTCCGCACCGCTCCCGCGCGTCAGTCCGCGCTCAGACGCCGTGCTGCGTCCGCTTCCGTCAAAAACGGCCCGATAACACACGCATAACGATTTATTGATAAAATAACAATAACAGTGAAATTGCTTTGGTGTCTCTGAAAATGTATTTTTCCATAAAAAATAATTTCGATAATTTTGAAAAAAATAATGATTAGGACGGTACCGGTGAAATGGTTTACAGCCTGACGGGGGTGCTCACTGCGAGGTGTTTGATGGATGTGGAAAGCGAGTGCTGGAGGCCGGGAGGAGAGAGGATGGTCGCAGAAGAGGGAAAGACGAGAGCTACGGACTTCTCGATTGCGGCAATAATGGCGAGGAGTGCCGTGGAACGGCGCAGCCCCGTCGCGCGCTCACCGCCACACACAGGTTAGGCCTAATATCATTAGCAGTATTCACTATCCTGTAGTGCATTAATCTTTGTGTGTGACATTGTTGAAAACATTCCGGTAATCGTATCTGTTTCCTAATTTTGTGTACGCCATTTTGTTATTTCCCGTAGAAGCCGAAGAATTTAATGCATAAATAAAATGCATAAAATGATAAAAAATAATTTGCACCGGCTTCTATTTTTGGAATATTAAAAATTGTATATAATTAAGTTTTTTTCCTTTTCATATTTCAACTTCATATTTTTAATGCAAAACAGATTTTTTTTTCATATTTTGTAAGTTCAAACCTCTTTCGGGCGATCTCATACAAAGGATTCACTCTAGGTAAACTCATTTGTTATTGTATTATTACAAAATAACATTATTAATTTAATAAAGGGGGGCAAAATGCCTTTGATAATAATTAATATTTACATGACTAAAATACAGAACAGTTGAATCATCTAAGGACCGTAATTATTGATTAAAACGGGTATTTATCGCGTATGTACCTTTTTTATTTGTTGTCCCGACGTTTCGGCTGTGTTCCGATGTTCCGGCATCTAAAGACCGTTGCAAACGATCTATAGATAGCTCAACTGCTCCAGATCACTACCAGGTGGAAGTGTATTGTATTTAATTGTTATTACCTATTTAATTTGTTCGTAATCTATAAAATAAACCGTTATTATAAATACGGGATTTATCACGTACCGTCTTATCGGTGTTTCGACCGACAATGTTTCGGTTCAATTCGTGAAACATCATCAGGGTGAGTGCGATCCGCTCCGAATAACGTCTCGCCTCGCTTATTGATTGAATCAATGTTATTATTGAAAATTAAAATTATATATTGTAATTATATAAATTGAAATTATAATGATTGAAATCAATCACGAAAGTTTTCTAAGTAAAATAAACCGTTGTGATTTTTAATAAAATGTGGGTTGGTATTAAGTTTAAATGACATCCTATTTTTAAATGGTACCAACGGAAGATCAGCGTTGTGCCATAAGCACAACAAATGCTGAGCTGGACGCCTTTTTGTGACGTCGGTCATTTATATATATATATAGGTAATTGTGAGACACACATTTGTTGGGTGTTGCTGTTTTTTTGTGTATGAATTTGTTCTATTGTGTGTATCTTACTTGTGTGCTGTGTATGTTTTGTACCGTCACAAATAAATGTTTTTTCTTGCTTTCTTAAATTTTTTTTATTGGTAAAATATTATGTACTATATTAGTTATAAAAAAAATTATGTAAAAAAAAGAAATAACTGTAGATAGGTAATAAGCCCGGCGCACAAAGATCCTTGAACATATTTAGCCACTAAACATGTTTAAAATTGACGTGTTTGTATGATTTGATAACTACTTATATCATATTTAGCCATTAAATACGTTTAGGCATCGTTGCACAAGTCACCCTTAGTGTAAGTTTAAGTTGAGTTTGATTTTGTTCGCCCTGTAGCATTTAATTATCTACCTTCTGATTTCGTCAGTTTATATAAATGAGTACTTACTTATTATTTATTGTACCTACACCTAACTAGACGAATGAGACATAATCACACATTAAAAATGCGAAAGTTTGGATGTTTGTCTGTTACTCAATCACTTCATAACGACTGAACAAATTTGGTGTGTCGATAGATTATGACTTGGATTGACACAAAGGCAACTTTTTATTGACAAACCACGCGTGCGAAGCCGCCGGAGGAAGCTTTTCGCATAAAGTGATCATTTTAACAATCTTTGAATTTATACTAAACTTCAATTTTTAGGTTCAATGAGTATAGGTAATTTTAAAAAGTAGGATATTTTGTTATCACAAATGGGCACACATTTTTGATTTAGATAAATACCGCTGGACATTTCACACAGCGCTATCTAGCCCCAAACTAAGCAGAGCTGACTGATCGAATAATTTTATAACTTTTTTTGTAAATACCGACATACTTATAATATATAAAAAACATCCAGACCCGGAACAAATATCTGTAGACCATGCAAACATTTGTTCCGCGGCGGGAATCGAACCCGCTGTATCCTTCGTCTCAGCCACTGTTCACCCACTGCGCCACGGAGGTCTTCGAAAAAAGAAAAGAAAAATTAGATGAAGTCTATATTTTGGTAGATCAAACTTTCTGGAAATCGTTCTTCTGCACTTCTTCCTTACTCTTTAACCATATAATGGGTTTACCAATATTAGCACTATTAAATACATAATAATGTTTCTTCGTATGTTACGTTTTCACGACGGGCTGGTCCAAATGATGAAATTTGGTATAAAGTTAGATTATTACCTAGATCGAGACATAGGCAATAAAATTTGTAGTTTTATCTCTAATTCGGAAGATAAACCTCGTATCATACTTATACTCATTTATTCAAACCGTAGGGACACAATAGAACACTTGGTTACGTCAATAATAGTACTTAACTAATTACATAGGCTTTATATACCAGTAGCTCATTGCACTATTATTTTGGAGGTGCTAGAAACTAACGAGAAAATATATACACATATAACAAATATGATAAATTTATAAAAAAAAAATTTATCTTGCCTACACTATCCCACTGCTGGGCAACGGCCTCCCCCTCATCTCTCTACTTTTCTCGATCTTGTACTAAATCCCGCCAGTCTCTATAAAAAGCGTTCTAATCATCGCGCCACCGTTTCTTAGGCCTACCACGGTGTCGCTTTCAATCCACAGGGATCCATCCAGTTACGACCTTAGCCCACCTATTTGCTTGCATGCGGTAGACATGACCCGCCCATTCCCACTTCAACTTGGCAACCTTGATACCGACGTCAGCGATGCCGGTCCTTGAGCGCAGCGAGGTGTTACGAATCCTGTCTATTCTCTTGACACCCAAAATGCTGCGCTCCATCGCTCTTTGGCAAACCCAAAGTGACTAAAAAACTCTTTGTATAACTAATGTTTTTTTTTTGTTAGCACAAAGAGTGGAACTCACTTCTGGCGTATGTTTTTCTGAACCAGTATGATCTCGGAGTCTTCAAGTCCTGAGTGAAAAGGTTCTTTATAAGCCAGCGGGCTCCATCATCGATCACACCATCACTTACCACCAGGTGAGATAGTGGTCAAGTGCTTGATTATCATCATCATCATCATCATCTCAGCCCGTTTGCACCCACTGTTGGGTATAGGCCTCCTCTTTATTACGCTATTCTTTCCGGTCTCTTGCGAGGCTTATCCATTGACACCCAGCTACGCTTTCAATATCATTCGACCATCGGGCGGGTGGTCCGCCTCTTGGTTTACGAGCATCCCTTGGCCACCACTCTGTAATCGCCTTCGTCCAACGCCCGTCATCCCTCCTAGCCAAGTGTCTTATAAGTGACTATCATCAATAATAAAAAAAATATAAATAATACCTAAAAATTTTACGAAATACATGGTCTTCCTGTTGCTATACACTGCCGGGGTTCATATGTGAAACTATCTACCTGTAACAGCTTTGTGTAACACCATGTGAAAGTAATAAATGTAGGTATTGAGTATATGAAAGCCTCCTCTAGCCTCCTTCTGCCATGGAAGAGTTTATGCTAATTGGTGTGGTCAACTCATGCGCAGGAATCGAGTTACGGGTCAGTTCGTTATTTCAGATTAATTGTGTGGAACCGAACACATTCGACACCCGGCTGGCCGTTGAAACACGCAACAAACAACAAATGATATTTTTACACCAGTTTTATAGCTTTGCTTGGAAATTGGAATGCAACTGAAAAACAGCTTTTAATATAAATTCGACTTTAACATTACGACTCAATATACGACTACTTACTTACTACTACTATTACGACTACTTAGATTCAATATTTCCTTACCTGCTTGAATGAATGATTTTTTATATACGATCTACTTTACAAACTACTTGACGACCTCCGTGGCACAGTGGGCGAATAGCCGGCTGAGACGCAGGAGGTAGCGGGTTCGATTCCCGCCGCGGAACAAATGTTTGCACGATCTACAGATATTTGTTCCGGGTCTGGTTGTTTTTCTATATATTATAAATATGTATTTACAAAAAAAAAGTATTCAGGTATCCTATCAGTTAACTGATTCCCATAGTAAGTACAAGCTTTGTTTAGTTTGGGGCTAGATAGCACTGTGTGAAATGTCCAGCGTTATGTATTTATGAACTAGATAAATAAATTGTACTAAATCTATTTGTAAGAATTATGTTCTGTGTTTTACTTTGGTGTACAATAAAGAGTAATTATCTTATTTTATCTTATATATGGGTATTTGTAGATTTTCTTTATACTACCTGGAGATGGAATAAGCATATGCCACATGTTAAGTGGTAACCATCGCCTATAGCAAACCATTGTTTTTCACAAGCACCTTAGAAACGTGCCCTGCGTCCATCAAGTTGAGGCATACAGGTGAAAAGCCTCATGTGTCTGTAATTTCACCGGCAACCATACCTTTCAAATGAAACAGCAATGCTGCTTGGCGGCAGAAATGGTATGATGGCTACTACTCTCTACTCCACCATTCTTCTGAAGGGAAAATAAAACCAATAAATCTAATAATAACGGGCGGTCGTATGACTGAAGAAAGAGAGCTCTTTTTAGGGTTCCGTACACAAAGGGTAAAACGGGACCTTATTACTAAGACTCCGCTGTCTGTCAGTCTGTCATCAGGCTGAGTCTCATGAACCGTGATAGTAAGCCAGTTGAAATTTTCACAGATGATGTATTTCTGTTGCCACTATAACAACAAATACTAAAAACAGAGTAAAATACAGTGTAAACTCCATGTAACGTCACTCGTTTTAACGACAAACTCTCTAAAGCGTCGAAATCACTCGGCTTTGGTTGGTTTAGCTTTCCTTGCATACAATGGTACACTCTGTATAGCATTACACCCACTCTGAATAACGACAACAATTTGTAATAAAAAGTTCTTTTTAAGTTGCCAAATTAGTAAAAACTGCGCAGCTGTGTATATCATTTTGTCGTTTTATTATCCTAGACCATAATAAACTCGACTGTCGGCATCATACACACCAAACTTTCTAAGAAATCCGTTCTTTTGTTTAGAAAATGGGATTGCTTGCACGTGTAGCTGCAGACTTTTGTTAGTAGAAGTGATGGATTTTATCTATACGTTGTCATACAGATTTTACTTCTCTCCATTTAACCTCTCTCTATAACGTCAAAATATGCTCAGTCCCTTGAGTGTCGTTATATAGAGTTAACACTGTACATATTTAGGGGGGGCTCCTTTAGCAAACGTGATTTTTTGTTAGTATTTGCTCGATATTGATAACGACAACAGGTAGACGCTTGAAATGTAAATAAATAAAAACTTTTTTATTGGAACCAGAAAAGATGTCATGAACAATTTTAAACATAGGTGCTAGTTTACATATAGGTGGGTACTAATTATGATTTTTATGTATGTTTAATCATTTGAAAATTGTACAAATCAGCTTAAGTAATAATTACATACCTATACCATATTAAGCATTAACTTTGACAGAATATTTAGTTATATAATTAAATGTAAATAACATTAATATTTCGCAATTTGTACTAATCGCACTGAGTTCCAATTTCATCAACTGACAAGATTAGTTGATTACACCCTATATGATTTTATGATTCTAATCACACCATTCCACAGGATCGGTGTCCAGACAGAGTTCACCAGCCTCACTCAGTTCTCCCGGCTCCAGCTGTCGCTCGCCAGTGCCTGATGAGGATGTGGAGGTGGACGTGGAGCAGTGCTCTGACGGCGAGCGAGATGCGTCTGACAACGCGATACCCTCACCTGCTCCTTCCTCTGGTTAGTACTACTATAGCTGATGTAGACACCGTTAAGTCGTCATATAGTTCTTACAGTTGCTGCGTGCCTTCAGTGCCTGATGAGGATGTGCAAGTATGCGGGTAACAATGTTCTGACGGCGAGCGGCCACGCGATGGCTTCACCTGCTCCTTCCTCTGGTTAGTACTACTATAGCTGCTGTAGACGCCGTTAAATCGTCACATAGTTCGTACAGTTGCTGCGTGCCTTCAGTGCCTGATCAGGATGTGTAAGTACGCGGGTAACAATGTTCTGACGGCGAGCGGCCACGCGATAGTTTCACCTGCTCCTTCCTCTGGTTAGTACTACTATAGCTGCTGTAGACGTCGTTAAATCGTCACGTAACAATGTTTTGACGGCGAGCGGCCACGCGATAGCTTCACCTGCTCCTTCCTCTGGTTAGTACTACTATAGCTGCTGTAGACACCGTTAAGTCACCACATAGTTCGTACAGTTGCTGCGTGCCTTCAGTGCCTGATGAGGATGTGGAAGTATGCGGGTAACAATGTTCTGATGGCGAGCGGCCACGCGATACCCTCACCGGCTCCTTTCTCTGGTTAGTACTACTATAGCAGCTGTAGACACCGTTAAATCGTCACATAGTTCGTACAGTTTCTGCGTGCCTTCAGTGCCTGATGAGGATGTGGAAGTAGGCGGGTAACAATGTTCTGATGGCGAGCGGCCACGCGATACCTTCACCTGCTCCTTCCTCTGGTTAGTACTAATATAGCTGCTGTAGACGCCGTTAAATCGTCACATAGTTCGTACAGTTGCTGCGTGCCTTCAGTGCCTGATGAGGATGTGTAAGTACGCGGGTAACAATGTTCTGACGGCGAGCGGCCACGCGATAGCTTCACCTGCTCCTTCCTCTGGTTAGTACTACTATAGCTGCTGTAGACGTCGTTAAATCGTCACGTAACAATGTTCTGACGGCGAGCGGCCACGCGATAGCTTCACCTGCTCCTTCCTCTGGTTAGTACTACTATAGCTGCTGTAGACACCGTTAAGTAACCACATGGTTCGTACAGTTGCTGCGTGCCTTCAGTGCCTGATGAGGATGTGGAAGTATGCGAGTAACAATGTTCTGACGACGAGCGGCCACGCGATAGCTTCACCTGCTCCTTCCTCTGGTTAGTACTACTATAGATGCTGTAGATACCGTTAAGTCACCACATGGTTCGTACAGTTGCTGCGTGCCTTCAGTGCCTGATGAGGATGTGGAAGTATGCGGGTAACAATGTTCTGACGGCGAGCGGCCACGCGATAGCTTCACCTGCTCCTTCCTCTGGTTAGTACTACTATAGCTGCTGTAGACGTCGTTAAATCGTCACGTAACAATGTTCTGACGGCGAGCGGCCACGCGATAGCTTCACCTGCTCCTTCCTCTGGTTAGTACTATTATAGCTGCTGTAGACACCGTTAAGTCACCACATAGTTCGTACAGTTGCTGCGTGCCTTCAGTGCCTGATGAGGATGTGGAAGTATGCGGGTAACAATGTTCTGATGGCGAGCGGCCACGCTATACCCTCACCGGCTCCTTTCTCTGGTTAGTACTACTATAGCAGCTGTAGACACCGTTAAATCGTCACATAGTTCGTACAGTTTCTGCGTGCCTTCAGTGCCTGATGAGAATGTGGAAGTAGGCGGGTAACAATGTTCTGATGGCGAGCGGCCACGCGATACCTTCACTTGCTCCTTCCTCTGGTTAATACTAATATAGCTGCTGTAGACACCGTTAAGTCATCACATAGTTCGTCAGGTTAGTATTTGCCTTCAGTGCCTGATGAGGATGTGGAAGTAGGCGGGGAACAATGTTCTGATGGCGTCCGACCACGCGATATCTTCACCCGCTCCTTCCTCTGGTTAGTACAACTATAGCAGCTGTAGACACCGTTAAATCGTCACATAGTTCGTACAGTTTCTGCGTGCCTTCAGTGCCTGATGAGGATGTAGAAGTAGGCGGGTAACAATGTTCTGATGGCGAGCGGCCACGCGATACCTTCACCTGCTCCTTCCTCTGGTTAGTACTAATATAGCTGCTGTAGACACCGTTAAGTCATCACATAGTTCGTCAGGTTAGTACTTGCCTTCAGTGCCTGATGAGGATGTGGAAGTAGGCGGGGAACAATGTTCTGATGGCGTCCGACCACGCGATATCTTCACCCGCTCCTTCCTCTGGTTAGTATTACTATAGCAGCTGTAGACACCGTTAAATCGTCACATAGTTCGTACAGTTTCTGCGTGCCTTCAGTGCCTGATGAGGATGTGGAAGTAGGCGGGTAACAATGTTCTGATGGCGAGCGGCCACGCGATACCTTCACCTGCTCCTTCCTCTGGTTAGTACTAATATAGCTGCTGTAGACACCGTTAAGTCATCACATAGTTCGTCAGGTTAGTACTTGCCTTCAGTGCCTGATGAGGATGTGGAAGTAGGCGGGGAACAATGTTCTGATGGCATCCGACCACGCGATATCTTCACCTGCTCCTTCCTCTGGTTAGTACAACTATAGCTGCTGTAGACACCGTTAAGTCCGTGTGGTCCCAGTAGTTACATTCGCTAGTTTCGCGATGATACCGTCACATAGTTCATCTGCGTGCCTTCAGTGCCCGATGGGGATCTGAAAGTGGACGTAGAATAGTGTTCTGATAGCGAGCGAGACGCGTTCGATCATGCGAAACTTTCACCATCCTTCTTCTGGAAGAAACATACCTTCACTGCAGCTGAATCAAGTATTTCTTACGACTCCACCTGCTTGTCTCGAGTACATGATGTTGTCCGTTGTCGAGGTTATAATAGAACAGTGCACTGATAAATATAAAATTCACACACATACATAAAAAGGTAAGTTTGTGATTTTGTGAGTCAATACGCCCCATCATTTCTTTGGTACTATTGCATATTTCTTAATTCTTAGCTAGATAAATTGCAATTAAACCTAGCTGTGTGCAGCGTTCCTTGATGATCACTTAATGTTTTTGTTTTATCTATTTCTGCATTTGATATTCAATGACTTTTTATATCGCACAATTAACAGCAAGTGTGAATTCCAAAGCATTTTTTCCTACAGTCCCGTCATTTCATCCATTGTGCCGCAAAAAGTAAATTGAACTGTGATTATAAAGCTGTTATTATCATAACAAACAATATTTCTCAAAGAAACACAATCATTTTCTCACAGTGTGTTCTGGTTTTGATATAGTGCGTGTAGAAATCCATGATACAGTCATAGATTTGCTTTTGATTAGAAATGCAATGATTTATACGAGTTTTGATTATGTTTGATGTTTTATTGTGATAAAAAATATCTTTCTTTTGCTTTTATAACAAGACTTGTGAGAGTTTGAAAGAAAATAGTGACTAGGAGAAATCCATTTGCAAAATACGATATATAGACTATAATACTTACTGCTTATTATGCATTTTTCTTACCGTGATACCATCGAGCTTCACATCCTAATACTTACAAGTAATTACAGTTTTCAAACTATAATTTAATTCTTAGGTTTAGTTTTGAGCCAAATTATTAATCATTATGATTAGGGTAACTCCTTGTTTTATGATGTTTTTAATTGTCAAATATTGAATAAAAAATATAAATTCATAAATATAAACTATTTAATGAGAAAACTTTCCTGATTTTTTTCAATCATTATTATAAATACGGGATTTATCACGTACCGTTTTATCGGTGTTACGATCGATAATATTAAATAAATAAATAAATATTGCTGGACATTTCACACAGCGCTATCTAGCCCCAAACTAAGCAGAGCTTGTATTATGGGAACCAAATAACTCATAGAATACTAACATACATTTTATTTTTGTAAATATATACTTAATAATATATAGAAAAACATCCAGACCCGGAACAAATATCTGTAGATCACGCAAACATTTCTTTCGCAATGGGAATCGGACCCGCTACCTCCTTTCTTTTTTTTATGTTATTTGTGGGGAAACAGGCTTACGGCCCACCTGATGGTAAGTGGTCACCGTCGCCTATTAACACCGTCAACACCCGGAATATTGTCGATGCGTTCCCTACACTGTAGAAACCTCTTAACATTTCTCTTGAAGCGTGCCATGTTGTAGTCCTCCTGCGTCTCAGCCGGCTATTTGCCCACTGCGCCACGGAGGTCGTCAATATATATATATAATATTACGGGTCAATTCGTGAGCTTTCATCATGGTGAGTGCGAGACGAGACCCGGTTCGGTGCGGATCGATGATTAAATATAAACTATAATAACTATGTACATACATACTTACAGAAACATTTAAAAACAGATTGAGATTACATTTCTAAAACTTATTCAATTCATTCAATACGTCAAGAGTTTTCCTATATTCCTTTTTCACTAACCTCATTGTCGCAGAACTAGGCGAACGAGATACTCCTTCCCCGGTGCGACCGCTTCCGCCAACCACTTCCTGCAACTGTGAGGAGCTGCTCTCCGTCGACTGTCAGCTCGAGACGAAGGAGCTCTGGGACAAGTTCCACGACCTCGGCACTGAGATGATCATCACTAAGACTGGAAGGTGAGTTTAGCTATAGATTAGCTTTAACCTATTCTAAGTATCTAGTCTACTAAGTGCGGTCCTCAGGTAAAGAGTAGTATCTGTACCTATAGTTTGTAGTCTAGACTACAAACAGTACTAAATATAATCTAAAACAATTGAACCGTTACGGAGTTTTGCAGCTACCATCCAAATATCAATACAAACTTTTGGATCAATTGATATTAGTAAAAAACCGGCCAAGTGCGAGTCGGACTCGCGCACGAAGGGTTCCGTACTATAACTAGCTGACTAATCCGCAGCTTCGCACGCGTAGTTTTTTAATAAAAACATTATCCTCCTTCTGCGCAGTTGAGTAAAAAGAAACCTATCTTACTAAGGGTAAATGTAGCTTTCCAATGGTGAAAGAATTTTTGAAATCGGACCTGTAGTTTTTGAGTTTATTCAATACAAACATACACACAAAATACAAACCTTTCCCCTTTATAATATTAGTATAGAGATTATAGAAGTATAAAATACGGCAAAAAAATTACGTATGTTGTATGGGAGCCTCCCTTAAATATTTGTTATATTTTAATGTAATTATTTATTTTTAAATTGAATATATGACTAAATATTCTGTGAATATTTGAAGCATCTACCTGTTGCCGTTATCAATATCGAGCTAAAACAAGCAAAAAATTACGTTTGTTTATGGACGCCCCCCCTCAAATATTTATTTTATTCTGTTTTTAGTATTTCTTGTTATAGCGACAACAGAAATACATCATCTGTGAAAATTTCAACTGTCTATCACGGTTCATAAGATATAGCCTGGTAATAGACGGACATACAGACGGACAGACAGCGGAGCCTTAGTAATAGGGTGCCGTTTTACCTTTTGGGTACGGAACCATAAAATGTATTAATAATGTGCTGGATATTTTACACAGCGCTATAAATATAAAGTTTGTACATAAATAGAAAAAAGATATATGTGTTCTAGAGTTTCTTATTTTATCAATACGTGCCTTCTTTATACTGTCCTCGGACTATCATCAATTGATGAGGATTGATGTTACCTAGAACTTTAGTATGTGTGCATCTCATGATTGTTCTACATATGCCAAACCTGAATAAAGAGTCACTTTCTGAAATTAGGTACAGTTAAATCATTTGTAATGTAAATTAATTTTTTTTGGTCTGACTTTAATTGCTTCATTTGAATAATGTACTTGTTTGTGCAAAGTGAAGTTTTACAAGGGTACCTCATTTTAATGAGAAAGATTAAATAATTATACTTTACGACTCTTAGCTGCTACGGTTGTAGCGCGTTTAAATCTTTTTAATAAGATATCAGATAGATGTAACTGTTACGAGCTGAGGGTTCGGGATAAAATAATTAAAATGAATCTAACCAAAATAACACTTTTAATCCACACTAAAACAATAAATACACGATCTTAATAACAAGTAATCACAACACACAAATTTACAACACTATCGCACAATAAACCACTAAAAGTCACCGAAATGTTCGCACGTATAGCCAGACTGACTGCTCGATTTTTTTTTCGAATGGACTAATCTCGCTGTTGGCCTCTGAGGCCGTTGCAGCTTAACCGAGCTTTTGGCGAGCGCAGAAAGCGCTCAGCCCTGTAAGGTTTGATGAGGCAACTAGCGCAAGGGCACCACTTAGCTACGAACCTCGGCTTGGGCTGTTGCCGGGACGGGGATAGGAGAGAAACGCCCGGGTACGTGCTTGTACCTCGTGTAGGCGGCGACTGAAGGGACTCGTCGACCTCGCCGGCGAGGTCGGTGTATTTGTGAAGTGTTTGCTTTGTATAATGTAGATGACTCATCCGCATTAGCGCAAGTGATTTCGTCGTCCGGGTCTCCGAGAACGTGTCTCGGACGACGGAGGGTTTTGTTATGTTCGGACGGTTCAAATTGAGTTGAATGTCGCTTGGAAGCGAGCTTGATGAACTTGGCTATTGACTCAATTTTCAGTTCACGATGTAGATCGTTATTGCGAAAATACCAAGGCGAGCCTGTGGCTTTTCGCAAGAAACAATTTTGTACTATTTGAATGGCAGCAACTTGACGAGAGTGGGCGAATATTACTGAGGAGTATGTCATGATGGGGCGGTACTGACTGCTCGAGCGTCTCTACGCACTATTTATGCCGCGCATTATTCCCAGAACCTTCTCGATGTTTCTACTAGTTACTAGAAAAGTGTAGGTATATCGAGACTACTATTTCTTAATCTGTGCAACTGTAGGTAAAAACTTGGTAAGTAGGTGTATTCCATACCAAGTATTACCTATTCTGTGACACAGTAGGTATAACTTCGAGAAAAGCCGACTATTATTTATTCTGTAACAGCCTCGGCGTAACATAACTTTATGAATCCAAAGCAATATCAAGTCAAAGAAAACTTGACAAAGAAAAGGTACGTAGATTTAACTCGAAGAAAATACTCGTTCAAAACAATCCTTTAATTTACTGCTTCGCTCATCAACATAATGTAATCTTTCACTTCGCTGAGATCGGAGTCAAAAACGAATTAATTCAGTCCATGATCAACCCTAGCGAGGGCTCCAATGGACTCATCAGCTAAAGTGGCCAATTTCGGAATAATTACTTCGCGAACCCGGCCGTCCTTCAACCCTTTAACGAGATAAATTAAAAGTACATTTTTTGGTAACCGTCGGCGTAATGTAGGGCTATAAATTCCCGAAGCCCCAAAGACAACAAACAGCGCTGTCAGGGGAGGGAAAGATGTTTTTATAGTCACGCCGAGAGGTTTATCTAAATAATTGCGTAGTCGGTGGCGGTGAGCGGAAAATTGGCATTGTGTAGAGCCACCCCTGAGCAAAGCAAGGACTCTCGGCTCGATGTATGAGCACAACAAATCTCTCGAGATGCTTCCAATTTTCTACTTGAAGCTATATTTTTCCTACAATAAATAAAGAATTATGTATGCAACCCGATAGGTGGGCCAAGAAGACAATCATATGGACTCCTAAAGACGGAAAGCGACTTGGACGTCTTCCAAAGAGACTGGCGTGATATGGCTCTAGACCGTGATAAGTGGAAGGAAGAGGAGGAGGCCTTTGTCCCAGCAGTGGGACAGTATGGGCTAGTAAAAAAAAAGAATTACGTATGAAAGCACCATGCGTATTCCAACAAATCGTTGTTCATGTTTTTTGCTATATATATTACGCGTGCGCGATAACTTGGGACCTGCTAGGAATGCGACTCCCCGACCGCTTCCCCTGCACTTCCCCGATGGCGCCCGTATTGTACCGTTCGCATCACTATTTTTTACTAGGGTTTTTAGTCTCGTACTGGCCTACGTTACGTAACGACGCGCTCTGGAATTCTTTTAGTTTTCGTTTGTGTTATTGTTTTGTTGTTGTAGTTTTTGTTGTTATAGTTTGTGTCATTGTTTTGTTGTTGTAGTTTTTGTTGTTATAGTAAATGTTGTAAATTTATCGGATACCTCTTCGTCAAGTGATTATAGTGAGACTGAGGACGAAGAACAACCTCTAGAAGGCATAAATCCACTAAGTAGTGACGAAGATGAGATAATGTAAATAATAGATAAAATAAATGTATAAACTTAAACATTGTATTTTTATTTTATTCAAATAGTGTAAAAAAGATTAGATAAAAAGCAGCGTCCTCCCTGAGTAACATAATAAATTAGGTTAAAAAAACAAAGACGAAGCCGCGGGCGGCTGCTTGTTATGTTCGCTTTTTTGCGGGCGGTACAAACACGCCAATATGACGTCACCGCGCTCAGGTCCCAACTTATCGCGCACGGGTAATATGTTTGTAATCCTCAATGCTCGTTTTGCTTTTAAAATGTTTATGGATAGCGGTTTGCAACCAATTCGTCGAAATTATATCCCTAATTTTAATGGTTCATTTTAAGCACGCTCCTCTTCGAAAATCCTGCCATTTACAGCATACTATAATAATATTGTTTACGACGATATTTTTATTCAATATCAGCGGTATTTATTACCTGTGTAAAGTTATAGGTCGCGATAAAATGTCTTATTTTCATGGCCGAACAGGTTTGAAAGGATGTGGTGGGTGCCTTACTTAATGGGAATCACGACTTAAACATGTTAAACAAATTGTTCCAAAGTAACTTGTCTATTAACACCACTAAAACATCTTACATGATATTCAAAGCAGAAAATAAAAAAAACAATTGCTTTAAGCCCCTTACTATTGACACAATAAACATAAAAAAGCGGCCAAGTGCGATTCGGACTCGCACATGAAGGGTTCCGTAGCAGCAAGTAACATAATATAAAAGTTCTTGTAGTTCGTTGTAACTTTTTTTTATATTTGAGTTGATTGAATGAAAGGTAAATTGCGGTTTACGATTTATGACGTATTAAAAAAAACTACTTACTAGATCTCATTCAAACCAAGTTTTTTAAGTTGAGTTGTTCGAAGTTAAATGGTACTGTACATCATATTTTTTTATTTAATTTTATCATTATATTATTTTAGAAATTACATTGGGGGGGCACACATTTTACCACTTTGGAAGTGTTTCTCACGCAAATTATTCAGTTTAGAAAAAAAAAATATTAGAAACCTCAATATCATTTTTGAAGACCTATCGATAGATACCCCATGGATACACATGGGTTTGATGAAAAAAAAATGGGTTCTAATAATGGGGAACTCCCAAAATTTATTGTTTTCTTATTATTTTTGTGTGAAAATCTTAATGCGGTTCACAGAATACATCTACTTACCAAGTTTCAACAGTAGTTCTTATAGTTTCGGAAAAAAGTGGCTGTGACATACGGACGTACAGACAGACAGACATTACGAATCCATTAGGGTTCCGTTTGCCTACGGAACCCTAAAAAGTCGACCGAAGAAAAATACTTGGGTCTACAACTGGGCGGTGGCCTCACGTGGAAGGCTAATATATCCAAAATTAACTCAAAGCTATCGTCATATAAGTGCATACCGGAACAAGTGCATAGGTTGCACAAATGAGAATAATCTCTGTATTAGGCTCGTGTCATATGTTATCTGCAGGGGAGCAACCCTCGCAACAAGTGTAGTTAGTCTAAATCACTAGTACTCTACCGAAGCGTTTCAATCTCAGGGGAAGACTCCCATTGTTACATTTGTACTTGCTGAGTATTTTATGATGAGACTGACAAGTTTTGATACTTACGACAGTCATAAGTAAAAGCAACTTAGGTGTGTTAACTATTACTTCAACTGAATGTTGATAAGAATAGGTAATAATGCCAGAGTATAATCAACCTGAACCTAAATAATTTTACGGTAGGAAGCAATAATTTTATAGTATTGTAATTTTGCTTAATCGTAATTACTATGTTGAAACATCGTTGTGCTTACAGTTGTAATGCACTAGGTATTTCGTTTAACTTTTAAATAAAAACCTGCACGAATTCTATGAAGAGCGGTGGTAATCGCAAATCATAATAATAACTCAGGCGTAAAATTCCTACAAGTAACAAGAAAAGAAGTGACAGCACTGATCTTTGTTAAATAGAGTTGTCAATGATCCTTGAGGAGTCCATTGTTTGTAAGATGGAGTACCTACAATTAAGGAGTAAATAAAAAATAAAAAAAACCGACTCGTACACACGGCTACACATCAAACTATACTAGTCCAGTATAAGGTGACCTCTCATTCTACGAAAAGCCTATACAATGCGAGGTCAGCTTATACTGGAAATGTATAGCTAGATGTGTAGCCGTGTGTACATATTTCGTAAAACCACGTAAAACAGACATAACTAAAACCACCCCAGATATAAATTTCTATTTAATAAAACCGCGTCCGAATCGGTCCATCCATTTGGAAACTACGATGCCACAGACAGATACAGGCTTTAAACTGTATAACACCTTTCTTTTTGCGTCAGGGGTTAATCCCCCATCCCCCGAAATATTATGTTACGAGCTGAAGGTTCGGAATAAAATAATTAAAATGTATCTAACCAAAATAACACTTTTATTCAACACTTAAATGATAAATACACGATCTTAATCACAAAGATTGACAACACACTAAATCACACCACTGTTACACAATAAACCACTAAAAGTCACCGAAATGTTCGCACGTATCTCCAAAGCAAGACTGTCTCCTCGAGCGTCTCTACGCACTATTTATACCGCGCATCATTTCCAGAACCTTCTCAATGTTTCTACTAGTTACTAGAAAAGTGTAGGTATTTCGACCGACTACTATTTCTTAATCTGTGCTACTGTAGGTAAAAACGTGATATGTAGGTCTATTCCAGACCAAGTATTACCTATTCTGTGACACAGTAGGTATAACTTCGAGAAACTGATTATTACTTTACAATAGTAAAGTTGTTATTCTGTAACAGCCTCGGCGTAACAATTACATAGATAGTACACAGTACCTGAGTGAACTCACTCCCTCCCTTACACCTTGGGGGGCGCGAGCTTCTAGACTTTTGTTTTTAAAACAATTTTTTTTTGTTTTTGACGACCTCCGTGGCGAAGTGGGCGTATAGCCGGCTGAGACGCAGGAGGTAGGGTTCGATTCCCGCCGCGGAACAAATGTTTGCTCAATCTACAGATATTTGTTCCGGATCTGGTTGTTTCTCTGTATGTATTTACAAAAAAAAAATATATAAGTATTCTCATCAGTTATCTGGTTCCCATAGTATAAGCTCTGCTTAGTTTGGGGCTAGATAGCGCTGTGTGAAATGTCCAGCAATATTTGTTTATTTATTTAAAGGATCAAAATGTTTAATCGGACCATTGGTGCCTAAACATGAAATAAATCAAGCAGTCCAATCAAAACGGGATATCGGGGACAAATTTTATCTAGCGAGGGTGTCGGAGCGTGTTTTTAAATTGCTTAACAATGTTTTATCTATTAATTTATTTGGGGACATTTATTTTCCGCATCAGCATTTTATCACAATTTGAAAGTGAGGACATCAGATTATACATTTTGGAGAACGCTCTATCTGATGGTTGAATGGGTATCACTAGGTAATTAGTTTGAAGTTACCTACAGTCTCATTTATTATCACTGACACATAAAAAAGTCGATTACTAAAACTCTTTCCTTGAAAATCCTAAATCATGTAATACGGGTCATCTTTTTTTAGGGTTCCATACGCAAAGGGTAAAACGGTGTCCTATTACTGAGGCTCCGCTGTCTGTCTGTCACCAGGCTGTATCTCATGAACCGTGATAGTTAGACAGTTGAAATTTTCACATATGATGTATTTCTGTTGCCGCTATAACAACAAATAAACAACAAAACAATGCTTGATTTATTTCATGTATGTCAGTGTTGATTATCATACATAGTATTTATTTCAGTTATATTTTTAGTTTTTTCACATTTTGTCTGCTTTTCTGTCGTATACTACAATAACTACTGTATCAATTTGTGTACTCCTGCAGTACCATACCACTGTTATCTGTTAAACTGTACTCAAAAATGAGTCGTATGTACATGGGACGAGAATCCTTACCTTGCCGTAACACAGTTGTAAACTAGCACGGAAGGTAAAGTTCTTCAACTGTATACTTACCTAACTACCCTCATTGTTTAGTAGATTTACTTAAGATAAATGATTGTTACATTATTTATAGTTTACTTATTAAGAAAATCAAGTAGGTAGGTGTACTACTGTTTTATAAGAAGACAAATAAATTTATTCTTATTCTTATTCTTAAATACTAAAAACAGAATAAAATAAATATTTATGGGGGGGGGGGGGGGGGGGGGGCTCCTATGCAACAAACGTTTTTTTGCTCGTTTTAGCTCGATATTGATAACGGAAACAAGTAGATGCTTGAAATATTCACAGAATATTAAGTCATATATTCACTTTAAAAATAAATAATTAAATTAAAATAAAACAATTATTTAAAAGGGGCTCCGATACAACAAACGTTTTGCCGTTTTTTATAGATAATGGTACGGCACCCTTTATGCGCCAGTCCGACTCGCACTTAACCGGTTGTATTGGCTATATGTATTTCATTTATTTAATATCTTTGTCGAAAACTTACTATTTATTGAATACTCACATACTTACCTATTGTAAACATCCCATATCTCTCAGGGATTAGGCGTGAGTTATGATTCTGGTTAGCTCGTAATGACGTGTCTGTGAATTGGTTAGTCTGTGTTAGGTTAATATCAATATTGGAATCACTGTTGTACTAAAAAAAGGGAGTGTGCTTTAGACTACACTACTGAAGTAAACCTTCTTTTTCAAAATATTTGTTTTATCTATCCTCCCCCTCATTTCTCCACTTTTCTCGATCTTGTACTAAATCCCGCCAGTCCATATAAAAAGCGTCAAAATCACCGCGCCACCGCTTCTTCGGCTTTCTTTTCAAAATATTAATTTATAAAATTGTTCAATTACAAATATGTCCACACGTCTGTAGGTCGATTAGTCTATGTTCATTCTGGTCAGAGGCAACTCGCACTCGCACATTAACGTTTAAAAATATACCAAACGAAACGAACTTCCGTTCGCACTTTTCGTAACGCATTCACCAGCTTACTCCCCAAGTCAAGCGTGCTTAAAGAAGTTTTACTTCAAAATGTTCGATGTGCTTACTCGATAAGGATGGGTACTGCATACAGCATACATACATTATTTGTATCGATACATCTCAAAGTTGATTCGATACGCGTCACTAGAGTTGCGCGGCTCGCGAGAAATGTTGAGTGTATTCGATTTTTTCGATTCATTCGTTTTGATTTACAATCGTTCCGTTTACTGCCGAGTGAACTTTGTTAGAGGACTAACTGGAAGGCGATTTATGCGCTGGACCCTCATGACAATGAGACCATCCAAAATATTTGAATGTTAAGTCATAACCTCGCCTTTTTATGTGAGGTTTTTAGCTTTACAACGCTATGGCGATATTGGTTTGCGGTTTCGTTGATGGATGCTATAAGTCAAAGTCAGTGGTGAATCCTTTTAACAAATAACGTCAATAAATAAGGAGAAAGGGACGTCTCGTTGCAATGGTTCAATTTTTTTTCATAGCGAGATCAAAACCTTTTCCATTTCTCCCGAGAATGCATACAGTCAAAGTCAAAATCTTTTATTCATTAAAGTCACAAGGATCACTTTGATACGTCAATTTTACTGCCTGTTCCTTCGCGACCAAGCCAGGAAAGAAAGGCAAGAAAACAAGGCTGGTTATTTTTTTTATGATCCTTTTAGAATACATAACAATACAGGTAATAAATTACATCTAAATTGTAACATTTTGAACGAGTTGGAGCAATTACAATCCCAAGCTTCTCTATCATCTAAATAATGCGATATTTTATAGTAGGCTTTTTTATAAAGATTTTGTTAAAATGCGTTTTTAAATTTGTTAATTGTCAATTTTTGTACATCACTTGGGAGTTTGTTATAAAAGCGAACACCTTGCCCTTTAAACGATTAACTAACTTTATGGAGTCTACAAGGTGCAACAGTGAGTTTATCTTTATTTCTAGTATTAAAATTATGATTATCGCTATTTTTCTTAAACAAATTAATATTTTTGTGAACATAAATCAATAGAATAGAATAGAATAGAATAATCATTTTTATAGATTTATCGACAAGGGAATGTCATAATATTTATTTCTTTAAATTTATTGCGTAATGATTATCTGGGGCCCATAATATAAATTGCACGAACAGCCCTCTTCTGCAGCACAAAAACGGTGTTATACACAATGTCCTTTAAATCACTGTTTTTCCAGAACAAACGTTGCTCAGAACATGGTCTAATAACTGTTTATAGCATTAAATAAATAAATCTAGACCTTCTCAAATAATTCTAACTTTGTTCAAAACTAACCGTGACATAAAGTTCATGGGTACGCTAGGCGTAGCGTCTTACCTACTCCTTATTTAGATAGGTACCTAGTAGCTACCGGTCAGCGCGCTGACTATGTTGTAGGGCGTAACGTTAAAATAGACGTTTTGAGTTGGCACTTTTTATATTTTTCAAAGACCGATTTCGATTTGTTTTTTAATTTGATGTTATAAACTGTTAGTAGACCATGGTCAGAACAACGTTTGTTCTGGGAAAACAGTGATTTAAAGGACACCGTGTATATAGTCGTATTTGCAGTTCTTTTGTATCAGTAAAGTTAATATTAATTCAGTGTAAATGTACTCATCGCTATCGCATTCTTAAAGTATTAAATTCTTTAACCCAGCGTTATCTGTAAAAGCGCATTAATATTTTACACTAACGGCATAATTATTGAATGTCTGAGGATATCCATTCTGGGACACGTCGAAGTAAATTATCCATATCCGTAATTTTGAGCGATGGCTGTCCCGGATAAATGGGTTTTATCGGTTTTTAATACCTCTGCAATTAGTAGACGGTGTCACGACTGGCCGCGAGAATTAAAGAGTATGGAAATGTCGAGAGCGTAAATGTAGTCTTTTAAAACTAGTGGTTCGCCCCGAACTGAGATCTCGCGAGTCTCCGATTAAAACAGAAAAATATTATTTGTAATCTTTGTCTATCAAAATAGTGCCACGAAATAAATATGCAACTAATTTGACCTACAGTTTCATTCAAATTACAGGTAATGGGAGTTCATGTTAAGTGGTTACTCTGTTTTGGAGTAGAATTGCAGTTATTCTGGATTTGAGACTTTAGCCTATATTGGTGTCACTTAAGCTACACCAAATTACAGCATTGTGGGGTCACTGGTGTACCTTGTGAATTTTGTCAAAGTTTAGTTTTTATTATGGCTAATAACTCAAAAACTATAAAGAATTTACAAAAAATAAAAACGGAGTCTAAATGTACTAATAAATACCTTTTATCTGACGTACTATTTGACCGAATAGCCTCATTTTCATTTTGTTACCCCTCTTGAACCCCAATATCTTAACACCCCCCCAACATTTTTAGCTCATTTAGTCACACCAAAATTGTGCCATCACTACCTACCTATGTGTTAAATTTCACGATGATCGGATCAACGCTTCGAAATTTATCCTTGGACGAACAAACATACATAGGTACATATATTATATACAAACAACGCCGATTTGCCCAAGTTGATTTTGAGATCTCGCTACGCTCGATCAACTAAATTAAAGAAATCAGATAATACCATCGTTCTCATCATCAGCTTATTATGGTATCCCCATACTTTTTATTACTTTACAGTATTTTGCTGGCGTTGTCAATATATAATAATGAATTGCTGTTCGTTAGTCTCGCTAAAACACAAAAAAGCTGTGCCGATTTTGATGGATTTTTTGTGTGTATTTGAGTGGGTCCCTGTATGGTTTAGTTTAGATTTACAATTGGATCCGGTGGGTGGCACTGTTGTCGAGATCCAGAAAATTGCAGACGGAAATCACGGGAATAGGTACAACAGCAATTTGCATGTGCGCAAGCCAATGAAATCAACTTACAAACGGCTTGTGAATGATAAAAACGATTGCTTGTTTTGTGGTTAAAGAAGGTTATTCTCAAAGAACAGGGTTCACTTACAGAGAACAACATTGCTTAACCTAATATATATTAGAATAACTTAATATTCTTTAGTATATAATTTCTCAATCTTTTTAAATTACGGATATACTAGGAGCTTCTTTGACTATATTGGGCAACTTATTATATAGCTGTGTTCCTTCAAATGTTATATTTTTCTTTCCGTAATTAGTTCTAGGTCTCGTTCATACAAAGTGTTTTTTTATTAAACCTTCGTTGTTTTGAATATTAAAACACTCCAGTAACATAACCAATAATATAAAACGCGTTGTTAACCTTTAGCACCTGGTCCTTTGACCAGCTCCTATGCCTCCTTTGTCAGTTCACTTCGCGCCAACGGTGTGGACCGTTACAAAAAATACTAAACTTATGGCATTCAACAAACGATATTTAGTACCATTTTGACAGTTATTGTAGGCAATGATTACAGTTCATTATGAGTTAAGGCACCTTTTTAACACGAAGGAAGCTAACAGGTGTCAGTAATAACTTATGATAGAATAAAAACTGAGAATCTTTATTTATCCTAGGTTTTCTGTTTTTTGAGGAAGGAATTTCTCTTTGATATGATATTAAATTTAAACCACGATAATGTATCTGACAAGTGTTAAGTAGAGATACTCGTAACAATAATATTTAAACATTTTGCTTATCTTTTAGGGTGCGACTTTGTCCGTCTGTCCGTAAGTCCTGAAGCTATCGACTTGAAATTTTGAACAAGTATAATTAAAAAAAATGTGGTAGTCAACATTTTGAAGTAGGGTTTGAAGGTCAAATGGTGTATCAGGTAAAATATCATAATTTAAACATTTGTAAGCGTGTTTTGTTTGTCCAAAAAGAAATCCGAAAAAATACCATCCCCTCCTCATCTCTGAAGTTTGCAAGCTAAAAATCTGAAATTAATATGACTGATAAAAATATATTATGCAAAGATTATAGGAAAATAAAACAAACCTACGTATCAAAAAATAAAAATTTTAGGTACCTTTGCCGTGCGATTCTCAGTCGCACTTGACCGATCTAGTTTTCATAATGTTTTCCCGACACGATGTCACATGCATGTTATACGTCAAGGACCAGACACTGCCACAATTGTGACAACAAGAAGCGAAATAAAGATTCACGTTTGTATAATGCTAGTTTAATTTAATGTCATATAAATGTCAACTAGGCTCGAAATTATATTAATTCCCATGGTCAATACCCTAGTAGCTTTGATAATACACAGGTTGTCTGGAAGAGATCGCTTTTAGCGATAAGACCACCCATTGTACTAAATAAATAAATATTTCTGGACATTTCACACAGCGCTATCTAGCCCCAAACTAAGCAGAGCTTGTACTATGGGAACCTGATAACTGATAGAATACTTATATACATTTTTTTTAAAGACACATAGTACATAGTTATAATATATAGAGAAACAACCAGAACCGGAACAAATATCTGTAAATCATGCAAACATTTATTCCGCGGCGGGAATATAACCTGCTACCTCCTGCGTCTCAGCCCGCTATTCGCCCACTGCACAACGGAGGTCTTCATAAATGTCAACTAGGCTCGAAACTATATTAATTTCCATGGTCAATACCCTAGTAGCTTTGATAATACACAGGTTGTCTGGAAGAGATCGCTTTTAGCGATATAACCGCCCATTGTACTGAATCTATTTGTAAACATTATGTTATGTATTTTATTTTGGTGTACATCTTTGTAGCCCTAGCAGCAGTACCTAATCAAACACAACTCCAAACATTACATTCTACTATAAAAATTGAAACTTTACAAAGTGAGGCAAAACGTGGCTTTATCCACGTCAGTATTATAAATCGAGTACATGGCAGTAGGGGTCGGAGGGTGGGGGGAGGGGGAGGGAGGGGGGGGGGGTGACATGTGCATTAAAGTTAATTGAAATTTTCGTGGCTACGTGTTATTCGCACTAATGCACTTCAGCTCGACGCTTGCATGACTTTGGAAAAGTTTAAAGATTACCCCTCTGACATTTTAAAAGTTATTAATAATTATCAGACTGATATATTATTTGAGCAGTTTTATTGAATTATGAATTTAAAGTGCTTCGTGTTAAGGTGCTTTAGACACATTGGTATTAAAATAATAAGTAACTTTTTAACAATAAAAATATAATCGATTTCAGATAACAGTAAAAACCAAACTGCTCTACCCATTTTAATAAAAGAAAAGAAAGAAATAAAGAATGAAAATACATGACATGATGAAATACGTGACACACACACAGGACCATTCAGAACAGAACAAATACAGAAAACATACCTTCTTACCTAAAGAATATAATAATAAAAAGAAAAATTGTTTAGGTACAGAATTACAGGAAAAACACAAGATAAAAATTTAGTACTAATACATAGGTAGGTCAGATAATATGGTCTTCCGTGCTGTGTGGGCCAAACAGGCCCCGTGTCAGCGTATTGCTGCCTCCGAGGAAGGTAAGCGACGCTATAATGAAGTTTCCATGGGATCAATCTAAATTAAATCCTTTAAAATTTTTCAAATCAGTTGTTATATAACGGAGTTCTGTGCTTACAAACATAACATAAAAAATAAACAAATTTAAGACTTGCATGGTTTTCTCATGAACGCCATTGTAAGAACTGGACCAAATGGAAATGGGACTACATGGGATGTACCAGCTTTCAAATAAACAAAGAATCATCAAAATCGGTTCACCCAGTTCTGAGGAAAATACAGCCGAAATGAGAAGCTCCTCCTTTACTGAAGTGGGTTAAAAATTGTGTGTCCTTATCTCGTTGGTTCGGTGTTTTGTTGTTTAATGTTACATGTGTATAAATAAAAATTAAAAAAAAACGGTTATTTGATCCCTAAGACGATCTTTAATATTTTTATCTACGACTTTTCAAAATAACTATATTTCTTTAAAAGACACACTGGGTTAAAAAGGCAATTTAGTACAGGTATTACATAAAATACTTAAAAAGACCGATTTAGAGCCGACAAAGAAATGCAAATATAAAATATGCATTTTTATGCGGGTAGATTGCATTGATAACAACATTTTAGAATCCGTAAATTATCATATGAGTAATACACCCAAGTAAGATTTATTCTTTTGTTTTAATAAACAAAATCCTCACTTAATTCAAACGTCCGTTACACCGGCTTTATCATTTAATGAATACCTAATTGTAAGTTGGTGATGATTGCAGTTCGTGTTTCGAGGTGCGCATGCGCATCAGGCAAGCCTCTAGACAAGTGGTTTCTGAAGAAACTAACGGCAAACATTACTACAATACAAGATTCGGCCCGCGTCTTCACACTCGTGGTTCTTCAATGAACCAATCGTTTCACTATTACAATGGTACCGTCGTATAATGGCCACTATGGACACCTTTTGGTAATATACTAACTCAATATAATTTTTAATGACCGCGGCTAACAACACCGTTGAAAATTGACAACTTATGACAGGAACCACTATCATAATCGTTAAATAAAGTCCATAATGACCATAATCATTTTCTTATAATTAGCTGACCAATCCGCAGCTTCGCACGCGTAGTTTATCAATAAAAACATTACCCTCCTTTGCGTAGTTAGGTAAAAAGTAACCTATGTTACTCAAAGTGAATGTAGCTTTCCAATCGTGAAAGAATTTTTAAAATCGGACTAGTAGTTTTTGAGTTTATTCATTACAAACATACACACAAAAATACAAATCTTTCCTCTTTATAATATTAGTATAGATTAGCAGAATTGGGCCCCAGGTACCAAATTTCATCGAAAATCGACAGGCATCAAGATAGGATCAAAACTTCAATTTGAACAGATTAAATTACGGGAACTGGTCTTCTCTGGTGTGGCTGTGGAGTGTTATTGTCATAATAAACATAAACAATTTAAGACTATTTCTTTTCGATTAAGATATTTCGAAGTACACTTGTCTAAGGGCTGGCGAGCCGCGATCGTCCGATAATTCGATCAAGCTGCTGACGTGCCGCAATAAAACGCAATTATGTTCATCATACCAAGTAATTAAGGCCCTCTTAATTGGCATGCAGAAATAGTACGTTGGGAATAATTTGCAACATCATGAACTCAATACTTTTCAACGTTATTTTAACCAACACCTATACAATTTAGTAAAGTATTAAAGCATTTTTATACCATTCAATATCACAATCTAAGCATGATTTATGGTAAAAATAAGAAATTAATTTATGATTTGATCATAAATAAAGCTAACATAGTTCCTGATAAACCTTAAATGGCAATCTGAAATGATTAATGTTGAAAGCATTGGCTACTGGTTATTGTGAGATGAATGCGAGAAAATGAGATGCGCTCACAATGTAGAGCCCACGCATTCGCGACGGCAGCCGCCGACTGTCAGCTACCGTTCCACTTGTGCAGTTGTGTCCGCGATCTGCAAGCCTCGCGAATGCACTGTCATATCAAGCCATTCATCCGTCTGACAACACGGCATCGTAAAAGGAGCAATTTAAAAGCCAATTTGAGCACAAAGATCGAGCCATTTCTCAAAATGAGTTCGTGCTAGCCATCGAGAGGGTGGTCATTTAACAGCCATTAACGCCTAAAATATAATAAGATACGTTAAATAATTACAAAAAAGGTGTAAAAAGCTATTGAATGCGGAGAGTGATGCGCCCGCGCGATGAAAGGCTGACGGCGCGCTCGACGGTGATTGATTACGTAATCATGGACATCAGCCGATTTCGGGATTCTCATACAGAGTAATCATCATTCATCTCACGGCTCGTTGAAGTCGCATCAGATGATGTGAGGCTTGACCGCACGGAATCGACTTGTCCAGTTCATTCTACGTGTCGAGGTCGAGCGTTGGAAAGTTAGATTGCGCGGAAGCGGTCTGGCACCCGTAACTATGTTCAATTTACATCGACGCTTGTTCTTCGTGTAGGTAACAATGCGGTATCTGGGCTGTCGACGCACAATTAACCCTCCATTGTGAGGCTGGCATTGTGAGTAGTGTGCGCCTGCGCGGGCGCAGACCGGCCGCCTTGTTGGTTTTACTCCTACGCCTATTGTGATCGACTCGAACGCGCGCTTTGCCATTCTACTCGCACTGCCCACTCAATGAGATATTATCTACGCTATTATTAGCTTAATATTCAATGTTTAAATAGATAATGGTTTAATGGAAAGATTTACAAGTCGATTTATTATGATTGATAGCTTTCTATATAAATAGAATAGAAGGTTAGAGACAACGTATTGACAGAGAGAGGTCAGGACATGCCTTTTTACAAACCTAACTGTATCCTAACTAGTACTAAACCAAAGATCTACCCAAGTTTCGTTCACCCACTTATCATTAATCTAGATAATACATTTCATACGACCTCCGTGGTACAGTGGGCGAATAGCCGGAGAGTACTGAGACGCAGGAGGTAGCGGGTTCGATTCCCGCCGCGGAACAAATGTTTGCATGATCTACAGATATTTGTTCCGGATATGGCTGTTTTTCTATACCTATATTATAAGTATGTATTTACAAACAAAAATTATATAAGTATTCTATCAGTTATCTGGTTCCCATTGTACAAGCTCTGCTTAGTTTGGGGCTAGATATGCGCTGTGTGAAATGTCCCGCAATATTTAATATTTATTTATACGTCAGATTGAAACACGGTCACACGTTTTTTTTAAACCTACTTGGAGATGGAACAATCAAATGCCCCAACTGATGTTAAGGGGTATTGACCGTCAGTAACGTTCCTATATATTTCCATATTCACGAACGCAACTGTGTTAGAGTGTTTTCGATTACAAAAATTATAACGGATGTTTGCATTTGAAACAAAGGGCGGCGTGGAATGTTGGCCACCAGCGCAGGCGGTGGGTCACAGAAGTCACAGGTCTTGGTCCGCGCGTGGCTGCGTGCTACAATACTCGCGTAATGAAGTGGGCTGAGGGGGCGGCATTGTGACTTCGATACTCCAAACGAGCCATTGTGCGGCGACCCCCGACCTGCTCGTTACCGCAACTTCACTCACCGCTACCACCCCGGAACTTACCCGGTGTACAGAATGTTCCAGAATATGGATATTACCCCGCACTGCTAAGCGTACTAAGCGAAAAACAAAAGTAGCTTGTATTAAAAGTGTTTGTTGTCATTGCTTGTATACACGGCTACACATCAATCTATACATTTCCAGTATAAGGTGACCTCGTGTTGTGTAGGCTTTTCGTAGAATGAGAGGTCAGCTTATACTGGACCTTTATAGCTTTATGTGTAGCCGTGTGTACCTACACATACACTAAAGAATTAACATTCATCCAACAAAAACTGTTCGCTAATAATAAGACAGGATTTGTTTTATTGAAATTCTTCTTTTTATAAATACAATATACCTACATAATATAGAAAAAAATTGGTCAAGTGCGTGTCATCCGCACCGTGAAGGGTTCATCGAAGGGCAAATCGGCGTTTTACGTATGTATGTTTGTTGGTCCGATGATAACTTTCGAAGCGTTGATCCGATCATCGTGAAATGTGATATATAGGTAGGTTGTGTTGGCACAATCCTGCTGTAACTAAATGAGCCAAAAATGTCGGAGGGTTGTTGAGAAACTAGCAGGTCAAATTGGACGTCTAATGAAAGGTCTTCGTTAGTACATTGTGACCCAATTTTTATTTTTGTCCTTGTAGTTTTTGTGTAGCCATAATAAAAACGGAATTTTGTCGAAATTCACAGGGTACACCAGTGACCCCACAGTGCTGAAATTTGGTATACATCTAGCTTTAGTGACACAAATATAGGAAAAAGTCTGAAATCCAGAATAACTGCAATTGCTACCCCTAAAAAAGTGTACCAATTAACATGAGCTCTCGTTACTTGTAATTTGAAAGAAACTGTAGATCAAGTTATGTGGTTGTCCATTTCGTGGCCCTATTTTATTAGTTAAATATTATAAATAACATTTTTTTGCGTTTTTTGGGAGACTCGCGAGATCTCAGTTCGGGGCGAACCACTAGTCGGTATTCACTGTTTACAAACCCAACTACAGACTTTGTTGGACTGCTGCTCGTAAACTGGTAAAATCTACTTAAATTTGATATATTTTTCGTACTACTACAGTATATGTGTTATTATTGTGAGCACTGGATGTTTTCGGTAAAAATCCCATTACAGAAAAAAAGAAAGAAAAAAAAAACCGGCCAAGTGCGAGTCGCAGTCGCGCACGAAGGGTTCCGTACCCGTTATCTATAATAACGGCATAAAATTGGGAGCCGTATTTTTTATTTTTATTTTATTTTATTATTTACTAGTGAACCCGCCGAACTTCGTACCGCCTTGACATGCATATAACGCGGGCTGTCAATATACGTCACCCTGGTAGAACTGTCAATTGTTGTCCCCGGCCATCATTATGTATGAGAAAATGAATGACTTCCACAAATAATTCAATACCAAGATTAGCCAAATCGCTCCACCCGTTCTCGAGTTTTAGCGAGACTAACGAACAGCAATTCATTTATATATATATAGACAATATCTCGGGATAACTCCTACCGAAGCATCTGTTTCAAACGATATTAATTTTTTTACATCCTCTTTGACGATATTTGCAGCACGCATTCTGTCAATTCTATGTCAAACGTCATAAGGTTACATTATAAAAGCGCTAAGGTTAGATTATAAATCATTTTATATGGTGGTTAAGTATTCTTAAATTTTCTAATTTTGCGCGCAATTTTCTTAATGTTTTCTTTCATAAAAACCTTCTCCTGACAATAAGAATTATAACAAAAAAGAATTAGCGAAATCGGTCCAGCCGTTCACGCGTGATGGCGTGACAAAAGGAAATACGGATTCATTATTATATATAGTTTTCAAAGTGAATAATATAACTCAATATTCTGTAAATATTTCATGCGTCTACCTGTTGCCGTTATCAATATCGAGTAAAACGAGAAAAAAAAAATCACGTTTGTTGTATGGGATTCCCCCATAAATATTTGATTTATTCTGATAATTTCAACTGTCTAACTATCACGGTCCATGAGATTCAGCCTGGTGACAGACAGACAGCGGAGTATTAGTAATAGGATCCCGTTTAACGTACGTTTACGGATCTCTAAAATTTTTATTCCACCACAAAAAACAAAGGAAACAAAAAATCTATTATTAACTAAAACAGTTTAGTAGTTTGTTGTTTTCCAAGTCAAACATGATATAAAAATATATCCTAACATTATCGAAGCTCAATTTTAATTTTCGGAATATCATATTATTCTTTAAAGGGTACTTGCTCTGTGACACCTTGTAGTCTGCGTAGACCTCGTTATCTTGTTCAAATTCGGGATTTTTGAACATTGTCACATCAATACTTGTCTGCTTGACGTTGACGAGTACCGTTTGATCGTTTGATCTATGGTCTCTTATTTGGTGGTCCGTTGGACGTGTCATTCAATTTGACCGGGGACAAAAAGTGACATACAGTGGCACTCCAAAAATGTAATCATTTTCGAACGGGTTTATTATTAAATATTATATAAAAAAATAAAAATAAAAATACAACTTGTTTTGTTATGTACGATATTAATTTAAACACACACCCAGAATCGTATTAACTGATTTTAGAGGTAGAAGTAATAGCGGTAGCTTGAATATTTATCCAGTACTAGTGGACCCACCGAACTTCGTACCGCCTTGACATGCATATAACGCGGGCTGTCAATATACGTCACCCTGTTAGAATTGTCAATTGTTGTCCCCGGCCATCATTAAGTATGAGAAAATGAATGACATCCACAAATAATTCAATACCAAAGTTAACCAAATCGCTCCACCCGTTCTCGAGTTTTAGCGAGACTAACGAGCAGCAATTCATTTTTATATACTATATAGACAAAATATCTCGGGATAACTCCTACCGAAGCATCTGTTTCAAACGATATTCATTTTTTTACATCCTCTTTGACGATATTTGCAGCACGCATTCTGTCAATTCTATGTCAAACGTCATAAGGTTACATTATAAAAGCGCTAAGGTTAGATTATATATAATTTTATATGGTGGTTAAGTATTCTTAAATTTTCTAATTTTGCGCGCAATTTTCTTAATTTTTTTCTTTCTTACGAACCTTCTCCTGACAATAAGAAATACAACAAAAAAAGAATTAGCGAAATCGGTCCAGCCGTTCACGCGTGATAGCGTGACCAAGGGAAATATGGATTATTTTTTATATATAGAGATCTAGATCTTAAATAAGATTCTTAGCGATAATATCTCTCTACCTTTTCAAAAACTTAGAAGAAGGCTCTTTGCGTTGCTTTAGATTAGACCATTGCTTCTATGGCGATAAAAAACTATTGGAAAGAGTCACTTTTACATTTATCATTTTGACATATTATTTTATTCCGATTCAATTAAAAACTTTTATTTATTCATGAACTTATTCCCTTTAAATTATTATTATTTATTAATACGGTGTTCAGAGATTTTCTCGATTTTCAAAGAATCGGTAATAACTGGGGACGGTAATAACACGGGCCTAAGCCAAGTGCACCTCAGTGGTCCGAACTTCGCTAGTAAGCTCAGTCTGTAGGACCTTTCTCACGATCCTACACGTATTCAAAATAGCTGCTTTTTGTAGCAGAATGTAAGTGTGCTTCGGCAGGTCTAAATATTCTAAAGATTGGGATAGCTGTTTAGGAATAACACCGGTTATTGACAACAACATACGGTTATAACTATTGGAACAATGGAAACTCTTTGCAGATGCCACATGCGAGTTATTTCGTTTTTGAGATCAATATATTTGGATAGTTTCTCTGCGATGGTGCTCTGAAGGTTATTATTATCAATTTTATTGTTAAATTGTCATTTAATTTATTCGAATTTATTAGAAGCTTTTATTTACAAATAATAATAATATTACTGGTCATTTCACACAGCGCTATCTAGCCCCAAACAAAGCAGAGCTTGTATGGGAACCAGATAACTGATAGAATACTTATATACATTTTTTTTGTATATACTTACTTAAAATACAAGAGTATTGAGGAACAACAAGACCCGGAACAAATATCTGTAGATCATGCAAACATTTGTTCCGAAGCAGGAATCGAACCCGCTACCTCCTGCGTCTCAGCCGGCTATTCGCCCACTGCGCCACGGAGGTCGTCAAATGAATTTATTTAAATTATTGAATTATGGCTTTAACTAGCTTTAAGTATTTATTGTATTGTTTTATTATTTATGGTATATACTTTATTTATTAAAAATGGATAGGTAGTATAGTAACATTGTACCTACACTCGAAAGAGTAATTTGTGTTTGGACACTTTGGAATTTTTGTTTCTATAGAAATAAGATCTTTATACATCATATCTTTATATATCATTTATACATTTACAATGAATTAAATGGTTTCAATTATAGTAATGGATACATTTCCAATAAACAACTTTTAACGTAAAGCGATGCCGCTTAGTCAGTTTAACAGGTCTTACATGTTTTAATTTGATATGTTTACCTATTTTATAAAAGCTGTTTCACTGATATTTTTGGACCTGGTTATTACAAAATTTATAATTTTTTATGGTAATGAATTTAAGGATGGACGAAGGCGATTACAGAGTGGTGGCCAAGGGATGCTCGTAGACCAAGAGGCAGACCACCTGCCTGATGGTCGAATGACAATGAAAGCGTAGCTGGTATATAAAAATATAGGTCATAAAAACACGTAGTTCTCGTAGTTAAATCTTATCAAATTGTAGTTTAGATGTAGTCTCGATGCATGCCAATGTAACGTTTGATGCATCAGAAAGGTGATGCTGAATTTAACTGAAGTAAACATTACGAGAATGCAATTTTGAAACTTGAAAATGCTCGACACACGGAAGCTATCAAATCAGCTGTACCGTGACTTTTCTAATTTCTTTCAAGCTAACCAATATTCCTGTAAAAAAGTTCCCCTATCACTTTCACACTCCACTAAAAAGTAAAGGATAGCAAGAGTATCATGTGGTGTCAGTTTTTTCAAGCAAAGCGTTAAATTTTCACAGCTACCCCTCGGCACAAATAAATTATATTTATTCGATTCTGGGTGGGCGAGTTAGGTAGTTTTTGTAACAGATACGTGGTAAATCCAACACGAGGCACGGAAGCTAGGGACAAGGGCTGATTGGAATGGGTGTAATGGATGCAGAACACGTGTATTCCGGAAGATAGTTAGGTCGAGAAGTTATTTTAATCAGAGAAAGAAATACAATGTTGTTTAGTATCCTATAACATAGAATTAGTTGTTCGCCCCGAACTGAGATCTCGCGAGTTTCCGATTAAAACAAAATAATATTATTTGTAATATTTGACTATCAAAGTGGTGCCACGAAATACATAACCAAATAACTTGGCCTACAGTTTGATTCAAATTACAGGTAACGGCAGTTCTTTTTATTTGGTTACTCTTATTTGGGGTACAAATGGCAGTTATTCTGGATTTCAGACTTTTATTTGTGTCACTTAAGCTACACGCATACTAAATTACAGCACTGTGGGGTCACTGGTGTACCCTGTGAATTTTGTTAAAGTTCAGTTTTTATTATGGCTAATAACTCAAAAACTATAAAGACTAGTAGACCTTTATTTGACGTCCCATTTGACTTAATAGTCTCTGTTTCATTTTTTTTACTTTTGAACCCTAATATCTCAACAACCCCCCAACATCTTTAGCTCATTTAGTCACACCAAAATTATGCCATTACTACCTACCTATATATAAAATTTCACGATGATCGGATAAACGCTTCGAAAGTTATCATCGGACAAACAAACATACTGTATACATACAACGCCGATTTGCCCATATTTTTCACTTTTTGTGTTACGTTTTTACACCAACTATTGAAACGCTGTGATCTGCATCTGACTGTACTCAAATGCAACAAACGCTTCTAAAATCGAGGAGACGGGATCATCGCCGCTTTGAAACTAGCAAATGTGTAATCGATGCTCAAGGAATACACATACATTTATAGCTAGGTCATTGTTCGGTGCGGAAAAACGAATATACACAAATTACTTAATCAGCTTTCTCGTTAAAACACAACTTGGGGTAAAATCAAATAACTCCAAGTTCAGGTACAAATGACGGCTAATGCGACCAAATTATATCCGTAGTTCACGCCGCCCAGCTATGAAGTTATTATTTTCCATTTCCGCAGTGGTGTTAAGTCGATAACTCGAAAATGACTGGCATTCGTAGGAACTGGCGTAACTCGAAAATGATTGGCATTCGTAGAAGTAGATTCGACACGTGCTCATTACGGAATCATGGAGCGAAGTTGCTTTCAGTCAGCAACAATGTTGGAAGTGTAATTAAGAACCACGCGAGCGCCGTTGGGGATACAATGTAAGCTGATTAATTTATTTTATGAAATTGTGTTTTAACTCTGTATCTACTTTACAATGTTGGCAAATATTTGATGAATAACTAGAGCAGTGTTTCGCAAACTTTTTGTGTTCAAGGTACACATACGAAATCGAGCAATTTCAGTGGTACACCATAAATAAAGAATCAAATTTTAATCATATAATTATCGTTTATTCTTAAGAGTTAAGTATACCTCAGCCCAAACTCGAATTTCACCCCCGCTTCTCCGCGCGCTGCTGCACGTCTTATCTCGCCGTGGTTCATATGTTTGCCGATTTTTTATCATTCAGTCCCTTCATTATCTTGTTGTGTTTATTTCTTTCTCATTACTGCGTCTTTACAAAAACCAACTAAATATAAATTCTACCTAAGAATTACGTGTTCGTTTGGAGCGACAAGCGTCACGAGTACCCCGTCTGAAAGCCGAGGCCAGACTGAATCGCGGAACGGGCGTCCGGAGCGAATGGTTTCATTAGTGCAAAACTTAGATATTTTCATTTTATGGTAAAATCAAAAGGTATCTTGAAAATTTAAAACACAGGTTCCCTTATTTGTGTTGTGTAGAATTACTGTATAAAGTTTCAAGATCTAAATTGTAGTATTCATCGCAAAAGAACGGTTTTAAGATAAATTTCATCTTTGGATTTTTTTCTATCCAGAAAATTTTACGGAATCGTGTTTTCACAACACAGGCGCTCTAGCACGTATCCTTTACATATATGAATTACAGATTGATAGCACGCAATATGTTGAACAAAACATTGTTTCTCAATAAGCGATTTAACGTCTCCCCAGGTATAGTGCGCCCTTAAGTTTTAATCAATTCAGAAACTTACAGTTAATTTTAAAGCATAAGTTGTATTTAATGCGAAACATGAGCTTGTTTTATTGAGCAAAGGCGATCCAAATTTTGAGTAATCGTCGACTGGGCTGCATTTCCATCCAGCGTTATAATTTTATAAGAAATTGATTTTTCCCGCGGCACACCAATTAATGACCACGGTACACCAGTGTGCCGCGGCACACACTTTGCGAAACACTGAACTAGAGGAAAGAAAGAGTATTGCTACTCGGAACGGTTACTTCTTTCTGTATCGTCGGTTTTTCTCTCGTTCACTTATCTGTATCTAAATCAAGATATTTATCAAACAAATCTTTGTGTGAAATAGAACATTATTGTATTGGTGACGTCACGCAAGTCGCTCGTCAGTCTTTGTTGCCACATTAGGTACAACTCACTCGGGAACTGACAATTTGTGGGGAAATTTTATAACCGCTGTCGTTACTTCGGAATTAGCATGTCACGGTTTTTTCACACGATTTTTGACCAAGGAAAGAAATATTATTCACATTTAGAGTTATTTTTTAATATGACTTAATTCCCAATTCACTGCGATTAAATTCTTGATTTGAACATGGGATTGACAACTTCAAAACATCCGGTTTTGTAATAACGATTCATGCATATTCCAATATAGTGAATGAGATGTTACATCAATAAAAAAAAGCTAAGTACATATATGAGTGGTAGAGTTGGTGGTAGAGCTTTTGTGAACGAGCTCGAGGAAGTGGGCACCACCGCCTTAACTTTATCGGCCGCCAAATAGCAGTACTTGTGCTGCTGTGTTCCGGTTAGATGGTAATGGTATGTTCTTGTAATTACTGGCACATAGGCATCACAGCTAAGTCCTATAGTATGACAACGTATCCACATAGAGATCAAGACAATATAATAGCTTGTGTTGAATTCTATGTGGATATCCATGGGCTGCAGTAGCCACTTAACATCTTGTGAACTTCATGCTCGTTTGCCATATAAGTTGTATAAAAAAATAGTTTCTATAACTTTGTGACATATCAGTATATTTTTATTTGCGAGATCGCAGTTGGCTGTATTTTGCATGCAGCGGCAGATTGGTAAAAAAGGCACACAATGCGCACATTTGAACCTACCCCTCACGAGGAGTATAAGCATATTATGACGTGAGAGTTCCCGTTTTTCCCCTGTTTTCCGAGTGGCGCGGAAATACGGCGGTTGGCAGGCGAAAGCGAGATGCACGACGGACGGCTCAGCCGCGGCGGCGGCGGTTTCGTACATCGGCACCCGTCCGCGCCCGTAAGCTCGTAATTTGCCTTTCTATTAGAGCGAGGGCGTGAAAAAAGGAAAGCGTTTACGGCGTGTTTAATGGGAGCGAGCGGGAAGAAATATGGCCGCCCGTCGGGAGAAGGGAAAAATTTGGTTTTCATAGAGTTTTTGCGGAGATGTGCATCAGCTCGTGGGGTGCGAGGGGGACGGCGATGTTTGCGGAGCCGCTCCCCCGAATAATTAGCGGAAGTCGTGGCTTAGTTCACCCCCTCGCTGGAGGGCTGCGGGAAGGGAGTTCCTCTATTTGTCGTTTAAGAGTTAATCGGACGAGCGATTCGTCACCCTCGGGAGAGCGCGCCGACGGCAATATTATTATATCTTTATTATGAGTATGTCTGTTGTACAAGAGCCGGGCGTCCGCCCTGGGCGATTAACGATATCGTGATTATTGATAACTTTGTTTTGCGGTAAGTTATTTAGAGGGTTGCTGTTACGCTGAACTACTCATATATATTGCTACATTCATCGCAGAACCATCAAATTATCGGAAACATTATTTCCTTTTAATTGATGCTCAAGCTGTTGTACGGTCTTTCCTGCCGTTAAATACAAAGAGTGTTTGTGTATATTTAAGTTTCTTCGGGGGCGCAAAAGCAAAATGTATGATTAGGAGAGGGGAAGTGACAAATAGTAGTAAACACAGAGCGTGTGCGGACTGTCAATTAGCCGTAATAGCACAGGCCCGCGACATGTGCTCGACGACCGACTTCTATATTTGTTACCCTTTTTACGATTCAAAATTATACACATCGTGGTGCTCCAGGCTTTCTATATTGTCGCTCGTATTGCTGTTCAGTTTAATCGTCGCACAATTTAATATTACAAAGTTTTTAAAAGAATGCTACTGCAACAACTTTCAGTAAATATATAGTGGAGTTAGAAACATTCGGGATCCTAAAATAATATAGTGTTTATAATAACAGTTACTTATGCATAGCATTAAATTGTTCAACAAACTTACACATGGTGTACGAAACGCTGACACTGCAGACTTCGGTAATAAAGTCAGAAGGTTGTTGATGGAAAAGTCCTATTATACCCTTGACGAAGCTCTTGCTGATGAATTTAGTACTATTTGGTTTCCTCGATACAGGCTACGCCTAGTGAGGAAACCGATAGATAATACTATAAATAGATATAAATGTTGTCTGCAAAATTCATGCATCTATTACTTGTATATACCTAGTTATAATTTAGCTTGTTAATCATATTTTAAATTGTTTAGATACTGTGTTTTTTGTAGTAATAATAAAATATTTTCATTTTCATTTCATTTAAATATAACTGTATTAATGAACCTTTAATTATTTTGTTATGACATATGTTTCTGATTGTACTTATGTACTTAATAACTTGTCCTCATATGTTATAATATGAATGATTATATGCTGTGAAAATTATGACCTTTCCAAGTGTACAAACAATATATCTTTATGGAATAAAAATATTTTGATTTGATTCGAAATATGACTCTGGTCTTTTTGCTTTTTTATTTATTTGCCAGAAAAAGAAGTGGGGGCTTTTATGTTTTGTCCCTGTCATGGTCTATAATACGACTACAAACCATACAAACAAACTTAGCCTATATGTTTAGTCATTTCCAACTCCACCTAACCATTATGAAACCGAGCAAGTTTTTGCGTCCAGTCTTTCTCACTACCACTTTCCATCGCGTAAAAAGCTTTTTAAATGGGCATATGCCAAAGGAATACGTACGAATCGTACAGCTAAGTAAACCATCGGAATGCATATCCAATCAGCGGCAAATGAGCAATGGTGTTAATTAAAACCGATCGCCTTACCGAATCAATAAACTCACGATAAGGCAATTAATTCCACATGCAGCCGGTTCCCCGACGTGAACTATTGCTTCAATTGATTTGTTACGGAATAGAGATCATATGTCCCTGCCCAGTAGCCGTCACAAGTAATTTTACAAATCAGGTAAACACGTAGGTATTATAAACTCTGTAAAAAAGTTACACATCTATCAAATGAAGAGGTTTTTATAGCGTTTGGTGTCAATCATTATTATATGGGATCACGTACCGTTTTATCGGTGTTACGACCAACAATGTTTCGGTTCAATTCGTGAACCAGGGAGAGTGCGATCCGCTCCGCACTGCGTCTCGCCGCGCACTACGCGCCTGGGGTCAAGTTACGGACGCAGCCTGCCTGGCGGTATTGCCTGGAATTAGACTTACGATTTGTTTGTAGATGACAAATTTAGTAGCAGGTATTTATAAAAAAAAAACATGACTATAAAAACGCAATTCATAAAAAAATAAATTAGGTAAATTATGGTAGTTACTACCATTACACCCCAGGTAATGTCCACACAGTCTATTTCATCCAAAGGTTGTCGGGTAGAGATCACTATTTAGCGATAAGACCACCAATTGTAACACATATATTTACGTTGATATTTTTATTTGTATTGTTTTATGGTGTGCAATAAAGAATTGTCTAATCTAATCTGACCTACCTGTCTACTCTACGTAGACCTTTCTGTCTTTAAAAAATTATAGATGCTAAATCTAAAGCATCCCTAACTTTACACTAAGCTAACTGCGGGTGTCCAGACGGTGTTTTTCTTCACCGAACCACGTGTGTGGTAAACACATAATATACCAATATAGACTATTTACATCGAGTTTATGTTGACTCGCAACAGGAGTCTTCTGGGAAGGACTTCCTCAAACAAGTGCGGACCATTAATTGCTACACAATACTCAATACTATTGAATATTGTCATAGTTGTTGAAAAGCTTGTGTCAATGGACATTGACAATGCTGTATATTTTTTAGCGTTCTGCTTGGTTCCGCTCGTGCCAGAATTATTTGGACTATAAACAAACGCTTTTGTTTCTTGTAAACCAAAGCGTTTCGAATAAACAAAAGCTTTGTTTCAACAATAAAACTAGACGCACATTAAAAAGTGCTGTTGAGACTACATTAACCTAACCTAAGTAACTAATTTTTAAATAATTTTTATTGTATTTTAAATATTGTGTATTTGTTTAAATTTGCTTTTTTTTAATTTTAGTTTAGTGTAGATTATAAAATATGGATCACTGTGTCTGGCATAAAGAAGAATTTATTTATTTATTTATTCATAGCTAACCAATCCGCAGTTTCGCACGCGTAGTTTTTTTAATAAAAACATTACCCTCCTTCGCCGCAGTTGGGTAAAACGTAGCCTATGTCACCCGGTGATAGTGTAGCTTCCCAACAGTGAAAGTTTTTTTTTAAATCGGTCCAGTAGTTTAGGAGCCTATTCAATACAAACAAACAAATCTTTCCTCTTTATAATATTACAAAGTATTTTGTAGATATTGATATGTTCTTTAATATTGTAGAACATACTTTTGTTCTATCATCAATAGTTTCCGCAGCGCAAGCGACGAAAGATGTTTTAGGGCACTTTTTTACACCTTGGGTTACGTTACTCAAGTTTTAGTAAGGATCCCTAATTTTTTCTAGCAATAAATATAGCCTATATCACTCAAGGTGAATGTAGCTTTCCAATGGTGTAAGAGTTTTTGAAATCGGCACAGTAGTTTTTGAGTTTATTTATTACAAACATACACACAAAAATACAAATCTTTCCTCTTTATAATATAAGTATAGTTAAGCTATACTGTGACTAGGTAACACACCATAAGAAAGTGTGGTACTAAACGTCGCCACCTCCAAAGCTCTACTCCGCGTAGGCACCACTTGTTTCATTCGTTTTGCGATACGGAACCCGTTCTGATGTCACTGGATTTGCAGGTCGGTATGTGGGTGGCATGTCGCTCACAATGCAATGGTGTTTGGGTTGGCATTCGTCACGGGGCGCCGCCGCCGCGGACATGATTGATGACCGCTTGCATAGCCTACGGTTCGCAGGCCTCGCTTTATAACGCTGCTTCTTTGAGCGAAACGGACTGGATAACGAATACCTACGATATTATTGGCCTCACAGTAGTTTCAGATGCTATTGGAATTATGGGGTAATTTGATTATACTATTGGTTGTGTTATGGGATTAACAGGATCTCCTAACGCCCATGGTTATATCCAGTGGTTTTACTGTCATAGTAAAAAATGGTACTTATACATATACTATTATACTATTTCCATTTCTTTATTTTTTCTCAATGACAGCTTCTGTGAAAACTTGAACGAGCGTCTTTTTACATTAAGTATGCATTATTTTATAAAAAACATGACGCTTACGCACGTACAAGGTTAAACCAGAGTCGGAGAAACTGATAGGGATGTATCTATCGATAAACGTAACACGATAACAGACCCGATATTTTTTTACAAAATGTAAGAAACTAAACTACTGCCGGATACTTTTGTACAAATTTAATAGATAATATTATATTTCATTACAAGATGTTACACGTATTAATTCTTGATTGATAATGCCAACTTCTTTGAAATTTTCGAAGCTGTTGTAAAATAAGTAGGTATAGGTAGGTACTCGACAATGAAACGAAATAATTATAACGACAGGTAATCTTTATTTATTTATTTTAATCAAAATCATATCATAATATAATCATCAAGGATATCATCATCATCATCAGTCTCAAAAAGGTGAAACTCACACAGCGAAACGGAAAGTTAATAATTATCAACTGTAGTCGTAGCTTACTCTTGTAATATAATACACGTTCTGTTGTGAATCGATAGCACAAACTATTCATATTATCCGGAGGGCTTCGTAAATAAAAACTATTTAATATCGGGACAGGTGCAGAGTCGGGTTACGCAGACGTCCGAGGGCTAACCCCCCATCCGCATCTCATTACCTCGAGTGCCAACGAATGAGCTCGTCCCACACTACAGGTGCAACCTGTCTCATCAAACGATACAACTTAGAACGTGTCCCGACATTATCTCTATACTAATCACGCCGTTTAGTAGCCTAATAACCGCCACAAACATTGTAATTCCACTTAGTAGTTCTCCGATAAGGTCAGAGCAAAAACCGCCATCGATACTCAATGATCATCGTTTACAATGCGCTGGAATGAAAATGTAAGTTTTGTTTCATAAATTCTTCGACTTGCCGTGCAACTAATAAACTGTACATTGAGCCTAATTAGCTGTAATAAGATGTTTGATAAGTTTTTATGTCTCGGTATGGCGTGACTGAGGATAATTTGTGGAAAAATCGGGCGATGTCCTTTTATAGTAGGAGTAGGTAGAGCTACTAGGTGGCATGCATAAATGCAGAAACACAGACCACACGCGCCTCACATTTGGTAAATAAACACGACAAATGCGGGGTCTGAGTCGACCCGAGGCGCTCTGTCCTCTGGGTGGTTACATAACTATAGCTACGAGTACCAATACATATCAACACAAACACGCGGCGGGCCCTCGCCCGGAACAACCCTTATTGCTAACCTGACTAGAATTTTACTCGTACCATTATTTACAAAAAGAGGAGCACCTACGTAACTGCTTTTTTTTCTAATGATCAACGAATAGGTACATCGTTGGGATACTAATTTTAAAATGGCACGCCTCATTAACTTAACTAATTTTATAATTAGTTTATGATTGTGCTTTAATGAGTACAAAACGCGGTTAAAATTAAAGGATTTTATGGTCAATAAACATAAGGTTTCCGTCTTAGTGTGGAGACGAGAACATAGCAAAATTAACGATCTATTTAGAATCATAAAGTTAACTTTGAGTTCAATTTATAAAAGAAAGCGTTTGTCAGTATACATTGGATAGAGATATTTTTAATCTGTTGGATATAAGTTCACAAGTAACTTGTCACCAAGCGTAGCTAGCTTTATCGGTGACAGATCAGTGTCCTATATTATCGTTTGGAATTTAAACTCCTCGTAATAACAACCTTAATCTCAGTTGAGGCAGAAAAACGTAGTTTAAGCCTTATTTAAATGAGTTACGGAGCATTTTCCTTGTCGTGATTTTATAAATATCTCTACCGTGGCGGTCGCTTGAGGCACGTCACCCGTTTTGTACTCGTCGCCTGATCCCGCGCTTAGCTAACCGTTTTGACGTGATTTCAGATGAGAAGATGCGATAAGTGTGTTTGGTTCTTGTCTTTTTAGGAACCCGTGTTCGAGTTGCATAAAAACTGAAATGCGATAAAGAAAAACTGCTTGGTCATTTTGTTCATGGTAAAATTGATAACACAAATGAATGAATAAGGCTTAAATAAGAATATAATTAAATAGAAAAACTTAAAATATGAGAACGGCAAGGTTTATTAAAATCTTTTAGATAAACAAATATATATTTTTAACTATTAGTGCATGCGTTAAAGAAGTATCGTCGATCTATCGACGTCAGATTAAGTTGTTTTATTTTGTTATAGAAACGAGTGGTAGTCCTAGTCCGTGAGGCGAGATAATATCGACAAGGCGAGAGCATTGGGCAAAGAGACCGCAGTGACGGCTCCTCACAATACAGTCGTTTAACACGCTCATCGCATTTGGAAGATCTCTTGACAGCTCCCATACATACCATCTTACTATGATTCGTTATGGTACAAAAACTAAGGTCATGCAGGTCCGGTAGTATGGTACGGCGATGTAGTCAGTACCTAGTGTAAGCCGTAGCGAGTAGTAGATGAAGGAGCGCCGGGTGAATCAACAATGAGCGTAGGTTACGGGTTGCGGTGGTGCGCGAGGCGTGTCCGCGCTTCATCGATCGCAGCCTCCGACGCTCCTCGACGACGTCTGCTCCCCAGCTCCCCCGCACCCCACGCCCCGCGCACGTTAGCGCCCCGACCGACTGCATTTACCACCCGCCTGTATACCACCCCGTCATAAATATAGGTGCACATACAACCTACCTGTCTACCGTGCTCGTTGCTCTCTAACATATTTCGCGGCACGTTGCGCTCTTTTATAATTCCAAAACTGAAAATTAAAGCCTGGTTTCTCGTTTACGAGCTCACGTTTACGCTCCAATTTAGAAGCGAGGTGTTGATTCGACTAGTAGCGTGGACTGCGAGCGCTAAGGTGCAATTAAAACAGTTTACATCTCTTCGCGAGCGACATGTAAATGTTATTTGTGCTCATTAAAACTGAAATTACGTTATAAATTTTATGCGCGTACGCTGTTAGTGTGCGCAAAGAATTATCAAAACACTGTGCCGCGTTATTGACAATGTTGCGAGAATTTATGTCACTTGTAAGAGTTATACACGGTGTCCTTTAAATCACTGTTTTCCCAGAACAAACGTTGCTCAGACGATGGTCTAATAACTATTTATAGCATCAAATAAGAGAATAAAAAAAAAATCTAGACCTTCTCAAATATGTCTACGTGACAAAGTACATGGGTACGATAGCCGTAGCGTATTACCTACTCCTTAGATAGGTACCTAGTAGCTACCGGTCAGCGCGCTGACTATGTTGTAGGGCGTAACGTTAAAATAGACGTTTTAAGTTCGCAACTTTTTATATTTTTCAAACACAGATTTCATGTTGTTTTGTAATTTGATGTTATAAACTGTTAGTAGAACATGGTCTGAACATGTTTGTTTTGGGAAAACAGTGATTTAAAGGACACCGTGTATAATATTCTTTGTGTGTATGTTAGCTATCATCACAAACGTTAATAGCTTTATTGTAGCAATAGCATAAAGCATTAGTGGTCTAAATTAAATTTGTCGGGTATCGGGCGCCGCGCGCCGGCCAGCGGCGATTCATCATCAGTAATGGTACACTAACGACCGTGGCCTCTCCGTGTCATGGAGCCGTGACTGCAGGCACCACACACCAATCACCGCCATATGATTTGATGTTTTTATGCCATAGTTCAATCAAAAAAATATACGTAGAAGTTGAAACTGACGCCGCAAGCGCGAGTTGGTATTATATATCCCGCAGTACGATGCGAGAGGCAATGCGGAGCGGCTCGCACGCACCGTGATGAACGTTTACGAATTTAATGAAAACTATTGTTGGCCGTAACATGGATAAAGTGGTACGCGATAACCTCTGTATTTGGTAACGTGTTTATAATAATGGTATCATTGTTGTGACTATCGCCTTAGACGATGCTAGTATGTCTAGTACCTACCTACCCACAACTTCATCATCATCATCCACAGCCCGACTTCACCCACAGCTGGGTATAGGCCTCCCTAAGTATGTGCCATCCGCCATGATCCAGCGCTAGTCTCACCCATTGACGGCCCGCGATTCTAACGATGTCGTCCACCCATCTCGCCTCCGGACGTCCTACCCTTCTACAGCCATTCCTCGGCCACCATTCAGTTGCTACCCTGCTCTACCCACAACGTACGGGTAGGTAGTTAATTTTGTAAAAAGAAATCGGCGAACTTCTTAGAACGTGGTACCCAGACCCATTCACTAAGAAATCAAAACAATATTGAAAAACATATTCTGATATAATCGTTTAGTAAAAAAATATATATAATATATTTTGCTAGAAAGTATTACTTAATACGTAGTTTTACGATACTTAAATGAAACTTTTTTGTCGAGTAGGCAAACGTATCCAACGTTATTATATTTTCTGACTTTAGATAATAGTAACGGATATTCTTCGCGAAAAACGTAACGATTCCGGTCGACAGTCGCGCTAGAGCCACAACGATTACTCGCAGTGTCAGTTTAGGTACACTAGCGAAACGTTTTATTCGATCATTTATTAAAATAAGTGCCTCAAGCTGTAGGCAAAACACAGTAAATCGGTACTTGTACTTGTAAGTACAGTCAACTGCATAAATTGATTTGCAGATTGAGATATTATAGATCAGCCACTACAATTTGCAACCATATATATTGGCGTGATCCCTGATAGGTTAAAGCATTAACACACGACTGAGTTTGGCTGGACCCAACCATCCGATGTGACGTCACTTATAGATATATTGCATTGTATGTAGGCTAGTCGGGCGCTGTTGGGCCAATTATTTCAATAGTTTTACTGGTTGGGTGGTCGGGTGTCGTCACGTCACATCAGGTGGTTGCGTCCGCACGTCCAGACAAACTGGGTCATTTGTTAATGCTTTTATATTGCCCCAATTTGAGACTCGGTTTCATCGGCAGTATTGTGTCAATAAGCAACACATTGCCGTGAAAACGTTGATTGTTTAGGATCACCTTTATGTCGCTGACTGTATTGTGGTTGCAAGGTTAGATAGATTACTCTTACTTCCACACCCGAGCAAATAGTACGCAAGTGGAATTCAACAAGAACATAACATTTGTATTATAAATGTTTTAAAGACTTGGGTCTTTATTGCATGAACGATTATCTTGTACAGTTTAAACTCTAAACAGTTTGCATAGTATTTAACGATAAAAACGCAGCTTTTAATATAGCAGCTAGTTCACTCAGTAACCGTAATGTGGTCACAGCAATGATCGACGCCGACGTCTTGAAGGGAGCCAAAGACTTGCTCAATATTCATCATCATCATCATCAGCCGGCAGACGTCCACTGCTGAACATAGGCCTCCCCCTTAGATCGCCACAACGAGCGGTTGGTAGCCGTTTGCGCCCAACGGCTCCCCGCGATTCTTACTAGATCGTCGGTCCACCTTGTGGGGGGCCGGCCTACGCTGCGTCTTCCAGTCCGTGGTCTCCACTCGAGAACCTTTCTTCCCCAACGGTTATCGGTTCTACGAGCGATGTGGCCTGCCCATTGCCACTTCAACTTGCTAATTTTGAGAGCTATGTCGGCAACTTTAGTTCTTCTGCGGATTTCCTCATTGCGGATTTTGTCACGCAAAGAAACCCCGAGCATAGCCCTCTCCATAGCTCGTTGAGCGACCTTGAGCTTGGTCATGAGGCCATGAGTAAAGGACCACGTTTCAGTGCCATAGGTCATCACTGGCAACACACACTGGTTGAAGACTTTAGTCTTCAGGCTCTGGGGAATTTTGGACGAGAAGATATCGCGAAGTTTCTCGAACGCTGCCCAGCCGAGTTGGATTCTTCGTGCGACCTCTTTGCCGAAGTTGGACTTACCTAATTGGACAGTTTGTCCTAGGTATACATATTCGTCGACAACTTCGAGAGTATCGCCCCCAACAACTACCGGTACGGGCGCAACATGGATATTTGACATGATTTTCGTCTTATCTATGTTCATTTTAAGACCCACCTGTTGGGAGACCCTACTGAGGTCGTATTTGCTGCTCAATATTGCCTAAACGTATTTAGTGGCTAAATATGATTTAAGGAGTTGTCAAATCATATAAATACGTCAAATTTAAACATGTTGAGTCGCTAAATACGTTTAGGGGTTTTTGTGCAAGCCGGCCTAAGACTAGTTCGCGACGACATCAATAGTTAGATTATCAATTAGTGATTTTGTTTTATTTACATTTTGATTGAAAAACAAATATGTTTGGTTATTTAGCAGACGGAATTAGACAGCAATTTCTCTAAATTAAATATAATAAAATTTAAGGTTTGGCCTAATTTTAACGTCTGTCATCATTGCGACGTTTGCGATACTGCAAGGCACGCTGTTATAGTCCGAAAGTTTAAATAAACCGAATCCAAGAACAAATTGTATGCCATTATTAATTATAATATTTAATAATATTCTAAATCATTACGGGATTTATCTCGTACTATTTATCGGACAATGTTTCGGTTCAATTCGTGAACCTTCATCAGGGTGAGTGCGATCCGCTCCGAACTACGTCTCGCCTCGCAATTCCGCAATCACGATTGAAATAAATCTCGAAAGTTTTCTAAGTAAAATTGTATATTTTTGTTTGTAAAACTTTAGACGTCTATTTTAATAAGATGGCCCATTTTTACAAGTGACTTTTATGCAATAAATTAGTAAGTTACTATAGGCTAGTGATCAACTCTGGGTCTGGTCTAGGAGCAAAATTTTGAGGCCGTCATATGGCTTCCGACAATGCATAGCCAGTTTTACCGCCGTGAACGTGATCTTTACGTTTGATGCACAAAAATCGTAACCTACACTTGACGTGCCTTCCGAAGCACATTTATGGAGTGAGCTAGCTTTTTAAGTTGCTGTTTCAAAAGTAAACACAGACTGAATTACTAGCGCCCGCAGCAATGACATTAAAGTGCACAGTATGTGGTCGCAATTTTTCACTATTTTCAATTATCTAAAGTAAGAGTATATCGTTGATATGTAAGGACTGCAATATATATGCGACCAACGAGCCTGATCGCTTATTATATCCACCCGCGATAAGTCTGCATAACGTTAGTCCCCAAATCGCCAATCCACTAACGTTCATTCCTTCTGACTTGTCCTGTCGTTCAAACTGTACAGAAACGCGACGGGATAAAACTCAGAACAATTGTACTTACTGATCATATAAAAAACGCTATGTGATTAACCTGTTAAGGATTACGCTAATACCTACTGTAATACCAAATGTACAATAAATTACCGAAAGACATTAAAGAAATAAAATCTTTTAACATTTTTAAGAAATTGTTAAAGCAACATACTTTGAAGAACTTTTCATAGCCTCTGTTCTCTTATTCATATAATTGTTTACAAATCTATTTATTTTCATTAATTACTAGAATCGATCATAAAATCGCTACCGCCTATCACTGTATTCCCAGGCCTTAGTCAACATTTTTTGTTTCGCGCTCAACGATAAGCGACTGCACCGCTTACTGTGCAACTACCCTCTTAATAATTTAATGTGATTTTCGTAAGTTTTTGTTTATATTGTCTAAATTTAATATTGTTATTTTTTATTACTACGCTTTGTGGCATCAATAAGTGTATATTTAGTATACGTTTATCTCAGTAAGTCAATTGTTAATTCTTATGAGGTAATAAAGCATTCTAAACATATAGCTACACTTTTATCTGGTTCAAAAATACTTTACGTGTATGCTGTGTCCAGTAATCATTCATACTAATTACAAATACGAAAGTAAATATGTTTCTCTGTCCTATTCGTTACGTTTTCACGATTAAGCTATGACTGATTTCGATTAAATTTGGTATAAAAAATAAAATAGAATCAAAAAGCCTTTTATTTCTTGCATTTTTTACACATGCGACTTATTAATTAGGAATTTTAAATTGTTAGGTAAGTTAAGTTATTGGTTAGTATTTAGTTTTTATTGAATTATTATTATTATGTTTCTTATTTAGATTTTTATTTTGCAAGAACCCCAGATTGGGTGAAGGCCTCCTCCAAAGATGCCCCTTTGTCTCTGTCTTGCGCTTTTTGGCCTTATTGGGCCGGCTGTTTTTATAATGTCGCCCTCCTATCGTGTCAGAGGTCTTCCTCTGCTCTTTTTGCCGTAATAAATTTGGTATATGGATAGATTATGATCCGGATTGAGACATAGGCTACTTTTTACATTTTAGAAGTTGGGTAATGTTTTTATTGACTAACCACGCGCGCAATTCCGCGGCGTCTAAGCTTAGTGGCGTATAAATCACTGCTAAACATTAAAAAAACATGATTAAATAACTTAACATTTATCATTTCTACCGTTACGCAGACTTAGCAGGGCTGAACTACATCAGCAGCTGAGCTAAGTGGCGATATCAATCTAACTCGGGCACATGGGAACGAGCTTACGCTCGCCTTCAAAACACTGCTTTTACGCTCATAATTGGCGGAAAAGGGTTGTAATATTCACATTTGGAAGCAGTTTTCTTTTTAATTATTACGTAAGTTGTTTTAATGGTAGCGCGCTTATTCCGATTAATTATGGAGTATAGACATCTTATACATAGCATTTGTATTGCTGGAATTGGGCAGTAGATATATATGTAGGTAGATATATGTGACTTCATCAGTTTGAATAGGTAGATAAAGTTATTTTCAGCTAAACACGTTCCCAGCGGTACAGATTTATCTGTACTTTCTATTACTGCGTTACGGGTCGTTTTAAACCTTGTCCTAAACCAGTGATTGTGGCGGCACGAGGCATATTAAACCCCACCACCCGTAGGAGACCAAAATCTTTTTTTTTTGGCGCCAAATAAGACAAAGTGTACGGTTTTATTTGTGTGCAGTACATAGAACTAGGAAGCAATAGCACATCTCAGATATCTAGTTATCTCTTTCCTACACTGAACCAGATGGAAGTTATGCCTCCCGCAGTGCTCCCGCACGACAAAGACGTTTAAGTTTTTTTCTTACCGCTATAAAGACGAGACACGGACAGGGGGTTTCAAGCCATGTTTCGCACATATCGTGTTAAATGTGATCAAATCAATCTGCTATAATCATAGCGCACCAAGGACACGTTTTTGTATGGAATAATATTTTGTACGGTATTTTTATTTAGTGTGCAATAAATAGTATATTATTACTACCTGATCCGCCCGCGGCTTCGCATGCTTAAAATTTTCCGTTCCCGTGGGAACTTCGGGATAAAAACTATATAAAACACTCTTGTTAAAGTGACGAACACTTCATGTAAATGACTTCATGTCAATGAACGACGGTTAAATTATGTATATGGATATTGTTGATACAAAATACTAAAATCAAGAATAATAAATGAGGTGTGGGGGTAGGAGAGTGTAAAATATTTAACAATCTATTCTCATACCTAACAAATATACAAAAAAATTCATTAAGATCGACCCGTTTCGGAGGAGTGCGACCACAAAAACCGTATTACGAGGTTTCTATATATTAGAACTATTATTGTATGGCAGATAAAGCCCAAATGATAACTTTGGTAGGTTGGCAAAAGTTTGCAACAAACTGCGTAGCAGTTATATTCCTAATTCAGAGTTTGCAGTAGTATAACGAAAACAACCCCTAAAACGACCTGGGTATAACTCTGAAACACAAGAACGTTTCTAAACCACTTTTATTTCCTTATACAAAGACATTGGATAAAACGAACTACTCCTCCGAACCTAACTCGATGCAAAACCTAGACTAAAACTGACAGCCGCGCACTGCGTTCCGAAATCGTCCGCGTAAAGAAACTAGATCCGAAGAAGGTTATTTTAATTAGGTTTTAATATGAAAGAACATGGATATAAAAAACGTATTAAATACTAAATAGAATATTATAATAGATCGGGATTTGCTTACAATAAGTATGCAAGAATTTCGCCTGAAGATGCAAAAAGTGTGTCTAAAGACAATAACGGCAGTTTTTTTTGCATATTTTAAATTGTCGATGATCTACCTACCTACGCTAATAGCATCAATTGAGGCATACAGCACCTGCGATACGCTTTGTCGAGTTTTATAGACGTCATGGTTCATTGCGTATCAGAGGATTTGCAGTAACATGCGAAACTTATGAAGTGCTAGGGCCGGTATTCACTGAAGCTGAGCGAACATATATGTAAAATTAGCCAATAGAATAGCCGCCTAAGATGCAGAAGGCTGCGGATTAGATTCCCGCGGCGGAATAAATGTTTACATGATCTACAGATATTTGTTCGGGGTCTGGTTTGTCTCTATTATTGTAAGTATGTATTAACAAAACAAAAAGTACATAAGTATTCCATCAGTTACCTGGTTCCCATAGTACAAACTGCTTAGTTTGGGGCTAGATGGCGCTGTGTGAAATGTCCAGCATTGTTTATTTATTACTTCAATCAACTAATACTACCTAACACAAGTAGCGTTACTATTAGTTGATTTTGCAATTCTCTCTGGTTAATACTGGTGGATACCGGCCGTAGCTAGTGTCTAAGCACCAAGACAAACCTTGGTTTTACAGCGCTTTAAGTATGAATGAATGAATGAAAATACTTTACCTGTACACTTCAAAAGAAACAGACAAAAATATAAATTCACAAAGCAACAGGTACAATGTGCGGTCTTATCGCTTAGAAGCGATTTCTTCCAGACAACCTTTGGATGGAGAGGACTTTTGTAACATTAAAATAATGGATGGGGGTGTACCTACATTAACAAAACAAAAAATACAGGCTTCAAATAATAATAATAATAATAAAAGATGAAATCAATCGAATGTGGCGACTGGAAAAAGTATCAATAGTCCCAATAGTTTTATCCTCTACAGGCGTCATCCCAAATCAACTGTTTCAGTTCCTCTCACTTCTGGATCTCCCAAAACATACCTTTGCCTAATTGAAGAAGGCAGTAATTTTGAATACTTGCAGGATTGTAAGAAAGTTCTTGCAGACTGCTCTATCCACCGAATCACCATGTACAACAGTTCAAAATGATACTTACCACTCGACCCACTGAGGAGTTCTTGGCTTAGGCCCGTGCACCTCAGTAATCCCCGGTTTTTCTGAGCCAAGTTGATAAAAATCATAAATAAAAATTATAACAATAATGTATAGATACAGTTTTATTTATTTACTTACGTTGTTTAAGACAACAAAACAGGTTATCAATCAGCGGTGTATGAAAGTAACGTAATTAGAAATCCTAGCATTATGTAGAGTTAGAGTGGTCGGATTATAGTCACTACAATATATCTTTTCTTGACTATAGTTATTTGGTTACACTTTAGAGAAAGAAAGGGCCATTTAAACGAAGGGTTCTAAATTCTATTTTAAGATCTTTTAAAATAATTCTGTTTTGGGTATTTAAAGAGATTCATTTGGTTAATGTTCTTTCTTCATTTGATTTGAAAAATGAAAGCAGTAAAGAAAAATAATTATGGCGGACATATTAATCCCCTATGAAAACAATATGGGAACGGAAATTAATCTATCAGAAGTTTTATTTAAAAAGAAATACAGGATTTATCACGTACCGTTTTATCGGCGGCAAGACGACTCAGTGCGAGGCGAGACGTTATTCGGAGCGGATCGCACTCACGGTCGAAACACCAATAAAACGTTACGTGATAAATCCCGTATTTATAATAATGATTGAAATCAATCACGAAAATTTTCTAAGTAAAATATTAAGCATAATGGAATTACATAACTATTTAAATTATTGATAATGTTGTCATTACTCCCATGCATTTAAATACTGTTTGAACCAGTCGTTATCTAAAATAGGTTTAAAAGAGTATAGTCTTTAGTAAGTCCAGTGATAATGATAAATCAATTTATCTGGACTTTTAATACTAGTTTATAAATATTTTCACATGCTCTAAGCTCAATAAGCCCGACATTAAGACACATAATAACATGTGCCTTTCTACTGTTGAAAATGACTTCAGAATTAAGTACGGTTTTAATTGCCAACACGGATCTTGAATCTTTTATAGGCAGTGACGTTGAAAACCAATACATTAACAGTTTATAAATATGGATATAATAAAATAATATCCTATTTCGGGATATTCTGTAGTTTATGTCTCAATTTTTCGATATCGAGATAGTAAAATCTGCATAACGCTTAGTGGATATCAAATTTTAATTGACCAAGTAACTAGATACCGTTTTCTAAAGTTTTTTGTAAGATGTTTCGTTAAATTTCAAATTTAAATAAATAAATAATGCTGGTCATTTCACACAGCGCTGTCTATCCCCAAACTAAGCAAAGCTTGTACCTTGGAAACAATATAACTGATAGATACTATTTATGTAATTTTTGTTTGTCAATACTTGGGTAGTAAAATGAACATGGACAAGAATCATGTCGAATTTCCATGTCGTCCCTGCCCCAGTTATGGTTGAGAACTCGGCTTTTGAAGTTGTCGACGCGTGTGTATACCTAGGACAAACAGTCCAATTAGGTAGGTCCAACTTCGAGAAAGAGGTCAATCGTCGAATCCAACTCGGATGGGCAGCGTTTGGGAAACAACGTCTTTTCGTCCAACATACGTCAGTGCCTTAAGACGAAAGTCTTCAATCAGTGTGCATTACCAGTGATGACATATGGAACTGAGACGTGGTCCTTCACTATTGGCCTTATGAATAAGCTCAGAGTCGCTCAACGAGCTATGGAGAGGGCTATGCTTGGGGTTTCTCTACGGGATCGAATCAGAAATGAGATACGTAGGAGAACTCAAGTCACCGACATAGCCCGACAGATTAGCACGTTGAAGTGGCAATGGGCAGGCCATATAGCGCGCAGAACAGATGGCCGATGGGGCCGAAAGGTTCTCGAGTGGAGGCCACGGACCGGCAAGCGCAGCGTAGGACGTCCACCCACAAGATGGGCAGACGACTTGGTAAGAACCGCAGGTCGGCGTTGGATGCAGGCCGCTTCCAACCGCAATTCCTGGAGATCAATGAGGGAGGTCTTTGTCCAGCAGTGGACGTCCTACGGCTGATTTGATGATGATGATGAATACTTAGGTAAGTTCTTAAATTATATAGAGATACACCGAGACCCTGAACAAATATCTGTAGATCAATATCAAGGCGGGAATCGAATCCACCTGCGTCTGAGCCTGCTATTTGCTCATTGCGCCACGGATATCCTCATTTTTGAACCGATCTCGTAGAATAACATTAAGCATAGCTCTCTCTATAGCACTCTGAGCAACCTTGCGCCTCCTCAGTGAAATACCACGTTTCTGTACCATATGTCATCACTGATAAAAGACTGGTATTTATCTGAGGTATATAGTCCCTAATTGTATGTAAGTTGTGAGGTAAGGAAAGTTTTATAGGCAGAGGTAACCGCTATCTGGTGGGCCAAAGAAGGACTCACATCTTCAAATAAAAAAGAAATAAGTAACAGAAAGAGCGTACAATAGACCTAATGAGAACTTATAAAACAATCTATTACTCGTGCGCGATAACTTGGGACCTGCTAGGAATGCGACTCACCGACCGCTTCCCCTGCACTTCCCCGATGGCGTCCGTATTGTACCGTTCGCATCACTATTTTTTACTAGGGTTTTTAGTCTCGTACTGGCCTACGTCACGTAACGACGCGCTCTGGAATTCTTTTAGTTTTCGTTTGTGTTATTGTTTTGTTGTTGTAGTTTTTGTTGTTATAGTTTGTGTCATTGTTTTGTTGTTGTAGTTTTTGTTGTTATAGTAAATGTTGTAAATTTATCGGATACTTCTTCGTCAAGTGAGACTGAGGACGAAGAACAACCTCTAGAAGGCATAAATCCACTAAGTAGTGACGAAGATAAGATAATGTAAATAATAGATAAAATAAATGTATAAACTTATACATTGTATTTTTATTTTATTCAAATAGTGTAAAAAAGATTAGATAAAAAGCAGCGTCCTCCCTGAGTAACATAATAAATTAGGTTAAAAAAAACAAAGACGAAGCCGCGGGCGGCTGTTTGTTATGTTCGCTTTTTTGCGGGCGGTACAAACACGCCAATATGACGTCACCGCGCTCAAGGTCCCAACTTATCGCGCACGGGTAATATGTATAAAACTGTGTTGGTGTGAACGTTCATTACACAACATTTATAATTATATCCGAAAATGGTCCAGCAGATAATAATTAAGTAATATAATTTTGGCAAAGTAGAGATAGCGAAAGGACGAATGACGGTCATTAGCGTAATGAAGCCATTAGGAGCGTCTAAAACAGATAATTGCGAGGCAATCTCGACCGAGGTGACGCGCTTCATACTTGCGACTGTTATGAACATGGATAATGAATTAACCCTTAGATTGGTAATTCGGAAAGTTATCCTAAGCTAGACTCAACTTACATTAACACGGAACGGAACGGAAGCGAATTTTATGACGAAGTCGTACTAGTTCATTATGCTATTTACGTTATTACAATTTCGTTACAAAATTTAATTCCATTCCGTTACGCGGCAATGTAAAGTGAGCCTAAAGGACGCTTCAGAATGAATTCTTCCTGAGTGTTGCGTTTTCTTTCTTTCCAAAAACTATTGCAGCTGAATCTTTTGTACATGTTAGAGGGTAATGTTAATGTTTCGGAATATGTGTTTTATGCCGAAAAGGGGTTATTCTACCGATGAAACTAAATTTAAAGGAATGTTGGAGTTCGAAATAAGTGATTATACCATTTTTATAAAATATATTTGGCATTTAAATCAACTGTTCTTCTTTTATTTTCGGGTTAATATACCTACTATATATGAAAGTATCAACACATATTTCATAAAAAAAAAACTATACTTATTTAAAAAAAAAAATTTGATATAAATTCTTTACGTAATAAGAATTTATAAAAACGTTTAAAGGCAAAACCATACATAAGATAGGTAATGTTCACATTATGCAGTATAATAAAACCTCTATAAACTGTGGAAATATTTCAACATGTTGGTTTCTCTTCCGTTCCCATATTATGACTAGTTGCAGCGAGTCACGAACAGCTAATTGTATGAATTGCAGTAGTTGTTGTACGTACACACGGCTACATATCAAGCTATACATTTCCAGTATAAGCTGACCTCTCATTCTACGAGAAGCCTACACAATGCGAGTTCAGCTTATACTGGAAATGTATAGCTTGATGTGTAGCCGTGTGTACCTAAATATGTATTAGTTTTAGTAGATGACCCATCACGTACTATAGTGTGACCATTAGTGCTGCGCACTCCCTGAGGTATGCGCGGCGAGGTGGGGGGCAAAGAAAAAACTGCATGAGTTCACATGAGATCAATACATGTCGGACATATCTTACGATATCAGTTTGCATTTCTAAGGCAAGACTTGTGGCGAGACGATGGTCAGAGGCTATCTATCTGTAATATATTATACTTACTTAGTTGATTAAAATGTAACTTAAATATACTCATATTTTATTAAAAATATGCAGGTGATAAATAAGAACTAAACTTATAATTCAAAGGACTTGTTTTATTGAACATTTTTTATATTTACAAACAATTATATATTCTAACGAAAGTTATTCTGACATAGATTCTGTTTCAACTTCATCTTCCATTTCATATCACGAGATAACGCACGACCCATCTTTAAATATTTATCTCATGTGCGTCTGACATAGACAGTCCGATACAAATAACACTACCTGCCGCCACGAGCGTTGACGGCGAACTGACAGAGCGCAGCAGCCGATTCTCCCCCCCCCGTCTCGCCGCGCGCATACCTCAGGGAGTGCACATCACTAATGGTCACACTATAGAGCGATACCAAACGGATGTTTAGTCGAGCCTATCAAGTCGTCGGCAAGTCTTCCTCTACTTACGACTCATATAAGTTGTAAACATCTGACATACTCGGTATTATAGAAACCACACCTGCAGATGTATTTTAAGTTTTACAAAGGCGCCAACAACATAAATATAACGTAACCTCCAGGCTATAATCGATTTAATCAAGAAAAACTACATCTTTTTAAACATTTTATAACCCCATAAAATATTCAGGGTCATTCAAGTAACAACTCTACTGACTCTAAATTTTGAGCGAGCTACTGTAATTTACGAGGTTGAATGTTGCATATCAACAATTGAGGGTAGTTAAAGTTTATAGTGAGTCGGTGGTTCCGGCGGAAGAGTCATAAACTGACCTCACAGAGATTCCGAAGATAATCTTTAAGGGCACCTTGTTAATATTAAATGGTCGTTATTTGCCTGCTGATATAACATAATTAGTTTAGTATAGCCATATGACTTATTTTAATAAGACAAACTGTTTTTAATACCTATTGAGTTTATTTTACAGTGACAAAACTAAACATCTTTACAAAGTGTCATGGATATAAACTTTAAAAAATCATACTTAGGGCGTACACAGCGCCGTAAATTTGCAAAAAACATTGATAAAAATAGCGTTTGAAGCGTGTTAGCACGCGTTATCTACGCGCGTTTAAAACACGCTGTGTGCATAGCCCCTTACTACTTCCACAGACCAGTATAATTTAATTAACTGGTCTGTGCCCACTAATCATTAGCATAGCTATACGAGATTGTCTTAAATACAAAATAAGCTACTGAATTACAGAGCAATAACTATAAATTAGATTTTAGTATTGGTTTTTATACTCTGATACATTCCAATAAGTTGAATAAGAGCTAAACATAATCAAAAAGCAAGCTATTGCTTAACACAAGTGCGAACAAAAAAAAACTCAGCGTGATTTACAATTCCAGTTTAGGAATTTCACGCTCCAGCTTAATGTTTAGTTGTATTGTAAATTATCGTCCGTTAAACAATAAAACATTTCTCGAATAACTACAATCTGAACGCAAAAACAAACAGGAATTTTTAATTAGCAAAGTGTTTCCCTGTAGCGTTACTCCCCGCTGTGCGGCTACTTTATACCGTTTGGTACACGTAGCCGTGGACTCATGGAGTCGTGCTCGTTAACAAACGTCATTTTTCACCATATTTATGTCTCCATTATTTTTCATGTGTAAGTACACTGTTAAATTGAGTGTTCGCTGACGTTAAGATATATACTTGCAAAATATGCATAATTTCAATAAGGTTAGTCTACAAAATAAAATAAGTCTTTATTGCTGTTCTTAATCTCCATTATGCTTAATTATTGTTTAAAACAGGTATTTATCGCGTATGTACCTTTTTTGTTTGTTATCCCGAAGTCGTGTCAACCCGTGACCACGACTGTTGCAACACAGTCCAAACGTCGGGATAACAAATAAAAAAGGTACATACGCGAGAAATACCCGTTTTCTATACTAATATTATAAAGAGGAAAGATTTGTTTGTTTGTTTGTATTGAATAGGCTCCGAAACAACTGGACCGATTTAAAAAATTCTTTCACTGTTGGGAAGCTACACTATCCCCGGGTGACATAAGTTACTTTTTATCTAACTGCGCAGAAGGAGGGCAACGTTTTTATTGAAAAACTACGCTTGCGAAGCTGCGGATTGGTCAGCTAGTAATCAATAATTATGTACAGTGATCGCGAAAGTGTGAAAAAAACTCCATTAAGCTATTGGCAAACGCTTTAGCTTTACTATTTTGTATCACTAACAGCTTGTCCTTCGACAAAGGCCTCCTCTAAGGATTTCCAGTGAAAGGTTAGTCTATAGTCTAACCTAATAAAATTATAGTTTAGGTTTAACCAATCTAAAAACAGATTCAAGCATTCGTTTGGTTCGTGCTTAAGATCTCCTAAATATAATACTTAATATTGCGATATCTGTGTCAAAACATCGACTTTTAAATCCGATAACTTGAAGACTCTTCAAAAGTAATAAAACGACAACTCCACTTCGCACGATTACCCGAGAGACGACAAAACATGTCAAGTGTCAATTTGTATAATTTACAAAGGAATTAAAATGGCCGTCTGACAGATGACAGTTCTCGTGGCAGTGGCAGCTCCTCGCGCCCTCGGTGGCGAAACATTTTGTGTTTTTATATAACTGGCAATTTGTCTAACCTGTTGGCTGTTTGAATATTTTACTATATCTCTCTCGAGTCAAGGCTTTAGTAACTAGATATTGTGTTTTGAATAGCAAGATTAGCAGCGTTGTGGTGCCGCGTGGCGACATAACGAGACGCGTGAGCGACAGCCAACTGACACTGACACGGCGCACGCACGCGCCGACCGGTCGACGCCATGACACCACCAACACTTCTAAAACAATAGTAGGGTCTTATAAAAAAAATCAACACTGTTTAGGGCGTGTTACAAATTCCTGTGTAAAAATTGATAAGGAATTTTGTAAACACGCGTTAAACAGTTGCTTAACTTATGGTTTATGGTAAAGTACCTGATCCGCTACGGCCCAGCGCGGATTTTTATCAAAATAAAATATTGCATATCTATATTATATAAAAATGAATTGCTGTTCGTTAGTCTAGCTAAAACTCGAAAACGGCTGAACCGATTTGGTTATTTTTGGTATTGAATTATTTGTGGAAGTCCAGAGAAGGTTTAAAAAGTGAATAAATAGGATAATGCTCGGAATTAAATAAAAAAAAAGCAATTTGGGTTTTCCTTTGATGTGTCCCCCGTCGTTCAGAAATCAAATTGAAAGAATAGTTTAAAATGAAATGTACCACCGGTGACGTACATTGACAGCCCGTATCATATGTATGTCCAGGGTCGGTACGAAGTTCAGCGGGTCAGCTAGTCTTAAATAAAACAAAGTCGGTTTAGTTACACCGATTATAACTCAAGAACGGCTGGACCGATTTGGATGATCTTTGATTTGTTAGATTTGTCTCCGCCCGAATACAAGAATAACTATTAAAATATTTGAAAAAATCACGCAAAAACAAATGATTTTTTTTTTATTGATGATAGCATTTTTTTATTGAAAAAGGCAACAGTTACTTATGCATAGCATTAAATTGTTCAACAAACTTACACATGGTGTACGAAACGCTGACACTGCAGACTTCAGTAATAAAGTCAGAAGGTTGTTGATGGAAAAGTCCTATTATACCCTTGACGAAGCTCTTGCTGATGACTTTAGTATTATTTAAATATAACTGTATTAATGAACCCTTAATTATTTTGTTATGACATGTGTTTCTGACTGTACTTATGTATTTGCTAACTTGTCCTTAAACGTTATATGAATTTTTGTATGTATGATTATATTCTGTGAAAATTATGACCTTTCCAATTGTACAAACAATGTATCTTTATGGAATAAAAATATTTTGATTTGTTTTGGTTTGAGCCAAGCACTTGACCACCTCACCTGATGGTAAGTGAAGGCGTGATCGAAGATGGAGCACGCTTGCCTAGAAATAACCTATTCACTCTGGACTTGAAGACTCCAAGATTATACTGGTTTGGAAAAACATTCGCCGGAAGTGAGTTTCACTCCTTACTTGTGCTAACAAGAAAATTTGAAGCAAATCGTTTGGTACGGCAAGGTGGTATGCCATCCAAGTATGGGTGACGAAAATTAATTTTTTCAGACATAGATGTAGCTATGATGACCGATTGACAATTCTACCGTCATATGTCATATCATGGCAAGGCAGTACGAAGTGCGGCCGGTCAGCTCTAATAAATTAATTGTCAAAATAACCTTTTTATAATACTTAGAGTATAGATTACTCCACTGTAATTTATTTGAAGAGTCATTTTCATCAGCATTTAAAATTGTCCAATGCGACCACGAAATCACACCTCAGAAGTATTCTGAGAAGATTCTGTAAACGTCATTTTGTAAGAAGTAAAATACGTTACTTACATAAAATACCCTTCGGAGCTGATGACCTATTGCGTGCAGACCTTGTCTATAACTGGATGACATTTCATGAAAACCAGTCGTTTCTATTCTCATAAACATCCATTAATGTTTCTACGCAACAATATGTAGCTAAAGACTTAGTAACTGTTGGAAGATCATAAAATATTTACTGGCATTTCAAAGCTCACTAAATACCTATCTGTTAGACGGTCGTACTCCATGGTTATTGATGGCGCAACTGATTAAAAATGACGTTTATAAATTGTAGGAAGAAACGGCATGATCTCATATTACTTTAGGTACCACCTGCATAATCTTTGATGAAGTAAGTTAAAGTATTTTGTTGCATAGAGGCTGATACTATATTCGCAATGGATGATTTGAAATAGTTCATTGCTAAATTCATGTTATAAGACCCGCCCCGAATTCGTACAGGTGCAATGCTGATACTAAATATACTACAGAATGTCTTTATAAACAACGTTCACATCTTTTTTTGTCATTAGACAACACAAACATGTTTTCTTTAGAGGTTACTCTTAAAAGAGAATTTAAATGAAAGAGTTTTCAAAGTATTTACGACATCACATTAGAAACCTCTAAAATTATCAGTGTTTCTCTGCTATATTATGCATGTATTATACATATAAACCTTCCTCTTGAATCACTTTATCTATTAAAAAAACCGCATCAAAATACGTTAAGTAGTTTTAAAGATCTAAGCATACATATGGACAGACAGCGGGAAGCGACTTTGTTTTATACTGTAGTGATTAGGTCATATCAACGCTATAATTAATTTTAACTGACATTATTCTTATTCCGTAATTTTCGGTGCCGAGACGTGGATGCTCACGCAGGAGGCTGTGTACAGGTTAAGAGTTGCACAAAGGGCCATTGAGCGTACCATGCTTGGCATCAGACTGTTAGATCGAGTTCCAAATGTCGAGATCCGTAGACTAACGAAGGTTCATGACGTTGGGATTCGAGTTATGGAGCTCAAATGGTCTTGGGCGGGACACTTAGCTAGACGTGGTGATGGCAGATGGAGCAGGACAGTGACTGAATGGTGGCCGAGGAGCGGGTATAGAAGGGTAGGACGACCAGCAGCGATATGGGTGGACGACATCGTAAAGGTCGTGGGCCGTCAGTGGGTGAGACTAGTGCAGGATCGTGGTGGATGGCACAAACTTGGGGAGGCCTATACCCAACAATGGGTGAAGTCAGGCTATGGATGATGATGACATTATTCTGTAGATATGATTTTTTACGAAAATGGAGGCATCGTTAGAATAAACAATTATAAAAATTATTGATAACACCACTATGTATTAAGTATTATTTCATAAGTTGATTCACAATGTATTTTCGTAATTAACGAAAAGGTCAGTTCTCGTAGATAAATAACTTAATAATCTCATTATATTCATGATAGTTCGATATTATTCCGTTTACGTATAGCTAGTAGTCTGTACTCATAAAAACTGTAGTATCATCTAACTATTACTGCAATTGTGTTTTCATATTTACATAGTAATTTGAAGGCAATAATAACGGGGACGCTTTGGAAGGAGGATGATTTTCGCGCCTTGCACCGGATGTGGTTATCCATAATTGGTGCACTTGTTCAAGTTAAATTGGGGTCCTGTTATGTGCCGTCTTTCGTTTTAGTAGGTTCCCACCGCAGTTAAAAGACAACGAAATTTAGTAACAAATAAATTTCACACTGGTGATTTCACACAGCGCTATCTAGCCCCAAATTAAGCAGAGCTTGTACTATGGGATAACTGATAGCATACTTATATACTATTTTTTTTTGTAAATACATACTTATAATATATAGAAAAAACACCCAGACCCAGAACAAATATCTGCAGATCATGCAAACATTTGTTCCGCGACGGGAATCGAACCCGCTACCTCCTCAGCCTCTCAGAGTCTCAGCCGGCTATTCGCCCACTGCGCCACGGAGGACGTCAAATATAGTAGAACTATGATTTTGATAATTTCTTGTCTGTTTATCGCCAATATTTGTTGCATTTTATACATAGCTACTGCATAATAATTGTTAAGTATTTTTACCTGGATATTTCCTGATATCCACGAGTGAAAAACGACCTACAATTATTGTTATGAAAGTTGAAGTACTTGTCATTAAGATGCGTTCATACGTAGTATTTGTTATGCTTATCCGAGGGCATCGCTGAGCGACGTTTATTAATGAATTATGTAAATGCGGCCGACCGACCTCCCGTCGCTCGTCTCTACCAACTTTATTACTCGCGAAATTCCCTATAAGTATGATACCTCTGTTTCTGATATTCCAGTTTACCCAATCGTACGAATTTGAATAATATAACTATTCAAATTTTTACGAAATGTCAATGTCAAAATGCACGTTTGTTTCAAAGTAATCAGTTGTATGTTAGAACAAGTGGGACTTCGTTTTGTAAATAAATATAAAACTAATTGATACGAATAAGCTAACGGTTATAGGTAATTCAATTAGCACTAAAATGGCAACTGCCAAGTGACGTAAGAGGTGATCACGATCGATTGTTATCCATGATGGATGTTGCTCATTACGCCTCGCTGGGTGGCTCGACGCGACATCAAGCGACTATCGCCCTAACGACATACTCATAAACAGGTGACAGCGACTTATTGTCGAACGCGACAAGATCCCGCGCGACCGATACGGAACCATACAATACGATTTATTTATGGCGAGTGCTTATGAGGTATGTCTACCGAACGCATCTGCATACAAAAAGGCGATATTCAAATCATATATTTATCTAATCCCGGTAATTATACAGAAAACAATTTAAAAAAAATGTGGTCATTACGGGACACCCGGAAGATGTGAAATATATAAATTGAAAATGATATTAAAATAATTTATAAGTAAAGAAAACCAATTATAATCATCTTATCTTATTCGATGGTAAGCGATGATGTGGTCTAAGATGAAGCACGAAGATCTAGAAGAAACCTATTCACTCTTACCTTAAAGAGGCCCGGATATTCTTCAGGAAAAAGAGACGACGGAAAAGTGTTCCATACCTTAGCCGTAAGCATCAAGAACGTAGAACCAAAGCGGTGTGTGCGGATGGGTGGTATATCAACCAGGAACGGATGGTATTGAGCCGTGCGCCTTCTTGTCCTTTGAAGGAAAGGTGATGACGGAATCAGATCGCAAAGTTCCCGGGCACGTTCCCCAAAATGTATTCTGTAAAAGATCGATAGGCTTTCAACTTTACGGCGGTGTTTGAGACTTTGGGTCTTAGTCTTAACTTACTCCCAATCTTACCTCTTATAATAGACGCATGTCGTCAGAGCGTGACGTCATACGAGTCGGTCTTACCCCCAAGGCGCGGAAATAGATTATACACATCAAAAAATGTTTTAACTAAACGTAAATTAATCCTTTTTTAGCGGTTTTTAGATTCGTGTTGAAGGCCCTAACTTTAGTTCTATACAATTTACAAAAAGCAAACTGTAAGCTGGGGTTTTAGTTTTTATTCGCACGTATTTGATGCCAGGGAGAAGTCTCATGACGCTTTAGGTGTTTTTTGTAATATGTTGCAAGGCATTTGATTGCGTAGACCATGACACATTGATCAGGAAACTACACCATTATGGCATTAGGAAAGTTGCTCAAGACTTTCTCACTTCTTATTTAAGTGGCAGAGTGCAAAGAGTTGACGAGAATGGGAAGCGTTCTCCGGCGTCTCTGGTTAAAATGGGTGTACCACAGGGATCAATTCTGGGACCATTTTTGTTTTAAGTATATATTAATGATCTTCCCCATCTTGTAAGGGACGACCATGAGGTTGTATTGTTTGCAGATGACACGTCACTTTTATTTAAAATTAAAATTAAACCGATTTTGACGATGTAAACAATGCAATCTCTAAGGTCGTAAAATGGTTCAATGTAAACAATCTACTTCTAAATGAAAAGAAAACAAAGTGTATTAGATTTACACTACCCCTAATGTTACACAAGTTAAAGCATATATAAAAATCAAAGACAAGGAGTTGGCTCTTGTGGACACAACCGTATTCTTAGGTATAAAACTAGATAATAAGCTTCAATGGGGCCCTCACATTGATAAGTTGTCGAAGAGATTTAGTTCTACGGCATACGAAGTCAAAAAGATCCGTCTTTTTACAGACGTAGACACAGCTAGACTAGTTTATTTCAGCTACTTCCACAGCATTATGTCATACGGTATACTGCTGTGGGGGAGAGCTGCAGATATAAACACCGTTTTTGTGCTGCAGAAGAGGGCTGTTCGTGCAATTTATAATATGGGCCCCAGAAAATCATTATGCAATAAGTTTAAAGAAATAAATATTATGACATTCCCTTGTCAATACATCTATGAAAATCTTATGTATGTTCACAAAAATATTAATTTGTTTAAGAAAAATAGCGATAATCATAATTTTAATACTAGAAATAAAGATAAACTCGCTGTTGCCCCTTGTAGACTCCATAAAGTTATTAATTCGTTTAAAGGACAAGGTGTTCTCTTTTATAACAAACTCCCAAGTGATGTACAAATATTGACAATTAACAAATTTAAAAACGCATTTAAACAAAATCTTTATAAAAAAGCCTACTATAAAATATCGCATTATTTAGATGATAGAGAAGCTTGGGATTGAAATTGCTCCAACTCGTTCAAAATGTTACAATTTAGACGTCATTTATTACCTGTATTGTTATGTATTCTAAAAGAATCATTAAAAAAAACAACCAGCCTTGTTTTCTTGCCTATCTTTCCTGGCTTGGTTGCGAAGGAACAGGCAGTAAAATTGACGTTCAAAATTGACTTTATTGTATAACAAAGTACTTAAAATTATCGATTTTTTTTTAATATCTAGGGTGGAAAAACGTTATGCCTTTTTGAATATAAATATTGGGCTTACCCTCCTCTTAGCTTCGGAGCTCGAAGGCTCTCGATATTCCGTGCTTTATCGCCGAGTCCAGCCTCCGATTTTATTCCCATTTTATATTTGTTTACTTGGGATGTGGTTGACATTTTGTACTTTATTTCATTCCTGTTTTATGAGTAAACACTTATAGAAGTAAAGTTATTTGGGTCTTAGTTGATATAGTGTAAAATATCAACTTGTAACGTTTCCCCTAGATATATCAAATCGTTTTCAAAGTTGTTGGACAAATTGTATACGAATCAGCGATTATCTGACAACCTCTTGACTGCTTGTTTGTGCTTCAAAATTAGAAACAGACCGTTTAAAGAAAAAATGTGGTCAAGTGCGAGTCGTACCTCGTGAAATGCGTGTTACGTATGCCAGATGTTAAAACTTCACTATTTAAGTCAATGTTTTATTTAGAAACTAGCTAACCCGCCCGCGACTTCGCACACGTTTTTTCGTAAAACATTTAAACAATGTAAAAGTCTTGCACAGTCAGCTAATCGATCTTTTTAAGATATATAATTCCGTAATAAATATTTTGATCTACCTCGTAAGGTTTAGCCAGCGTTTGCGATTTAAGCGCACGAAAATTTTTGGTTTTCTGTACTATAATATATATGTATTATACATATAAAGCTTCCTCTTGAATCACTCTACCTATTGCTGAAAACTGCATTAAAATCCGTTAAGCACTTTGAAAGCTCTAACCGAAGAGACAGCGAAATTGACTTCATTTTATACTATGTAAAGATTAGAGGTATTACTTAGTTCTGGGTGGCAGTGAAAGATCAGATAGACGCTTTAGTTTTGAGCTTATATTTTGTGACCGGAGTCAGACGTTTTTCGTTTTTCCTTTAGTACGGAACACTAAAAATAATAATAAGAAAGCCTGCGTCGTAAATAAAGGATAGTGAGATGGTATCGGCGCTCGCCGGCAGGAAGCGCTTCGGCCCATTTAGGGGTGCATTAAAATGGAATACATCATATTTGTTTGATTTCCTAGTTCGCGTTTCACCCTGTAATTAAACGAGTCATGGCCGCGTCTCTGCCAGTTTTTGTTAAGATGCATTAATCATCTTTTTTTATTGCGAGCATATGTTTGGTCTCGTAAAACACTTTCGGGGATTACAAGCTTTTTGTATTCGTTATGTCTAATTTAGTTTCGGTCGGTTCTTATGAGGTCATTAGCGCGGTGAGGTCCGAAGGCTTCGGGAATTTATGGTTGAAAGTTGCGTTTTATGCAGTTTTAATTTGTCGCAATAACTTTTAAAATATTTCACTTTTATGTCTTGTGTTATTCTTTAAGTATTCATAAAAATAAACTGTGTCATGATAACAGTAGGTATTAAGGAAACGGATAATTTTAATCGATTTGTCTGTATAAAATAGGTCAAGTACAAGTTTAGATGTTAAGGGGAGGGGGGAGGGACAATCGCCCATACAACACGTACTACTCTGTGCGAAGAAATCGTTCAAATTTGAACAATTTCTTCAAGCAGTAACGTATATGTATTTGTATTTGCATTATCGAGTTATTTCATTAATCTATAATGCATTGGAATTGCCTTGCAAAACCAGCATACTTCTTTAAGCCCAGAATAAAAAACTTTTTCATTACTCTTCGTCATTGTAAACTCGATAACGGCTCCGTAAATGTTTCTGATTTACGGCCCTTGGGCCGTTAGTAAATTTGAAAATAAAATGAGGCTCATTGCATTCATAATAAGCTAAAATGAAATACAACCTACATGACATACCCTTATTTTTCAACTAGCTTCTACCCGCGGCTTCAGCGTGGTTTGTCTATAAAAAGTTGTCTATGTAGTAATCCAGGTTATAATCTACGTAATACCAAATTTCATTCAAATCGGTTTAGCCGTTACGACGTGATTGAGTAAGAAACAAACACACATCAAAACTTTCGCATTTATAATATTAGTGTGATTAGTGTGATTTTAGCAGCAAACTGTATTAAAAAGATTTTTAATTTCCTTTCATTCGTGATGAAAAGTTGTATATTAGAGTGTCAGCGTTCAATAACACTTTAGATTAGCGTTTTCGCTCGTACGCCAAAATATATCGAGTGTAAAGTAGATCGCTTACATAAACAATGTACTATTATAGAGAGTTGGAGTTGAAAAGGAACCGCGCACATAATGGTTTATTGTAATCGGCAGACGCATGTTCCCGACGGTGCGCGTGTCGTTCGCGGGCTGCCGCGCCGAGGCGCGCTACGCCGTGCTGCTAGACGTGGTGCCGGTGGACGGCAAGCGCTACCGCTACGCGTACCACCGCTCCTCCTGGCTGGTGGCGGGCAAGGCGGACCCGCCCGCGCCCGCGCGCCTCTACCCACACCCCGACTCGCCCTTCTCCGGCGACCAGCTGCGCAAGCAGGTCGTTTCCTTCGAGAAGGTCAAGCTCACCAACAACGAGATGGATAAAAATGGACAGGTCAGTTACTGGTACTAACGTGATTGTTCTTACGTGATATTATCAAATCCCGTATGACGACAATATACGTTTATATTCGGGATTTGATATCTTCTCGTGTACAAGATTTCGTCAGAGAATAGAATATAATAATTATTTATTGTGCACCAGGAATACTTAATAAATACTGAATGATTAAGAGAATATGTTTGTGTGAAATACATTACAGGAATTATTCGTGTATCTGTTGCATTCTGAAGATACTAATGCTAATATTGCAAAATGTTCGAACTGAAGTTTCCATGACTCACCAATCATAGAAAATAGCCAGGTAACTTGTTATCCTAATCAATCCACTTGGAAGCTATATTTTATAGCGTACGGTCGGTCAACTCAGTTCTGCTCTAGAAAGTTCCTAATGGTCAGCATGTTATTACCGTGGCGCTAGTGGGCCAGCCAAGTGCGTGCTCCGCTGCAAATCGAGATTTATAAATTATCCGTCAACATTTAATTATAGGTAACCTGGCTCCGCAATTCAATACAATGATTTTACGACTGCGATAAACAAAATATACCTTTAACGCGCCGGCGAACACTGAGCGCAACTTCAATTCGGCCACGTCAAAAACTTCGGCCTGAATATCGCTATCCCTGTTTAGTGACGAAGTTTAGCCACGCAGAGCGACAGTGATAGCAATATAACGATTCTAAATTTGATTAGATTTTGACCGTGTTCCGTAATACCAAAAATGATGACTGAAAACTTGTTGTATTTTTCTCATTGTGTTGTTATTCTGTAACTAGACGATATAATCTATGTTCCCATGAATAGGATACGTAAGATGTTGTTGTTTTTAATACGAAACAATTAGGTTGAAAACAGGTCTTTTATTACGTAAAAACATGCAGAATGCGATACGCTTCTATTTCATTTTAGGTAAGTATTTTGATCTAATATATGGTTGGGAACCTAGATAAATACTATTAAAATTAAAATAATACCTTATTAAGGTAGAAATATGCTCCAATTAGAAATGATCTTGGTAGTACGTGTTGTATGGGCGATTGTCCCTCCGGTGCCACCTTAAGTAGGTTTTGAGTTAACGTCGGAATACAAAAAATGCAATTTAAACTAAAAATAAATAAAAACAGTGTCACAATAACATATGTTGCAAAATACGAGTGAATGAAAAACAACAATTTGTCAGAATTATCTATAGTACCTCAAAATGCATCCTTTTAAATTCTGACACGTCCTTCGAGATGAGTTCATGTCACGTATATATAATACACCACTTCCTTATGCGTGTGGCAATTTATAGAATTACGGATAAAATTGAGGGTGTCGGTGACACCTCAGGCGTTCTCGGCGAGGATATAATGAGTCGCCGGCAACAAATTAGTGGCACATGTCGCGGCCGTGTCGCGTCAGCCGGCTACTTACCTCCACGCTGCAGGTGTGTCGCACCCAACGCAAATGTCACTAGTTCAACTGACTACACAACTGAGAACTCCACCAGTCTACATAACAACTGCTTATCCACTACACATAAAAGGTCTTCTACGAATGGTCGGGCACTATGTTTACTCGGCATGGGCAAGTCAAGTAGAATATGACAGTTATGAAGAACACGTCTGATGCTATCGCACTGTAAAATTGATTTCCACTGATGACAATACCAACATTTGAACTTTAGATTGATTTTACTTATCTACAAGGCAATGTGGTGAATTCCAGAGAACAGAAACACTCGTTAGTACATTTGTTTTTGACTGTAGTGAGTTTTTGGGAGAAAGGCAACGAAATGGAACGGACAAGGGCGGGCCCACAATGATGGATGGACCTAGCTCTAACCAAAAACGCACCTAATTGGCTTTCCGTACACCAAATACATGATGGTAATCATGGCCATTGAGAAATAGTAATAAAGCATGGTTCTGACAAAATTTTAATTGTAATAAAAATTCAGGCTTAAACTGTACAAGCTAAAGCTCCTAATTAGTAATATATTATAGAAAACGGAACTCAGTAGGCTGCTCGTTTCCTTATAAAATATCCGCCACGCAAGTCGGCATCGCGCGTGTCGCCCGGCTCACGCCTAATTGTACAACAAAAACTCCATGAAACCGACAAATTAATCATCAGCCTAGCAGTTAATACCAACTTGTTCTCGAATCGTCTTTAGCCATAACATTATAATTCTCTGCCTTTTATGGTAGTAGGCATACCTATTCAGACCTAGCCAATTATATTTACGATCTAATCTAGATTATTCTAGATGGCTGTCAACGCAAATTGAAAGACGATGCTGCCTCTTTTGCTAAGACAACTAACTATAATACTAACCTGAATCAGATTAACAGAAAAACAAAATACATATTATGACATTCGGAATTCTAAATAGACATAGACAGACATTTATTTGCTACCATAGCACACATAAATTCACACAATACAATCAAAAAGAATAACATCAAAGAGAAAGCACAAGTAAGAGAAAACAGAAAATTACATAAAACAAACATAGGAACAATAGAATGAAATAATAAATTTACAGTGTAGTCAGGGAAAAATAAAATTAAAAAGAGGCAAGTAGGTGTGTATGTGCTACTGCGGCAAATGGGTTCCAGCTCAGCAATATGCCTCGCCACCGATCGACAGATCGGCGCTGTTATTCTGCAGAAACCTTTTTAGGCAAGTCATTAGAACTCGTAAGAACGAATGTATTTGCATACAATGTTTATATGGAATATAAATACAATGGAATATATTATAATATATAGATATATATATATAGCAAATCAATACAAAATCAAGGATCTTATCTATCACACACGTATGTAATTTTCAGACAGTTCTTTTTCCGATTTGAATGGATTTGCTGGCTTTGAAATTCCGCAACGGGATTCTGAAACTATATGTGAGTGTGACCGGCCAAATTGTTTGTTATGTAAAGTGGGATAATGGATCTAACTCATGACCCCACAAGCGATTACCAGAGCCTATAAAACTGTATTACATCACGTTTAACCAGTTCACGTTAGTCCTGAGGAATACAGACTGAAAGTCTCATTTGCCTTTTGTTTCATTCTAACAGATGAAACAAAAACCCTTCTAACAGGAATACAGCTATGCGACTAGTTGGTGGCTGAAATAAGTACGGTTCGTGGTGGTAGTACTTCCCCGGACGAACTTTTAAATGTGACATGACAACGAACTAACGGATTGGGAAAACTTTTGTAATAAAATCTTAAATAAAAACGACTACCTCCGTGGTACAGTGGGCGAATAGCCGGCGGAACAAATGTTTGCATGATCTACATATATTTGTTCCGGGTCTGGTTGTTTCTCTATAAATTATAAGTATCTATGTATTTACAAAAAAAATGTATATAAGTATTCTATCAGTTATCTGGTTCCCATAATACAAGCTCTGCTTTGTTTGGGGCTAGATAGCGCTGTGTGAAATGTTCAGCAATATTTATTTATATTTATTTGTTTCATTTATCTTTATTTAATTAAAAAAAACCCACGACATCATCGTTTTGAGTTGGGGGGTTAAAAACGGAAATGGAACCACTCCTGTTAAACTTGCATAATTTCTATTTGAGAAAACCGCGTCTAAATCGGTCCATTCTTTGGAGAACTACGATGCCACAGACAGACAGACATAGTCGTCAAACTTACCATACCTCTCTTTTTCCATCGGGGTTAAAGAGTGCGTAATTGTGAAAATATGTTAATTGACCCAACTCTCAAAGTCTGACAAACGGTAACCACGAACAGTAAGATGATTAATGAACAGAGTTTTAGTAGTTTACTCAAATAATGTATTTATAATTGTTGTACTCGCAGGTAGATGAAAGGTATTGATATCAGAAAATTAATTAAGCACGCGCAAAAACTAAGCCAAGGGCAATTGGGGAACAACATTGACCAAACACCGCAGTCACTAAAATTTATCTCCAAGCTGAATTACGAGACTCGTAATAGTGGCGCAATAACCCTGTTTGAAAGTAAACTTGAGCTGAAAATATGCTAAATGTTGCGTTTGATTGATTGATTGATTGAAAATACTTTATTGCACTTATAAAACTAGTACAAAGGCGAACTTAATGCTAAAGAGCATTCTCTTCCAGATAACCTTTGTGTAATGTAGATAAAGATGTGTAGGTAGTGCACAGGAAAGGGAACTAAAGAAAAATTTGCACAGGACTAATAAAATAACATAGGTACATACTACTTAAATACTTTATATCATATACTATACCATTATCAAATAAAAATACATACATACATAACAATAGAAGAAGTGATAAGGAACGATTAAGTTGCTCATTTTTGGTCTTTTTGAAGGTGCCTATAGATTTTTAATCTGAATGCTTCCACTGAAGTAGCCTCGAAATAATTTGGTGGCATATTATTCCAGAGACGAGTAGCAGTTACGGTGTAAGAGTCAGAGTAAGTAGCCGTGTTATGCTGTGGAGTAATCAATTGGAAACGACGAGACGATCGCACAGCTCTGTCCTCAGTTGATACAAACGTAAATCGCTCTCTGAGGTAGCTGGGAGATAGTGGGTTGCGAAAAATACTAAACAGGAGGGATAGCATGTGGGCATCTCGACGAGCTCTGATGTCAAGTCATTTTAGCTGCTGACGAAATACCGAGACATGGTCATATTTTCGTAGGCCGTAGATATAGCGAATACAGAGATTCTGCAGATGCTCCAACCTGTTCAGATGCTCTTCCGTAGCATCGGGATAACAGCGTTTCTTAGTGGTTCGCGGGAGATTAGTACAAACTTTTATTGGTGAAGAATGATTGTGATTAGAGTTGCATGATTAGACACGTCGCATCTGCAATATACATTTGAATCTACCTACACATAGCATTAGGCGGTTGACACACTGCCACGCGCCACGCTGCATGTTGCGTGTCGACGCACCTACGCGCGTACTGGCGGGAGTGCAGATATGCAACATCGTGCGGGTTTTTACACGCACTCACGCGCGTAGTTGCGTTTTGTTGATTCACGGCGGCTCTGACTCATTTCATTCAAAGCTGTTCGCTAGTGCAGTTCCACAATAGTGCGCTTCCAATATCACGCACGGCACTGCGGGACTCGGTGTGGCATACCTTGCGTCTAGGTCCGCACCTACGCGCGTACTTGCGGGAGTGCAGATCTGCATCATAGTGCGGGTTTTTACGCACTCACGCGCGTAGTTGCGTTTTGTGGATTCACGGTGGCTCTGACTCATTTCATTCAAAGCTGTTCGCTAGTGCAGTTCCAAAATAATGCGCTTCCAATATCACGCACGCCACTGCGGGACTCGGTGTGGCATACCTTGCGTCTCAGCCCGCACCTACGCGCGGGGGTGCATGTTTCTCCGCGCTTGACCGCGTGATCTGCATGAACGCGCGTAGATGCATTTTCTGTGTTGGACTGTGCGTGTTTTCTATACAAACGGAGATACTGAAGCAACGTCAGAATACGCACTCACGCAACATGCAGCGTGGTGCGTGACAGTGTGTTGAGCGCCTTAGAGACATTTTTTTTACAAAACAATTATATTTAAATGAATGTTTCATATAAAATGTGTCCGTATTACGGTTGTCCGCACCCGGCCGCGGGCTCACACGCCGGCTACGGCTCCTCGTAATCACTGCCATTTATTCCATTTATTACACTGCGAATTATGTCGTTAGAAGCGCGATTGCCGTATTTATTTAATGCAATGTCCGACTCAAAGTATACCGACCAATTATAATGCACTTAAGATTGTGTGCACGAGTATTACGCTCCGCTTTTTCTTATAAAATAGATAATTACGTGGACATCGACGACAGTTAACGCCGTATTTCACTTCCAACTAGATGAGATTGTAATTGCTGGCCATTACTCAAATATAGCCAAAAATCCAAAGCCATTAACGGGGTTGTCAGCGTACTTTACGAGGCAGGGACTCGATGCTGTAACTCGACGTATTGCACAGATATCAGCAATATTTTATTAATAATCCTCATTCAATTTATGACGGCGTCTGGCATGAATATACAAAGCCAATAAAACTTAATAAAACGCTCACCACACCGCTGGGCCGTCCAAACGGCCGTCTTAATGAACAACGACAAACATCAATTCTCGACGACTATTTGCCTTTTTAATTATTGTTGATATTTTCACATCGTTAACGTATTTTGAAATAAGGTGATTATGAAACAAATAAGCTGGACAGGTGACCGGAGTTGGTACTGAATATGGTTTAAGTGTAATATAAATTAATAAGTTATTCGTGGTTGGTATAAGCCTCCCGCGGTGAAGCGCGCGAGGACTTCGGTATTCCCTTACACCGGTTATTATTATTGTTCACTTCAATCCTGCTAACCGACTCTACTCGCACAAATGTACAGTACCTAACTCAAATTTCAAATAAATGAGCTCTAAGATTTTTCACACTTACATCTGCTCCCTCCGTCGTCCGAGACACGTTCTCGGAGACCCGGATGACAAAATCACTTCCGCTAATGCGGGTGAGTCATCCACATTAGACAGAGCAAACACTCCACAAATACACCGACCTCGCCGGCGAGGTCGACGAGTCCCTTTAGTCGCCGCCTACACGAGGTACAAGCACGTACCCGGGCGTTTCTCTCCTATCCCCGTCCCGGCAACAGCCCAAGCCGAGGTTCGTACCTAAGTGATGCCCTTGCGCTAGTTGCCTCATCAAAAATAAAATTATAGGGCTGAGCGCCTTCTGCGCTCGCCAAAAGCTCGGTTAAGCTGCAACGGCCTCAGAGGCCAACAGCGAGATAAGTCCATTCGAAAAAAAAAATCACACTTACATACCTATTTCTGCCGCCAAGCAGTATTGCTGTGTTTCGGCTTTAAGGGAATGGTTGCCGGTGAAATTACAGGCACATGAGGCTTTACACCTGTATGCCTCAAGTTGATCGAAACAGGGTAGTGCATCGTAGGGCACGTTCCTGAGGAGCGTGACCTACGAGGCGATACTTGAGGTGGTCCATAGGCTTGATCCATCTCCAATTCGTATAAAGAAAAACTTTCGCGATCACTGTACATAAATATTGATTAAAACGGGTATTTATCGCGTATGCACCTTTTTTATTTGTTATCCCGACGTTTCGGCTGTGTTGCAACAGTCTTCTACGAATGTGTCAACCCGAGACCACGACTGTTGCAACACAGCCGAAACGTCGGGACAACAAATAAAAAAGGTACATACGCGATAAATTCCCGTTTTAATCAATAATAATGAGCACTAAGTATCTAATACTTCAAAATTATATTACCACTTCTGTATTGCATTATTCCAAGTTTCCAACCCATGCAACACAAGACGCCATTGTCCTGTGTACAAAGTAGGTTATTTTATATGTTTTTTTCCACAAAAACACTATTGATATGTCTATCAGGCACAATCAGTGATAATATCCGTCAAAAAGCTTGCGTGCCACGGACAACGTAAATCTGATATCGTTTTAGGGGACGTATCAATGTCACCATTGACCTGGTATTTGTCGACATCTACGAAAGCCATTTAAAATTATCAATGTTATTTTGACCGATAATTTAATTAATTACTGATCAGATATCGAACTAAAACACGAAATATCAAAGAAATTATAAGTTTATATGAATGTTAGTTATTTAGTACTGAATCATAACATTTTAGTATGTCCTCCATATCGTCACATGTCATCATTAACGACAACTTCATACGAATTCTTTACATATTTTGTGAAGCTGTACGAACGCTTGGTGTGTCGTCATTTTAATACAGGTTTCACGTCATTGTATGCAAATTCGTTCAGCGCCACCATCAGTCGCTCTCATTTAGCTGAGTTATGCTCCCCTCCTACCATGATACATTGATAGGAGCAAGTGTATTAATCAAATTACTAAGTGCAATGGTTGATCGAGATCCTATAAGAGCGCTCCAGCCTTGCGGGGGGCGTCCTCAGCGACATAACATTTCTCACTTCAATTTGTAGTCGTATTTGTTTTTCTGTTTCTTCGTCTCACTTCATTTCAATCGGTGGTCGTTTTTTAATAATGCTTTATTTCCTTTTATGCTTTTTTACATTCTGAGGTGACGTTTATCGTGACTCCCCGGGTGACGGCGAGCGACGTTCGCCTTTCTAGTTAAATGACGATTTACCACGATCCATTCGACTCCCGATGTCAGCCTCTTTACGATCAACTATTTTATTTGGATATATTTTATAGCCACCGATGTTATGACGAACGTTTACGTACCTCTGAGTTATTTTAATGTTTCCTATGAGTTTGTGAACTCGAGAAGCGAGACGGTTTGACCAATAAACATGGAATTGATTATGGTATAAATTTTTAAGGTAAGTGTTTTGAATGTAATAGTTTAGTTTTTTAATAATAGCTTTATCTCCATGTAATGTTTTATTAGAATTGGTTAGTTTTTATAAGTATTTCTGAGTAAGTACAAAATTATTTAGATCACTGTATTTTTTATTGATACACGAAAAATAAAAGTATTTGACTGGAATACAGAGATTTACTAATATTTTATTAAAATTATAACCTAAGACCTTCAAAATCGTGAAAATGCTTTATTTATCCGAACAATTTCAACGTAGAATGTGTTAAAAATACGAACCAAAACCTATTATTGAATTTTATTTGTGTATTTATGGTTTTTATTACGACAATAAAAGGGATTGTCCAAAAGGAGGCTTACGGATGCAAATCCAAAGAAATCCGCTTCTTTAGTGGATCGTTTCTCATCGCTTACTACCGCTGTTGACCCTTGATGATACTACAGTACACTCACTTACAACAGTAGGTATTATTATAATGGGGAAACTTTACATTTATTTGAGTACCTTCAAAAGCTTTTACCTCCTGGGTAGATAAAAAATTGCCTAGTTTCTCCTAACGCAGTAACATACTTTCTACTTGCTACTATAGTCTAACTTTTTATTAGCTGCAGTAAAATGACGTTTCTAAATGTCATTCCGTAAAATAATGTTGCCAGCCTAATCTCAATAGGGATGTGATTCAGTTCACAAAAAATAATTAAATAACATTATTATGACGTTTTTGTTTCATTTTGAATGTACCTCCCTATACTTCCACTAAAAAAGATAAATCCTCTAGTATAGTAATAATAATAGGTTAAAAAAATACATTACAACTTAATATTAAATCTCAAAAAAAAAACCAAACTGATTATTCATTTATGATTCACTCATTTAGCTACATCCCTATTTATTTTTCTTCAAAAACCGGCAACCCACAAAACGTCATTTTACTGCAGCTAATAAAAAGTTAGACTATAGAAGGTCATTTTAATTGTGCTCCGAATTAATAATGTAAAATCATCAGATCATCATCATATCAGAAATAGATATAATGTGTTAAAATGTACCTATAGAACTGGATGAATGAAATGAATGAATGAATGAAAACATTTTATTGTACACAACTTAAACAAAAAAAAAATACAAACAAAATAGAAAACACAAACCAAATAGTGCAATGGGCGGTCTCATCGCTTAAAATCGATCTCTTCCAGACAACCTTTGGAGAGGATTTTGTTATAACAAAGATAATGGTCGCAGTGTAGGTAAACTATTTATGAAGAGAGTGCGTCTAATACCAAAATACTATTACTAGGTAGGTAAGATACCTAGTAATAGATATGCTAGAAAATATACTGGGCTACTAGTATATCCTAATACATATAATTCTTTTGTACCTACGTGTGTTTGTCACCTAAATCCTCCTAAACGGCTTGACCGATTTGATTGATTGATTGAAAATACTTTATTGCACTTATAAAACTAGTACAAAGGCGAACTTAATGCTAAAGAGCATTCTCTTCCAGATAACCTTTATGTATTGTAGACAAAGATGTGTAGGTAGTGCACAGAAAAGGTAAAAAAGAAAATTTGCACAGGACTAATAAATATAGCATAATATAGGTACATACTACTTAAATAAACCTACTTAAATACTTTATATGATAGACTTAACTATACCAATATCGAATTAAAATACATACATAACAATAGAAGAGAAGTGTTATGGAAATATTAAGTTGCTCATTTTTGGTCGGTTTGACCGAGAAGGTGCCTATAGATTCTCAATCTGAATGCTTCCACTGAAGTAGCCTCGAAATAGTTTGGTGGCATATTATTCCAGAGACGAGTAGCGGTTATGGTGTAAGAGTCAGAGTAAGTAGCCGTGTTATGCTGTGGAGTAATTAGTTGGAAACTACGAGACGATCGCACAGGTCTGTCCTCAGTTGATACGGATGCAAATCGCTCTCTGAGGTAGCTGGGAGATAGAGGGTTGCGAAGAATATTATATAAGAGGGATAGCATGTGCGCATCTCGACGAGCTCTGATGTCAAGCCATTTTAGCTGCTGACGAAATACCGAGACATGATCATATTTTCGTCATATTTGTATAAAATATTGTGTGTATATTAAAATGAGTTCCTGGATTGTTTGAAAACACAAAACACAAAAAAAAATACCTGGACCTGGTAGGTGGCGCTGTTATCGAGATCCAGAAAATTGCAGATGAAGTCCTGGACTTACAACTAGTAATGTTATAATGAAGTAGACTATGTCTTTAGTGATCTGTTTTAGATTACAGTTTTTACCCTAATAAATAATAAATTAAAACATTTTTACCTAATCTTACAAAAATACCTATAATAGATTCATAGTTAGATAGTTTTAGATTCTAAAGCAGGCGTTGTAAAAACCAGTCCATATTCATTTTATTATTTGCTTTACTAGTAAAATTAAAGGTTGTCCAAAGGTTGTCCTGGAAGAGATCGCTTTTAGCGATAAGACCGCCATTGTACTATCGCGTATCTAGTTTTAAGTGTTTAATTATGTTTGGTTAATTTAAGTGTGCTATACAATAAAGCGTTTTCTATCTTCTAACTATCTATCTAAAGTACCTGCAAGTAATTTCTCTTTACTGATCACCGTGGCGCAGTGGGCGAATAGCCGGCTGAGACGCAAGAGGTAGTGGGTTCGATTCTCGCAGTGGAACAAATGTTTGCATGTTCTACAGATATTTGTTCCGGGTCTGGTTGTGTCTCTATATATTATAAGTATGTATTAACAGAAGAAAGTATATAAGTATTCTATCAGTTATCTGGTTCCCATAGTACAAGCTCTGTTTAGTTTGGGGCTAGATAGCGATGTGCGAAATGTCCAGCAATATTATTATATTATTATTTTACCTAAATCTATAACCTGAAGTACTGACTGCGTATAGATATCGTTGTTAACCATTTACACCTACAAGGTACTAAAATCACAAATGAAAAATGTAATACTCATTGAGCGCGAATGTACTGGCTCGCCCACGCAGCCATCTCGATCCAATCTGTTGACATCTCATATTGAATGAACACGTGCTGTTTGTTTTTAATATAAAATCATTAATTTACCGAAACACCGGACAGAAACAATATCATATTTTGTAATAAATATTACGCTGGTAAAACAAACCGAGGTAGAAGTTCATTAAAGATTATAATTTCACGTTTTATCAAAATATACTTTATAGTAGCTGACCAATCCGCGTCTTCGTACGCGTGGTTTGGCAATAAAAAGTAGCCTATGTGTTAATCCAGGTAATGATCTACGTACATACCAAATTCCATCGTAATCGGTTCAGCCGTTCCGGCGTGAACGATAAGATAAGATAAGATAACTCTTTATTGTACACCAAAGTAAAATACAGAACATAATTCTTACAAATAGATTTAGTGCAATGGGCGGTCTTATCGCTAAAAGCGATCTCTTCCTGACAACCTTTGTATGGACAGAATCAAAATGTAACACATGACGGCGGTGCATCTATATAAATTTAAAAACATATCTACATACTATAAACCTAAATTACCAGTAATAACACCAATTTAATTTAAATAAGCAACTCTAAAAGTGGTTATGATGAATTAACAAGCAGCTACAACTTCAACACAAGGACAGATAATGGGTGTGCACTTTTGTTTTAAAATTACTAATAGACTTGGATGTTCTTAAAGAAAGGGGCAAAGCGTTCCACAATCGTACGGCTGTTACAGTGAAGGATCGACTATAAAACTCTGTCGTATGGACAGGAGTTTTAAGTTGGAGGGAATCTGAAGAACGCAAATTGCGATCATTAGCCTGGTGGAGAAACTCAAAACGCTCCTTAAGATAGAAGGGAGAAGAAGGATTAAAAAGGATATTATACAAAAGGGACAGTATGTGTGCATTCCGGCGAAGACGGATGGGGAGCCACTTGAGCTTTGTGCGAAAATCAGAAATATGGTCATACTTGAAAGAGTATCAAACATCCATACAACCATACATACACACTTTCGCGTTTATAATATTAGTAGGATTGTTTATAGAAAAGGAAGATAGATAATGAATTATATTTGTCACACGATACGATGACCTAATACATGAAATAAAATAAGTACTTACCTACATCTTATAAAACTTAGCAAAATTATACATACAAAATATATGAAATTAATAAATTATCCTAAAAACAGTAAACTGTTGACGTTGACGGTTGACATTTAGATCTCGCTCGCATTATGTAGGCTGTAAGCTCCTTAGTCGTGGATGTGGGTAGAAGGATCAACCAGCTGAAGTGGAGATGGGCTGGACACTTGGCAATGAGGAAAGACGGAAGATGGACGAGGGCAGCAATCGAGTGGTGGCCGCATAAAGGGCGCAGACCCAGTTGGCAGACCACCAGCCAGATGGTCGGCCGACATCGCGAGAGTTGCGGGAAGGCAATGGATGCACTTGGCACAGGACCGGAGAGAATGGCGTGATAGCGAGGAGGCCTATACCCAGCAGTGGGTGGATGTGGGCTGAGATGATGATGATGAAGCCCCTTACACTATTGATTGATTGATTGAAATTCTCTAATGCACATAATATATAATGTACATTAGACGAAGTTAATGCTAGCAAGCATTCTCTTCCAGTTAACCTTTGCGTAGTGTTGAAAAAAAAATATTTTTGTAGGTAGTGCATGACATAATGTAGCATATGACATAATATATATATATACGTATACAATAAACGTATTTTCTAATATTACACATCAATAAACACTAGTTGAAACTATACTAATATTATACAGAGGAAAGATTTGTATTTTTGTGTGTGTGTGTGTATGCTTGTAATGAATAAACTCAATAACTACTGTGCCGATCTCAACAATTCTTTCACCATTAGAAAGCTACATTCACCCTGAGTGACATAGGCTATATTTATAGCTAGAAAAGATTAGGGATCCTTACTAAAACTTAAGTAACGTAACCCAAGGTGTAAAAAAGTGCCCTAAAACGTGTTTCGTCGCATGCGCTGCGGAAACTATCGATGATATAACAAGAGTATGTTCTACAATATTGAAGATGTTCTACAGTTGAAGTTGAAATCGTAACTTTACGTCACAAACAACACAGTTTATATTCCTGAAATCAACGTAGCTTTATTCCCTACTAAATTTACAACTGGTAGCATTAGAGGCTTTTGTTTTAGAGATAGGTTGTTAGGTTGTGGTGAGACCGGGCTTCCGTCGCTCGTTGCAATGGAAGGTACAAATGGGGCAATTTGCCTGTGCCGAGGCGAAAATCCGCCGTAATCCGACAGCTCGCGCGCTAATCGAAATATCGACGCGTCGCTTATCGACGAGCTCGCCCGTCCGACCCGCGTCTCCATTACAAATATTTTCAATGCTCCACTTTTCATCCCGATGATAAATACGGACAGAATTATTTCGTTGTTCCGTTTTGACGCAAACTTTTTAAATTCAACTCTAGAATATTTGAGGTCGTTTAAGAGATCTTTTAAAATTCACACCTCAATTTATCATGTACACACGGCTACACATCAAGCTATGCAATTCGAGTATAAGCTGACCTCTCATTCTAAGAAAAGCCTACACAATGCGAGGTCAGTTTATACTAGATATGTATAGCTTGATGTGTAGCCGTGTGTACTTAGGTACAAAAATTTGACATATAACCTAATTACCTTAATAAATATAAATAAATAAATATTGCTGGACATTTCAGACAGCGCTATCTAGCCCCAAACTATGCAAAGCTTGTACTATGGGAACCAGATAACTGATAGAATACTTATATACATTTTTTTTTGTAAATACATACTTATATTATACAGAAAAACAACCAGACCAGGAACAAATATCTGTAGATCATGCAAACATTTGTTCCGCGGCGGGAATCGAACCCGCTACCTCCTGCGTCTCAGCCGGCTATTCGCCCACTGCACCACTTAGGTCGTAATAAACAATCATTTTGTTCCTCGGTTCGTAACAAACTCCAACGTGATGTTTCTAAATTCCAGAGCTTTGTTAACCCATGAGATTTAAAATATTCAGTTATACGCCTAAGCATGTTACTCGGGCGACGACCCGCTGCCATCTGGCCCCCTCCGGCCGCCATGTTCCGCTCCTCCCCACGACCCTCCCAACGCCCCCCACGCCAATTACACCTATCTGCCTCTTGCACTGTCAAGGCACATGTTATCTTACTACCCAGATAATAAAGATTAATATCGCTCGGCTGTTGATGCGTGGGGGGGTTTGGGTGGGTTGAGTCTTATCTCTTCAGAATGATCCGTGTCGTCGCCTACATGGTACGTGATACCATCGCTCCTAATAAATATGATAATGTTTTAGTATCGGCAGCTTATACTTGCATTAGGTATAGATAAAAATTAAGTAACGTTCAGTCACACATTTTGGAGGAATTTTGAACTTTGATAACTAATATTAAATAGGAATACATCGCGTTGGTACCCTTTTTTTTCAAATTTTTTTATTAAATAAGGTATCCGTAGTAGGTACCCTTTTTTGGGTTATTTTATTCAATAACTAGCTGACCAATCCGCAGCTTGGCACGCGTAGTTATTAAAAAAACAGTACCCTCCTTCAGCGCAGTTGGGTAAAAAGTAGTCTATGTCACCCGGGGATAGTGTAGCTTTCCAACAATGAAAGAACTTTTGAAATCGGTCTAGTAGTTTCTGAGTTTATTCATTACAAACATACACACAAAAATACAAATCTTTCCTCTTTATAATATTAGTATAGAATTATCTGGGTAGGTATTTACTTGTATTTAAAAAAAAAATAATCCTACTAATACATATTATAAACGCGAATGTTTGTATGTATGGATGTTTGTTACTCTTTCACGTCGGAATGGCTAAATCGATTTCGATGAAATTTGGTGTGCACCTACGTAGATCATAACCTGGATTAACACAAAGGCTACTTTTTATCTGCAAACCACGCGTCAAAACCCCCGGACGGATCTTGTTTATAATATTGTACTAAACTAAAAATTAGGATACTAATTAAGCGAACTAGGTACCTATTGACAATTTATATGTTATTTCTTAATTTTATTTATAACTTATATTAGACTGACGACCTCCGTGGTGCAGTGGGCGGATAGCCGGCTGAGACGCAGGAGGTAGCGGGTTCGATTCCCGCCGTGGAACATTAGTATTCTATCAGTTATCTGGTTCCCATAGTACACACGGCTACACATCAAGCTATACATTTCCAGTATAAGCTGCCGTCGTATTGTGTAGGCTTTTCGTAGAATGAAAGGTCGGCTTATACTGAAAATGTACAGCTTGATGTGTAGCCGTGTGTACAAGCTCTGCTTAATTATAAAACGAACTAATTAAAATAAATATTGCTGGACATTTCCCACAGCGCTATCTAGCCCCAAACTAAGCAGAGCTTGTACTATGGGAACCAGATAACTGATAGAATACTTATATACATTTTTATTTGTAAATACCTATACATACTTATAATATAGGTATAGAAAAACAACCAGACCCGGAACAAATATCTGTAGATCATGCAAACATTTGTTCCGTGACGAGAATCGAACCAACTACCTCCTGCGTCTCAGCCGGTTATTCACCCACTGCGCCACGTAGGTCGTCATACACTTACTATACTGGGCTGATGAGAAGGCTCGCGGTCGCTCAGCGTGCTATGGCGAGGGCTAACGCTTGGTTTTTCTCCACGAGATCTAATCAGAAATGAAGAGATTCGTACACGAACCAGTCATCGACATAGCCAAGCTGAAATGGTAGTGGGCAGGGCAAAGACCTCGAAGAACTGATGGCCGTTGGGTTAGAAAGGTTCTCAAGATCGGTCACTCTGGAAATCTAACATCAGGGAGACCTATGTTCAACAGTGGACGTTCTGAGACCGATATGATGATGGTATATAGAATACTAACACATGCATTTGAAAGTAACTCTGTTTATTTTCTTTCTCTGTCTATCTGACGGCCGTTTTCGTACGATTTTCGTTAATTGACACAGCTGTTATACTATGAAAACAGGGATTTTATTTCACGCGAACGAAGTCGCGGGTTCACCTCTTACTCGATATACTTGATAATAATATAACAAACTACTATCTAAATCGGATGATACCTACTTAGAAGTAGCGAAACGTTATCTCTTATCATTAGCAATTTCTCTCAAACAGCTGTCCATTTGCTGACCCTTTAAAGGGACAATCATGGCTAATTCCCTTTTTAAGGAAAGTATGAAAAGGCGTTTGGTATACTATTCTTAAGTGTGGTACAAATCCCAAGGCAGAGAGAATGTGTGGCGATGGGCGTGTTGGGAATCATTAGTGTGCCTCTAATTTCCACACTTGCACTCTAATGAATTATCGCCTACGCCCGTCGACTCACGATGAGTGGGAATTGTCTTCTAGACTCATCTTGAAAATTACTCATCTTGCCTAGGTAATTAACACAGACCTAGAACAAATTAGTTTAAAAATTGCTAAAATCTGACCCCCGCTAAATCCCTACAAGTCACAATAAAATCTAAGGCAATTTAAACCTTATTTGTAACTAGCTGACCTGCCCGCGGCTTCGCCCGGGTATAAGGGTTGGATATAAAGTAGTATATCTCAATCACGGTCATAATCCTATCAAAATACCAAATATCAACGAAATCTGTCCAGCCTTTTAGTCGTGAACACGTAACAGAGATATAGAAGGACAGAGATACTTTTGAATTTGTAGTATAGTTTGACCGAAACCGCTGTATCGCTCCTTAGGAAAGTGCGGCGAGGTGGGGGCCGAGGAAAAAAGAGCAACCGTAGATACACATGAGATCGATATTGTCGGATAGATCTTACGATATCGTAAACAATATGTTTATATTATACCACGATATGTTTATATTTTTAAAAGTAACTAAATTGTCTACAGATATTCTGACATAGATGCAGCTTCAACTTCATCTTCCGTTTCGCTATCAAAACTTGAATCAGAGTCGTTCTGCAAATTTATTATTAATGGATCGATAATAATATCAAATCTACTATCGCGATCCCAGTAATTGTTTTCATTTTTTTGGACGTGATGACGGTCTTGACATCACGAGATAGCGCTCGACCCATCTTTGGATATTTATCTCATGTGCGTCTGACGATGGATCGGAGCGGCCGATACTTCCCCCCGTCTCGCCGCGCGCATACCTCAGGCGCAGTACAGCTGTTTCGGTCAAACTATACCTAGAACACATTAATATTTTAATGCCAACAATTGTGGTAGGACATATAATGGATCTATAATTTATGTAAGACCTAATATTGTCACATATGAATGAATGAATAATATACTCTTTATTGCACACCAAACAAAATACAGTAACAAAGGAAAGAACATTAAATAAAAGTACAATGAGCGGTCTTATCGCTAAAAGCGATCTCTTCCAGACAACCTTTAGCATATTATATATAATAGTTTGGGGAAAAAGTCTTTTCGCATTATAGTATGTATGAACTTGTAATAAAATCTCTTTGGCTATACTATTTGTATATGGCTGGTTTTGGTATCATTCAATGTTGAAATTTTAAAGAAGAAAATTCCAAATTCAAATTAGGAAAATGTTCAAATTTTGTTTTTCGTACTGTAAAGATGAGTGAATCTAATGAAGCAATTCGATACATTTTAAAAATTTACTACAAAATAAGGTAAAAATGCAACGCAAGCCGTGAAAAAAATTTGCGATGTTCATGGACCTAGTGCAGTGTCTGTGAGAGTAGCACAAATTTGGTTTAAGCGTTTTCAATCCGGAAATTTTGATGTCAAAGATGCACGTCGCTCTGGTCGCCCTATTACGGATAAAATTGATGCCATTTTTTAAAAAGTGGAGCAAGATCGGCATACATATATTAGTAGTTACGACGTAGCTGAAGAACTGGGAACTGACCATAAAACAGTTTTGGCGCATTTGAAAAAAACTGGGTACATAAAAAAACTCGATATTTGGGTACCCGCTATACGAGCTCACTGAAAGAAACCTAATGAACCGTGTACTCATTTGTGATTCTTTATTACGACATAATGAAACAGAACCATTTTTGAAGAAGCTGATAACTGGTGATGAAAAGTGGATCACGTGCGACAAGAACGTGCGAAAAAGGTCGTGGTCAAAGGCCGGTCAGGCTTCACAGACTGTGGCGAAACCCGGGTTAACTCGCAACAAGGTGATGCTGTGTGTGTGGTGGGATTGGAAGGGCATTATTCATTATGAGCTGTTACCACCAGGCAGGACTATCGATTCTAAACTCTACTGCGAACAACTGATGAGATTAAAGCAAGAAGTTGAGAGAAAGCGACCGGAATTAATCAACAGAAGGGGTGTGGTTTTGATCATCATGATAACGCTAGACCTCACACATATTTAGCGACTCAGCAAAAATTAAGAGAGTTTGGCTGGGAGGTGTTAATACATCCGCCGTATAGTCCTGACCTTGCACTTTCAGATTTCCACCTGGTTCGGTCTCTTCAGAATTCTTTAGGCAGTGTCAGGTTAACATCACGAGAGGACTGCCAAAACTACTTGTCACGGTATTTTGATCAGAAGCCCCAAAATTTCTATAGCAATGAGATCATGTCCCTACTTACAAGATGGCAAAAAGTTATCGAATAAAATGGTACCTACATACTTTAGTTAAATGTAAATAAACTATATTAAAAAATGTTTTAAATTTTTTAAAAAAATGCGAAGAAACTTTTTCCCCAACCTAATATATTATATACAAATCAATATAATACGAGAAGAAACTTAGGCGTCACTTGCAGTAACGAAATCTTATATAAATGGTAATCGTTGTGAGATCAAGAGTACTTTTATATTGTTGATCTCACTACGATGGAAGCAACCTTCCATCTCAAGAACGTGCTTACACAATACATCTCATTTTCTAGTTCTGGAGGAAGGTCACTTTCAGATCCTGGTATTTGGACGTGTTCCTTGGCTTTTTGGTTGACCCCATCTTATCTTCGTTTTAGTGTTGCTTTCGGGACTTCGTATATTTTGCTTACCTCATTTAAACCATCGCTTTGTTTTCTTACTGATTCTATAGCAAGGTTCATACTTGTTTCATTCCATGCAAAATATTTTCGTTTTATGGCGGCATTCTGAAATTTTAAATAAAATTACAATAAAAAGTTGCTATGATTGAACCGGTCCAACGGTAGAACTCTCTTGCAGTCCATTGATGGCAACCAGGTACTAATTAAGAAAAATAAATCCAAACAATATATGGACTTGACAGGACAAAATTGATTAACACACATCGAATCACAATTAAATTGTCGAATATTTCCTAATAGTGCACGCAGACAAATATGAATACAATGATACTTACATGCAGTTGTCCTGAGTCAAATTATTAGATTTTGACAGTCGCAAACACACTAATACACGTCACTCCTCTCCACGTGTCACAGCGTCACTGAGGTAAGAGGGGGGTGCAACTGAGTCGCCACGGACTTGTTTCGACAAGTTTAGTTGTTGCCAGCTTGCACAGTTTTGGAAATACCTTGGTGGTCCAATGAAAGCAACCTTCCCCTATTTAAGATGACTTGCCTGCGGTATTGTTATTAAAATGAGCATTTAATTTATTTTCTCTCATCGTACGTAAATTTAAACAAATACCGTGACTATGTACCTCATTTATTAGAAATAATAAAAGCTTCAAATGCTAAAAATAAAATTAGGCATTCTCATTAACTATGCAAACCGCCAGTCAGCACGATATTAACTTATCTAATACATAAAACAGAATTAAGGTATCCAAATGACTTTATTAGCGCTCAGTTAGGTATTTTAAACTCCAAAAATATTCATAACTATAGTCAATTTCCATTTATAAGTTATAAAATGTAACGTGCTGTGAAGCATACGCGCTGAAGCGCGAAGCCAGTAGAAATATAGCTGGCGGAAGATCCGTCTGGATGTCGGTGCTTATACCTTCACAACTAACACGAGTATGTCATAAAAATAAGTAGTCATATTAATTAATTTACAGAGTTTAATTATCTCATCAGGGCAGTAAAGTTGGGAACAATTTGCCGGCGCGTCGCTTATCGGCTCGTCACATCACCCGCCCGCTGGCGGCGCGGGCCCGACCTGTGTATTAATTAATATACCTATAGTCCGGTTACAATAGCTCTGCAGAGCGGTGGAGATCGTCTATTCTAAAACTGAACGCCCCTCTACTTCATTGCATCAAAGCGAAATGTTCTATGTTCACTGTAATCACAAGGCTCATTTTGAAATGATGTGTGTCAACTTCTAGTAAACGCAGTACAGGGCCGTTCAGTTTTAGACAACATCTACGACATCATTGAACATTTTTGTATAAATTTTTTTACTACCTATTTAATTTTAAGCTATTGTAAGTTACGATTTTGAATTACGATTACGAAAAATAGTTAAGCGATTTTATCTAGATTAAATTAAGTAAAATTATTAAATATTTTTTTCAACACACTTGCTCGTAAAGTGGCCATAGTACATCGTTATTAGAGCCTTAAACCGAACTATAACACACACGTGTGTAATAATATAACACATTAGCGCATGATAGAACTATCCCTACAAAGTTAAGTTAATACCTAACTGCAAATTATATGCGAGTAAACAGAGCATTTTCAATTTAACCGGGTAATACAGTTTTTGTAATAGCAATGAGGTTTTATGCCGCTGAAAATTCTATTACAAATTTAGAATAAATAAATGTATCCCTAATTAAGACGAAAAAACATTTATTAATAACAAATTACTTATAATTCACAACAATTTGTTATAAAATATTTGCATTTTACCACTAAAATTATAATTTTGAAGTAGGCTGTATGGTTATATGTAACCAATCAACTTACAAATAGAACGTGCAAAAAAAACTTGCGCACCATTTCTCATTTTTTTGTTTGTATCGCATTTGTTGCTGTGTGGTAATTAATTGTAAAAATGTCAACTTTTAGTAGAGTAGATTAACAATTTATAGATTTAACTCCGCCAGAAATACTAAATGCAGCACAAAATGCAAATGAAAGGCTGCAAAATCTAGAGCAAAGTACTAAGCTGCTTACGATAGTTTCATACAATGGAAAAGCAACAAAAAACCCCAGTCATTTTCTGAAAATGTGTTTTGGCGTATTTCTCTAAACTCGCCAATACATACAAACCCAGCTCCTTGTGGTACATCTATTCCATGTTAATAAGCATGGTTAAGCTCAAACATTGTGTTGATATCAAAACGTACTGTAACCCACAACCATGTAGGTACATTTCATAGCAAGAGTTATTTGGTGCCTTCTCCTTCCAGTAATTTGTATAATTTACCTTTGTCGCCGACATTTACACAAGAAGTAAATGAAGATACTAAAGAAGTGGCAAGTACCAATGTAAGACAAACTGTGAAATCGCCATCAAAAACAATCCAATATCGTTTTGGAAATTGTACATTCACCGATTGTTTTAATAATTAAACGATTTGTGCAATACATGTTTGTTTTTTCCTCGCAAGTGTGTTGAAAAAGTGCGTATGAAACTCGTGAGCAACAAGCTCACTAGACACTCGGCTGATTTACGCCTTCGCCCACGGTTCGGGCTGCAAACCACAGCCTCGTGTATAATGCGCAACTTAGCTCACTTGTATCATAACATCTATTACATATTTGGATATTTATTTTCAACAATATTTCTTACGATAGAAATGTTAGATGATAAATTTCCACCGTTATGCAAAGTCACCGTGGACGGACAGCGTTACGTTATGAAAAATCACCGCCGAGCTTCTTTCTGTAATATTATTGTTCTATGAATGGAACAAATTGTAATTCATTAATTAACTAACCAACTCTTGGCATTTGAGGAATTTCAGTTTTATGGGAATTACAAAATGTCTGTTTTGGGAACGAGCAATAACTGAAATACCTACATAAATAGCTGACCCCGATGTTTCTAAGTAGCGGATTTATATTTTTATCAGTTTGATGAATATAATAGATAGAATATAGGTTTGTAGAGTCACAGTAGGCTTCTTAAAATTACCTAACTGTAGAGCTATCCTAATTCTCGTAATCCCAACTTCAGTTCAGCTTGCTTGGATGTTCTAACGCTTTCGACCGAGCGAGAATGAAATAAACAAGATATTTAATACCTAGCTATATGACACGTGCATTATATGTAGGTACGTTTGGTATTTAGTGAGGATTATTGTGCCGTTTTTACAAGCTTTTTATTAACTTGCAATGTTTGTCCGGGTGGAATCTTGCAACTGAATTTTAAACCCGTTCCCCTCAACCGATTGAGCTGAAACTTGGAATACATATGTTACTTGGGTGACAATGCAATAATATGGTACCATGGAGGTGGTATCATGATGGAGACGGATGCTAGACAACGGAACTTCTGAATGGATTATAGTAGGCTACTAGTATTTGGGCTCCTTTGAATCTGCTTGTGGTTCCGATTATGAATTTTATAAATGCTTGTTTTGAAAAAGTATTGTTTCAACAAAAAAACTTTTTACGTATTTAAATAATGTTGCTCGAGTTTCTATAAGCACCGAGACAAACCTTTAAGGTTTTACAGTTATTTATGTAGGTACTATTAGTAACTATTTGTCGAATAAATAAAATATTAATAATAGATAAATAGGTAATCGTCAGTCACATTGCATTACGATTTATAGAGATCTGTAGAGACAGTTTTTAGTCAGGTCAAACGGTACAAATTCCTTAGGTCAAGTTAGGTCAAACGATGTCCTCAAGCATTCAAGTCAAGTCAAGTCATCTTTATTCTGAAATCATTTAGAAATAATTTTTAATATTTACGTTATTAGCCTTTAGACGTAACTTACATTGAGATTCGATTGAACCTTGAATTTGATATGGGGATGCTGCAGGAGATCGGTCGCTCTGGAAATCTATGCACCATAGATTTCACCAGTAGCCGTCCTCTATGATGATTTGATGATAATAATGATAAATAGTAAGAATGAAATTGTCTACGTATAGCATAAATTCAATTTTGATACCACCTCCTCGATAATGTCAAATTATGTGTCATGTAAAGGTCACCGAAAGCAGGTGATTAAATGCAGGATTCAAGGAATTCAGCATTGCAAGAGTTAAGGTGTACTGAATTTTATTATGGCCTTGCGGGCATAATGTGATTTGAATTTAGAACCTCTTCTGTATTCAAATTTTAACCAGAGCCCCACACGATAAGAACTTATTCGTAAATTGAACTAATCTCTTTTTTGATTAACCTGTAATCTTCGACTTTTGGCATTCTTGTCCTTTTATGTGTTCATATCCTTGTATTTACACCCACCTACTTCTTAGATCCAGAAGTTTGTCACCATTTTCTTTTTTGTTTTTATATTGTACGTGTGTCGTGTCAAATGAATTTTTGTCATTTTCATTTTCATCTCTGCACAGAATGCACCAACCTAGATTTGGTTTTTATTGTCTCGTGTAAAAACATGTCTGCATATTGGGCGTACTTATATCCCTCTCTGCACTGAGCAGTATAGTGCCCGTGACGCAAGACACTGCTTTATCCCCTCGTTAAATAATCGAATACTAGTAGATATTTATGATTATGTATGTGAATCGATTTGGCGTTATTTGCTCATTCACTACGCGTCTGTTCTAAAGTTAGCCAATTTACATATTCAAGGCGGAGGCGGAGTAGTCCAACATCTGTGATTTTCTAACGTGGATTTGATGATTGAACATAATTCAATTGGATCCTATAATATAATGTTTCAGTCTATGATTTATCATACTGGATTAAACCGAAAGAAATGGTGATAAAAATACAATTATGCATAAACTCCATCTTTGTGCCAACTCCTGTCTATCATGATGTTATTTTATTAAAAACTCATATTTTAAATTTATTATTGAAGTACTATTATTTTCAAAGATACATACACCTACTCATACACAATACACTAACATTAAACATCTACACAAACTCTATTTTCGCGTATTTGTATTGCCGGTATAAAAAAATTGCGTCTGCCTGTCTGTGGCAACGTGGTTCCCAAACGGATGAACAAATTCGGACGTGTTTTTTTTTTAATTAAAAGCTAATATAACTGGGATGGTTCTAAGTTCTGCCAGTTTTACGGGTATTTTTCAAATTCTTAATTTGACTTGTATAGCTTCTTTAAAAGTGTTGGTGTATAAATCTTGCTAACTTCTTAACCCTTTCCTCTGCAGATCGTGTTGAACTCAATGCACCGGTATCAGCCACGTATCCACCTCGTTAAGATGCGAGAAGGGAGCGGTCCCATCACAGACCTGACGCGGGAACAGCACAGGACCTTCATCTTCCCGGAGACTGTTTTCACGGCGGTAACTGCGTACCAGAACCAGCTGATCACGAAACTGAAGATCGACTCCAATCCTTTTGCTAAAGGCTTCAGGGACTCGTCGAGGCTCACTGACTTTGATAGGTAAGAAACATTTTAATAAACACATAAAAAACGACATCGTGGATCCACAAGCTATTCGAAAAAAAATCGGTTACCGAACTCTAAAATGAAAAGGAGTTAATGAAACGTCTACTTCATTTTTAAAGAGCTTTCCAACAATGCCACAAACACTGTATGCAAGCGATTTTTATCCCCTCGTTACCTCGGTGGTAAGTACATTTAAAATTATTTGACCTCAATGAAACTTAAGGACCACTTTAGATCTATACTGAACATAACGCAAAAATAATCATTCAAATCTGTTAATAACCTATGAATTGAGATCCTCCTGCTTTTTTGATGTTAATTAAAAAGTGATTCACTATTGGCAACGATTATTAAAAATGTCTTGTTGTTTGTAAACGGTTATTTACAAAAATAAACTTTTACAAAATAATAACTAAATCTATATATATAAAAGAAAGTCGTGTTAGTCGTCTATTTATAACTCAAGAACGGCTGAACCGATTTGGCTGAAAATTGGTGGGGAGGTAGCTTAGAACCAGGAGACGGACAAAGAATACTTTTTATCACGTTCGACCGCGTTCCCGTGTGATGTGACATAAAACGTCAAAGAGAATACAAGTCACTATAAAACGTGGTATAACAAAAACGCATCTGACATGGAATAACAAAACGCAAATGACAGCTAAACGTAATTTAATCCATGTTTAAGTATGCTTGTATATATATAAATCGGGTTAGTAATGATGGCCGGGGACAACAATTGACAATTCTACCAGGGTGACGTTTATTGACAGCCCGCGTTATATGCATGTCAAGGCGGTACGAAGTTCGGCGGGTCAACTAGTATAGCTAATACAAAAGAATCAGTTAAGCTTTTAAAAACCGATGCAAACGAAAAACGTAAAAAAGTTAGAATGTTCCAAACTCTAAACGTTATGCTGCAAAATCGAGTTTTTTTGAATAGTTATCTTGCATGTGCGATAGATGTTCAGAATAAACAGTCTGACTATTAAACTTATTAATAACAAGCTGACCCGGCAAACGTTGTTCTACCATATAAATTAATCAAAGAAATCAAAATGCAGAATGACATGTCAAAGTGACACTTTATATAAATCAAATAAAAAAAATATATTGCAGGACATGTCACACAGCGATATCTAGCCCCAATCCGTTTTTGGCCGTATGCTACGCTTAGTACACGTTTGTATCTTATATAATAAGGGCTGTGGATTTTGTTAAATAAATAAAATTAAATAATTAAAATTAAACTAAGCTGAGCTTGTACTATGGGACCCAGATAACAGATAGATTTTTTTTGTAAATACATACTTATCATATATAGAAAAACATCCAGACCCGGAACAAATATCTGTAGATCATGCAAACATTTGTTCCGCGGCGGGAATCGAACCTGCTACCTCCTGCGTCTCAGCCGGCTATTCGCCCACTGCGCCACGGAGGTAGTAAATGACTTCATGCGTTCATTATATGAAACTTTCAACCCCTATTTCACCGCCTTCAAGATTATTTTTTGAAACAAAAGATAGCCTATGTCCTTTCCAAGGATATAATCTATCTTCTGGCCAAATTTCATTACGATCCGTTCAGCCATTAATGGCGGGTTCCTATATCCGTCGGTAACCGACTACGCTTCGCATCTCCTTGAAAAAGTGTCAAACTAGTGTCAATTTTTTGACAGGTTTTGAGGAAAAAACGAGTCGTAGCTGGTTACCAACGGATATAGGAACCCGCCATTAGTCGTTAAAAGGTAACAAAAACAAACTAACAGACAGTTACTTTTGCATTTATAATACTAGTATGGATAATTTTGTAACATTGTAACAAGCTAAATATATGCTATTGCGCTAGCGATAATCTAACTAAACATTAAACCTTGCCATTTTAAAGCACAAGGTACTTAAAATGTATTCGCGATCAATGACTGACGCGAATCCCACATTTTAGTTTATGATCCCCAAAGTGGTCCCAATCGTAGCGGCGGCGCTCGGGGCGATTTTGATAAATTGACAGGTTATTAGTAACAGTTGAAAGGCATTAGGTCGGCCGCCCTGCAATTTGCGAGCCGGCTTTACACGGAGATTAAAAACGCGCCTCTTCTGATTGCACCTGATAGCTCCTAAAACGCTGATCGAAAACTCAGATTTGGGCAGCCCTGTTGTTATCCAGCGAATCAGCTTAATCGAACACCGGTAATTACAGATGTAACAAATATTGCGGTATCGAACTTGAATTATTATTAAATCTGCCACGTTTCTTGCCCACACGCTAAACACATGTTCGTTTTAAGTATTTTATTAGAGTTCAACTAAATGATGTAGGTTATATTTACGGTCATAAAGTTGAGACTAACATAAACGTTGACGTTGATACATTGGTGCGACACACATTTGATAAATAAGGAAAACAATTAAATGCTAAAGTTATGCCATGGTGTCATGGCACTAATTAGCCGATGTCGTCAATAAGAAGTAATATTGCAAATGGAGATTTGTGTATATCCTTTAACAATTATGCTACGAGTCTAAAGTTAATTTTGTTTCGGTTAACATCAAATTTATAAGAAATATCTACCGCTTCGTAAAAACTCTACAATCCAAGGAACTTGTAAACCATTGTCAGAAACGTTTTCTTATATCTCTTTCTAAAAATATTTCATGAAACAAGATTTTGTGTAATCGCGCAGAAAAATGTATAAGTAAAACTATAGTCTAACTTTTTATTAGCTGCAGTAAAATGACGTTTCTAAATGTCATTCCGTAAAATAATGTTGCCAGCCTAATCTCAATAGGGATGTGATTCAGTTCACAAAAATTAATTAAATAACATTATTATGACGTTTTTGTTTCATTTTGAATGTACCTCCCTATACTTCCACTAAAAAAGATCAATCCTCTAGTATAGTAATAATAATAGGTTAAAAAAATACATTACAACTTAATATTAAATCTCAAAAAAAAAACCAAACTGATTATTCATTTATGATTCACTCATTTAGCTACATCCCTATTTATTTTTCTTCAAAAACCGGCAACCCACAAAACGTCATTTTACTGCAGCTAATAAAAAGTTAGACTATAGTGTTTTCCTCTCATTAAGTGGTCGGTGTTGCGAGGCGAGATTCCGCCGGAGGCTGCGACGGCGGGCGTTCCCATGAACATCATTACTTTAGAACTTGAATTGCAATTCTATGGTAAATTCACAAAATATATAGCACACATAGAAGTAGTGGACACTGCCATCAAAATTCTTTTAGACAAAAATTAGACGTAAAACGTCGACTAGCAAATTAAGACTTCATTGCTTGTTATGTGTATTAAGAATAGGCTAGATAAAAAAGTTGGAAGAATAAGTTAAAATAACCTAACTTTATGAATATACCAATTAATATTCCCATACCTACATAATATTAGATACTAAATCCAACATTGTTACTGAGCACGAATGAATGTATCTTATAACAGTGTGCTCTACATAGAGCTACTCCATAAATGCAGGAGTTTCCGTTCAGCAAGATTATTTCCCGCAGTAAAACCGCCGTTATTCAAAACCATTTAAAGGTATCGTGTTAACACATTCGGGGATGCATGGTTGCGAAGAGGCGGGCGGCGCGACGGCGGTGTGGAAACAGCGCACGTCAGCGGAGGCCGGCGGCGGCGGCGGCTCCGTGATCACAGGGCCCGGCCTCATTATACCCTAAACGACAAATTAAAGCGCGTTTCTATTATCTCACCATCCACCATCCATCGGTGTGATGTGCACACATGCACACGGACCGGTTCACCGAGCCAAGGAACTTGAGAGGTTTAAGTGTGCATCAACCTGCAGAATTGCCTATGCATAAACAATTACCGATCCGAATTTATAAGATGTTATCGACTAGCGTTACGTGGAAGGAGTGAATTGTTAGGTCAGTTATTTATAATTTATGTTTTGAACCGAGCCTTAGACTTAATCAATTAGGTACTAGATTACATGTTCTTAGATATGTCAGTAGGTACAATAATTACAAAAAATCCAATTAAAAGTAGTAAGCATATTTAAAATGTCACATTTAACCATGATGTCAATAGTGACTAACAGATTTTACAAGATAAATTAAACACCTACTTATACAAAAGAAATTAATAAAATTAAATTAAAAGTATCTGCAAAAGCATTGTCAATTGTATATTAAATCATGTAATAACATTAAAAACTCAATAAATAACTAATTAAATTATCAAGAAGTATGAATTTGTATTACAATGTCGTAGTAAAAAGGTTTTTATCTGCAAAAGCTTCGTCGAAACGTTATATTATATGCGATTTAGTGTCGCATATACCTAAAAATATACATATACTCTGATGCAATTGTAACATGCGGTAACAATATTTTAAGTAGTAACTCGGGAGCTACTACACAATTATGATGAAATATAATTTCACAAGTCATGCATTACACCGAGGTGGGTTGATGGCATGATCGACAGATTCATAAACGAATGCGCGCTCTCGGCTACCGATATGGATTAATTGATACAGAGTTGGAGGCGCGTTGATAGTTCACCGCGCGCTCACCGCTCCTGATTGACGGCTAATACAAGATGTTATCGACGCAATTACTGCGCTTCTAATAGCCCTGACTCGTCCGTTCCACGCTCAATACAGCGGCTACCGTAAAACCACTTAATTTATTTTGTGTCTCAATGTATACATACCCGATAGTATAAGAATAACGCTTAAAGCAGATAATTGTGAGATGTAGCATTTATATATCCTGTTTATATTGAAATAGCTGACCCGCCCGCGGTTTCGCATAGGTGGTTTTTCAATAAAACATTACCCTCATTTTGCGCAGTTTGCTAAAAACTAGCCTATGTCCTTACCCAGGATATAATCTATCTCCTTGCAAAATTTCGTTACGATCCGTTCAGCCGTTTAGTCTTGTAAAGGTAACATACAAACTGAGTTATGTTTGTACGATAAATATAAACCTTCCTCTTGAATCACTCTATCTATTGCTGAAGATTGCATTAAAATCCGCTGAGTAGTTTAAAAGAACTAAGTGAACAGACAGCGGAAGCGACTTCATTTTATACTATGTAAAGAAGATACCACCGCAGGTTAGCGTGTCAAGACACGCTCTACCATTAAGAAACAATTGGTGATTGTGTAACTCGTGATTGTCGTTATCTAAACTAAGCCTAAAAGGGCCTATTTAACAGTTAGTATATTTTAATTTATAACTCTGTCCGTATTACGTAATTTACGTTAAAATTATTCGGTTTAACGTCTCACTCAACGTGATAGGTGTCAGCTCGCGTCGCTGCCGCTACTGACTCAGTTCAGGCGACTCATTGCTAGTTCAAATAATTATCTCAATGCGAATCAATTCTACCGTCTGTCATACATTTTAATTTGATGATTGCGGCTGTAAGAGCTTTTCAAAGTACCCACATCCGCATCTACTTTGCGACTAAGCGCCGCGATATCTATTTTTTAGCTTTCTCGTTCACACCGTCATAAATGAAATAAATGCTTAAACCCACCTAACGGCGCTCAGCCTTAATGACTTCCTTTGCTGACGTCCGAATTCGTCAGACAATAAGTGTGATGAATTGCTATTGTGTGAGAATCGGGCGTCGAAGTTATTTGGCGTGGTGGCCGAGGCGGCTTTTCATCCATTAATTAGTAAGATACGCCCCTCGCTCAATCAGAGCCGATATTTAGCCGGCGAGTTATATTTATGCTCGGACGCACCTCTTCGTTAATTGCAAGCATATCACTTATAAGCTAGGAATAATTTAAATAATAACGAGTATTTGCTTTGAGGTTTATTTAATCTGCATATAATTTTCTCTAAAAGTCTACCACTTTTTGACAAGCGAGTGAGCACCTTTTTCTTTAAGCGGTCTAAAAGCTGGCCTTCAAAGTCCCTTGCTCATACGAACTTTTTTAGTTATTGCTCTTTACATATTTTGATATTATCGACATCTACGCAAGCACAGCGATAATTCAGACCAGCATACGCACGTCGCACACCATGTCCGGCACTCATAAACAATACAGAACAAGCCAAGAAAGGAAATAATATTTCAAAAGGTATCAGATAGATAGTTACGTCATGCATTTGCGGGCTTGCATATCGATAAGGAGAACCGCGATATCGATAAGGCCTCCGCGAGCGTGCGCGTTCCTATCGGCGGGCTCTGAGAAGCCGCCCTGTAATTTGCCGTCGGAAAGTGTCGGCTATTACTTCTGATACCGAGATCATAATAAATACGCCATTAACGCCCCAACAGCACCCGAAACGAAATAACCATTCGATGTTACTTTCACACCTTAAATGTGATCTCGAATGATTACCGATTGTCGACAATATCCAAGTTGTGGGAATAAAAACGTTATGCATGAGAAAATAATAGTATTGTTAGTTTTTGTAGCAAAAGTGTTGTCTATAAAAGTACTGGTTCGATTTCTGTTGCAGGACAAATGTTTGTATGAGCTGCGAATATTTGTTCCATTATGGGTGTTTGAATACTGTGGTATCATGGTACCTAATTTTTTTTTATGACTACATCAATATTTTCTGGCGTGGGATCGGAAGATATAGACAAAATCTTACTTAATATTGTAATTTTGTGCTACAGTTGGTATAATTGAGAGAAGTTGGTGGAAGGCTCCTCAGCCTGGAGCATCGACGAAAGGTTGCTAGCCTCTCGGTTTTTTATCGAGTACATTTCGGGGAGTGTGCGACGGAACTTTTCAACCTGATCCCACCATCTCCATTCTATCAACGGACAACCAGACGCTCTGCGGTGCGCCACCGCTATATGGTAGAAATACCTCCCATTTGCATAAAGCGGTTCTCTTCGACCTTTATTATGCGCACCGTCAAAGAGTGGAACGCCTTGGTCTCGAGGTTTCTTCTAGGCAAGCGTGTACCATCGTAGACTGCATCATCGCTTACTATCAGGCGAGATCGTGGTCAAACGCAAACCTTTAATATATAAAAAAAATTATAAACCTAGTCGTCCTGTCGTTATTAATCTTAAGACATAAATATTGTCAGGTGTGTTCATTTCTTGTGAAGTTCCGAGACACTTCACATAATACCCGGTTATGATTACAATAACACCTTTGATTATACGGTTCTATCGAAAATTGAGGGATTTGATAAAAAAGGTGAATTGCTAGCGTGTGTGGGCACTACCTGTTTTAATTCCCGGGGTGAGCCGGCGCCCGGGGCAGCCGGTGATAGATTACATTCGACACGGCATCTCGTGATGTCACGCCAATTTGAGGCTTCAAGTGATGCGAGGCTCATTCTTCGCGGTCCCGTCCCGCTCGTTTGTTGCTATCGAATTTCAAGACACATTGTCTTACAGTACGTTGATTAGAAACAAGAAACCCTTATAGGAGCACTTCGTTGTTCGTCCGTCTGACTGATCTGTCTGTGAAATATCAAGTTAAAATTAAATACGTAAGTCTACGGTCCCTTAAAGCTATAAAAATACGGACATTTATGCCACATATAAATCTCGCAAATAAAACAAAACCTATATACATATATATATATAGGGTAATTCCCGTTGACCAAGAATCATGAAATTTGGTAAGAAGCAAGGTCCGACAGTACTGAAAATCATTAATTTTACTAACTATGCCTAAAAGCTATCTATAATAGTAATACTTATTATTGTTGTAAGAAAAATTATCAAAGCCGAGTAGACTTTACTGGTTTACAAATAGTAGTATTATGTCTTAAGTTGGGTCTCTAAACAGTTTTTAGACTTAGAAAACTTTCGTGATTGATTTAAATCATTATTATAAATACGGGATTTATCACGTACCGTCTTATCGGTGTTTCGACCGACAATGTTACGGTTCAATTCGTGAACCCTCATCAGGGTGAGTGCGATCCGCTCCGAATAACGTCTCGCCTCGCGTCGGTCGAAACACCGATAATACGGTACGTGATAAATCCCGTTCTTATAATAATAGTTTTTGTAGTGTTCATATAAAGTGACCAAAATCAACTGTATAATTACCTATGTATTTTATTATGACTAAGATGCAGCCGTATCGGCTACGGAACCCTTCACTGTGCGTGGGGGGTACGCGCTTGACAATATTATAGATGGTATTGCACTTATACCAGATGTTTTGTGCTTGCTTTTTTTTATTTCGATGTTGACCCTTTCCAGGAGTAGTCTCATCTCACTTTGAATAAATTATATTCAATTTTCTTAAATTTTTCTGAACTAACAGTAAATAATTAGTCGTGCTCAGAACATAAACAACGTGAATTGAAACATTTCTATAAGTTCGTATAACCAGCCCGCGAGTAAGTGGAACGAGTTACCGCAGAATTCTATCGAGCAGGCGTGAAAGATGCATTACTGCACGGCAAGCAGTCGCGATAGTTTCTAAGAGAGGCGAAAATAGCCAGTTATTGGAAGCGTGCGGCGGTCGCGGAGAGTCCTGGAACCAATAAAGGGCAGTGAGCGCCACAGCATATGACGCCGTAAAGCCGACCACTCCGCCTCGTTAACTGCGGGAACACTCGTAAACCCGCTTCGCCGAAACAATCGACGCCGATATGCTCTACAGATTCACCTTTTTTGACCGACAAATCTAACGTATAGTGAAAATTGAGTAGGCTCGGTTTCAAGTTTGGAACGAAATATGAATCCTGATACAAAGACTTGTGGCATGCTCAAAGCTTTTAAAGGTCAGGCATGCTTCAATCCATCCATAATCTATTTCACATAGTTATAGTGACAATTTAATTGCGTTTTCTGTCCGAACTTGGTATGCAGTTATTTAAATATATAATGTTAATATTCGGTAATGTTCAAAAAATATGATAGTTCATGAAATAACACATTTAATTTATTTTTACCGTTATGTCCAAACAAACATTTTACTACTGAGATTATATAGGGTGTTTGATAATATACGCACAAAAATGAAAGGGTCATTTTTATGAGCTTAATAAATAATTTTATTACTAGTATGTTAGGTATGTATATATAGTATGTATTTAATATTATATATGTAGATGCACCGCCGTCATGTGTTCAGTTATTATCCTGTCCGTACAAAGGTTGTCTGGAAGAGATCGCTTTTAGCGATGAGATTGTACTAAATCCATTTGTAAAAAATATCTTCTGTATTTTACTTTGGTGTACAATAAAAAGTTATCTTATCTTATCCTATAAATTTGTGCAATGTATAGAAATGTTTTTATTTTGGCATTTAAAAACAAACACTCTATTAAACTTATGTTGTGCTATTGTATAGTGCTTGCCATCTAACCATAGGTACACTGTATTGATGACGTCTCGAGATATCTCTTGTTGTCCCTTTCTAACCCAAAACCCGCAGCCATTTCCGAAAGAGATATCAAATCGACCTTTATTTTTGGATGTCGATTGCAAGAGTAGGCAGAAAGTTTTATATCGACTTAATCACCTAAACTTAGTAGATTTTCTTTAAAATTTGAAAATATAACTAGTAGTTTTTTTTGCAAAGTATTTTTTTATGTTTTGAGAAACCGTCACTTGAATATCGTCGGTATATTACCAAACATCCTGTATAGTTATTTTAAATTATACTTCGGACAAGAAGAATAAAACACTCCATTCACGACTATTTTTACTCTGCGCACTTATTATTAAGTGTGCTCAAGCCGTTGTCTCTCTACGTCACATGCCCGGTGGCTGGTGTTCCCCGAACAGTTTTATAGACTACGGCCTGGTGAAATCCAACCGACAGGCAAACGCGCACTTTCGCAGAACACAGCGCAATCTCACTTTCTACGGTCAGTCGGGCACTTTCGTCAAAGCACTTAGCGCAAACGATAAAGCAAGCTCTCATACAAAAGACATCAACGCGCTTCCATTTACGCTTTCATATACGGACTTTATTCGTAGCAATTTATAAAATTTATCATTTATTTGTAATTCATTGTAAACTACTTTAAACTAGTGGTTCGCCCCGAACTGAGATCTCGCTAGTCTCCCATAAAAACAAAAAAAAAATATTATTCGTAATCTTTGACTTTCAAAATAGTGCCACGAAATGCATAGCCAACTTACATGACCTACAGTTTCAATCAAATTACAGGTAAGGGGAGTTCATGTCATTAGTGACACATTTTTGAGATTGAAATTGCAGTTATTCTGGATTTTAGCCTTTTCCCTATACTTGTGTCACTAAAGCTATTTCTGCACTGTGGGGTCACTGGTGTGCCCTGTGAATTTTGACAAAGTTCACTTTTTATTGTGGTTAATAACTTAAAAACTGCAAGGTTTATACTAAAAATAAAAACATGGTCAAAATCTACTCGTAAAGACCTTTTATTAAACGTGCCATATTGTTTTTTTTTACCTCTCTTGAACCCCAATATCTCAACAACACGCCTACATTTTTAGCTCATTTAGTGACACCAAAATTGTGCCATCACTACCTACCTAAATACCAAATTTCACAATCATCGGATAAACGCTTCGAAATTTATCCTCGGGCAAACAAACATACATACATACATGCAACGCCCAAGTTGATTTGGAGATCTCGCTTCGCTCGATCAATAAGTTGGTACTAACTATAGGCTTCAGTTTCACATGATTACGTTTTTGTATAGATAGAACATAATCAACATTGGTTTTTTGAATGGTCATGGAACAGTATGGCCATATTTTTAGATGTAACAATACAACCCAATCTTCGCACTTTTTACTAATGATCTTCTCCAAAAATCTTAAAAAAACACGATTTATAACGAAATGGTTTTCCTTACTCCACAGAGACCCAATGGAGCTGATGCTGATGGAACAGCAGCTGCTTCGCTCGCCGCTGCGGCTGTACGCAGGCGGTGCTGACGAGGAAGCTGAGAAGCGAGCCGCCTGGGCGCGGACACCTCCGGCACTTCAGCTCCTGGCTTTAGGAGGCCGGCCCTGGCCTTCCTGGCCCCAACCACTTTCTCTACCACCCGACCTATGGATGCAGAAGCCGCACAACCCGGTCCGCTACTGCCCCTACCCGCCCCCATCGCACGGACCCCCGAGGAACGAGCACGCGCCGTCCCCCCGACACCCGCTGTGAGCCACATTCCATTAGAACGTACGGCGTACGTGGACTAAGAACGATTGGACCGTGTTCCTACTTAGATGGATTTATGCATATTCCCGAGTGAATTTCAAATAGTACCTATTTAGATATTTGTATGTAATAGTTAGGGTACCTAGTTGTAATATCATGGTTCCTACCCGAATGTAAGATTTTCTCGTGTATTCTAAGTTAAAGTTACCTGCACAAAAAGAATAATATCCTTGGGTTTCATAAGTTCTGTTATATTATATTTTCTGTATTCATTGAAAATTATTTAACTAACCAAAGATTATGTGGCCCTGCTATAAAAAGTTATCTGGACCATGATTCTGAATTAAGAAATTAAGAGACAGGAAACGCAAACATTCCAAACCTGTTTTAAAGGTCATTATTTAAAAATCCCGGGAGTGATTAGTACCTATACATATAATCTGGATATAGAGGTACCTACATATTACACTAATATTATAAATGCGAAAATTTGGATGTTTGTTTATTTATTTGTTTCTTCGTTACTCAATTACGTCGTAACGGCTGAACCGATTTTGATGAAATTTTGTATCTACGTAGATTATAACCTGGATTAACGCATAGGTAATATTTTGTTGACAAAATCGCGTGCAAAGCCGCTGGCGGAAGCTAGTAACATATAGTTTTCATGATATAAAACAATACTTCAAAAAGTTGAGGAAACAGTTTGATCTGAAATGAACAAATATGGCCTCTTGTCCAACTTTTGTTTTATTGAGTTTTGTCTATTGTTTTTATATAATTTAATTTATGACCTATCTATTCCAAAACAGTGATAAATATTTATTATTTTAGTAGAATTACGTACCTATTAGTGTATTCGTGTGTATATTTTGTATAACATAAGAATATTTATATTCTGTTAGTCTGTAACGCTGTATATTGTATAGTGGTCGACTAAATTATTTTTGTAGGGTTAAGCACTGTACATATTGGGTCACTTAGATGTTTATAATAATAAGATGTCTTAAAAAATATTGTATTAGTAGAAGAATTAGGCAGGTAAGCTCACATTCTCAAAATAAGAATTCAATACAAGCAGGTAAAGCTCTAATCTAAAAATTAATATGTAGCAACGTACGTTTCTGTATTTAACTCAATATTAACAAGTTTAAAATAATGAGAAAATTGCTACATACAATTTTGAGTACCTACTCGCATTGTATTTATAGGTATATCTTTTTTTTTGTTGTCATCCCACTGCTGAGCAAAGGTCTCCCCCACTGTCTTCCAGGACTTTCGCTCGCGTGCCAAATCCCACCAATCTGTCTCGAAGGCATCGAGATCGTCACGCCAGCGTCTATTAGGCTTTCCTCGGCGCCGTCGCCCGTCTTCAGGCACCCACTGCGTGACGATCGTTGCCCATCTATTCGGGTGCTCGTCTTACATGGCCCGCCCAATCCCATTTTAGCTTGGCAACCTTATTTCCTGCGTCAGCAATTTATATCTTAAACGAAATAAATCAATCTGTATCATAAAGAATACAAGGAATGAAATGATCTTGGATGTACGAGTATGTTGTGGTGAAACAATAATACTTTAATTTTTTGAGAGTATCAAGAAACTAGTTCTTATTAGAAAATTATATTTGAAATACGAGTATATCAGTGAATCATAACCCCCATTTATATTGTATCGCCACAAAATTGGCCCCACATCAATGATAGCTATTATTGTATTCCGTTTGGGGGATGTCACAATAATTGCTTATCAAATTATATGGGCCCTCCTCCCAGCGATGTCACTCATATTTCCGGTGCAATTAGGTATTCATTTGATGGCAATTTCTGTGTTTCATACTTAAAAATTCAGAGTATTTTTTGCAGAAGGTAAATTTTGTGGTTATTTTTTTTTGCGGTTGGTATTATGTACTTCCTTAATTGTTTAAAGCTATGGGTATACTGAGTAGGCAAGTAAATATGCCATGACTACGAGCTTCGATTAAAATTAGTAGGTTTTATTTTTTTACTGTTACTACTACTGTACTGTTTTAGTGTTTCCAAAATTGTGACGCTTAAAGGCTTGAATGCCTGCTAGTTTTATGTATCTTCATCAAACATCTAACGGACCTAACAGGCTATACTTTAGAACTCGGCTCAATACTAAACCGAGACTCAAGGATAGGTTTTGAATGTTCTTGATTTGAGAACTGTTACTGTCACTGTCAAATTTAAGCGCGTCGCAAACGATGAAGATTCTTTGATATTATGCTATATTTATATCTCTTGACATAAAGATGAACATATATATTACTAGCTGACCAAACCGCAGCTTCACACGCGTAGTTATTCAACAAAAACATTACTCTCCCTCTGCGCAGTGGGGTAAAAAGTAGCCTATGTTACTCAAGGTGAAAGTAGCTTTCCAATGGTTCCAAGAGTTTTTGAAATCGGTCTAGTAGTTTTTGAGTTTATTCATTACAAACATACACACGAAATTACAAATATTTCTTCTTTATAATATAAAGAAGAAGAAGAAGAAGATTAGATATTCGGCGCGATGGTCCATTGGATTGTATGGCGAGCGATATATTATCATAACATAAAATATTATAGGATCGTCATCGTGTGTGACGCACTGACCGCTTGAGTCTTTGGTCATCTCTCTGGTCGCTTGATCCTGTCTGACGATTTTTGTATGTATGGTGACACCAAAACCATACAAAAATGTATTGGTGTGATCCTTGATGGGTTAATGTTTTAGAATATGGGGGGTGTTTTTAGCAAGTACCTGATACATAAGTTATTGGAAAATATATTTGTATATTTTAAAAATATATATTTGCTTGTTCTGTAAAATATTTTAAATACCTATCTGTTTGTGAATGTGAGCATTGCGTACAGTAGACACATATCGGGGTTGATCCCTAAAGTGTAATAAACTGAAATCAAACTAAATGTGTTTTTATTAAACCTCTTATTATATTGGAGTGAGTAACACCTGACTACACTAGGGTCAAGGACAAAAGGCTAATAAGTACAAACCCTATTGGTATAATATAAATAAACTTAATAGCTATTTGAGCTCGTCTAAAACGTTTGTTTTCGTTGGAATGAGACGCAATGAAAAAGATAGGTAGATGAGTATGATGAATAGTCAGATGATAAACTAGGAATGAAGTTAGATGTGTACATACTCGTAATAGAGTCAGATGATGAATTAGGAATGTTATGGCTTATGACGGGTTCCTATATCCGTCGGTAACCGACTACGCCTCGTATATCCTTGAAAAAGTGCCAAAATAGTGTCAAACTTTTGACAGGTTTTCAAGGAGAAACGAGTCGTAGCTGGTTACTGACTGATATTGGAACCCGCCATTATTTATAACATCTATGGTATATTGATTAGATAACCTAACCTGGTCCAGTACTAATAGCTAGTACTCTTTGCCACGACTGCGAATTCTTGAGCCATAGCGTACAAAAACTATTAGGGACCACGATCACTAAAGGTAATCGCTATAAGCGTTCATCGATCTGCCTTAATTTTAAACCGTTTACATAATGGCTAATAAATAGTCGTCGCACTTTTATTTTCCGTCTTTATTAACTGTCATTAGGCATTATTAAGCGCGTAGGTATATATCGATGCTCGGCCTTCCGTCCGTCCGTCCGTCCCATAATTGCGGACGATGTAGCGGCCTACAAATTGAAAGTGCCGCGGCCCCAGGCACGCATTGATGGATACTCTGCCATCGGGAAATTATAGCTGGCCCTTGCGACAGCTTCGCAAATTGTGCGTATAATGCCAGTGGATAACATGCTATTCGCTATAAATTCATAACGTGCTAGGATATAATAAGCGTACGTATGATACGTGCGCAGATGACATAAGTGGTCAGAAGTGCATATGTGGAGCAGTATGTTCGTATGGGCTAGTGGCGAACTATAACTTTCGAGCATAGAGGCTGCTAGAAGGCCTTTCATATGACACAATTGTTTAGTCGCTGCTGTTCTAAGAATTAAACGTAGTTGTGAATTATAATAAAAGTCATCCATCTAGAGAAGAAGTCTCTCAGCGACTTAAGTTAGAAACTGCAATAGATTTTTGTAAAATTATGCTAGATAATGGCTTCATTTATTATTAAAAGTATAGGGTATATATTTGAACCGAACAGATAATACTCTAAAGGGTTTATAAAACTCGTATTGTTGAATTAATTTAAGTTGCTGACTGTATCATGTCTATAAGTTTCTCTAACACAGATTTACTTAGTAACAAATCTAATATGGGCAGAATGAGAACTGTAAGTAGTTATGGTTAGTACTCTACATTGTTTTTAAGACAAAACGGGTCTTTTCGCGCACATACTTATATAAAAATCATAATTTTGACTAACCTCGACGTTTCGGTCAAGTTACATCGGCCGTGGTCACGAGAGACTGTGCGCGAAAATACCCGTTTCGTCTTAAAGCATGAGTATAGTTCGCGCAAAATTTAAAAAGTTCTAGTCTACATTGGTTGAAAATGACTTAGATTCCTTACAGGTACCGGTGATTCTCTGCTGTAGTAATGTACTTAAAACTACCAATTAGTGGGTACTTACCTAAATGTGAAATGTTTGACAGCAGTGGTAGTTCCGACCCTCGGTCGGCCTTTGTCCGGCAAGACATTTATTCCCGAACGAGCGCCTGTCCACCGACGTCTGCATAAATTAACATGAGGTATCTCCAGACACAGACTGATTGACTCCTTTCATTACCGGCCTGCATTGTTCGCCGGCGGAGAAAAATTGCATATCTTCGTGAAATCACAACACATTTCACAATTATGGACTATTGTGGCGTTGTGGGGGCTAATTTCTCAGGAACTCCTCGCATTGAAATTGACGCGTACGGACAGACTGATCCTGTGACTGATAATAGCTTGGTATTGATTTGTTTTCACGAAAAACACTAGCTTTGAAGAACGATGCAAAGTGTGATTTTTACAGAGGATTCAGTTTTTTAAAATAATCGTGCAAATATGTATCTACTGATTAATGTCATGTATGTACAGTCGCCAAGAGCAAAGCCTTGCCACCTTAAGGGTCGATTTTGCTTCCTGCTTCTCTCAGTCTTGAAACGTACGAAGTAAAAATAAAAACCGGCCAAGTACGATGCGGAATCGCGCACGAAGGGTTCCGTACCATTATCTATAAAAACGGTAAAAATTTACTTTTGTTGTATGGGACCCCCCTTAAATATTTGTTTTATTTTAATTTAATTATTTATTTTCAAAGTGAATAATATAACTCAATATTCTGTGAATATTTCAAGCGTCTACCTGTTGCCGTTATCAATATCGAGCTAAAACGAGCAAAAACAACACGTTTGTTGTATGGGAGCCCCGATTAAATATTTTTTGTTCTGTTTTTAGTATTTATATAGCGGCAACAAAAATACATCATCTCTGAAAATTTTAACTGTCTAACTATCACGGTTCATGAGGTTCAGCCTGGTGACAGACGGACAGACAGACAGACAGCAGAGCCTTAGTAATAGGGTACCGTTTTACCCTTTGTGTACGGAACCCTAAAAATCTCAATATAAACTACACTACGCCATAAGATTGTTCTAGATTCATTCTAGATTGTTGCCAATTTTTGCACTCATTTGTCGAGAGTTGGGCGGTATTGTTCCGCTTAGCTCTGGCGGCAGATTATTTATCAGTGATTAAGAAGTATGAGCTCATGTGAAAGCCTCATGCCCTACCCGTGCCCTGAAGATCGCGATATGCCTAAGGTACTGTGCCGGTGGGAACTGCAATATTTGTGTTTAAATGCACAACCATAGGAGATACAAACGTCGAACGTGACTTGCAAAATCCTATCAGTCTAAATAACGAGATAATGAAGATTAGAACGGGCCTCAAGACTCTCAAGAGACAAGCAGACATCAGGTGAGGCAGTTTACAGGCCATTACAAAAGTCGCGGCTGATCGGTCTAATCAATGGAGGAACGGTCTTGATGTCTCCGATGGACATTTGGACTAGAACAACGGACAAGGCCCGGTGCCCGTAACAAACGTTTTTCTAAGTCAATGTTGTAACGGTGTTCGTCTGTCGGACGCGTCCGGCGTCAGCTGCCAGCTTCAGTCGATGGGATAGACAAGTAAATAGAGGTAGGCTAATCGTCGCGTCCATCGAGGGAAACGACGAATTACTCCGTCACGGGGTTCCCAACCATTGCTTTGTTATTGGCGATAGATGTCCGTGAGATTGATGTGCAATTGCGGGGCTTTAAAAGAATCGCGTCTAGAAATTCTAACGTAAATCCGAGCCTGTGGGCTATTTTGCAGTATCGTTTTCTCGCTGATAGGTGTGGATTAGTAATTCCAGGGTGAGGGTAGTGATTGACAGGGCAGTTGGTGCAAAGTAGCATGATTATCGGTTGGTGTGACGAGGCCGGTGCGGAGAGGAGCCGTCGCTAGCTCGCTGCGTGATCGACGGGAGACAGACTAACCACTATAGACTGAGGCATTCCTATTATCAGTAAACGGAATGCCCTAATTTAATAAGATTTTGTATGTGTGCCTGTCTGCTAGCAATCGATATTGTAAAATTGCTACTTTCTATGAAAAAATTGTATTCGTTCGTTTGTACGTGGTTTTACTTTACTAATTATTAGGAGCTTTTCACACATCTAACATAATATGAAAAAAGCTTTTAATTTAAATACTTAATTAGGAAAGTAAAGTAATATTATAACATAGGTTTTATTGACGACCTCCGTGGCGCAGTGGGCGAATAACCGACTGAGACGCAGGAGGTAGCGGGTTCGATTCCCGCCGCGGAACAAATGTTTGCATAATCTACAGATATTTGTTCAGGGTCTGGATGTTTTTCTATATACTTATGATAAGTATGTGTTTAAAAAAAGTATATAAGTATTCTATCAGTTATTTGGTTCCATCAGTACAAGCTATGCTTAGTTTGGGGTTGGATAGTTTTGCGTGATATGTCCAGCAATATTTTTTATATATAGGTAAAATGTCATCATCATCATCATCATATCAGCCGTAGGACGTCCACTGCTGGACAAAGGCCTCCCTCATTGATCTCCAGGAACTGCGGTTGGAAGCGGCCTGCATCCAACGCCGACCTGTGGTTCTTACCAAGTCGTCTGCCCATCTTGTGGGTGGACGTCCTACGCTGCACTTGCCGGTCCGTGGCCTCCACTCGAAAACCTTTCGGCCCCATCGGATATCCGTTCTGCGCGCTATATGGCCTGCCCATTGCTACTTCAACGTGCTAATCCGTCGGGCTATGTCGGTGACTTGAGTTCTCCTACGTATGTATCTCCTCATTTCTGATTCGATCCCGTAGAGAAACCCCGAGCATAGCCCTCTCCATAGCTCGTTGAGCGACTCTGAGCTTATTCATAAGGCCAATAGTGAAGGACCACGTCTCGGTTCCATATATCATCACTGGTAACACACACTGATTGAAGACTTTCGTCTTAAGGCACTGAGGTATATTGGACGAAAAGACGTTGCGAAGTTTCCCAAACGCTGCCCATCCGAGTTGGATTCGACGATTGACCTCTTTCTCGAAGTTGGACCTACCTAATTGGACTGTTTGTCCTAGGTATACATACGCGTCGACAACTTCAAGAGCCGAGTTCTCAACCATAACTGAGGCAGGGACGACATGGACATTCGACATGAGGTAAAATGTATTCGTGTTGAATAATTTAACGATCCTAGTTCCTTATTGAGTTTATTATCGATAACTTTGTAGCTAATTTTATTAGTTGAAAAAATGAATGCTTAGTTTTTATTATTTGTTCAATGACGGTGTAGCCTTTCGCGGGTCCACAGACCATTTTATTACATATTAATTACAAGTTACACAGCAACGCTTCGATGGGTTTCCGACTTGGAGTACGTTTTTGTTTTAACAAGTACTTGTAAAGAAAATGATAGGTAACATATTATCAGGGCCGGATTAACCCTATCGGGGCCCCTAGGCAACTCAATTCTCGGGGCCCCTTTCCTTTACCCATTTCTTACTTTTTAAAATATATTTTTTCTATCATAAAAGTCGAGTCGATCAGATCGACTCCTGCTTTTTGCTTTCATAGAAATTATCTTATTGAATGGATAGGTAATAGATAAAGATGATCCAGGTCTCATGATGGAGTAGGAAAGAGAAATGAGACGCGACGCTGTTATTTTAAACGTGATATTGTTAATTGCAATAAAGTATATTGTATAACGAAAGAAAATATTTTTGTGAAGTAGGTACGTACAATAAGTATAAATACCCACTCTTCTAGCTTTTTCAGATACAAATCATTTATAACATCTTGGAAGTTGACCTTTTCCAACACATCATTTTCAATCGCCATTATCGACAATGAATTTAAATGGTTCTGTGATATTGTTGAACGAAGACAGTTTTTTTATTGATATTAATTTCGAAAACTTTAGTTTTTCTGTGGCGTTTGATATCATCGGACTTCTATATATTTGCAATACTATTATTGCATTCGGGAAAGTTGATTGTACGGCTTTTTACAAAATGTAAAATATTTTTTCTATGGCAACATTACCGGGTGTAAATAATGGAGAAGGTCACGAATGAAACGTTTGTTTTCTTGGTGTGTGGCCCGCATCAGCTATGCCCCCGTGGGCCCCTAGTCGGTGCGAGGCCCCTAGGCAGTTGCCTAGTCCGGCCCTGCATATTATGGTATTTGAATTGCCTACATTGTTCTAAGAATTTTAAGAGTGTGAATAACAGTTTTGTTGGTAACAGAAAACTTAATATAACAAAGTATTTTTGTATTAACGTTTCTATAGTTAATAATTAATTAATAATTGACGACCTCCGTGGTGCAGTGGGCGAGAAGCCGGCTGAGACGCAGGAGGTAGCGGGTTCGATTCCCGCCGCGGAACAAATGTTTGCATGATCTACAGATATTTGTTCCGGGTCTGGTTGTTTCTCTATATTATAAGTATTTACAAAAAAAGGTATATAAGTATTCTATCAGTTATCTGGTTCCCATAGTACAAGCTCTGCTTAGTTTGGGGCTAGATAGCGCTGTGTGAAATGCCCAGAAGTATTTATTTATTATTTATTTATTTATAGTAAGTAATGGAATCAATAGACTAGCACTGTTTTTGCGTGGTTCTGACTACACATCTCTCCATCACCATCCTCAACAGCTAAAAACTAACTCCACTAAAGCCTGCCCCAAAAAGTCTCAGCAGTAAAAATAAACAGAAGCACATGATGACCTCTGCACTCTCGCTCACGCTGTGCCCCGTCGCTACGTGCTGTACCACGGCGCAGGCGCAGCGAGGTGATCCCTCAGGTGCGCCCTCGGACTCCGCCCCCTTGTTTATTGCTTATTAGCGGCGGCACGTTTGAACTGCCGCTCTTTGTTCTCGCCGACATCCCCCCCGCGACCCGCGCCCGCTCACGACCGCCTGCGCAACGTGTAAGCTATGCGAATCATAAATTCTTGCTATTTGACGTTACTTGCACTGGTGATATCGATCTCGCTGCAATGATATCATGTAGGAAGGAAGTGCATCGTAAATTGAGTGCCTGCATATATTTTTAATGTGCGTTACATTACACTTACCAGCAGGTTTTATAAAACGTTGGTTATCTTTAAACATTTTGCCTGATACTTCGAGTTTATTTGAATAGTTTTTCTTCAACTTAAATTCTGGTTTCAGCATGCAGTGTTGCCAGCTGCACGCGATGTTTTATTTCATAATTGCAGATGTCTTAAAATTGCAATTATGCATGGTACCTTCACGGGCGATTATTGGTAATTGTCTTGCGGTTTCCGCAACATATTACCTACAATACATTGTTATAAAAACGTGCGTTGCATGATAAGTAGGCGATACAGGAAAATTAGAACAGCTGGGTTACCTACTCGAAACAGCCACACAGCACGAGCAGAATTATTCATTTGTCATTTGGATGTGACTCTCTCGTTGGTCAACCTTTCTGCAGGTATGACAACACATAAGTATTTAACGGAAATAATGCATGATATTAAAAGGATGATTATCTCAACAAGAGTATATGCATTTTTCGAACAAAAAAGTTACTAGTAAGTACTAACCTGAAACCTTGAACATACAGATGAAAAGTCTATATATTGTTTAATTTGTTTAACTTAGTAGTTTTAACCAGACAATGGTCATGTCACTACCGTAAGTGTTCTCAATAAATTAAGCCTACTTTAACAAATAGAAAAATCTACTAATTAACTACCTACCTACTTTACTATTCCCCACCAACGAAGAGTGGTATATTGTAAGTGTATTGGCTTCATCAGATGATGGTGGTGCCAAGAACCTGTAACACATCCCTACGCTGTTATCGGTAAACAACATAGAACTATAGCGCTCGGTCGCGTTCCGGACACATCCCGATAACACGTGATACACATCTTCCACTTCTTTTATAATACCCAAGCTCCCCCAAGTACGTTGAAACCAAAAAAAATAGGTTGTCTGTAAAGTCGGTGTACGGACGATAATTTTACGTGATAACGAGTGGAAGAGAGATAGATGCGCCACAAGCCGAACGCTTAAGCCGATCGTGCCTCTTTATCGCTTGTTCCACGCTCTCGCTTGCACGCTCGGCTCAGGCGGAAGACACTTTTCGTGCGTGCAACCGGCGTTCATCTATTTATAAGACGTTTATCACGTCAAAATGAGAGTTCTAAAAGTAGTGAAGCTATTTAAGGCTTAGCTGCGTAGGCGATGAGTGCAATCGAGCAGTGCAGATGTTTCGTCCGCTGAGCGTAAGCAATTAACACGCTTGCTCGCGACTTGTAACTACGGCTCATTATGAAAATATCCACAAGTATTACTTAAGGCGGAAACATATTTACGTGTCGTGGCGTGTCGTGACGCGCCAGAAGCATATCGGTTTCATACATTTAATATGGTTAGGGACATATTTGCCTGTCGTGTCGTGTCACAACAGGTTATGTTGTGGCGCCGACTGCTCGCCACCAATTGCGCCAGAGCGGTGGTGGGGGTTATGACGCAACACGACACAACAGGCAAATGTGTTTCTGTACTGGCGCGTGGCTCGTGGCGCGAACATCTAGCAGGCACTTTTTAATTTATTATATTTGCAACAAAATGACTGACGATCTAATAGAACTTGTACGACAACGAAAATTTATATATGACTCAAAGTGTAAAGAGTACAAGGATCATTTGATCAGAAATTCTGCTTGGGAAGAAATTGCTGAAATTTTCTCATATTGTGCTTTGTTAATTCTAAAGTACTGATGAAATTTCTCTTCGTCACTCTCTAATTCTTTAACAAGACGATGAAATTCACCTTTGTCTTGTCTCCCTCTGTTTATACGGTGAACCCAGTATCTTCTTTTCTTTTTTTGCTCTAAAGAAGTTTCATTGCTAAGAGAAATTGAAGATCTTCATAAAAATCATTATCCGAATCAGAAGAAAACATTATGTATGTTTGAACGCTGCAAAGGTTCGTTAAGTACTGTGCAAAAAGTACGCCATGACACGACACGTTAGTGTGCACACTCACCGTCACGACAGTAAGCATCACGACACGCCACGACACGTAAATATGTTTCCGCCTTTAGTTTTCCTTCTCTACATGCAAATAAATAACTTATAGACGGAGGCGATATTTTCTAACGACTCTATTAAGCTTAAATTAATTCAATGTTTCTTCGAATCCATCGAATTACATAATAAAGTATTTCTTAATGGTTTTTGTCAACGGGTTCAGTCACTTATAATATTAATTGCGCATGCATTTTTTTAAAGAGTCTATTTAGGATCTAAACAGAAAAAATACTATGATTATTGTTTATCATACTATAGTAGGAAGCAGATTATGGCAATAACACCCTTCACTTTCCTTAGATTTTCATAATAATGGCGATAACGTAGATTACAAAATCAAAAATAATTTCAGACGGTGGCAAGTACAATATTTAAACCTCTAAATGACGAGGCAAAAATTTCAATCTTTTTTTTAAACATTTCAATCAAAGTTGATGTTCTTGGTTTTTTTTGATCAACCAGTCAGAAACCCTCAATAGTAAACGCATTAACGCGCCGGCGAACCCTGAGCGCAACTTCAATTCGGCCGCGTCAAAAACTTCGGCCTGAATATCGCTATCCCTGTTTAGTGACGAAGTTTGACCACGCAAAGCGACAGTGATAGCAATAAAACGATTCTAAATTTGATTAGATTTTGACCGTGTTCCGTAATACCAAAAATGATGACTGAAAACTTGTTGTATTTTTCTCATTGTGTTGTTAATCTGTAACTAGACGATGTTCCCATAACTAGGATACGTAAGATGTTGTTGTTTTTAATACGAAACAATTAGATTGAAAACAGGTCTTTTATGACGTAAAACCATGCAGAATGCGCTTCTATTTCATTTTAGGTAAGTATTTTGATCTAATATATAGTTGGGAACCTAGATAAATACTATTCAAATTAAAATAATACCTTATTAAGGTAGAAATATGCCCCAATTAGAAATGATCTTGGTAGTACGTGTTGTATGGGCGATTGTCCCTCCGGTGTACCCTTAAGTATCAATATGTCTGACCGAAACATTCTTCGAATAGTTATCTAAATCTAACAAGAACTACGAGTATGATGACTGCCGACGATTCGGCTATCATCATCAAAAACAGCAAATTATAACCTTGATTAAAATCTCTCACAGACATCACCTACTCAAAAAATTAGAAAAATATGGGTATCATTTGGACTAAACCGCTGCTCCGCCACTGCTCAAGCCAAATTGAGTTCTATTAACCTGTATCATGGCTGGTAATAAAAAGATCCTCACGGTGATGTATGATAGGATACAAGTGCAAGCGATGCGACTGATAGAGGCTGGTCGGCGTCCGCTAATGGGGATGATAGCATCGATTCACGCCTCGATGCGGTGCCGATTCAGGACATGGGATTTATCACGTTACTGCGATTGGCGATTGCAGAAATCTGTTTGCATGTGCATTTTTACTAAATTTGGAAGTCTCTGTTTTAGGTAAAGCTATTCGCATTTAAAACCGAGCTTATCCATCTTTGAGAGGGCACGTCGAGATGTCCGATGTCGTGACTTTAAAAACTCGATTAACAATACACTCGTAAGTGTCTTCGAGTGGCCTAAAAAGCACCGACATCAGTATTGATCGTCACAAATGCCGGACTTTAAATCGGCCAGACTGAAGACCTTCAAAAAATAGCTGTACTAACAACTCTTCAAACCGCAGATCAAATTTATTTTCTACAAATCTATGCGTAAGAATTGTAGAGTCAGATGTTGAACTTGCTAAAAAATATGTATCTGTTGTAACAAAGGCTCTGGCTTTTGAATGGTAGAAAATGGATTATCTAAAGAGAAGAGTTATATTTAATGACTTTGCTTATTAACTAAGTAAAGGTTCTGCTTAATTACAATTTGATGATGCTCCTGACATTTTCGTGACCACTATTGTGGTAATAAGTAGCTTGTAAGCTCTTATAACTGTCGGCGCCGTAAAATCGTTACATACGTGCCTCTATTCATAAATGTTCTTTAACCACTGTACAGGTTTAGCATTCTTTCTCCCTTTCTGTTAACAAAGAAAAGAGAAAGAGCTAAATTATAACTATAGCGAAGTAACCACGTTTATAAATAGAGCTGATGTAGTTTATAATTTTACTGCCGATGGTATCACCAACATAAATACCTATTACCCGTGCGCGATAAGTTGGGACCTGAGCGCGGTGACGTCATATTGGCGTGTTTGTACCTCCCGCAAAAAAGCGAACATAACAAGCAGCCGCCCGCGGCTTCGTCTTTGTTTATTTTAACCTAATTTATTATGTTACTCAGGGAGGACGCTGCTTTTTATCTAATCTTTTTTACACTATTTGAATAAAATAAACGTATGTACAATGTTTAAGTTTATACATTTATTTTATCTATTATTTACATTATCTCATCTTCGTCACTACTTAGTGGATTTATGCCTTCTAGAGGTTGTTCTTCGTCCTCAGTCTCACTATAATTACTTGACGAAGAGGTATCCGATAAATTTACAATTAATTGCGATTCATTCGTCTCTTGTAAGAGGTCATCGTCCCAATACTATTGTCGAAGCCTGTCCACATGGTTGACTTTTTTTTCCAGTCACTCGCACTTATGCTGGTAAAACTACAACAACAAAACAATAACACAAACGAAAACTAAAAGAATTCCAGAGCGCGTCGTTACGTGACGTAGGCCAGTACGAGACTAAAAACCCTAGTAAAAAATAGTGATGCGAACGGTACAATACGGGCGCCATCGGGGAAGTGCATGGGAAGCGGTCGGGGAGTCGCATTCCTAGCAGGTCCCAAGTTATCGCGCACGAGTAATACATGAGAATTTTATGCGGTAATTTTATTATGAGGCATTTACGTTATTAAGAACCTGTGTGAAATCTTTGAATCTGTTATATTTATTTATAGGACAATCAACATGTTGTACACAGAAAGGCGAAATATAGCTGTTTACATTAAATCTCCTAGATAGATAGATAAAAACCGCTTTATTGTATGTATACCACACTTAAATTAACAAATCATATTTAAAACACTTAAAACTAGATACGCTATAGTACAATTGGCGGTGTTATCGCTAAAAGCGATCTTTTCCAGACAACATTTGGATGGACTGGATTTTACGAGAACGTTAAAGGACGGTAGCTTTATAAATTAAGCTTTTTATTTAACTGTATACTTACATAAGCAAAACAAAATAAATATATACCATGGTAGGTAATATAAGTATAAATATTATACACATAAGCATTCTATGATATTAAAAATGCTAATAATACATAAAATACAATTATGAAACAGCTCTAACACAAACAGTAACAACGACAGATATAATAACAGAATAAGATGACTCAGCTCTCTGATGCAGACAAATAGTGCTTAAACAATAGCGTTTTAAAGATAGGAAGGGATTTGGCAGATCTAATAAAAGAAGGAAGAGAGTTCCATAAACGGATAGCTTGTACAGTAAAGAAGCTGTCATAAAATTTAGAAGAGTGGATAGGAGTTTTAAGTTCCTCCTACTACCTAAAGTTGTACCTAGATTTGCAGAAAGAAATAAGTTCAGAATTAAGTTACAAAATTGGATTTGTTGATTTCATTTAAGTTAAAAACGGAGCCGCGTTTGCTTTTATCTTATAGGGTAATTAATATAAAATGAAACGCGAACAACTTACTAAACCCAGAAGGTAGTGGTGAGCTCTGCGGTGCCGCGGCCGATTAGCCGGCTGAGACGCAGGAGGTTCGAGTCCGGCCGCGGAACAAATGTTTGCATGATCTACAGTTTATTTGTTCCGGGTTGTGTTTTTACAAAAAGAAATAAAGTAAGCTTTGATTAGTTTGGGGATAAAGAGCGCTGTATGGAATTCCCAACATTATTTGTTTATAGTGGTGTGCAATTTTTTTTCTCTTATCATATCTTATTATATCATATCTTATTTTGATTGAGAAGCTAAAAAGGTGTATTACTTTTGATGCCTTTTATACATAAAACATAAGAATAACCAGTTCATTGCTTTTATCAATCGCATTGCGGAAATTGATTAAACTAGCTGCAGGCAAATAACTAGGCAAGTGCTCATAATCAGTTTTTAATAATGATTACAATTCTACAACATTGTTGCTAAATAGAGAAGCTTATTGCGATTAATAAATCACGTATCTAATTAAATTTACGAACCGTGGAAGAAAAATAAAACTCCGGTCGTAAATTAAATTGTATGCACACCTAAATGCTACTGTTGTAATATATTCTATATAGATCCATAGAGTAGTACGTCCATTTAATGTGAGGAAGAGTACCTAAGAATTTGTGTAAGATACAACCAAAAATAAAAAAAACATCAAACCCCTCTTTTTGTGTAGGACATTAATAACGGGCACAGCTAAGAACCATTCCATTCTATTAAAACCAAGACCAGTCAAGTACGAGCGGACTCGTACACCAAGAACTCTATACTACTACTATACTAACACGACTTTATTTTATATATATATAAAGTCGTGTTAGTTACACTATTTATAACTCAAGAACGGCTGAACCGATGTGGCTGAAAATTGGTGGGGAGGTAGCTTAGAACCAGGAGACGGACATAAGATACTTTTTATCCCGTTCGACCGCGTTCCCGTGTGACGTGACATACAACGTCTAAGAGAATACAAGTCACTATAAAACGTGGTATAACAAGAACGCATCTGACATGGAATAACAAAACGCAAAAGACAGCTAAACGTAATTATAGCAGAATAACTATTAAAATATCGGTAAAAATTTACGCAAAAAGACCGGGATGGCCGGGGACAACAATTGACAATTCTACCAGGGTGAGTATATTGACAGCCCGCGTTATATGCATGTCAAGGCGGTACAAAGTACGGCGGGTCAACTGGTCTTATATAAAATATAAAAATGAATCGCAAAATGTGTTGGTAAGCGCATAACTCAACAACGCCTGGACCAATTTGGCCAATTCTTTTTTTGTTGTATTTTTTATGGTCAGGAGAAGGTTCTTATGAAAGAAAAAATTAAGAAAATTGCGCGCAAAATTTGAAAATTTAAGAATACTTAACCACCATATCAAATTATATATAATCTAACCTTAGCGCTTTTATAATGTAACCTTATGACGTTTGACATAGAATTGACAGAATGCGTGCTGCAAATATCGTCAAAGAGTATGTAATAAAAATTAATATCGTTTGAAACAGATGCTTCGGTCGAAGTTATCCCGAGATATATTGTCTATATATATAAAAATTAATTGCTGTTCGTTAGTCTCGCTAAAACTCGAGAACGGGTGGAGCGATTTGGGTAATTTTGGTATTGAATTATTTGTGGAAGTCATTCATTTTCTCATACATAATGATGGCCGGGGACAACAATTGACAATTCTACCAGGGTGACTTATATTGACAGCCCGCGTTATACCTATGCATGTCAAGCCGATACGAAGTTCGGCGGGTCCACTAGTAAATAATAAAAATAAAAATTAGCAGACCTTGCAGACAAAATCCTCAACATTGTAGAACGCCCTCTCGATGAGCCATGATTTGTATTTAAATGATATAAAGCTTGGTGCCTCAATAACATGCTCTTGAAGTCGATTATAAACAGATGGTCCCAACACGTGTGTAAGCTTCTCCGATTTGGCAAGTCTGTGGGTAACTGTGGCGAGCCTGCCAGCACCACGGGTATTATGGCATCTAGTGTGCCCATCGCCGCACGTTTCAAAAGACTCGAGGTTTTGCCTTACATACATTGTAACCTGTAGTATGACAATTGAGGGTAAAGTAAGTATCCCCAGGGATGTGAAGTACGGTTTTACCGACGTCTCCCGCGCCACTCTAGCGATCGCCCTCACAGCACGTTTTTGCATGCGTAAGACGCGTTCCCTGTCGGCAGCGCGCCCCCACAACTCAGCTCCGTACTGAAGAAGTGAGTGCACGGTCGCAAAGTAGCAAATGCTTTATGGAAAGCAACGCCGTCAACGAAAATAATATGGCTACTGTTAAGCGGCTAATTGAAGAAAACCCGCGAATTACCTATGAGACAATTCGAGGACTATTGGGGTTGGTATAAGCCATATTAAAAAAAAATTACACGACGAATTGAAAGTTTGGAAACTTTGTTGTCGTTGGATCCCTCATGAACTGGCAGCGGAGCAGAAGCGGGCTCGCGTGGAATGGTGCTCACAGATGCTACTGAAGTACGACCACGGACATTATAATGATGTTAATGACATTATCACAGGAGACGAAACGTGGATTTATTGTTTTGAACCCGAAGAAAACAGCAATCTTGTGAATAGGTGTTTGAAAATGGGAACAGGCCAACAAAAGTGAGACAGGCGAGAAACGTTGGTAAAAAAATGATCGCGTTTTTTTTTCAGCTACGGGTCCCATCTGCACAATTCCACCTGAAGATCAAAAGAGTGCCGACTGGTATTCTACCATTTGTTTACCCAGGGTGTTAGAAAAAGTTCGCGAAAGACGACCAAAAAGCCGCGTTCTCCTACATTATGACAACGCTTCTTCACTCACGGCCAACAAAACAAAGTCATTTTTAGCTTCCGAAAACGTACAACCCATCCTGCACACAGCCCTGACCTAGCACCCTGTGATTTCTGTATTTTCCCCAAAGTCAAAGGTTTGATGAGAGGTTTCACTTTTACCAACTCCGAAGAGGCAGTGATAGCGTTCAATCAGAACTTAGAAAACATGCCTTCAGATCTGTGGTCCTGCTGTTTTAAAAAATGATTCGATCGCATGAAAAAATGATTAAAATGTAAAGGAGAGTATTTTGAAAAGCAATAAACATAATATTTTGGTTATAAAATGTTGTTTTTTTAAGTTAAGCAAAACTTTTAGTGTGACCTACGTATAAAATATAAAGAAAGATTTACCTTACACGGGAAAAATGGTATACAACTTTTAACAAGATGTTTTTTTCCCATGAAAATATTGTCAAGCGTGCAATATGAGTTATACATTTCACGATAAAATAGCTCTTTTCAAATTGATGTGCAAACAAATTACGACCTGATCATTGTTTTTAAGTGACGTCTGCTCTACCCTGTGCGCGCCGTCTGGCCATTACTGATTGAATGTAGAGTTCCATTAGGATTCCATGACAATTTGGTTAGTTTATATTGTCAAAGGGATTTTTATTCAAAATTTCTAATTTATCTTCTACGATACCCTCAAAATTGTGATACTCTCACATTAGTTAGTTACTTAATTAAAATCAGTTGTTGCTTCTTTTTTTTGTCACTTTTCTGATAAATTTCGAAGTCACAAATCGAATTTATACTAATAGATAGATGACCTGAGGGCTTAGCAAAGTTACATTCTATTAGCGATGACGCTAGTCGATAAGTCCGAATATGTATAGGATTTGACACATGCTATGAAAATACCAAGTGATATATTTTTCAACAAACCTATGTAGAAATCGAATCGATCCGAAGCGAATGTAATTTGGCTACGGGTCTTGGATGGAGACATTGGCTACATTTAACTACGCGTGTAAAGCCGTGTGCATAAGATTGACAAATATTATTTATTGACATATATAAGTAATATACTAGTGGTTTGCCCCGAACTGAAATCTCGCGAGTATCCCAAAACAAAAAAAAATATTCTTTGGGCGCCTCGCGTATTTAGTGGCTAAATATTATTTAAGGAGTTGTCAAATCATACAACTACGTAAAATTTAAACATGTTTAGTCGCTAAATACGTTTAGGGATCGTTGTGCAAACCGGCCTTAATCTTTAATAAAATAGTACTAAACCAACTCACTTGACCAACAGTTTCATTCAAATTTCAGGTAACGGGAGTTCATGTAAATTGGTTCCTTTTTTTGGGGTACAAATTGCAGTTATTTTTGGTTTCAGACTTTTGCCTATATTTTTGTCACTAAAGCTACACGCATGTCAAATTTTAGGATTGTGGGGTCACTGGTGTACCCTGTGAACTTTGTCAAAGTTCAGTTTTTATTAAGACTCAAAAACTATAAAGAGTTTACGAAAAATAAAAACGGAGTCTAAATTTACTAATGAATACCTTTCATTTGACGTCCCATTTGACTAGTTAGCCTCATTTTAATTTTTTTTACCACTATTGAACCCCAATATCCCCTCCCCCCCATTGATAGCTCATTTAGTCATACCAAAATTGTGCCATCACACCTACCTATGTATTAAATTTCACGATGATCGGATCAACGCTTCGAAAGTTATCCTCGGACAAACATACATACATACAACGCCGATTTGCCCAAGTTGATTTAGAGATCTCGCTCCGCTCGATCAATTATAAATAATGCCAAACTGAAGTGGTTCCTGAAGCATGTTACTATGTCATGCTTCAGGAACCACTCCGCAAGTTTCGTAACATTCTACTAAGGTCGAAAGTAAATCTGTATATTTGTTACGTTTTCACGACTAAACGGCAGAACCAATTTCGATAAAATTTGGTATACAGATAGCTCATGAACGTGATTGGGACATAGGCTACTTTTTACCCGACTGCGAAGAAGGGGGGGTAATGTTTTTGTTGATAAAACGGCTGGACCGATTTCGATAAAATTTAATATACAGTGTATACCAAATTTTATCGTAATCGTTTCAGCCGTTTTATCATATATATATAATATATATGATAGCTCATCTATCTGTATTAAATACAGATAGCTCATGACCAGGATTGGGACATAGGCTACTTTTTACGGGTAAGGGGGGGTAATGTTTTTGTTAACAAACCACGCGTGTAAAGTCGCGGGCGGCAGCTAGTACTTCATGTTTTAATCGAGCCCTTATAGATAATTGACAAGTGAGAGGGGAATCAGCAATAAAGTAATGAATAATGTGATAGTTTAACAGTTCGCATCCGGACACAGGCGTTCATTAGTCTTCTTTGATGTGGCGCGATCGTAATAACAGGACACCTTGGATTGGGACTACTTTGACGGCAATTCATTTTTAATGGTCCATGAAACTTAACTGTAGGCAACGTGCGTTTTGTAGCCCTTCGATGGAATAAAGCTTTTTTCCAGTAGGGTAAATAGGTTTATCAACAAGGGCTTCATTTTAATATACTTTTTTTTACTGACTAGAGATATTTTATTTGAAAATAGTGTTACGTCGAAGCTGTTACATATTATGTAATACTTAGTAAAGTAATAGTCAGCTTCTCGAAGTTATACCTACTGTGTCACAGAATAGGTAATAGGTACTCGGTATGGCATATATCTACACACCACGTTTTTACCACAGACATGCTTCCCTCATCCGTGGTTTTTACCTACACTTGCACAGATTTAGAAATATTAGTCAGTCGAAATATTTACACTTTTCTAGTAAATAGTAGAAACATCGAGAAGGTTCTGGAAATAATGCGCGGTATAAATAGTGCGTAGAGACGCTCGAGGCAGTCAGTCTGACCTTTTACAAAGCTTGCATTCGCCCCATCATGACATACTCCTCTGTAGTATTCGCCCACTCTCGTCAAGTTGCTGCTATTCAGACAGTAGAAAATCGTTTCTTGCGAAAAGCCACAGGCACGCCTTGGTATTTTCGCAATAACTATCTACACTGCGAATTGAAAATAGAGTCAATAGCAAAGTTCATCAAGCTCGCTTCCAAGCGACATTATAAACTTGCCACTCATCATCCGAATCCTTTGGTACATACCATTCCGGACTATCCGATAGATCCGCCCGCGAACAAAACCCTCCGTCGTCCGAGACACGTTCTTGGAGACCCGCATGATGAAATCACCTCCGCTAATGTGGAAGAGATTTCCGCATTAGCGGATAGATACACCGACCTCGCCGGCGAGGTCAACGAGTCCCTTCAGTCGCCGCCTATAAGTGGTACAAGCACGTACCAGAGCGTTTCTCTCCTATAACCATCGTGGCAACAGCCCAAGCCGAGGTTCGTACCTAAGTGGTGCCCTTGCGCTAGTTGCCTCATCAAAAACTCTGCGCTCGCCAAAAGTTCGGTTAAGCTGCAACGGCCTCAGAGGCCAACAGCGAGATTAGTCCATTCGAAAAAAAAAATCGAGGCAGTCAGTCTTGATTTGGCGATACGTGTGAACATTTCGGTGACTTTTAGTGGTTTATTGTATAACAGTGGTGTGATTTAGTGTATTGTGATTACTTGTAATTAAGTTCGTGTATTTGTCATTTTAGTGTTGAATAAAAGTGTTATTTTAGTTAGATTGATTTTAGTTATTTTATTCCGAACCCTCAGCTCGTAACAATAGGATACTTACAGTTAAAACTAGTATAACACATACATAACTTCCACACACATAACAGAAATGATTCCTAGGCTAGATTTTGCACAACTCCCACCTGTACTTTTTAATGGAACACAAATAACTATCAGTCAGACGGTGAAAAACTTGGGAATTATCATGGGTGCCGTGTATTGCTGAGATCAGCCGCAAAATGTTTGCTTTTTCAGTTTCGTTGCGTAGACTTCGTAACTTTTTACCGACCGCCACCAAAATTACGCTTGCATAATCCCTTCTACTCCCTATCTTAGATTACGCCGGCGCCAGCTACCTCGACATTTCCGAAGTCCAAATGAGTAAACTTGAGCGCCTTAAAAACCTTTGTAATCGGTTCATATTCGGCTTGCGCAAGTATAACCATGTCTCAGAATTCCGCGCAATACTCAAGTGGCTCCCTATATGTCTTCGCCGGAATGCACATATTATATCACTTCTTTATAACATTCTCTATAATCCCACTTCACTTTCTTATCTAAAGGAGCGTTTCGAGTTTCTGTATCAGGGACACTCTCAAACCCTTCGTTCTTCCAAAGCTCTACAGCTTCGAACTCCCATCCATAGTTCACAATTTTATGGTGACTCCTTTACAGTACAAACTGTGCGACTATGGAACGCCTTACCTTTGTCTGTAAGGTCGTCCCAATCTCTTTTTATTTTCAAAGTCAAGGTATACAATCATTTCCTTTCGTTGTCTCGTAACTGCTAGTTAGTGTTTATGTTATTTATCCTCTTTATGTAGTGTAGTTTATTTATACTTATATTATTTGTAAGTTTATGTTTATTAGTATAATTCATAGGTAAATTTTATTTTGTGGGTTCTGTTTATGTCTGTGGGTACTCTTACACCGCCGTCTTTTGATTTTGTTTATCCTGTCCATCCAAAGGTTGTCTGGAAGAGATCGCTTTTAGCGATAGGACCGCCCATTGTATCTTTATTTATTGTTTATTTACATTATTACTGTATTTTTATTTGGTGTGCAATAAAGAGTATTTCATTCGTTTCATTTCATAACCTAAAAGAAACCTGTCAAGTGCGAGTGACACTCACGCACCGAGGGTTCCTTACTAGATTTAATTCAGCAGCGTCATCTAGTTATGTGAGCGGTAAAGCAAGCAAATTTCAGGTAGATTTCTTACTGCTAAAGATTCATACTTCGTTTTATTTTTCCTGCAATCTTTGCTAATAATTCTATCAATCATATTATTTTCAAATGTTTTGCTTTGCAAACTTCGGAGATATTGACGACCTGCGTGGCGCAGTGGGCGCATAGCCGGCTGAGATGCAGGAGGTAGCGGGTCCGATACCCGCCGCGGAACAAATGTTTGCACGATCTACATATATTTGTTCCGGGTCTGGATGTTTGTCTATATATTATAAGTATATTACAAACAAAAAGTATATAAGTATTCTATCAGTTATCTGGTTCCCATAGTACAAGCTCTGCTTAGTTTGGGGCTAGATATCGCTGTGTGTAATGTCCAGCTATAATTATTTATATATATTTATATTAAATAATATTGTCTTCGTCATTTTTCATCATAACTCCAAAAATATCGATATAAATTGGTCTAGAACCTTATAACATACCTAAAGGATAATCAAGGGTCCAGGGGCTCAACTCTGCTAATTAGTAAGAAAAACTAATAATAATTATGTGTGTTGTTCCTATCAAATCCAAATTTTCAATGGTGTCATAGCAACGGCGGTCATTGAATTGATAAATGATTGTATTATTAGAACAATAAAAAGAAATACCTTAATAGTAGCGGTTTTGCCACAATACCATTGTTATAGTGAAGCCATTAGTTTAGTAGAATTGAGCCCCCGAAATAGGTGTATTAAAACTGATTAAAAAGTCTAGACCAGTCAATTCGTTTGACATACCTGAAAGGCACTACTGCATGATGCCACCGTAAGTTAATAAAAATAATAAATATTGCTCGACATTTCACACAGCGGTATCTAGCCCCAAACTAAGCAGAGACTATGGGAACCAGATAACTGATAGAATACCTACTTATATACCTTTTTTTGAGTTGAGTATAGTTAATGATTTAGTTGACTGAGATAAATTACGATAATTGGGGTATATACTTATACTTCATTCACTTATATATTCATTTGTTTTGTTTGAACTTTTGAAGTCGTCTGCGTCGCTCTTCGCAACGGATGATATACTTACTAATACTGGTATTATAGCATCCGTCATGACCCTGTTCTGTTTGCTACAATGATATGCAGTTAGCTGTACCCTGATTTATTTGCTATGATTTAAAACATTTAGTTTCTTAGCAAACTACAAGATTGCACTAGTTACAATGTAGCGTGGAGGACTTAAGGCGGTGCCCGACAAAGCAGGAAGGATATCTGCAGATCGCCGTGATTAGAGGATGCACCATTGCAATAGGTTTCCGCGATAAATACTGTCTGATTAACTCGATTGGATAACCCCCTCAGGGGTTCTAGATATATTTCTTACATAAGCTTTAAGCGTTTTATAAAAGACACGAAAATTATTCCGTCAAGATACTGCCGTATAAAACTTTACTCACACTAATGATTAGCCTGAACTAACAGACAGACAGATGCAAAAGGAAACTTTAGTATTTTATTAAACTTTCGCGATTACTGTACATTAATTGCCAAACGTACTGACTATGAATAAATTATTTTTAAAGACAAAGGACTAATGGTGGGTTCCTATATCCGTAGGTAACCGACTACGACCCGTATCTCCTTAAAATAGTGTTTAACTAGTGTCAAAATTTTGATACTTTTCAAGGAGAAACGAGTCGTAGCTGGTTACTGACGGATATAGGAACCCGCCATTACCCGAAGAACGGGAATTTATGTCCCTCATTGATTAAACCAAAAAAGGGCTGGGTTAGCTTCATTCAATACATGCAAACGAAAATGTTTTCTAGCAGGATAGTCTTGGCGATTGTCGAGTGAATATTATACAATTCAATCATTTATATTTTTTTTGAACTAAACATTATAATAAAGAAAATATTAATGAATGAACGAGGAACGCTGAGAATAGCCATTTTCACGATTTGAAAATTTCAAAATTTCAATCGCTTCGCTATCCATTCTCTTCTAATAATGGATTTCACTAGATAGAACCTTAGCATCATGAAGTTCAATCCAATGATTTGATCTGGAGTCTACTAGATGCTCTGCTATGACTGACATAAACGGACATTTATACCTTACCTTATATTGATTGATTGATAATACTTTATTGCACTTATAAAACTAGTACAAAGGCGAACTTAATGCTAAAGAGCATTCTCTTCCAGATAACCTTTGTGTATTGTAGATAAAGATGTGTAGGTAGTGCACAGGAAAGGGAACTAAAGAAAAATTTGCACAGGACTAATAAAATAACATGGGTACATACTACTTAAATACTTCATATCATATACTATTCCATTATCAAATAAAAATACATACATACATAACAATAGAAGAAGTGATAAGGAACGATTAAGTTGCTCATTTTTGGTCGGTTTGAAGGTGCCTATAGATTTTTATATAGTTTTTTTTTAATAGTTTTTCACTATACATTTTTTTATAAAATGTCAACAACATCTCCAAGTCATGTGTCAGAATGCGACAAAGCTTTTCCACTTATTCCAAAGCGATATCGAACCATCTTAAAAATATAATCCACATAACAAGTTCCCAAAGTCGTCATTAGTGCAAACTGTAATGACTTGTCGATCGTACGATAAGATCGGGGCGGTGACATCGCACCTTTGCCGAAAGTTATCGCTCCTGCATCTCTCGGTTTTATGCCACAGATTTTCGTTGCAGTTGCTATATGATTTGTCACTTCAAATTAAATTAAATTTAAATGTTGACTTTAGATTTGTTAATAGCGATGTGTGCAAACAATTCGCGATTTGCAGATATATATTGAGGTGTACGTGTGGCTCGATGGATTCTACGCGTTTGCTTCACGAACGATAATAAATGGCAAAGTACCTAAGTAATACTTTACTCTCCTCTACTTTACTCACAAAGTGAGTTTCTTGGGTAATGAACATGTTGAAGATTCAAAACACTGAGTTACACTAATAGGTGGCGAATAATCGCCACCTATTAGTGTAACTCAGTGTTTACTCAGTAATTAGTGTAACTCAGGACAACCTTCCAAGTTGTGTACTTGGAATGTTGTCCTCACATGCCACAGATGCACACAATATCACTTTTTATACCGTAACAGTGAGAATTTGCTACTTCTGTATTTTAAATTCAAGCCAAGTTTGTACGCCCAATACCCTTGCCGAAAGCTATCGGGCGGACGATCAGCGTGCCTAATACCTGCCTTGCCTCCCTGAGGAGAGCGCCCGCGATCCATCATAACAAATCCTATTGACGAAGCCGCGGTCTGTGACAAATCACACTGTATTTTTGTGATGTTCTAAACGAATTGAAATGATAATCGGTTGATCTTAACTTAAGGGAGCAGAGGGTCGGTCCAGCCGGCGCAGTGTCGGGGCAATCGTCTATTGTTTCTTAAAAGTGGAAACGATTCTACTGTTTGAATATACACAAATTATAATACCGAAAAAACCGGCCAAGTGCGAGTCGGACTTACGCTCGAAGGGTTCCGTACCAATATGTATAAAAACGGCAAAAAATCATGTCTGTTGTATGGGAGCCCCACTTAAATATTTATTTTATTCAATAGCACAATTTTATTTAGTTACCTTATTTGAGGTTGGTGCCGATTAAGCTAGTCCTCTAAATTGTATGAGCGCCCATACGACTCAGACTGCTATCTTAATTGGCGACAACTACCTATGTATGTATGGGGACACCCTTTAATTTTCAAGTTTAATTTTAATTTTTTGCAGTTTTCCTTTTTTTGTGCTTTGTTTTTGCCAAATTTCGTGATTCTAGGTCAAAGGGTACTACCATATAGGTTTTCGACGCAAAACCTATAGGGTACTTCCGGTTGACCTAGAATTGTCAATTTTGGTTAAAAGCAAGGTCTTACAGCACAAATAACGGGAGAATTCCGAAAAATTAAAAAAAGTAAAAATTAAGTAAATTTTGGTACTTTCAGGTTTTTGCGAAAATCTAAATTTGCCCATATCTTTGTATCGTGTTAACTCAGAACCTTGATTTTTATACACCTGATAGGGACTATAGACATAAGTATCCGGTATAAATTTCAACTTGCTAGGTCTACCCGTTCCTGAGATAATCAGTGGTGACACACGGACAAACAGACGGACAAGAGAGTAATCTTATAAGGGTTCCTTTGTTTACCTATTGAGGTACAGAAACCCAAAAATGCATTTGCATTTTGTATTAAATTTTATCAAGCTAATAGTTGGCAGACTACGGCTTTAAAATAAGCGTAGGTTCCTAAACCATACAGTTTATATTGTGTTAGGTACCTATGTTAGGTTAGACATCATTATTAATTAGCAAACAAGTAAAACTTGCTAAGGGATACCTCCGGAAGATGGGCAGCAGCGTCTTTCCGTGTATCAACATCCCGTACTGCGCTCGCCAACCCGCCTGCCAAGCGTGGTGAGTATGGCAACTACCCATCTTGGAGATCCATGGAGGCCTGTGTTCAGTAGTGGACGTTTTACGGCTGAAGTGAAGTAAAACTTATTACCATCTATATTTCTATACTACTGTTATAAATTTAAACGCAGATTTTTCGAATAACGACAAAATCGCTGGACCGAATTCAATGAAATTTGATATATAGATTGGATTGACCTGGATTGAGAGATAGACTTTTTATTGACAAATCATGCATGGAAAGACTCAGGCGTAAGCATGTAACCCAAATAAATATACATGATAACCACTGGTCGGAGTTGGTAGAGCTATTTAGGTTCATTGACCGCAAACATTGATGTTAATATGGATATTCCATTAGATTCCGACTAATCCTCCGGAATTTTCCGGATTTACCCGGGATAATTATTATTATCAATAAGTATAAAAAATGGTTTATGTAAGCCAATAAGCGCCCGAGCAACGTTGTAAATTTTACATCAGCAACACGTTGCCGCTTTGTTGAAACTCGTGATATAGCCGCATACGCCGATAACGAAAACAATGGCGGGGTGTTTCTGTCGGAGGGACGCACCTGTTTTGTCTCTTTCTGCACCACTGCTAGTCAGTGGTTTACCGACAGTAACTTGTTGTTAAATGTCTCACGTCTCACTCGATTACTTCGGTTCTTAGAGTGCGCTTGTTTGCTTCCTGTTCTGTTTTGTTGTGAGGTGAATTTCTTTTGACCCTGGCTTGTTTAATAGCTTTTTGTTATTTTTCTACTTAAAAAGCAAATCCCGGGATTTCGGGAATATCCATATTATTCTTACATATGGCTAGTACACAAAATAGCTCACCCTAGTCCGATCACTGATAACAAATGCCATTAAAGAAAATGCTTACATTAAAAAAAATAAGTTAGCAATTCGTTATTTATCGCATTTTTTCTGCATCGCAAATTTAATTTCTTTATAAATGATATATTTGTATTGAATTTATCATCACGCTAGCACCCAATTATTCACACCAACTCCAATTAAAACAGTGACATTCGTTTAATTATAAAAGTAATTAGTTTCTTTCTGCAACGTCTGTTGAGTAAGTTGCGCGAGTTCGTACCGGACCACACCTCCCAGTTAAGGGGACACCGGAGGGAAACCGCCCATACAACACGTACTACCAAGATCATTTCTAGTTGGAGCATATTTCTATCTTAATAAGGAATTATTTTAATTTGAATAGTATTTATCTAGGTTCCCAACCATATATTTGATCAAAATACTTACCTAAAATGAAATAGAAGCGTATCGCGTTCTGCATTTTTTTACGTCATAAAAGACCTGTTTTAAACCTAATTGTTTCGTATTAAAAACAACAACATCTTACGTATCCTAGTCATGGGAACATAGATTATATCGTCTAGTTACAGAATAACAACATAATGATAAAAATACAACAAGTTTTCAGTCATCATTTTTGGTATTACGGAACACGGTCAAAATCTAATCAAATTTAGAATCGTTCTATTGCTATCACTGTCGCTCTGCGTGGCTAAACTTCGTCACTGAACAGGGATAGCGATATTCAGGCCGAAGCTTTTGACGCGGCCGAATTGAAGTTGCGCTCGGGGTTCGCCGGCTTCTTAAAAAGGAAAAGTCGTTATAACCTGAAGATTTAATCCAGTAAAGGCTGTTAAACTTCTTAATTATCTATATATTACGTGCAGAGAAAACTTTGTATCCCTTTAAGCTTACTGCGAGCAGTGACATTTGGCATAGTTATGTTTTAATTTCCCTTCGTATGGGGGTGCGAGTAGAGAGCCTCCCCGCGGCGCATCTTGGAAGCAGCTAGGTAACGCAGTGATCTAAGTGGACTAATCTCTAGAACACAATGGTTCTACAAAACAAACAAACACGACCAACGGCATTTTTCAGAGCCACCCGTCTCTAAGCCAGCTCTGAAAGTAATCTCAATTAACATTGAAGGATTCTCGCAATCAAAACGGAGCTGGTGGATCTCGGTTTACGTGAAACCGAATTCACCAGCTCCGTTTTGATCGCGTTTTCTAAAACGAAGTTTACGTAGAATCATAGACAAAAAAGCGATGCGCGATGCGATTTGTATTTGCAACATCAAACAGTGTCTTGCTGCAATTAAACTAAACAAAACTTTTTAGTATCTAAACGATCGAAACGCAATTGTCAAACTGTCATAACACTTTTTGTCGTTTCTTTAAAACCGCAGTACGCCGCAGTAGTATCTCTCTCTATTTGGTCCGTATTCAACGTGTTTAGCGGTGTTTTTCATGATGTCGGTTCTGGTCAGATCACCAACCCCTGATGTGGAACCTCAACAGCAGCTGGTAACTCAAGACATTAGGAATCCATCAAGGGTGCCATAAGCGTGTGCCAGAAGTTGCTTCAGCAACCACATCAACAAGTCGTAGAAGGCCAATTTTGAGGTGTGAGTAGGAGACCCAAAGTCTGACTCTAGAAAGACTGAAGACCATAATGAAGGCCAACACGCATGCTAAGGAGACGCATGGTATCCAGATGCAGGTTTTACAGCTCAAAGAAGAGCAAGATAATCTGAGAGTTCGACATGAAAGCATAAAATTAGAAATTTTATAATTGCAATTAAATAAATTGTAAGATTTATATTAAAGTATTCATTTATTGTTATTTATTTCATTTATTAATTTAAACATTATTATGTCAATGGTGGATTTGAGTTCTATCGGCATACATATTTCCATTACTTATCCATACACAGAGCTAATATAGCATCCCAGTTAGCCGGGTTTATTGGTTATCCTCAGGTGGTGTATCACTACGTCTTGCAATGTTGTGTAATACGGCTGTGGTGATAATTATGATGATGAGCAACTGATTAACATGAAAAAAAATCGCTGTGAATTCTGGAATAAAAACAAACCAACTGTTGGTTCCTTGAGAAGAAATCTAGCCACAAAATGGGTGTCATCAAGGGTATCGAAGTGTTCTTCTTTTTCGGGTATCCATCTTGTTTAAAAAGCAAGGTGTTCGCTTTTATAACAAACTCCCAAACTTATAACTTATAATAACTATAATATATAACTTTATAACAAACTTTTATATGTTTTTTTCTTTAAATCTGTTGTGTCTAGCTTGTAAGGTATAATAAAGAATTTTCATTCATTCATTCCCAAGTGATGTACAAAAATTGTCAATGAACAAATTTAAAGACACAATTAAACAAAATCTTTATACGAAAGTCTACTATAAAATATCAGATTATTTAGATGATAGAGAAGCTTGGGATTGAAATTGCTCCAACTCGTTCAAAATGTTACAATTTAGACGTAGTTTATTTTCTGTATTGTTATGTATTCTAAAAGGATCATTAAAAAAAACAACCAGCCTTGTTTCTTGCTTTTCTTTCCTGGCTTGGTCGCGAAGAAACAGGCAGTAAAATTGACGTTTCAAAGCGATCCTTGTGATTTTAATGAATAAAAGATTTTGACTTTCGTAAAAAATGAGTGCCACCACTCTTTTGAGTCATGATATAAATTATAAAATAAATTCTACATTAAGTAGGTAACAAATATTTTGCAAAATAAAGCCAATGACACTTCTTGGCAACTCTCAAAACTATCTCTGTTTGACAACTCTCTAAACTCGTTTAGATGAGCTAAACGGCCAAAATTGGACGTTCAGAATTTGAACCGCGTTTAGCTTTAACTGCGTTCAATTGATGTTGGTGAAATACTGTAGCCTTGAACTCAGTTAAACGCTTAAACTGAGTTTAGCTTGAAGTGATCGCGTTTAGTTTCAACGGTGAATTCGGTCCTAAGGTCCGATTTCACCATTTTCTTTGGAAACTAAGTTTAATAAAACCACGTTTTGTTTAACTGAGTTCAAATGTGTAACTTGATCTCGGTTTTCGTGAAACCGAATTCACCAGCTCCATTTTGGTCGCGTTTACGAAAACGAAGTTTACCTGAAATCATAGACAAAAAAGCGATGCCGTTTTGTATTTGTTTATTATTTATTAAATTAATTTATTTATTAGTTTTATTTTTTATTCATTTATTAATTTGAACATTATTATGTCAATAGTGAAAGATATAACATACCTAGTAGGTATAAATGTATAATATGAGGTTAATCCACGCCATACAACCCATTCCAACAAACTAAATACATAACTTGCTAATGCTAAATAGACACAAATTCACAAAGTCTTCTTGGATTGGTTCTTTAAGTTCTACCGGCATACATATTTCCATTATTAATATTACCCAGAGCTAATATAGTATCCCATCAGCCAGGTTTATTACTTGATTATCATCAGGTGGTATAGGTTCACCACTTCTTCTTGCAATGTCGTGTGTAATACGGCTGTGGCGATAATTATGACGATGTGCACCTGATTAACAGGAGATACACTGTGCATTTTGGAAACTAACTGTTGGTTTCGTGAGACGGAATCTAGTCACAAAATCTTTGTCATCAAGGGTGTCGAAGTGTTCTTCTTTTCCGCGTATCCATCTTGGACGAGAAACAATATCTTCATCATCATTTTCGTTAAAAACGAATGCCACCACTCCTTACAGTCTTGATAGAAATACAAAAATAAATTCTAAAATACATAGCCAACAAATATTTCGTAAAATAGAGCCAAATGACACTTCTTGACAGTTGTTTGACATCTCTCTAAACTCGTTTAGATGAGCTAAACGGCCAAAATTGGACGTTCAGAATTTGAACCGCGTTTAGCTTTAACTGCGTTCAATTGATGTTGGTGAAATGCAAACTGTAGCCTTGAACTCAGTTAAACGCTTAAACTGAGTTTAGCTTGAAGTGATCGCGTGTAGTTTCAACCGGGAATTCGGCCCTAAGTCTAATCATGCTTGAGCATAGTTCACAGACATAGGCCAGGATAGTTTGATAGTCTTTTTATTACAGGTAGGTAATTTTCTAAACGTAAACGTAGATGCATAAATGTTGAAATGTTCATTGATTGTTTTTCTGTGGAATTATTTTTATTGTAAAAAAGCGCCCTCTGTAATCAGTAGTTTGCGATGCTCGTCTATCGCGGGTTCCTATATCTGACGGTAACCGACTACGACTCGTATCTTATTGAAAAGTATCAAACTATAGTGTGACCATTAGTGCTGTGCACTCCCTGAGGTATGCGCGCGGCGAGACGGGTGGAAGAATCGGCTGCTGCGCTCTGTCAGTACGCCGTCAACGCTCGTGGCGGCAGGTAGTGTTATTTGTATCGGACTGTCTATGTCAGACGCACATGACATAGACAGTCCGATACAAACGAGTGCACAGCACTAATGGTCACACTATAGTGTCAAACCTTTGACACATTTTCAAGGAGAAACGAGTCGTAGCTGGTTGGACGTATAGACGAGCATCGCATATATCGCTCTATGGCAAACAAGTATAAAGTGCCAGTCTTGTATTTTGTTATATTTTAAAAAACGTTATATCCTTTCTTTAGTACATTTTGATACAACTGTTGATTTATCTGCTAATACTAGACATCCTAGTGTCAAGTGAAACGATTCCAGCGAGCGCTCTGTCGCTATAAAATAAAGTGCTATACAAAGTGCTCTATAAAGTGCTATTATTCAAACGCGTCGATTCGCTCGCGTTCCATCGGATCGAGTTTTACGAGCGCTGAGCGATGCATCGTCAATCACGGATGCTCATACACCGATAGACTGACCAACAGTTTTTGTTGTAGACACTAGAAAAATTGTGTTTCGTCGATCGTAATTTTTTTTCTATTACTTTTTTGTAATTTTATTTCGTTTTGAAGTTACTTTGTTGATAGTTTGAAAGCAATTTCAGCTTTTCCAGTGATTTCCTAGATTGTATTGTAAAGAAAGTAGGATGATATATTGATTTGTTTTCTTGTTTTATTTAAATGATTTTTTGACATTTTATATTCTGATTATTATTTTTTGAAATTGCGTTTTTTAAAGAATTTAAATAATTATGTACCTAAGTTTAATTGCATGTTTATTTTTGAATTATAAAGTACTTGCACACCGCAAGGCAAAATCTAGCGCTTATGTACACACGGCTACATATCAAGCTATAATTTCCAGTATAAGCTGATCTCGCATTGTGTAGGCTTTTCGTAGAATGAGAGGTCAGCTTATACTGGAAATGTATAGCTTCATGTGTAGCCGTGTGTACAACCCCTACCACCTAATATTAGGTTAGCTTAGGATTTACAAAGAATAAATTAATTTGAATTTATAGAAAAAACTAATAAGCATTTGCAAAGTCAATTTTTACCAAGTTATACTTTCCTACTTTCAGGGGATATAATCTTCTAAATCTTTCTAGACCATAAGGGCATATAATCCAAATTATTGGAACAAAAATTAAACATAACAAGATGCGATTTTACTATCTACTACCTACCTACTATGTATAATTGTTCTGTTAGTATACTCTGTAGATACATCTTTCCACTTTACGTAGGTAGATGGATTACGCCAACAACGCCTTGTCCATTTCTTGGACACCTCTACAATACATTACTTTAGTGAAAATGACATTTTAAAAAAACATTTAATAAAAACATCAACCTGCAAACCAAATACGCAGAAAGATATAGCGATTAAACAGTTGTCGGAGTGAAAGTTCTTTAATTGACTCGTCACTGGGGGTGAATTGGCGCAGATGGCGAACCCATTTGATTCGGTTTCTACTCATCCATTCAATTGCCACTGCTAGTTGACTTTTTAATGACTTCATTGGCTAATGTTTATTTTGAAGAGACATCAACTAATAAAGTCTTAAAAATAAATTAGAGTTTAGCACAAAGTAAAGTAAAAAACGCAGCCAAAATATGTTAAATATTTTTTTTTATGTTCAAACTCGTACTGTTATCCGATATCACACTATTTCTACACCTACCCGCTCACCAATTTTTAACAATAAAGTTTTATGAGCACCAGTATCATTGCTTTATTTGTGGAAAGCACCAGCGGAAGCTCTATTCATATCTTTACAAAAACGTATTCTATTAACAGAGCTTAGAGTGTATTTTCGATTTAATTGAAGAGTATAAAGAGTTTCGTTTATATCAGAGGGTTCTCTGATTGGGGTATCATAAGCTTGTAAGTAAGCGAAGTTTGAAACAGACAGCGACACTGATACTCATTACCGGAACGTCAGGGGTCAATGTGGGTAGTGTGCGTTTGTGTATGAGTGGATGTTGCATGTATGTATGTGGGTGTGTAGGAGGGTAAATCACCACAGAACAAGTTTACAAGTGTATTTGTCGCGCGAGTGCTAGTAATTGATTTATTCCGCGTCAGTATTGGGCTCCTAGTTTCAATTGTAACTGTGATTGCTTTTATGAACTTGCGACGATTGCGGCTGATGTTATAATTTTATTACTGTACCTACGGCTATTTTTGTGGGAGAGTAGTTAACATAGGAGATAGTGGTTGCACCAGGTGTTATTGTTAGTGTAGTGTGATGGCCATGTTGCATAATATACAGTGTGTTTTTTTTAACTGCGACAGTACGCCAGCACCCATAACCAGAGGAGATACAGGTGCAGTTTCTTTTAAAACATCAGCTCGTTTTCGAAGAAAACGTTTTGGCATTAAAATTTTCTTAGTTAAGCATAAGTAGCGCCTTAAAATTAATCAAGTTGGTAAAACTTTTTTTGATGCTGATCGATGCAGTCCTATGTAAGGATCATTTTATTGTATCGGATGAAAAAATCTGAGCAGCGAAAGTTAGTCAAATTTGATAAAATGTATTCTCATACAACAGGACAAAGCAAAATTCCTCCAACAAACATTTTATTAGATTCTAATTGCACATTAAAGAATGACTAATACTGTAGCGATAAAGAAGTTTAGGAACTCCATGCTTTCATGAGCAATTCAAAAACATTTCGTATTTCAGAACAATTTTCAATTTTGAACATGGTTCTTGCACCTGTCGGACTTTTATATCAGTCATTGCATCATCTTATTTGTCAAATACGCAAAAAGTAGACTTAATTGAAGCATACTTCTTCAACCGACGAAGCCCAACTAATGCGTTGAAGTGGTATCAAGAACGCTACCCAGACCGCGATTGAGGAAGTATGGGCTTCTAGTTTCAATTGTAACTGTGATTGCTTTTATGAACTTTCGATGATTGCGGTTGATGTTATAATTTTATTACTGTTTCTGATAGTACCTACGGCTATTTTTGTGGGAGAGTAGTTAACATAGGAGATGGTGGTTGCGGTGTTGTTACTGTAGTGTGATGGCCATGTTGCTATCCATGTTGATGTGATGTGTTGACGTCCATCTATTCTTTTTCCGACTTTACTTCAAATCAATCTTGTAGTCTAAACTGGGTCCTGACTTTTTGAATTGCAAGATTCGAACCACATTATGCAAATTTAAAATGCTAGAAAATTAAATCTATCAGCACAATTATTTTTCCTTTAACCATTTTTAAGAGGGTGCATACAGCGTCTGGCAAGTTACAGCCTTAGCTGGGCCAAGAATACAACTGCTGTATTGCTTGAACAGCATTTTAGATGGAGTAAGCTGGCCCAGCGACTTGGCGTCGTAAAGAAGTATCCATTGAACGCCTTGTAGTACAGAGGAAGGTTGCGGGTACACAACCACGCTGTAGATCACCAATGAGATGGACGACCAAATCATAGCAGCATTTGACGGTGCCCTACACGAGTGCACCAAGAAAAGCGGCAATACGAGAGGAGTGGCGAAGGATTGTCAAGCGCGCCTCTACCCCCGATGTGACGACCACGACCGCTCTGCCAAGAGTGTAACGACTGAGAAGAGAAGAAGAGGGAAGTTGGCCTAGCATCTATAACATTCTCTCAGCTTAGTCAGCCTTAATCTGCAGGAAAGACATGGCCAACTACCATTACTAGGGTTACCATTTGTCAGGCATTTGTCGCATTATACACGCGTGCGACCGGCGTTGCACTAAGACAGGCATTTATAGGGTTCCGTACCCAAAGCGTAAAACGGCACCCTATTACTAAGGCTCCGCTGTCTGTCCGTCTGTCTTTCCATCTGTCAAGTTGAAGCTTTCACAGATGATGTATTTCTGTTGCCGCTATAACAAGAAATACTAAAAATAGAATAAAATAAATATTTAAGGGGGGCTCCCATACAACAAACGTGATTTATTTGCCGTATTTATGGATAATGGTATGGATAATGGTTTGTGCGGGAGTCCGACTCGCACTTGGCCGGTTTTATTTAATTTTACGCGCGTTCCTAGATTCCCTCAGATTGCTGTGATTTGAGTTCCGGAGCGAAAAACGATCTTAGAATTAATAATATCGTCTGACAACTACCACTCTTAATTGTTACTAGGTACATACAAAATTAGAAATTAAATATTTTTTTTTATTCTTTACTGCGTTTTAGCAGGTTTTTTTTATCTTAGAGAGGCTTTTTTTTCTGAAAAAAAAATAGGCATTAAAAGCACCTTATACAGGCATCCCACCATTTTGAAATTGACAATTTGGAAATAAAATAATTGTAGGTATTGCCAACAGTAGTCAACACCCCTGAATAATATCGTGCAAAGTATTAAACTGCGTCACATTATCTACATTTTTGTAATAAGTGCTTTTATATCACCTCCAGAAGTAAGGTCGTTTGACATGGTCTATAAAACGCGCATCACATTACGACACATTACGTAACGCGATACGCAGCCAATATTCGATATAGCAATCATAAATATTTAATAGATATTTTCCCACAACGGGGTGGCCATTCACACCCCTTATCACACAAGAGACTGTTACAAAAACAGGGCCTGCAAACTCTAGAGTTATACTGAGTTATACTTGGTTAGACGCTTGTCCAAATGATTGAGACAAATGTTTAAATTTGCCACAAGTGTTTCCAACACTATAATTTTTGGCCTATTCACGCAGGTCCACGATAAAAATCGTTTTTTAGTTTTAGTTTAGTGATAAATTATTATTAGCTTCCGTCAGCGGCTTCGCACGCGTTGGTTGCCAACAAAAAGTAGCCTATGTGTTAATCCAGGTTATAATCTACATAACAAATTTCATCGAAATCAGTTCAGCCGTTACGACGTGATTGAACGAAACAAACAAACATCCAAACTTTCGCGTTTATAATATTAGTGTAATTTGTTTCTTTATAGTAAAAAAATACAATAAATAGTTATATAATCTGAAATCTAAAAAACCTATCTAACTATATATAAATACAAACATATCACTGAGTTAAATATATTAAATTCTAGGGCTACAGTTGTGCCGATATGCATAATTTTTTAATTCTACCATTCCTAGCTTTATATGAAATAGCTCACGCTAAGCGGATATATGAAATAGACCACGCTAGCATTGACATGCACAAAAAATATGGCAAGTGCATGTTCACACTAGTGAATTTTAGTGCGAGTATGTTTTGTGTGTGGAGCACTATTATGGTTTTACCGATCGAAATAATATAAATTCTATTAAGAGTTGACTATACCTCAGCCCAAACTCGAATTTCACCCCCGCTTCTCCGCGCGCCGCTGCGCATCCTATCTCGTCGTGGATCATATGTTTGCCGGTTTTTTTATCATTTAGTTCCTTCATTTTCTTGTTGTGCTTATTTCTTATTACTGCGGTTTTACAAATACCAACTTAATATTAAATTCTACTTATGAATTACGTGATCGTTTGGAGCGACAAGCGTCACGGGTACCCCGTCTGAAAGCCGAGGCCAGACTGAAGCGCGTCCGAAACGTATCATTTTATGGTAAAATCAAAAGGTATTTAGAAAATTTAAAACACAGGTGCTCTTATTTATGTTGTGTAGAAGTACTGTATAAAGTTTCAAGATCTAAATTGAAGTATTCATCGCATAAGAGCGGTATAAGATAAATTTGGAGTCATCTTTGGATTTTTTTCTATCTAGAAAATTTTACGGAATCGTGTTTTTACAACACAGGCGCTCTAGCACGTATCCTTAACTATAACATTTATAAATAACAGATTGAAAGGACACAATTTGTTGAACAAAACATTGTTTTTCAATAAGCGATTTATCGTCTCCCCAGGTATAGTGCGCCCTTAAGCTCCCTCGAGCTGACTTAGCTAAAAATTATTGGTTTGTCTCAATTACAGTTAACATGACATTAGTTTTATCGAGGGGTGGACAATGATGAGATTAGGTATATATTTTTGTAGGAACTTACGATTTTTTTAAAATCTCAATAATTTTGATTGCAATATTTTGAGAGAGTTTTGCTTTTGAGTATTTTTTTATATCAGGACCCGCCGAACTTCGTACCGCCTTGACATGCATATGACGCGGGCTGCCAATGTACGTCGCCCCGGTAGAATTGTCAATCGGCCATCTATGTATGAGATAATGAATTTTCTTCATAATTTCTTTTTGCGTGAATTTTTCTGATATTTTAATAGTTATTCTGCTAATCGGGGCAGAGACAAATCCAACAAATCAATCAAAATCGGTCCAGTTCTTAAGTTATAAATAGTGTAACTAACCCGACTTTGTTTTACATAGACATAGATTGTACTCCCTGTAATTACGGGCATTCAATGGACCACTCATATTGTCCTCCCAGCGCGCGCTTAAAACAGCACTATTCAAAGTTACGCAAAGGAGCTGTCAGAAACAGCATATGAGCTTACGGACGTGCCCATTACCGCACCTTGTCAATAAAGTACTAGCAGTTTAAACATACGTTTTAAGTTGTCAGTTTATCCGCTTCTGGTACCGCCTATCGTCTGTTAATTGCCACCTACGCTTTCTTGGAGGTCACTGTCTTGTCACAGAATTTGCATGTTCCATTGCTACCAAGAGTATCAAGTGTATTGCTAGTGTCAAACCAACGCCCACTCATTGGAAGTATACAATCTTAAAAGTTTGTATATCATCTTACAAATGAAAATATAGAATTCCTTGGTATAACCATCCTTTATAAATGTTTTTATATGAATTTATTTGTAAAAGATTCTTATCCAACCAATTATAACTTAACCATTGGCCGACAGGCAACAACTCTATTCACGCCTCCTACTAACTATCGATACACAAACTTTGACACCGGAACGGCTCAGACTCATCCTAACTAAAACGAAAACCGACTTTATTCGCTTCAAGCACGGTACAATTTACTTTACCGCAATAATTCTTTTCAATTTTCCTCAAATCGAATTTGGCTGTAACATCAATCGAGTTCCCACATTTTCCGAGCGCACTTACACAATATCAATCAGGTTTTATTGGTGTTGTCGGGGCGTGTGGGGTGGGGTGTCGGTCGCGGGGGGGGACTATTTGTATCAATAACCTGTCAATAGACTCGCGCCCGCGGGGACCTCTGCCCCCACACCAACACTTGCGTTGGCGACTGTACCTAGCTATGACCGCAGAGATTTGATTAGAAATGCATTAGGATACGCGTGTGAAATATTCGCGATATTGACGGCTGATTTATTGTGAGGAGATTATTGAATTGTACCGTTGTAATGGAAAAAGCATGATTTGCTAAAAAAAACTCTTTACTGAACTTAAATACACACTGTAAATTAACTGGCCTGTTTCAGTTCAGCTTGAATTTCATTTTCAATAGCGAAATGCTTAAGCCAATCAATTGTTTAGGTACACACGGCTACACATGAAGCTATACATTTTCAGTATAAGCTGACCTCTCATTCTACGAAAAGCCTACATAAGCGAGGTCAGCTTATATTGGAGATGTATAGCTTGATGTGTGGCCGTATGTACTTACTATTAAAAAAATTCTCTAATATTTTATAATAATTTTGTTGATTGTTGTAGTTTGGAGAACAATGGATTCAGAAACTACAAACTCGTTGCTAAAACCTTTTCTCGCTACACAATATTCGTAAAAACGTAACAAAACTACGAAACTGTACAATATACACAGTGATAGAAACTAGCAGGGTAGAAAAAAGGTTCCATTTACAAAGTTCCCTCGTAACACTACATTATCTAATATCAGTGGCGGTCGACAAAGTAAAATTGGGGACACGTTATTACCTCGGCTGGTTTGCAAAACACGTTCACGTTTCCCACCTATCCCCACATCTCAACGCTTATAGATACTATCTGTTACACCTATTAAGGACACGTACCCGAATCGACGATTTCCCTTTTAGCGTACGTTGCAAAGTTTGGCCGTGCTGTAACTTGAAGGGTGGTAACGAAGGCAGCAATGAGTCGCTAGGAATTTACTTGGAGCGTAATTGGAGGTGTCGTTTGCGAAGGTGTAATGCAGGATCAGGTGGGTGCCTTCTTCGCGCCGCTGCCGCCGATAACACGCTAATGCCCTCAACTTTGCACCGCAAGGGGAGGCCACGGGGATGGCGGAGTGGGGGGAGGGTGGTTCAGCCATTCGTTAAGTAAAAATGGGAAAAGTCAGATCATTCTCGATATTGAACGAGTATAACTTTATCGAGTTGCAATGTGCGCTGAGCTTTCTGAAGTACTTTCTGTGTTTTATAACTGTAAATAAAATGAATATTATCAATCACAAAACGAAAAATAAAAAGAAAAATAGATTTGGTCATAGATATAGGTATTATAAAGTTAGAATATATTTTTATAAAAGTTAGTTGGCATCAGGAGGATAAAGGGATCCAATTGGGATGGACCGGACCGCGTTCGACAAGCTGGACGACATCCTTAAGTCGCCTAAAACTCCACAGAGTCCGAAGACCCGCTTATTTATCGAATGTATTCTGCCCACCATGACTTACGGTGCCGAGACATGGGCGCTCACGCAGGAGGCTGTGTACAGGTTAGGAGTTGCACAGAGAGCCATGGAGCGTACCATGCTCGGCATCAAACTCTTAGATCGAGTTCCAAACGTCGATATCCGTAGAAGAACGAAGGTTCATGACGTTATGTGAATCGAGTTATGGAGCTCAAATGGTCTTGGGTGGGACACTTGGCAAGACGTGGTGATGACAGGTGGAGCACGGTAGCAACTGAATGGTGGCTGAGGAATGGCTGTAGAAGGGTAGGACGTACGGCAACGAGATGGGTCGACAGCGAGACGTCATCGTTAGAGTCGCGGGCCGTCAATGGATGAGACTAGCGCAGGATCGTGGCGGATGGCACAAACTTGGGGAGGCATATACCCAGCAGTGGGTGAAGTCGGGCTGTGGATGATGATCATGATGAAGTTGTCATAATATAAAAATGTAAGTGGAATTGTAGAGTTTAGGGATCCCTAAAACCTTCAAAAAAAGGTGCACCTTTTTACAGGCCATCAAAATTAATGGCTTTCGAATAAAAATTATGAGTAACGTTAGACCATTTCCCGTTGTCAATATCGTCGCTTAAACGACTCGCTCCGATGAATAATACAAAGCAATAAATAAAAACGCTCATTACATTAGCGCACCGTTCCGATAATGTGCCCACCTTAGGAAACGTGGGTTGTAGACCAGGAGCCAACTTCCATAAACGTACGTAGCAGCACAGCGGGATCGAAACTAACATTTTAATGAACCACATTTTTGAATTTCCTGATTTTAAGTAATTGATGGATCATATAATCAGCGGCTTTCAAACTAAAATTTAATACCTGTAGGTTTAGAAACAAACAGGAACTAATTGAGCTGTCTTTGCCATCGAAACTCTACAGTCTAACAAGACTAGAACGAGTTGAACAGCTTGGCCACCATGAATTATTGTGTTCCAGGGCCGCCGGTAGGATTTGCCGTCACGCTAGCCTACGCCGGGCTTTTTGCATCGTCAACGTTCTAGCCGTTCTCGAACCGAACGGTAAGAGGCCTGACGGTATGGCTTTTGTACCTTGGTTCTCTCAAGGTACAAAAGTCATACCGTCAGGCAGGGTAGGGTGTGGGACGCCACATGCGCCATCTCATCTGCCTGGTACAGCAATTGGGGCAGGGCAGTGGCAAATTCAGCCGAAGATCTCAAGCGGCGCAAATATGGAAGTCTCGACAGAGCTTACATATTTGAGCCATTTAGGGTGGAGACCCGGGGGCCATCGCGTTATCGAAATTCTTTCTGGGCGTCTGGTCGAAGCGACGTGTGATCCGAGAGCTGGCGCTTATCTGGGTCAACGCATAAGCATTATAATTCAGCGGGGCAATGCAGCCAGTGTCTCGGAGACACTTCCGCCTGGTAGTCATCTGGAGCAGTTGAGCTATCTATCGATCGTTTGCAACGGTCTTTAGATGATTCAACTGTTTATTCTGTATTTTATTGTAAACTAGCTGACCAATCCGCAGCTTCGCACGCGTAATTTTTCAATAAAAACATTACCCTTCTTCTGCGCCGTTGGGTAAAAAGTAGTCTGTCACTCGGGTATAGTATAGCTTCCCAACAGTGAAATATTTTTTTCAAATCGGTCCAGTAGTTTAGGAGTCTATTCAATACAAACTAACAAAAAAAAATATTTTCTCTTTATAATATTAGTATAGATAGTTGTATATTTTTTCTGTTATTAAAGTCATTTTGCCTCCTTTTTTAGACTTGATAATAAAAGCTCTAATAGAGTTATCTTCAATGAGTCGTTCCCCTACGTGCATTGAGCTAGCTACATACTCTCTATAGCTAGCATTACATTTGATACATACTCTATAGAATTGTTACAGGGCAACGCACACGTTTGCGTTAATATTCACAGGCCACGTTCTGCATTTCGCGTAAACGTTGGACCCACGATTTGTTCCGGTAGCTGAGGTAACTTCATCATATTTGCGGTAATAAACGTGAATTTATTACCCCGTTACGTTTGCAGTTTTACTGAATTGTGGAGATGTGTGGGTTGGCGACATTAGCAACAACCGCCTCTCCCTGCTCTACCCCGCCGCCCTTTATGCCTAAGAGGTAAAGCGCTTTGTGCTTATGTGCTGAATAAAACCTTACTTGAGCGTGTTTCAGGTAGGTAATGCGTTCCTTACTTTGTAACTAATGTTCAATATTCAACCACGTATCGGTAACCACGGTATCGTCGTTGATTTCTATCAATTTAAATAAGAAACTCACCTTAAATAAGGTAAGCTGCTTGGCATCATTTGAGAGTGGAGTACTTTGCCTTGGACAGTGGCACAATCACCCAAAAGTGGGTAGAGTAAGGCTGTGGATGATGATGAAGTGCTTTATAGTATGTGGGAGTCACTAGCCAAGTTGAAATTCATAAGCAGTCCAAACCATACACCTCCGATATATTACAAATTAAATATGAACGAATGAAAACACTTTATTGTACACATTAAAAAATAGAAATTACAGACTAACTAGAAGACACAAAGCCAAATAGTACAATGGACCGTCTTATCGCTTTGAAGCGATTTCTTTCAGACAACCAGAATATACTATTTACAGTAATATGATCATTTACTTCAAATTAAAAATGTTCTAACATCTCTACATCATCAATAAAGTGTCAAACCTACATAAATATACATATTATATATTTTTTAATTCTCATGATGACTCGTGACTTCAAATACATACAACTTTTGTCAACAGAATTGTGTCTGGATTTTTTTCATTTGCCATATCACGATTAGAGTGTGCGTCACGTTTCTGAATACGTACTTTCCGACGTCTAAGCGTCGTCGGCAAGGAGTGCGAATGTTCTTGAACAGAAGAAACTGGGATATAGAGGCGCTATAGAGATTCTGAGCACGTCCGCAACTCGGGCCCGCATTAAAAGGGGATTATGAGCCGAGTGGCCAATAACACGGCATTACGTGCCCGCTCGGGCAAGGAGCGACCGATAATCCACCGTGGAGCTTTGTTTCTGCCTATCTTGGTGAGCATTTAAAAATAAAACGTGATTGCGTTGACAAGTAGGTTTACGTATGTGAGACTCGCCAATCAGTATTCGGCCTATATGATATTGTTTGAAATACATTGCTCGTTTTGAACACGCCTCTATTTCATCATCAGCCGGAAGCCGTCCACTGCTGAACATAGGCCTCCCCCTTAGATCGCCACAACGAGCGGTTGGTAGCCGTTTGCGCCCAACGGCTCCCCGCGATTCTTATTCGATCGTCGGTCCACCTTGTGGAGGGGGCTGGCCTACGCTGCGTCTTCCAGTCCGTGGTCTCCACTCGAGAACCTTTCTTCCCCAACGGTTATCGGTTCTACGAGCGATGTGGCCTGCCCATTGCCACTTCAACTTGCTAATTTTGAGAACTATGTTGGCAACTTTAGTTCTTCTGCGGATGCCTCTATTTAAATATGGATTAATAAAGTATTACATACGTTGGTGCTTTCGAATATATATGTAAGCCTGAAAAGATGTCACAGGAATAATTATTGATTTAATATTTTTTTTCCTTTACTATTTTAGGTGGAAGTCATCACATGTTACTTATACTCGTATAAATACAACGTTGTTTTTTTTTGTGTACAAGGTATAATAAAGATTGTCATTTATTCAAAGTCTAAGAAAGCTAAAAAGTTTATTTCGTTTTATTTTTATGGGTCGCCCATTTTATGGTTTATCATTGTATCGTATACACAGATTGCAAAACACATTTCTAAAAATATTGAACGAGTGTACGGACTCGCTACGAGACGCTACGACAAACGACCCCCATCATCAAACAAATTTAATTATCACAAGAACATTACCACCGCCACTAAAATCAGATGAAATATTCAGTGACACGTTAAATTCAATCAGACCTTATCGAAATGGTGCGTCATCCTTACAATAACTGCGATTGGAAACAGCTATAGAAGCAATAAATAGTTGCGGGTCGCGTCGCCATTTATTAGGTACAATCCAGATTAGATTAGCGTTGCATCCCGCGCCCTCTGTTAGTTCCCGGAGGACGTGAAATTTGTCCCAGTAATGTGGCCACGCGCCGGGCTAATTTCATGTTCGCGGACCCTTTGTCTACGCACATACTACGACAACTCTACTATATATTGATAGCATTGCGCAGAGACAATGGACATGTAATTTGAGAGTTCGCTCTCACGCTTTGTTAGTAAAATTGGGAGTTAGTGTGTACGAGTACTGTGGACTATGTGAGTGGAATCTCTCGCAACGCAGCTTCATTTTAATTGAATAGTGGCGTGGGGTGACGCTTTGTTTTCCTAAAGATAACTTTATAGCTACTTTGCATAATTGCCCACCGTGTCGCACTAATTTGTTACCATTTCGCAATCTGTCACAGTTTAGACAGTTTTGTTTACTCCTGAAAAAACGTCAATTAACAAATAAAAATCTTCCCACTGAGGACGTGAATAGACACCCAAAGAGCTTTTACTGTAGTATAGTTCAGATATATTCCCTAATATACTAAATCATAACAGTCAAAATAAATAAAATTAATATACTTAATAATATAGTAAATTTAAATAAAGAAACGTTGGGAAACGTAACGTTTGGGAAACTTCGCAACGACTTTTCGTCCAACATACCTCAGTGCCTTAAGACGAAAGTCTTCAATCAGTGTGTGTTACCAGTGATGACATATAGAACCGAGACGTGGTCCTTCACTATTGGCCTTATGAATAAGCTCAGAGTCGCTCAACGAGCTATGGAGAGGGCTATGTTCGGGGTTTCTTTGCGGGATCGAATCAGAAATGAGGAGATACGTAGGAGAACTCAAGTCACCGACATAGCCCGACGGATTAGCACGTTGAAGTGGCAATGGGCAGGCCATATAGCGCGCAGAACAGATGGCCGATGGGGCCGGAAAGTTCTCGAATAGAGGCCATGGACCGGCAGGCGCAGCGTAGGACGTCTACCTACAAGATGGGCAGATGACTTGGTAAGAACCGCAGGTCGGCGTTGGATGCAGGCCGCTTCCAAGCGCAGTTCCTGGAGATCAATGAGGGAGGCCTTTGTCCAGCAGTGGACGTCCTACGGCTAATATGATGATGATGATATGATGAAATAAAGAAACAAATCAAGATAACATATAAGTAATTGAAATAATTAAATTACATAAATTTAAAACTTTTTAATGTAATTTTGTTTGGTGTGCATCTGTCTATAAGTTAGAACATACAGAGAAACACTCAGACCCGGAACAAATATCTATTTTAACTTGTTAAAACATCGTACCTAATTACGATTTACGACGCTTGAAGTAAAAAGTTGGTACTTATTAAATTGGTTGTTACTGAGGTCTTTTTTCAAAAAAACGTACTAAAAAACTGGTTAAAGTAATTTATTTTATTTATTTCAAGCACATAATAACAATTTTAAATAATATGACTTACAAAGATTTGTAATTTAAATAATGGCTTGCAGTAAAGTCGCTTAATACGAGTGAAAAATTCTTATAATACTGTTGCGAATCGGCTACGCAACACGTACTGCCATCTAGCGGTACTGTGGCAAACAACAAACAGGTTGTGTATACTGTAAGAAAGCAAAGTTTCGCGTCATCAAATAATTTGCGAAGAACATTTTGTTTACTTAATATATATTTATTTTCACAAGTGCGATCGAAATGTGGCCATTATGGGTCTGGCATTGTTTTCACTGTACCTGGCTAAAGCGCCCTTTAATCGTTTTTATTACATTTCAAAATAATCTTTGCACAATGATATAAAAAGCATTCAAAGTTAACAATACATTTATGTATTGAATTACCTAGAGCATCGTAGTTATTGGGTAGACAGGTTTAAAATGTTTTTTAGTGCGAGATGTTTGCAAAATTGTTCTTAATTATCCAAAAATCGGGGCTTTATAATTGGGGGTCTTTCTCTTTACATTCTTTCGAAAACACTCTTGGTGCAGTGGGCGAATAGCAGTCTGAGATGCAGGAGGTTGCTGGTTCGATTCTGGGTATTTTATATGTAAATTCATTAAATGTATGAATTTACCCAACAAAATGTATGTAAGTAATATCTGGCTTCGATAATACAAGCTTTGCTTAGTTTGTGGCTAGATAGCACTGTGTGTAATGTCCAGAAATATTTAATATTTTATTTAGTGTAAGTAGGTTTGATTCACATAAAGTGCAATCATTCGTCTTGACTAAATGGAAGAACGATTATCATCAAGCCCAGTTCTGAATCGCAGACCCCTATATCAGCTACTGATTGTGGAAGATAGAGGGATAAGGTAATTAGCAATGAAAATAAAAAAAAACGTATCTTAACAAACATTTAATTTTTGTATTCTATAGCAATATATTATTTGTAATAATTATAATTTAACTATGAACAATCAAGGCTTATGCGCATCCGAATGTAGGAATCACTAGTAACATAGACAGCAAATGTACTACTCTATTCCTTATGTTAACTGTTAAAACTATAAACACCTACATAAGTATAATCTTTTAAAATAGTTTGTATTGCACATTATAATAACAGGTATTTTTCTTGATTATTGTTTTAGTGGATACTATTATTTCACAATAATTTATTTGAATTACGAACTCTACGAAGGGAAACATTTTACTCAGCAACAATTTAGTGAATTATCAAAATATCTACAAACAAATTGCAATAAAAAATGACAATTCTTACTATTTACTACTTCTCTAGACTTAGGTTTAACATGTATTCAGAAACCATCGCTACGAGACAAACTATTAGGAACATAACAACAGTAATTACACATACAATAATTAAATATAATTTTTTACATTTTTACAGTATAATTTGCCACCTTGTCCAGCATCGGATTCTCACTTCCGTGTCCTTTACTTCAAATCGTCCATTTACTCGCATTCTCAGACCACATTTCACTTAACGGTAATAATATCACCAATATTTTCTACAGCTCTTCCTTGTAAATTTTTCTACAATAATATCTTGAAGAGTTCTGAAGGTTATTACGAAATAATAAAGAGATCTTGTTCGCGTGCTTATTGACTGCACTAAGTGGGGCTGTGCGGTGGGTGCGGTGTGTGCGGTGGCATCGGGTGGTGGAGCGAGTGCGGGCTGCCGGCGCGCAGCGAGTCAGGCGAGGAGCCGGGGGACGCTCGCCGCGCCGGGTACGGGGAGAAGCGGTGGTGAGCCATCGCGCCCGCCTGCAAGTTGCCCCCAGCGCTGCCCGCGGCGCCCGGCGCGCCCGCGTACACCGGCCGCGGCAGCTGCAGCCCCGAGCCCGACGCGAGGTGCTGCTGCGCCAGCAACTGCGGCGCCAGGCACGCCCACTGCCCCCACAGCGCCGCCGCCGGCACGCTGTACAGCGGATACGCCGCTCGCAGGAACAACTGCGACCGAGCGGCCAATATCGCCTTCTCCTCCAACGTCAGGTTATTATTATGCTGATCCAGATCGAACGGCCTCAGCGGTGACCGCAAGTAGTGCTGCTCTGCCAGCATCGATTCCATCGTCTCCCTGAAAAATAAACAAGTACATTTTGAGTATTTGCCGGTTGTTTGGAATAAGCATGATGAGAAAGCGTGAAAAGTATCTACCTATGATAGACGGCACCGAGGCGCCTTTCATCGGGGAAGTATGATGTTCTGTCTTGCTCCCCCGTGACATAGAATCTCAAGAAACAAAAAAAAACGATCTAAGTAAACAAATCAATGTAAGTTAAAATAAAAACAAAATTAGAGAAGTCGCGTGTTTACATTATAGTTGGTTGGATTATAAATTACACGGATGCAAACGTTAGCCAATGTATCTCTATGTAATTAAATGAGTTCGATTGACCAAGCAGTACGTAATAAAGACGGAGACAATTACAGACACGGAGGTAGAAATCAATTGATCCCATTCGCGCATCGTATTCGAGAGCTTGACCAATTTTCCATGCACTATAAAATTTATTGCAAGCTTCAATCTTACACCAACCAATGATTTTATCGAGTTTGTTTTTCTGTAGAAAACAAAAATGGAGGATCGTAAAACAATAAGTATTATTTCCAAAAAAGAATAATCACAATTTGCCTGAATCAACAAAATAACATCATGACGGTTACCTCTCGAATTCAGTGAGACGTGAAGAGTCTCGGAACCCCTTAGCAAATGGATTACTGTCGATTTTCAGCTTTGTGATCTAAAACAAAACAATACTTATATTACTACATTTGAAGGCTTCGTGGCATCAAGTAATAAGTTATTATTTGTCGCTTCTAGTACTCGTATATGTGCTCCATCAGAAGTAACATTTATGAAAAATACCATATCAGTAGCTTAATTTAAATTCGAACGACTTGTATTAGTCACATCACCAAGAAAAACAAAGACAATAAAATAAGGAGACCTTAAAATCGATAAAGGATTCATATACCACTTTTTACATAAGAGTTACCACAGTATATCTGAATGTCAGCTAAATTGTATCCGTACCTAGTTGATATACCACCCATTCGCACACACCGTTATGGTTCTACGTTCTTGATGCGTACAGCTTAAGTGTGGAACGCTTTGCCGTCGTCTGTTTTTCCTAAAGAATACAAACCAGGCCTCTTTAAGGTAAGAGGAAATAGGTTTCTTAAAGAGTTAAGGTAAGAGTGAATGGGTTTCTACTAGATCTTCGTGCTTCATCTTAGACCACATCATCGCTTTCCATCAGGTGAGATTGTGGTCAAACGAAGATCTATTTTTTTTTTAACTTGTGTTGTCCCACTGCAGGGCAAAGGCCTCCCTCCCTTCTTTCCAGTTTTTTCTGTCCCCTGCTTTAGTGGGCCAGTCTGGTAAATGCACATCCAAGTCGTCACGCCATCTCCGTGGTGGTCTGCCGCGTGGGCGAGTTGCGTTAGGGACCCAATCAGTTATTATCTTTGCCCATAGATCTTTGGGCATGCGACAGACGTGGCCAGCCCAGTCCCACTTGAGCTGTGCTGATTTTTTTGTGACATCCAGAATCTTTGTTTGCGAGCGCAGTACGGAGTTCCGTATTCGGTCTGATAACCGGACACCTAAAATACTGCGCTCCATAGCCCGCTGACATACCTCGAGTTTGGACCTTTGTTGAACAGTCAAAGACCAAGTCTGTGCACCGTAGGTGAGGATGGGGAGAACGCACATGTCCATGAGTTTGCGGTTAAGGCAGAGTAGTAGTTCGCCTTTCATTAGTTGTTTCATCGACCAGTATCTCCTCCAGGCGTTTTCAGTGCGTCGAGCAACTTCTTTTTCTTATCGCGCCTGGAACGAGACAATCTGGCCGAGATACACATACTCATGGACATACTCGATCTTGACCTCCTCGATGTGCAGCCGTTGCCGTGTGCTGTTGGTCATGAGCTTAGTCTTTGACATATTCATCGCAAGTCCAACCTCGAGGCTGGCTTGGTTCAGATCGTTCAGCATACTGCCTAATTCTGTGACTGGGGAGGAAAACAGAACGATGTCGTCGGCGAAGCGGAGATTTGTTAACCGCCGTTCTCCTAAGACGATTCCCTTGTCAGCCCAGCTCGGTGTCAAGGTCTTAAAGACTTCCTCCAAAGTTGCTGTAAAAAGTTTCGGGGAAAGCGGATCTCCTTGTTTAACCCCCTTTTCAATAGAGAAGGAAGGACCATGACTATAAATATTTCGGAGTAGTTTTATATACGTTGGTTCTATATATGGAACTATAAGATACTATATATGGTTCTATAAGATCTATATAGTAAAAAAAAAAGACCATCCTAGCTATACTTGGTAGTTTACCCTGGTGGACTGACCCCAAAATCTAATACGGAACCTTCTAATCCCTGAGGTCGTCACTGACGTCGAAGATGAGTCGATGAGTTCATGCAATCATACGGAACCTTTCAACCTAAAATATATAACGGAACTACACAGATAAATACGGGTCCCTACAGCCTCCCGCGGAGTTCCGCGCACAACTAATAAGGTTAAATTATTGATGACGTGTCACATCGGTTGATCACTTTAGTAACTACTATTATCCTCTGTTTCTACTACTGAACTACGTTATTTCAATTTTAAATGGAAATCGGGAATAGTGTGAACTTTGCATTGCTATAAACGCAAATGCACTTACGTTTTATGCTTCGTAGGTGATTTAACTGATGAAAAAAATTGAATATAACAATAAATTATACAACAATAAAGTCATCATCATCATCATATCAGCCGTAGGACGTCTACTGCTGGACAAAGGCCTCCCTCATTGATCTCCAGGAACTGCGGTTGGAAGCGGCCTGAATCCAACGCCGACCTGCGGTTCTTACCAAGTCGTCTGCCCATCTTGTAGGTGGACGTCCTACGCAGCGCTTGCCGGTCCGTGGCCTCCATTCGAGAACTTTCCGGCCCCATCGGCCATCTTTTCTGCGCGCTATATGGCCTGCCCATTGCCACTTCAACGTGCTAATCCGTCGGGCTATGTCGATGACTTGAGTTCTCCTACGTATCTCCTCATTTCTGATTGGATACCGTAGAGAAACCCCGAGCATAGCCCTCTCCATAGCTCGTTGAGCGACTCTGAGCTTATTCATAAGGCCAATAGTGAAGGACCACGTCTCGGTTCCATATGTCATCACTGGTAACACACACTGATTGAAAACTTTCGTCTTAAGGCACTGAGGTATGTTGGACGAAAAGACGTTGCGAAGTTTCCCAAACGCTGCCCATCCGAGTTGGATTTACAATAAAGTATTTCTTCGCAATTAATAATTATGCTATAATAAAATAGTATTTACATATAGGTACATCTTTTGTATTATTTTGTCAAGATACAGTGTAAACTCTATTTAACGACACTCAAGGGACTGAGCATATTTTGACGTTATAAAGAGTTGTCGTTAAATGGAGAGAAGTAAAATCTGTATTAGAAAAGAAAACGTTTATTTCTGATTTGTCTTCTTAAATAGTACCTACAATAAAAATCTGTTTTAATTTGAACGCTATTGCGTATAGTCTGTTATTTTCGTCTGACGTCTTTTGCTGCACCAGTAATGCTCTTACTAGCCATGTTTACAATTTGAAAGTTTGTGTGCTACTAAGAATATGACAACGTATAGATAAAATCCATCACTTCTACTAACAACAGGCTGCAGCTACACGTGCAAGCAATCCCATTTTGTAAACAAAAGAACGGATTTCTTAGAAAGTTTGGTGTGTATGATGCCGACAGTCGAGTTTATTATGGTCTAGGATAATAAAACGACAAAAGGATATACACAGCTGCGCAGTTTTTACTAATTTGGCAACTTAAAAAGAACTTTTTATTACAAATTGTTGTCGTTATTGAGAGTGGGTGTAATGCTATACAGAGTGTACCATTGTATGCAAGACAAGCTAAACCAACCAAAGCCGAGTGATTTCGACGCTTTAGAGAGTTTGTCGTTAAAATGAGTGACGTTACATGGAGTTTACACTGTATATAGAAAACGCTTTAATATCGCACTTAATTAACAAACAGTATTAAATAACTAACTAGACAAGTAGGAAGGTTTATTTATTTATTATTACTGGGATTAGAGTTTATTGTTATTTGTGTTTATTTTGTTATCATAAGTTAACATTTAAGTTAGCACGACAACTTTTTTTGGCTACCTCTGTGATCGCCAGGTATAAAATTGTTATAGCATTAAGCACACCTTTTGTACATGCATGTGTATTTTATGCAATAAACTATAAAAATAAATAAATAAAATAAGAAAACACAAAAAAAGTAGGTAAGTATTCCTCATTATAAACTTGGAAAGGTCGTAAGCCCGGTAAGTCCATAAATCGCGCAATTTATTATTAGGAAATCGTTAAAACGAGCTGATGCACCCATAAAGTAAATGTTTGATTTAAGAGAAGGACAAGGTGTTAAAAAATGTGTTTGGCAGAGCAGAGGCAGTGTTGATGAAAAATCGCCCCCTCGCTGCGCCGCTCCCGCTGTGTATCCACACAATTTGTGAACAATATTTACGATACTCCGAGAAACCAGCCTCCATTAATAGCACCTCTCCTAATATCGAATTAAACCAATATCGTTGCTAATTTTAGCACGCACTTGGCATTTTTATGAGATGAGGTGAGAAAAAAATAAAGTTTGTTTTAATGGATCGCAATAAACAAGCCATCGGAAGCGAGCGTGTAGTGTCAATCTTTCAGCGTGTCCAGTCGCCGGCGGTAATTATCTGGCGATTGAGCCGCTCTCGATCCGCGTTCGGTCTCGTACTCGTACTTGCGATGCGATACCGACACACCTACACCTCGGCTAATTGCATTCTTCTCACAACTTCGCACTAGCTCACTATTTTAAAACACTCGATACAACTGAGATACATTGACAAGCTGTAACATCTGTGATTTTAAAATAGACGAACTGCCGAATAGATCGCGCACGAAGCGTATGCCTCATTATTATCGGGCATTCCTCTCTTGAGACAATTAACATCTTAATATCTATTGAAGTTATTTATTTTTTGTTTGAAGTAGTAGTTTATGTGAAGCGCGTTAATCTACTAAACTTCTTGATAAATGTCTCGACTAAACATAGTCACGCATCAAAGCAGAATCATAAAAATAAGAAAATATTGACTGACTGTGACAAGTTTTCGGTTTTGCGGTGAGTAATTTCACAAGCAGCATGTGACATTTAAGACTAATGATTTCTAAAATAGTTACCCCAAGAATGTTTGTCGTAGTCCATTTAACATATCAATTTATGAATATGCATGTGTACAGTGTTGGTAACCGTAGCGATGTTCGGATAAAAAGTGACACGGTCATCGATAGAAAAATGAATACATTGTCAGCTAGCCATGAATAACATTTTTGTGGTATGTGAATGTGACATCGAATGGGTACGAACGAGGTCCTAGAGAGGACATAGTTTCCGCGCCCCTTGCCGCGGGGCTCGGTAGAGGCCGAGGGTCGCAGGCACGCCATGGCGGCTACTTACACTTGCACACCCACCTGGCGAGCGCCATTGACTACAATGGGAGCTGGCTCGTCGCGCCTGCGCTTCGTCCGCGACCTAATGATTACGACTACAATGCGAGTACCTAGTAGCTAAAAATATTTATAATGTCGCTGTGGAGACGCATACTTCCTACTAATATTATAAACGCGAAAGTTTGTATGTATGGATGTTTGTTACTCTTTCACGCCGGAACCGCTGAATCGATTACGATGAAATTTGGTATGTACGTAGATCATAACCTGGATTAACACATAAGCTACTTTTTATTGGCGAACCACGCGTGCGAAGCCGCTGGCAAAAGCTAGTATACTATAAGTTCTAAAGTAACTCTGTTACGTTGTACTGTCTCTCTGTTACATTTTCACGACCAAAGTCAAAGTCAAAATTTTTTTCTTCATTAAAATCACAAGGATCACTTTGAAACGTCGATTTTACTGCCTATTCCTTCGCGACCAAGCCAGGAATGAAAGGCAAGAAAACAAGGCTGGTTGTTTTTTTTAATGATCCTTTTAGAATACATAACAATATACTCGTAGGAAGTAAATTACGTCTAAATTGTAACATTTTTAACGAGTTGGAGCAAATTCAATCCCAAGCTTCTCTATCATCTAAATAATCCCATATTTCATAGTAGGCTTTTTTATAAAGATTTTGTTTAATTGCGTATTTAAATTTGTTAAATGTCAATTTTTGTACATCACTTGGGAGTTTGTTATAAAAGCGAACACCTTGCCCTTTAAACGATTTACTCACTTTATGGAGTCTACAAGGGGCAACAGCGAGTTAATCTTTACTTCTAGTATTAAAATTATGATTACCGCTATTTTTCTCAAACAAATTAATATTTTTGTGAACATACATCAGATTTTCATAGATGTATTGACAAGGGAATGTCATAATATTTATTTCTTTAAACTTATTGCGTAATGACCAATAACGGCTGGACCGATTTCGTTGAAATATGGTATATAGGTAGATTATGACCAGGATTCAAATATACTTTTTATTCGACTGCGCAGAAGGAGGGTAATGATTTTATTAACAAACCACGCGTACAAAGCCGCGAGCGGAAGCTTGTACTCTATAGAGTACCAAGGTACACCAAGCTTACAAACTTAAGGGAAAATGATACACAAACAGAATCTCTACCCACAATAGTCAAATAAATTCGGTACTGCATACTTACAATATCTTCAACAATAATGAACGAAGAGTTCCCCGACTCCTGACGTTTATTAGATTTAGTACAAACATTTGAACGAGGCGTGTCAAAACAACCTAATTTAAGTATCAACAAACATTCGCCTTGGGCGGCGGCTGCCGTTCACTGACAACATTAAAGGCGCCTTAATGACATTATTCCCGGGCGGGAAACAAAAAAAATCACACAAAAAGGCGTCAAGAAGATGAGCAGACGAAAGTAGCGCAGCCAACTGCCGCAGTACTTTAATTATCGCGATGATGCATTGTTTATTAACAGAATATTCAATGTTTCCCATAATCATATTAATCATACTATAACTAATAAGTAATAACAATAAACGCTATAAAATATGCATTCATAAGGGGAGGGGGGAGGGGAACCGCCCATACAACACGTACTACCAAGATCATTTCTAATTGGAGCATATTTCTACCTTAACAAGGTATTATTTTAATTTGAATAGTATTTATCTAGGTTCCCAACCATATATTAGATCAAAATACTTACCCAAAATGAAATAGAAGCGTATCGAATTCTGTATGTTTTTACGTCATAAAAGACCTGTTTTCAACCTAATTGTTTCTTATTAAAAACAACAACATCTTACGTATCCTAGTCATGGAAACATAGATTATATCGTCTAGTTACAGAATAACAACACAATGAGAAAAATATAACAAGTTTTCAGTCATCATTTTTGGTATTACGGAACACGGTCAAAATCTAATCAAATTTAGAATCGTTCTATTGCTATCACTGTCGCTCTGCGTGGCTAAACTTCGTCACTAAACAGGGATAGCGATATTCAGGCCGAAGTTTTTGACGCGGCCGAATTGAAGTTGCGCTCGGGGTTCGCCGGCTTCTTAATAACGACTACCTATATATCTTATTTAATTTGGTAATTCGTTTTATTATTAGGGTCTTACCACAAAAAACTAAAAACACTGTTCTTCTTCTTCTTCTTTCGTGTCGATGTCTCAATACTATAGCCATATTGACCAGTACGCCACCACGTTCATGGCAGCGTCGGAGCAGGTCATCAGTTGCCTCATCGTGCAGGTGGTAGGGCAGGATGGGCATGCAAGGACGTGTGCCATTGTTTGGAGCTGGGCACCACATTGGCATTGCGTCGTAAACACTGTTTAACGAGTGTTTAAAAAATGTCTATACAAAATTAGTAAGGAATTTTTAAACACGCGTTAAACGGTTGTTTAACTTTTTTGTGGTAACAAGGTTAGTGTTTTTAATTACCGACTCATTATCATTCAAAGCTTAAGCGGCTGATTTGGAAACGTGAAGAAGAGCATTTGTTTATTTATACTCGTGAATTGCAGCCTTAGTAAATTTCCAAATCTTAATAAATCAATAGACACACAAAAAGCTAAACCACTTGTCATGTAACTTGTGTAAATGAGCAGTGACGCGTCGAGCGGGACACGACAGGAACATCGGGGAAATAAATAAATGTCACTTTAAGTTGCGCCCGCGCTCCTTTTGCTACATCTCACTGATTGATGCAGTGCGCCGACGAGCGACGTCTCAACGTTGCCACCGATGTATTATAGCAACAACTGTTGCATCATTAAGCCGAAAAACATCTTAAAACATACAATTGCACAAATGTAATTTTTAAAATCCAATAGGAATCTTGTATAAACGTGTTTTTTTATGTGCAATAGTTTTGTTTTTACCTGATAAAGGAGCAACGTATCCAGTAAAGTCAGTACGCAAGTTTATTTTTGACGACCTCCGTGGCGCTGTGGGCGTATATCCGGCTGAGACGCAGGATGTAGCGGGTTCGATTCCCGCCGCGGACTAAATGTTTGCATGATCTACATATATTTGTTCTGGTTCTGGATGTTTTTTCTATATATTATAAGTATGTATTTAAAAAAAAAAATAAAAAAGTATTCTATCAGTTATCTGGTTCCCATAATACAAGCTCTGCTTAGTTTGGGGCTAGATAGCGCTATGTGAAATGTTCAGCAATATTTATTTATTTATTTATTATACGTTTGATCTTACTTTTAAATTTATAATTTACTTTCAGTTAATTTTAGATACTTAAATAGACAATCCTTTATTGTTACACCAAATTACAGTGACTTAACCTAGAAAACTTAAAGACTATTCGCTTATAGCGATCTCTTCCAGGCAACCTTTGGATGGACTCGGTTGATAAATATAATAAAATATATTAAAACAATTTCTATTTTTGTTTTCACTAATCTTAATGAGAAATCTATCACGATTCGCACAAAACGTGCGCAAGTCCATTAAACTTAGCATTATGTGTCGAAGACGTAAACTCAGTCGTAAGCTATTTGATGAGCACTTTCAGCGATTGCGTAGATGTAATGTTAGCATCTGGTAATCTGCCGATATTCAATAAGCACGAAATAATGACATAGCTGTGACTGTCTGTTATTGCTAAGGAGTGAATATTGAGAAGTGATGTAAGTTGAAGTAGGTATACTTTACTAGGTATAGGGCCGTTTGTCCACCGCCACCGTCACCGGGACGTCACTGAGAACGACATGACGGCGCCGAATTAGCGATACATACATTTACTATAGGCCGTGTGTCCACTGCACGCCCGTCACCCGAGTGCCGGCGACGGTGGCGGTGGAAAATGTATGTATCGCTAAATCGGTGCCGTCATCTCGTTCTCGGTGACATCCCAGTGACGGTGGCGGTCACCCGAGTACCGGCGACAGCGGCGATGGACAAACGGCCTATAGTAAACGTACCTATGTATCGCTAAATCGGCGCCGTCATCTCGTTCTCGGTGACGTCCTGGTGACGGTAGCGGTCACCCGAGTGCCAGCGACAGCGGCGGTGGACAAACAGCCTATAGTAAACGTATGTATCGCTAAATTGGCGCCGTCATCTCGTTCTCGGCGACGTCTCGGTGACGATGGCGGTCACCCAAGTACCGGCGATAGCGGCGGTGGACAAACAGCCTATAGTAAACGTATGTATCGCTAAATTGGCGCCATCATCTCGTTCTCGGCGACGTCTCGGTGACGGTGGCGGTCACCCGAGTACCGGCGACAGCGGCGGTGGACAAACAGCCTATAGTAAACGTATGTATCGCTAAATTGGCGCCGTCATCTCGTTCTCGGCGACGTCTCGGTGACGGTGGCGGTCACCCGAGTACCGGCGACAGCGGCGGTGGACAAACAGCCTATAGTAAACGTATGTATCGCTAAATTGGCGCCGTCATCTCGTTCTCGGCGACGTCTCGGTGACGGTGGCGGTCACCCGAGTACCGGCGACAGCGGCGGTGGACAAACAGCCTATAGTAAACGTATGTATCGCTAAATTGGCGCCGTCATCTCGTTCTCGGCGACGTCTCGGTGTCGGTGGCGGTGGACAAACGGCCTTAGTATTAACTATAACTAATATTTTACTACGTTAATATAGTAATAACTAATAAGTGCATAGTAATTATATTACTGTAGATATTGTAGTACTACAGACACAGCGAGACTCATGTTTTTGGACGAATTTTTTTTGGTAAAACGTCTATTGTAAAACGAACATGAAAAAATAAATATAGCTAATTACTATGACTATGAATCCAGTCCATCCAAAGTTCTGAAAGAGATCGCTTTTAACGATAAGACCACAACTTGTATTTCTGCGTGTATTGTTATTTATTGTTTTATAATTAAGGTGTGATTTACAATAAAGCGTCTTCTATCTATCTATGGCTATGATGATGGCTGTTAAAGAAATTTGGAAGAGGAGTACATGTTGTGCAGAGCTCACTTAATGCCGGAAAAAGGGCAAGAAGAAGACTGTCTGTTATTGCTTCTCATGTTTGTTTGGGTCGGAAATATCCATGAAAGCCTAGCAATAAAAAAACGAGTGTGCTTTAGACCACACGACTGAAGTAGAACTTCTTTTTAAAAATATTAATTTATAAAATTGTTCATTTACAAAATTGTCCACATGTCTGTAGGTCGATCAGTCTATGTTCATTCTGGACAGACGTAACTCGCACATTAACGTTTAAAAATATTCGAAACGTAACCCTCTCTCTTTCTATCTTCACTAACTTATTTCTCCCTCTCAACTTCCGTTCGCACTTATCGTAACGCATTCACCAGCTTACTCCTCAAGGCAAGCGTTCGTAAAGAAGTTTTACTTCAGAAACTCTTTTAGATCAAATAATTGTACACTACTCCTTTAAATTGCAATCATTGTTTTAATCCTTGGCGAATGTAGTATACACCTGTAATTGGTGCACGTAGGTATCAGGTATTTGTTTATGACTGTTGTCATAAAACTGGTAATTAGCTATTATTATTATTAATATCAGCCCACTGTGTCCCACTGCTGGGCAAAGACCTCCCCCATTCTTTCCAGACACTTCTTTCAAGCGCTAAGATGGTCCAGTCCGCTCGGAAATTAGTGAGCTCATCCCTTCATCTCTTCTTTTGTCTGCCATGACGTCTTCGGGCTGTGTCGGGGTGCCACTCGGTGGTGAGCTTAGTCCACTGATCACCCGACATACGGCATAAATGACCAGCCCAGTCTCCACTGGAGTTTGGCGGCTTTCTTAGCTACATCTACTAATTGAGTTCGAGAGCGCAGCTCGCGGTGTTGCGCATGCGGTCAATACGCTTGAATGCAAGAATGCTGCTCTCCATCGGTTGGCAAACCATGAGTTTATACTTTTGGATGTTAGTCAAAGACCAGGTCTGCGCACGGTATTAGAACGGGGAGGATGGTAATTAGGTATATGATAAGTAATTGTTGATGAAATGTGTACTGTTGGTGTATCATTAAATAAACAAATAAAATCCTTACATATAACAAATTGGGCAGAATTTGCCAAGACTAGATTATTGGTGGATTTTATAGACAAAAAACCTGTTTGTTCTCTCGGTTTAAACGCACGCAAAGTCGCGGGTGACTAGACAGTTCTGCAGTCAAAGGTTCACACAAAACGGAACGAGCTACAGCTGCGAGGCTGCGAGACGTAACGACGCTTTCGAGAAAACCGATGCTTTATTGTCAATAATTCGTAAACGCTCTGAAATAATGAACACTGCATGTGGCAACGACAAGTATAACCGGCTCAAGTGTGATAATATTCCCAGAAATATACAGCGGGCTTCGAGCAAACTGCCGTTCCGTAAAACTTGTTTAGTGCATATTCCTACGTAACGTCCATAAAAATCGGACGAAAGAGCTTCATTTGACCTTCTTGACATCGAAATACGCGATTATGGGCGTGTACTTAATGCTATTCCTTTAGGTCACTCGCCATCAAAACAAGACTGTCCAGAACGAACGATAGGTACCATTATAAATCGCTATTTATTTTTAGTATTCAATTCAGACTTGTATATCTCCAAATTTAGGCACCTTCATCTTCATCTAAAATGTCGTTAAGATGTAAACCTTCCCTGATCGTTCCAACTGACAAGATTACATTTACAGTATGGAGATTGTACAAATCGTCTGCAACTTCCGATATTATCCTGATTAGCAATCTGCACATCCACATGTCTACTATTCGTAGATTTGCTTCGGGGAAGGTTTTCACTTTTCATTTCGTTGGATTTAACTTTGTATGGAAGGAAGGTTCGATATGTCTTGAGTCAGTCTTTTGAGAAGATCTCTGATTGGACCGACGGTAAGTATTATATCTACTTTAACCTCGTGTCCGATATTTCTGCTATACACTTTAAATATCAAGGAATAAGCTATTTGCCACATTTCAATGATTGAGTAGGAGAAAATTAATTATTGGTATACATCGAAGATTCGTCGGAACCATTGACAAAAATAATATGAAATTGTCGGAATTGTCACTACAAAGACATCTGACTTTGACTGCTTCTTTGAAATTTAAAAAGGTTTGTAGAGTTTGCTAATTTGTAATGTTTGCTTGACTTTTAAATTAGCATTCCCATCGAGACTTTGATGAAATAAAAGGCGAATTTAAAATATCGAATGATATTGTTACAATATAAAATTAATTGAAGGCTCGACGGCTAATACCAACAAATACTTAGTTTTTCTGTAGAAACTCGGTGCGCAGACGCAATAAATTCAGGCGGCCGCACACGATGGCTCTGCGTGACGTCACACCTCGAGTGATCGATGGCACGAGCGACCGAGATCGAACTACTATAATGCATCTTTATCCCGCGAGAGTAAGCGGGATGGACGATCAATAAATAAATTCCATCTTAAATTATTTTAAATCCACTCTTAGGCAAGTACATTGACTTCTTGTATTTTTGATTTAGGTAGCTTTAGTGTTCTCGGGTTGTTAACGAAAAATAATCTGGCTCTAAAGGCCAATGTTACTTAATTTGGTGAATGTAATGCTTGAGTACATATTGATTAAAATTAAATTTCGCCAGATAGAACCGATCACATTATTGTGGGTATGTAAAGTCTAGACGGCTCAATAAGCTAAGATATTGATAGAAAACAGTGCTTCTTTGACTCATCAAATTAATAAACGAATAACAAAACAAATAACAAATCTCAGAGTGGGTAAGATAAAGAATCGATTCGTGATCTGAAATGACAAAATGATCGCAGTTAAACTCGTTACAACTCGACAAACACACATAAAAGGCATTGAAAAGAATGCATCGATTATAAAAGAAGTTGAGCGGAGGTGCGCGGGAGGAACCCATGACACCTGACCGCAGCCATTTTGGCCCGTGAAATATGTTTATTTGTCATGGCTCCCCTTTGTTATTGAAATTGTGTTTGCCTTTACTCCTTCATTATATTGTTCGATTATACTCTCGTAGAACTCGTTTGTGGACGACGAGCTTCAAAGATTTTAGAATATTGATTGTTGATACTGAGAAATGAGATATAAATTTCAATTAAGCGTCTATTGAGAGGGTTTGCGTTCACATGCGTCGGTTATACGCAGTTATTTCCGTGATTATCTTCTCAAGTCGTGTATTAGTAGGATGGAGCATTACCATCGTGAATACTGACACCGATTTCTCTAATCAGTTTACTTAACTGTTTTGTGGTATCAAATATGTGTGTATTTGTTGCCTGACCGTAAAGGAAGCTTATGAAAAATAGTTTTGTAATGGTCCATATAGCACGCAGAACAGATGACCGATGGGGCAGGAATGTTCTAGAATGGAGGCCACGGACCGGCAAGTGCAGCGTAGGACGTCCACCTACAAGATGGGCAGACGACTTGGTAAGAACCGCAGGTCGGCGTTGGATGCAGGCCGCTTCCAACCGCAGTTCCTGGAAATCAATGAGGGAGGCCTTTGTCCAGCAGTGGACGTCCTACGGCTGATATGATGATGATGATGATGAATGACTACTATTAAATCTAATACAAGCATATTAATTGAGCAACAATAATGCAAGAGAGTTTAACCATCTGCCAACCTAACTATGAAAGCTCAAGACCACAGATCTAGAATTTCAATTCAAGTCGACTATCTGCAAGTTTTTACCCAAGGGAACATTGACGGGCCAATCGATCATAACAAATTCACAAGTCATCGCCTTATAAAAAACAGCTTTGTGCATTGAGGATGCGTAAACGTTAACAAACATTGTCACCTCGCAGCGAGGCCAATTCCAGACAAAGGATTCTACAGAATACGAGCATCGCGACAATAGTGTCGTGGGTGTAAAAATGTTAAATATTGAAGCAGGTTCATCTCTACTTTCCCGAAAACTGTCCCGCGGCGCGCGCGCCGGCGACGCTCCGTCTCACACCACGGTACACAAAAAGCACTGTTCATATTTTTTGTAACGAATGTTTTATCTCGTCTTATATCAACGTTCCAGTATGATAAAGCACCGATAATGATGTTTCATTCCGAATCTTATTTTAACGAATGTTGCGGACGCCTAAAAATTCGGTGACACTTTTTTCCAACAGAAAGGATACATTTTATGTATATTCAAAGTAGGATTATAGATTTTTATCAAGGTGTCTAAGTGGGCTGCTATAAGTTATAAGGGTATAGTCATACTATTTAATTATCGATCTCGGTCGGCTTGAACGGCGCAGGTGCAAACATGCTAAGTGTGTTCTTATTGTTGTAAGGGATCTGGTTATCAGTGACACTATCTTCGGCGCTCGACAAATGTTGTAGCTGTCAGAGGTGTGACGTCAGCCAAATCGGGGCAAGTTGCGCTTGCGGTGCCGCGGCCCTTCCGCGCGAGGCTGCGATCGAACCGCCGATATGCTTTTCACATTTTTAAGTTTCCAACTCAAGACTGTCATGCCTATAATGGCATGTGTAAATCGCTAAAGTAGGAAAACTCAAAGATTTTATAAAGTAGTGGTTTGCCCCGAACTGATATCTTGCGAGTCTCCCATAAAATCAAAAATATATTATTTGTTATCCTTTGACTATCAAAATAGTGCCACGAAATAAACAACCACAATACTTGACCTACAGTTTCATTCAAATTACAGGTAACGAGAGTTCCTATATATTAGTTATTTTTTTTAGGGTACAAAATGCAGTTATTCTAGATTTCAGACTTTTGCCTATATTTGAGTTACTAAAGCTACATGAATACTAAATTTCAGCATTGTGGCGTCACTGTAGGTACCCTGTGAATTTTGTCAAAGTTTTGTTTTTATTATGGCTAATAACTCAAAAACTACAACGATTAAACTAAATATAAAACAGGGTGGAAATGTACAAACGAAGATCTTTAATTTGACGTCCCATTTGACCTAATGGTCTCATTTTGCTTTTTTACCCCTCTTGAATCCCAATATCTCAACAACCCCTCAACATTTTTAGCTCATAGCAACAAAATTGTGCCACCACTTCTTACCTATGTATCAAATTTGACTATGATTGGATTAACACTTCGAAAGTTATCCTCGGACAAACAAACATACATACAACGCATCGACAAATCGTTGCCCAAGTTGATTTGGAAATCTCGCTTCGCTCGATCAAAAAAAGTAACGGCCACCCCAGCAACTGCACTCATAACTATAAATCAATAGAACGAACATAACGATACCTAGACTAGTAATGGCCTGCGATGTCGCTAGGTGGAAGCCGTAAATCTAGAAGCGCGTTAGAATCAATGGAAATCAATAATCCTCGACCCTGGGGAGTCGTTTCAAGCCGACTGTAAAGGAAGAGTAGTAGAGCCTAGGCACACTGTTGATAGCTATCTCTGTAAATCATGATAGGCTGAAGGTGTACCTATCATGATTACACCTTTTATATCTTTTCACTGAGAATGAGATAATTTTATGCGACGCTATGTTATTTTTTTACGGAATAATAGTTAGGTATTATAATAGAATACAAAATCATTAAAATTACAAAGATTCTTTTAATCGTTTGTCCTCTTTTAACTGCAACTCAAGTTTCCTAAAATATCATCTCCAACTAAGCCACTTCACTCAGGGAGGTATACAGAAACTGGAACATCGAATGTTACCACTAAACTGAAACTCGAAACAACTAATTAACGAACGAATGGAGATTTATGTACCGCGTTGTCGATATAAAGTAACTTCCTTTATGAACCTCAAAACGTCCTAATTATTTTACTACGAGAAGAAAAAGGAGCAAGACGAGGTGTACGGAGACGCCCAAACGCTTTTGTGACAGGGAATTAATTGCGCGTGGCGACACATGCGGCGAGGACACGCCGCCAGCGAGAGCACGAGCAGAGCGAGAAGCGATTTAGTTGTAAATACTAAAACTATTAAAATAAGCATATCTTTCTTCGTGACGACTAACTTGAGAATATAGTTGTCTGGAATTCTGGGAAACATGTTGAGTTGCCAATCGTCAGCGGAATATTTTCAAATTACCTACAATGTAAGTTGGAATGTGAACGATAGAGACGAGACAGTGGTCAGTGGTCGAATCGGGCATCGGCTAGTGCTTTAAATTTAGCTCGAGTGAAAACTTTAATCGTCAGTGTCGACCGCGCATCAGCCGCGCTGTCCGTCCGTCGTCGGGGACGACGCCCGCGTGTGGCCGTCCGATACACAAAAATGATGTGCCACCTCCCTTTGTTCAGACTGGACATACCTTTCAGCGAGATGCAATTAGTGGCACTGAAATAGCCATCGTCGATAGTCAGCCGACACCGCTATGCGATTTAAAACGCTCGTCTCTCTCTGATCTATTTTAGAAATCAAATGATTGAAACAAGAAGGAGATTTGTGATGGCAAATAAACAAGTGGCCGATAGCCTTATCTAGTGTCAGAGCTGTCTACTTACGAGTTGGTTCTGGTAAGCTGTCACCGCGGTGAAGACACACTCGGGGAAGACGAATGTCTTGTAATCCTCTTGGTCAAGATCGGTGATTGGCGCGTTGATGGCGCCTTCTCGCCGCAACACCAGGTGGATGCGCGGCTGGTACTTGTGCATCGAGTTCAGAACCAACTGTGACAAAATACAACATTTTATAGGATGTAGGTATAAATAATTTACGTACCTGGTTTTTGTACTCTGATTTTTGAGGATGAAAATGTTATCTATTGCGAATATTTGCCATAAAACTGACCTGTCCATTTTTATCCATCTCGTTGTTGGTGAGCTTGACCTTCTCGAAGGAGACGACCTGCTTGCGCAGCTGGTCGCCGGAGAAGGGCGAGTCGGGGTGCGGGTAGAGGCGCGCGGGCGCGGGCGGGTCCGCCTTGCCCGCCACCAGCCAGGAGGAGCGGTGGTACGCGTAGCGGTAGCGCTTGCCGTCCACCGGCACCACGTCTAGCAGCACGGCGTAGCGCGCCTCGGCGCGGCAGCCCGCGAACGACACGCGCACCGTCGGGAACATGCGTCTGCCGATTACAATAAACCATTATGTGCGCGGTTCCTCTTCAACTAGCGTCAAATTATATTTTCAAGGATGCTGAATTCATCAAACATATTCCATTAAACAAGAGAACATGATATTACAATCGTACAACCTCAGTCAGGTACATATAATGTCTACATAATATTAGTTATCAATGTGCTACTAGTAAGTCTGTCAGAGCGGAGAAAAATGTCCCTTTGTTTATTGCGCACTATTTTATTGCGTGAATCGTAAATAATATTACAATACACATTTCTATATTATCGACTTCCACCTTCCATTGTTCTATTAAAGCGTATATTTTCACATTAACGCAATTATTCGACAATTACCTGCTTCAACTAAAATTATTGCACGCAGAGAGCGGCGCAAATGGGCTACGGCAAGAGTTATCGAATAGCAAATTAGCGCAAAGAATGTGTGCCCTTGTGAAGAATTGAAAGTTCTGTGCCTCATAATACTCGTACATACATGTTCTCCACGAAATGCTTAGATTAAATCTACAAAACGCCATAGGATCCAAATTATTAGAACAAACTCTGCACGCACTGGAAAAATACGGTAATGCCCTTGGAAGAAATGCGCGAATGATATTATTTTATAAGCTCACGTAACAGAGCTCTCAATTTCAACAAACAACGCGGGTCATGTATGTATGTTCTTTATTTTGGGTTCCCCTCTGTCAAATACATCTTCAGCAACGACTCTACATAGAACACAAATATTAAAATGTTGGTGGTAAAATAATCCGTAGGTTGAAAGTCGATTCTGTTTGTACGAGGGACGCTATGAACATTTAAAGCCACATCGCGCAAAGTCTCATGCAACTTTGAGTCTTAGCTGTCGTTCCCCTTCCCCTCCTTAACGGAGACATTCTTTAATGTCTCCCATTCGAGAAAGATGAATGGGTAGACATTTTTGTAAAGGTGTATGTTTTTGTTCAGTGAGTGAAATTGCTTGTGGTTGGTCGACATAATAGCTCCCATTACAGTCATGTATGCCGATGCGGTTTCCTGTTGTCATACTCTATTTATAAAACGTGGGTTGCATTCACTCAAACGGCTCTTATAAAATCATTAAAATAATTTACAGCCAACAACGAAATGCTTATTGAGAAATCACACAAACACTACCAGCAACTGATCAACGATAATAAACTCGTTGTGGGCAGAGTGTTACAAAAACTGGAGTCGGTAGCGACCGCGTGAAACACTATCTTCTAATCGACATAAAATAGTAGTCATTGAGGCGTTGAGAACGGAAACAACAAATCTTTTACTGTAAGCTGAGACGCAACCTCTCGGTCTTTATCGTAGCCCGCGGCAACGATGCCGGGAGATGAGGCTTGACAATTCGCCATCGGAGCTTGCGTAAAGAGGAAATAGAATGTGGCTTCTGACCCACGAACTCATAATTCTGAATGCGAACGAATCACACAAACATTCAAGCGTATGATCGCCGACCACCCAAGATGCGAAAAATGATTGTTAAGACATATTACAATTTACAATACAAATCTGATTGGACAGATATCTCTAAGGAAATTTTATGGCTCAATGCGAATAAATTAGCTTCGTAGAGGTCAACAATGGTGATGTGACGCGTTAGGGACGTATCGTTTCTAATGATTTTACACGATGGAAATAAAACGAAAATAAGAATAACATTAAAAAGATTTATGCATGTTTAGACCAAGCTGTGGTCGCACGCGTCGATTTGTGAGAAGATGCTTATAGCATCTACGAAACGTTAGTGCATGGTACAGCTCTAGCACAGGCGATCGAGCGCGTGCGTTAATGGCGACACTCGCCGCACTGCGCGATATATTACCTCAATGATATATAGCCACCGACGTCGTTCATCATCCTACCACCCAAAAGTTAGCGGAAAACCGTCTAAAAGCAAAATAACATCGCACACATGAGTCGCTTTAATGAGCAGATACCGAAGACAGAAATAAGGGCTGCCGTTTACAGTGCGACTTTATTGTTATGACATTGTTAAAATTCATCTACGGCTGAATCTAGACGTTACTCATAAATTAATGCTATCCGAAGCTTAGAACCCTGTACGCTTCAATGAAAGGTTCGTACCATTATTAATGTTAGGAGCGGCATTCCTCGGTGTGTCGGGAATGATGCATAGGAGGTATTCTACCGAATAAGATACTGTTTTATATAGAGTTAGTATTTTGCTATTAAAGCGAATTCTAACGTGATACTTACGTGTAGCGAAGACGAAGCAAGGGTAAAATTAGTGAGATTGTGAGTTAAACGAGCGCGAAGAGTTGCATCAGTGCGCGGACGCATGTCGTCTTAATTAGAAAGGCACGAGGCGAGGTGCGAACTCGTCAATCATTGTTTTCCCCGACGTCTCATTTGATGAATCTACTGAACGGACTATTGAAACTTCACCGACCATGCATCCTTACCTTACACACTACTCTTATTCTTTTCAGTTAGCCAAGTATACGTATCGTCAAACGAAACTGGACAAATCGGCTTTCAATTTTCCATTTCTTAGTCTAGAATATTATCTCAATCTTAATATGCATAGATTTAACTGTACATGCTGTAAAAGTCTAATTCTCATAAAATATTTTACCCCTATTGTAGATTTAATTAGAATTATCAACGTGTATTTCCTTATGATATAAAATTAGTGCAGAATTTGATTTTAATTGGAACAGGTTGTGTTTATTAAATTATGACGACTGCGATAGCGCTGGATGTGATTATGCAATAGCTATGCACGCCATTAGCGCAGTGTTATCACGTCGTGATTAGAGCACGTCTGACGTCACAGTGCATTCTAAACAGATGGCTTATTTCGTACGTGGATTCTCTTTAGATACCTAAGGGATAGGGACTCAACTTTATACTTATAAAATGTCCGTAACGACCGACGCCGCTATAACCTTACCTAAAAGTGGATAAAGTGGACTTTTAATATTGGAAGTAAATACCTAATGATTATATTACAAACTGGTGCTATCTAACGTGCTACCTTATTTTGAATGTTTACAGGCAAACTTTTGTAGTTTTACGATACTAAAATCTGCTTTTCAACTTAAAATAGATAGATGAAATATCAATATATGTACTGGGTGCATACCTTAATGAAGTAAACTAGCTTTTCTTTTTCTAAGCTGCGACATTAGGTAGCCAATCCGCGCAAGCCAAAGTCTAATTATACAGGAGCGCTTTATTAATAGCAATTACACCCGCCGCCATATTGCCAACGCGATTTAATTAACTCGATTCGTTGATTAGAGACAGATGGCGCGAGATTGCGATTCTACTAGGCCGCTCATTAGCGCACTTTTGACTTATACTTGATTTGGAATGGTGATAGCGAGAAAATTTTAAGCTATTTTTCTGTCAAATATTGACATCGTCTTATTGTATTAACCTGACTTGTTTTTGATTTTATAATTTTATTCAGTGATCATGAACCTACTTAATTTATAGTTGTAAAAAATGCAGCTGATTCTCTACACATACTATGCTATAAGATATGTACAGCTTTGTCAGCTTTACACATTTTATTATTATTTTTTATCAAAACATACCATTCTTAGGTTCAAATTACCTTACTTGAACATTATTGCATAAACTCGTTCCCAGCGCTCTCGGCAACGATTACAGCAAATTAGCGCTAATAGTGGGCCTTACTGCCTTAAGTGATTTCTGCCGGATAATTCCAGTGACAACAATCCATGTCGGTGGCCAATGAATATTTCATAACGGATAATGAGTGGCTTGCAATCTGAACACGATCTACAGGAGCTAGAATGAAGTACCATAATACCTACCGCGTTGGCAGTTACAACTCGGATGTTATTTTACAAAATTACAAATATAGCTAAGAAATATTTACTAGACAAGGTAATAGGTGCGTTTGATGCCGCTCGTTACGGCGCCGAAGGTACTTTGGTAGACTATTGAAGCACGCCAACCGACCCCTAACAGTAAACTTTACATAACTTTTCATATGTAGGTAGTCTAGTGGTACAAAGTCAAAGTCAAAATTTTTTATTAATTAAAATCACATGGATCACTTTCAAACGTCAATTTTACTGCCTGCTCCTTTGCGAACAAGCCAGAAAAGAAAGGCTCTACGGAACGACCAACAACTGACATATATTTTCAAAAGAAACGTTGTGAAACTGTGACATTATGTGTCATTACGATAGAACTTTACTTCCATTGCCGTTAATCTGAGTATCTTCAGAATAACATCTTAGGTGCGGTTGTCATATTTTGACGCGTCGACTCGGTGTCGTGTGAGGTGTCGCATGGCCGACGTGCCGATCTTGGCACGGTCACGACTCGTCACCGTCCCGTCTCCGTCACGCATCTGATGCGTTTGAAATTATAAACCTAACCTCCTGAAACATCTATCACGTCTAATTGTAACACACAGTCACATTCATCAATATGTCATAATAATGAAGGGAAGAAATGAGACGTCTTTTGAAGGGAACATAATCCTATCTTCGTTGTGTTTTTAATGATCAGTAATCATGTGAACTGGGTAGTTGTAAATCTTTCTATTTTTAGATGAAATAAAGAAATTGTACTAAACGTTATAAGTGGGAAATAAAATAACTGTATCTTAAAATACTTTTTTTCACGTAAGTAATTTTTAGTTGAGTCATACTAAGTATTTGCTGTGCACAAAATATGTATTTTTTTAATTTAGCCGGTAAGAAATGTTTAAAATTCCGTACGAAAACGTAGGTATAATGCCCAAGATGTGATTACAGAAAGGGCGTATCAACGCGCTGACGGGTGAGTGACGATATGACAAATGATCAGCGTCAGCCACTGGCGTCAACTGAGATTACAAGCCCTGAGTGCGTGATGGAGATATCATTCCGAATAGACTCATTAGCTGATTAATTACTGTATCAAGTCATCAAGAAATCAGGGCATCATAAAAATATGGTGATTCAAAGGTTAGAATCGCACATCAAATAATATTTCTGCAGCTATATTATTATATTAGCTGACCAATCAGCAGCTTCGCACGCGTAGTTTTTCAAATAAAAACATTACCCTCTTTCTTCGCAGTTGGGTAAAAAGTAGCCTATGTTACCCGGGGATCGTGTAGCTTCCCAACACGGAAAGAATTTTTTAAATCGGTCCAGTAGTTTCGGAGCCTATTCAAAAGAAACAAACAAATTTTTCCTCTTTTTAATATTAGTATAGATATAAAAACGAGTGTGCTTTAGACCACACGACTGAAGTAAAACTTCTTTTTAATATATTAATTTATAAAATTGTTCAAGAACGAAATGAAATTACGAAAAATAATCAAACGAATTACTGACTAAGATATACATATATATTTCATGCACTGGCTATGAGAGGAAGAGAGAAAGAGAATGTGCGTGCACACCTCTCTCTCTCTCTTGCCCCTACAGTAATACACGAAACGTAACTCTCTCTCTTACTATCTTCACTAACTTATATCTCCCTCTCAACTTCCGTTCGCACTTTTCGTAACGCATTCACCAGCTTACTCCCCCGAAAATTCGAGTATAATGATACTAGACGACTTCCGAAGCAATCGCTCTCGTTTGGGAAACTAACGATTAACAGATGAAAGTAAGGCTGTATAAAAATGTTTTCAATACTAGTAGCCTAAGCCAAGAGATTATTTAGTGAAACGGCCTTTATTGCAATGAGTGCGAAATTAATATTTTTTAGTAAGTCATGTGGAATGATTATGTGGTAATCATTTATATGTATACCTCCGTGGCGCAGTGGGCAAATAGCCGGCTGAGACGCAGGAGGTAGCGGGTTCGATTCCCACCGCGGAACAAATGTTTGCATGATCTACATATATTTGTTCCGGGTCTGGATGTTTTCTTATATATGACTATATGCAGACCCGGCAAACGTTTTTTTGCCATATAAATAATTGCTATTAAAAATAAGGGTTGATCGTAGAAGGGTGAAAATTGAGGATTGTATCTATTTTTGTATGTTGTATCATAAAAAAATAGAAATTAAAAATTTTGTCTAAAAAATAAAAATAAAAATTTAGGGGTGGACTACCCCTAACATTTAGGGGGATGAAAAATAGATGTTGGCCGATTCTTATAGATACCGGATAAGCACAAAAAATTTCATCAAAATCGGTCAAGCCGTTTCGGAGGAGTATGGCAACGAAAACTGTGACACGAGAATTTTATATATTAGATAAGTATGTACTTACAAAAAAAAAAGTATGTAAGTATTACATCAGTTATCTGGTTCCCATAGTACAAGCTCTGCTTAGTTTGGGGCTAGATAGCGCTGTGTGACATGTCCAGCAATATTTATTTATTTATATTTTCTTGTTTGTTGTATCTTGAAATGTATAAGTTAGTAACTAATAATAAATGTGCACGTTATAACGTCTAATCCCTTTGTTTAATCCGTGGAGAGAGAGCACTGGTGTCCTGTAATACAGGTTTTCTAAACCTATCTCGGGCACCAGTCCCTCACGAAACTGGTTTTATAATTACGCTTACACTACACAACTATACATGAAATTAGTACGTTAACTAAATCCTACCTACTGAAACTTACTTTATATTTTTTTTTGTAAAACCTATTTGCAATGGGAAAATATTTTTTTTTTAATGTCACTGCGGCAATATACATAAAATCCTACATATTTGGGAGGGTATAAGAGATTGATGTGAATTAGAGGTATCTAATGAGCAGTAGGGCGGGGCTGGGCGGCTGAAGTTAGCGAGTGATATATCGCCCGCTTTGGGAGGTCCGGGTGAGACCGCGTCACATTTTCGACACTTGCACGACTTTGTCAAATCTATTGATTAATATCTATCGCTAGACGTTGCGGCGAGATCGAGATGGGCCGTCAAGTCACGGGCCACTTGGTGGTATACAAAAAATGTTCAAACAAAAACACTATTAGAATAGAATGCGACTAGGTTATACTTCTCTGTAAATATATTTATAGGCAACTAGCGGTTCCGGCAAACTTCATACCGCCTTGACATGCACATGACGCGGGCTGTCAATGTATGAACGTCCCCACTAGAATTGTCAATCGGCCATCATAACTGCATCTATGTATGAGAAAATGAACTTTCTTCATAAATTCTTTTTGCGTAAATTTTTCCGATATTTTAATAGTTATTCTGCTATTCGGGGCGGAGACAAATCCTACAATTGATCAAAGATTATCAAAATCGATCCAGCCGTTCTTGAATTATAAATGGTGTAACTAACCTGACTGTTTTATATACCTAGTCAGGTCATAAGTATTGTCACACAGTAAAAACTTTTCTTTTAGAATGCTGGCCACAAAAAAGTTTATAGAATTCGAATTTCGAATTGTTCATGAAAATAAAAATGTATACTTTTTAGAATTTTATTCGTTTTTAAATATGGAGTGGACGCTTAAAGAAGACCGTGTTGCAGTTATTGCGTTGCATCGTTGCGGTTACGCGCCAATTAAAATTTTTGACATACTGAAAAATTTGAATATTACCAAAAGATTCGTTTATCGCACCATCAAACGATACAATGAAGACTCTAGTGTAGATGACAGGTCAAGAAGTGGTCGCCCTCGGTCTGTTAGGACTCCAGCAGTGATAAAAGCTGTGAAGGCGCGAATTCAAAGAAATCCCAAACGTAAGCAGAAACTGTTGGCCCTTCAGATGGGGTTAAGTAGAACCACGGTAAAAAGGGTGTTAAATGAAGACTTAGGGCTTCGGTCATATCGAAGAAAAACAGGACATCGTTTGAATGCTCGTCTAATGGACCTGAGACTGAAGAAATGCCGCACTTTGTTGAAGCGGTACGCGGGAAAAAAATATCGAGAAATTCTTTATTCGGATGAAAAATTTTTTACCGTAGAAGAGAGCTACAACAAACAAAATGATAAGGTGTACGCACACAGTAGTGAAGAAGTGAGCAACCGTATTCCGCGTGTCCAACGAGGTCATTTTCCATCCTCGCTCATAGTATGGTTGGGAGTTTCTTATTGGGGCTTAACAGAGGTACATTTTTGTGAGAAAGGTGTAAAAACGAATGCAGTTGTGTATCAAAATACAGTCCTCACGAACCTTGTGGAACCCGTTTCTCATACCATGTTCAATAACAGGCACTGGGTATTCCAACAAGATTCAGCGCCAGCTCATAGAGCGAAGAGCACACAAGACTGCCTGGCGGCGCGTGAAATCGACTTCATCCGGCACGAAGACTGGCCCTAAACCAGTCCAGATTTGAATCCGTTAGATTACAAGATATGGCAACACTTGGAGGAAAAGGCGTGCTCAAAGCCTCATCCCAATTTGGAGTCACTCAAGACATCCTTGATTAAGGCAGCCGCCGATATTGACATGGACCTCGTTCGTGCTGCGATAGACGACTGGCCGCGCAGATTGAAGGCCTGTATTCAAAATCACGGAGGTCATTTTGAATAAACTTTAGTGTCATAAGAATCTATATTTTGTTAAGTTCATTTTGGTATATAAATGGTTGCATAATGATTAAACTTGTTTCAATTATTTTATATTAAACATGTGACAGAATTTATGACCTGACTAGGTATAGATATATACCAAAAATCATTGCTCAAGCAACCTACTAATTAAATATGTATTCATTAGACCCAGCTTGGGTTAGGGTAATGTTCCCTGGAACTGTTGGAACGTCAGTTCTAATTTTTTATTGTATTTTGCATTACACGAAAGTTAGTTGGTAATGAATGCTTTCTAGCATAAGCTTGTCTAAGCACAGTTTGATTTGTTATCTATATACTAGTATAAAAAAGAAAGTCGTGTTCGTTACACTATTAATAACTCAAGAAAGACTGAACCGATTTTGCTGAAAATTGGGGGAGGTAGCTTAAAACCAAGAGACGGACATAGGATACTTGTTATCCCGTTCGACCGCGTTCCCGTGTGACGTGACATAAAACGCCAAAGAGAATACAAGTCACTATAAAACGTGGTATAACAAAAACGCATCTGACATGGAATAACTAAACGCAAATGACAGCTAAACGTAATTTTGTCTATGGTTAAGTATGGTTGTAAATATATTCAGTTACATCATTTATAACTCAAGAAAGGCTGGACCGATTTTGATGATCTTTGATGTCTTGCATTTGTCTCCGCCCCAAATAGCAAAATAACTATTAAAATATCGTAACAATTCACGCAAAAAGAAATTACGAAGAATATTCATTTTCTCATACATAATGATGGCCGGGGACAACAATTGACAATTCTACCAGGGTGACGTATATTGACAGCCCGCGTTATATGCATGTCAAGGCGGTACAAAGTATGGCGGGTCAACTAGTGTTCAATAAAAAGAACTACGAGTAACCCGATTCAGGTAAAATTATGCTTAGCTATAAAAATTATAAAAAAACAATTCGTACAGCCGTGTTCACACACAGCTAGTTCGTTGAAGTTTTTCCTCACATAATGCCATGTTCAAACAAACAGAAAATTATAAGGTAGACGACAACGCGACGCGCGCAGCAAATAAAGCATTTCTGCAGCCGCCATTACAGCACAGCATATGTGGCGTGTAAGTATTTATTAGCAACGTAATTAGTGAATTTAAACAAATATTACTTATGCGTACCATTTTAATTGCGTCCCAGTAATGACACACTAGGCTTGCTTGCTTCTGTGTTGGTTTGCGCTTGCCGCAGAACCGGAAACACAATTACTAAACAAAACATCCAATGTTGCAACAAAACATTATGAACATGTTTTTGACGAAAGCGATCCGAATTTATTTTGAGAAAAAAGCGTTAACCGTTGGGCAGGTGTTAGACGAAAAGCGACCGCTTAGTATTTTAATTTTTCCTAACGTGCAGATTACTGCTAGAGTCCACTTAGTTGTAAGTATACGATTATTGTCTACGAAACAGCCCATTTCCGAACGAAAAACATCTATACTAATATTGTAAAGAGGAAAGATATGTTTGTTTGTTTGAACTGAATAGGCTCCGAAACTACTGGACCGATTTAAAAAATTCTTTCACTGTTGGGAAACTACACTATCCCCGGGTGGCATAAGCTACTTTTTACCCAACTATGCAGAAGGAGGGTAATGTTTTTATTAAAAAACTACGCGTGCGAGGCTGCGGATTGGTCAGCTAGTTATTAATAATTGAAATTAATGTCAAATGTCAATGTAAAAATTGTCAAATTGCAGTCCGAAATCCAAGGTAGAATAGAAGGTATGCCTCAAGTTTATTGACGGAGGACCCTTTCCTAAGGTGCGTGACCTGATTTGCTATAGCCGCCTGCTATCACTTAACATTTGGTGGCACATTTGCTTGTTCATCTCCATGTTGTATAAAAAAAGATGACCTTACTAATTGGCCTTGTGATACAAAGTATCTTGGATTCTGGTTTAAGATACTTTATTCTCATAAGAATACCAAATTCACTTAGACAAGAACTTAAAAATATGATAATAATGTTAAACGTACAGTGATTATAATTAATAACGTTACCTCTAAAACTATAAGTTTTTTTGTTGCAAAATTACTTTTTCAAAACAAGCTTTTATGACATTCATAAACGGAACTGCAAACAGATTCAAATGAGTCCAAACACACACAATGAGCCTACTATAATCAATTCGAAAGTTCCGTTGTCGCCTCCATCATGAGACCACCTCCATGGTACCATGTTATTTGCATTGCCACCGAAGTTACATATTCCAAATTACAGCTCAATCTGTTGAGGGGAACGGGTTTAAAATTCAGTTCTAAGTTTCCACCCGGACAAACATACATACATTGCAAGTTAATAATAAGCTTGTAAACTTGTAAAAAATAAAGGATACAAAATTGAATATGTTAAATATGTATGGTAACTCAAAAATGGGTATGTCAAAACAAAACAAGCGTTCTATGGCTTTTCGAAATACGATGTTTTTCAAGAAACAATATAATTATGGTTAACATAAAATCCATGAAACAGCTGATACAAAGAAGTGCTACAAAATTAAAAAAAAACCCATACATTTTTTTATGGTAGGTAGTGACGTTTCAAAGTGATCCTTGTGATTATGCATAAAACGATTTTGATTTTATGAAAATTTTTCATTTTCCCATAGCAGGAAAACATACTTTATTTGAAGATGTGTATGTTAAATACTACTAAAAGTTTGGAAAGTTTGGATGTTAGTTTATTTGTTTATTACTCAATCACGTGGTAACGGCTGAACTGATTTCGATGAAAATTGGTATGCACGTAGATCATAGCTTGGATTAACATATAAGATACTTTTTGTTGAGCGGAAGCTTGTGTTGAATATGTTAGTAGAACAATATTTCTACTTGACAATGCAAGCCCACGCACTGAGTGTGATGTAAAATGAGGAAGGTTACTAACTGGCTCAATTGGCAAATGGTCGTAGTACCTAATTGTGGGATAAAACTCAAAATGGCTGATGATACGATAAAACAGCATAAACAAGGGAGAAATGCTCGTAGTTTACAAATCAACAGCATCTACGAGCATGATGAACTAGCCTACTACATAAATAAAATAGAGGTCATGCCATTTTACTAAGATCTTTATTAGTTTAAATGTAGATATGAAAATTAAACATGTTTTCAAAATTGTTGTTACCATTGCTTTTTACAGCCTTAATTAGTTTCAGAGACCAGGTAATGTTATAATCCATCCATGTACGACTTATGAGTATTAATTGACAAGTTTTTTTTTCTTCGGATAAGTTAAATTTAATTATTTTCTATGAAAACTTTAAAATATTTATATCTGAATAAGATAAGCTTTGTTTAAGTTCCAAACGATCTATAGATAACTCAACTGTTCCAGATCACTACCAGGCGGAAGTGCTTGTACCGCCGTGTAGTGATCTGGAGCAGTGGCTGCATTGCCCCGCTGAATTGCAATCCTTATGCGTTGACCAAGAGAAGAGCTAGCTCTCGGATAAAACGTCGCTTCGACCAGACGCCCAGAAATAATTTTAAAAATGCGATGGGCCCCGGTACCCCATGGATCCAAGGTCTCGACCCCAAATGGCTCAAATACGTAAGCTCTGTAGAGACTTCCATATTTGCGCCGCTTGAGATCTTTGGCTGAATTTGCCGCCACACCGGCCCCAGCTGCTGTAGCAGACAGATGAGATGGCGCAAGATTAGTTCCAATTTTATCAACCTGAACAGATTATTAGGCACTTCAAACAAATTAAATGATTATGTTGAAAGGTGATGCTACCTCTATAGGTCATAAGCTGACTGAAGGTCGACTGGAGTTAAAACTATGAGAAGTAGGTATTTATAAACTGTGGTTAGCTGGACTAGTTGTCTGATTCACTGGCGCCGACTATCAACTGGCGATGGGCTACGAGTCGTAGACGGTCTACGATAATATGGCCTGACCCACGTAGCTTCAAAGGAGAAGGTTAGCCTAATTTATCTTTATATTGGGTAAACATGTTGTGTTTTGTTCTAAAAACTGTTAGTTATGGATCTTTAGAGCCGCCTGTACATACAATGTAGTATACTAACGGGCTTACAACCTGTCAAATATGAAAAGCTAACTATGTAAAAAGTGGGAATGTATCAAACGCATCTCGGCTTGCATAACGATCCCTAAACATAGTTAGCGACTAAACATGTTTAAATTTGACGTATATATATGATTTGACAACATATTTAGGCACTAAATAATATCAGGCATCGCTGCGAAAGTCACCATGTTTGAAGTTCTGCGAACTATGTGAGAGATCTAAGCATGTCTATCATGGGAATTAATAGAACCGTGAGCCTTTTATTTTTAATGACTATAAGATCGTAACTATAGGTTAAACCTTCCTTTTGTAATAATAAAATTACAAAGGAAGACACCTCTTTAAACAAATCATCATAAAATACAAACAGATCTAAGTATGTAATAGGTATAATTTAGTAGACGACAGATATCGGAGGCGGACCGCGCCGCCGCCGCGAAATTCCGCCACCTCGTTTTGTTCTATTGTTCAGCTGTTTGGTCCGCTAATGGTGTCACATTGCAGTACGGTGTCAGAACACTGCACATTTCTTTTATTTTGCGATTATTTTAGTAGTATAAAATCTTTTTTGAGACTGAGCAACTCTCTGTTTCTTTTGCACGGAACGCCAAATGTTTAAACATCTGACAAATATTTAAATGGCCGACCATAGACCTAGTAGGTCCATAGAGCCGACTGAGTTCTTTACAAATAGGACCGCTGATTGGGAACTATAATATGTTTTAAGAATTAAATAAAAACTTTAAGATGGGTTATTTAAAAACATACAACGTGAAATTCAAAAGTATATGAAAATTATTAATTTTCTCTTTAAAATTTTAATAAGTTCATAAGAGTTTTCTCATAAGTTCAGAAAACTTAATGGGCGTTACCAATTAGCACTACTGCGGTATAACTAATTAAAATACAACGCCTCTTTGGCAATGTGCAGAATTAACTGGTCATAACCACTGGTAAAACAAAAAATCTAGGAGAAAACTATACAATATTGAAAATTACTTATCCCAATTCCACCCAGTAAGGTAAGTACTACATACAGCCACACAGAAAGAAACATACGCAAATGTTAAATTTATATTAATGAAACGGTAAAAGATCATAACGTTAAAATATCCGTGAGATCTTATTATAAGCAGGCTTTTTGCTAAACGTATGAATTCAACGGTACATATTTTATAGAACGTAAACCTGCCCGAGTTATTCCTTGCAAATCCCGCGTTAATTCCCGCAAAGCCCACAGTTCGAGTCACGTACATACATAGCTATCTGTACGTATCAGCTAGGTATGTGTGCACGCCACACCTGAATTCGCTAACAAAACGCTGCGAGGAGTTTCGCAAGTCGACACCGAAATTGGGAAGTTTGCCGACAATATTGCGAAAACTGTCGCCTTGTGCCTTGCACTTCCCCCCCTTCCTTGTCTACCCGAATTCATTATAAGTAACTACTTCGAGTGTGTAGGCAGCTTTGTAGCAATTTGAATTAGGTATTCGGTATTCCTTTGAAACGATATCACGGTCACGTAAAATTATATTATATTGTTAGGACTTCCTTTATTGTATGTACTCGTACCTTGATCTGACTATTGAGGATGTATCTATCATTAGGGATTAAACTATATACATAGTTGTAATGATTCAAATAGATAGTACAGTATTATTAAAAGTATCTAAATTTTGAGCACAAAATAAACGTATTTCTAAACAATTTTCTTCCTCTCTTCTTCAGTGCCTAGAAAGTAACATCTGAGAAATAGACGTTTATTGGAGATAGCCGAAGTTGAAATTCTACAGGAAAATGTCTAAAATAAAAGTTGGTATTTCTTCCAGCACTAAAATGATAGATACTAGAAAATTTAGGTTAGCCACGTATGTCAACGTCTGGCAGAGACGTGCCCTATGTCTGCGGCTGCTAATGTCGTCAGTTCTGGGGCCTATCCCCCTAGTAGGGGGGAGTTGGGGGTAAGGGTTGGGCTCACGTACTGACTGTTAAAACGCTACATGTCAACGGGGGTGGAGCTCGTCTCAGTTTGTAATCGCTGCGATGTAGCCATGTTGATAATGTCGTGACCTGTATCTCGGGATAGAGTAGAACTAGTTCTAACTAACAAACAGTAATTCGATGATATTGTACGTTTAGATAATAGAGGTTTATGGGGGATTCTATTGTTATTAGGGTGGTTCTATATTCAGCTGCGTCTTTAATTTTTTTATTATATCATTATATTATATCATATTTATATATTATACTTTGCTCTTCTTTTTTAAATATCTTAAATGTTAGGTATATAATGTAACTAATACTTTGTGAAATCAAATACATATTTCAAATTGATTGCAAGTTGTTACTATTCTATGTTAAATATTTATTTTACATAGTTTTTTTTTAAAGTGTGTTGTTAAAAGATTAACAGTTTAACACAACTAATATTTATCGTTAATATTAACAGAAACAACTAAACAACTAACATGCTATTTTCAAATAAGTTAGTCATTACGGAAAACGGTTCTCATATTATAGGCAGTAAGGACGGGCAAAGCCTACCATTAGCAATAACTGCCTTTATAGTAGGGGCATCACAAACGTGTGTAGTTATAGATAGGTATTCGTGATGCCTGTGGCTTGCCATGTTGGTATGTATCACATAATTTCCCATCCGAGAGTTATGTGAGCATAAGCACATGGGGGGACGGCACCGGATGTCAACAACGGAGGGAGGTCTGAAGTACCTACATAAACATTTTCCGCGTACTTACTTCCATAAATTAGTTCCCGCGAAGGCGCGGTATAAATACTATAAATACGCGCGAAACGCCGTGCTAGCTCATTACCTACTAATAGTTTTACTTATCGGCTTCCTGTATGCTCCACAACAACCGACGCGTTTGCGTCTCTACAATCGATTCCGCTAAACAGTTCATGGTTTTTCAACTCTTTTAACGGAACAATCAATAGCTAAACAACCCCTACAATCGAACTCTACCTTGTTATTATATAGACAAAACAGCCATCAAAATAATAAGCACCTTTCAGTCCGACAGACAACAACCAACACGTCGCAGGTGAAAATTCCAATAAACCTACTTACACCGCACGAATTTTCCCAAACGTTTACCGAATAAAAAGTTCGACAATCACCCATCATTACGGGAGGCGTCGACCTAACGCGCGCACAAAGGGTGGTGGCAACGACGAAAACGACAAAAATTAAAAGTTTCCCCAAAACAAAACAACAGCTGTCATATTAAACCTTCAAAATAAAGATTACGAATGAAATATTCACGGTGAAAGCGAGGCTCAGCCCGTGGTTATGTAAATAAGTGGCTACGAAAATGTACATAATTAGTTTACACGTTTTCTGGAGCCCCCCGCACCCCTGACCCCGCGGCATATTGCCGGCACATCTCCCCTGCACCCCCGCACCCCGATATACTTGCTAAGGGTACATTTACATGAACCACACATATAATACAAGCTCTATTCAAATACGCTGCTACTGTGTACTACAATACCTAAACTGAACTTAAAAGGGTAACTACACGGCTTTGAAATAATAATGAACGTAGATAATAATTATGGAATTAAAAACAAATGGATAATAATCCGTAGAAAAATCATAAGTATCCATTTAATAAATATTAGATTCTAATGGTTTATAATTACCAGTTTAATTACAAAAATGTTTTTAAAACTGTCAGCTGACGGTTCTCTGAAAGGGTTAATTTCTGAAATGTTATGAAGTTAATACAGCGAGCACTCCACTTTATCGAGTGACATGAAACAGCGGTTCGAGTGACAGCGAAGCCTCTAATCAGACACAAAGCAAAGTGAATCCGCGATGTGAAGGGTACAAGTAGAAGCGGCGACGTGGCGTCAGTTTTGCGTCTGTCGCAGCCACGGTTGAGAAATGGGAAATTGGGAGGCTCTCCTTAATTCTTTTGTCGTTTTCAGTTCCGTCAAGTATCGCGTTTCCTCGTTTGCATATATTTTCACCGAGGCCCCTCTCCCGCAGCCGCCCGACGCCGTCTTTCACGAATAAAATTAGTGTCGGCAGCGTGACACCAACTGAATTTAAACATAATAAGATATTTATAAAGAAATTTCCAATTCAGCGGCAAAGTTCAAAATTTGAGTCCGACTCCGCAAAGAGTTCAGTGGCGTTTTCAATTTAAACTTGGAGCAAGTTAAATAATGTGCGAGCTCCGACCAACTAGATTCATTTAAGGTTTTAGCGAAATTAGCTTTTAAATTGGAATGACGCTGAAATATCCACAACTGCTGAAATATCCATCACTTGCTGAACTTTAAGCTGTATTAAGGTTTCATTAATTCAGCTTTATAAAGTTTAATATTGCCAGCAAAGTAAAAACCAAAATTTAATACAACTTTGGCTGTTCATAATTAAAAATTAATCTTATGTTATTTCTCTGTAATTACAAAGATTAACTCGTTTAAGATATAATTTAGCACTTTCAGATGTAGGTTTTCCGTACAACCTAAGAACCAAACCAAAGAAGTGCCTATGTATATATGCATATCTAATAGCAGTTAGTTTCATAACGCAAAACTACAAATGGTAGGATGGAAAGGTGTGTTGCACTTTATCTCGTGTAGGCTGTAGCATGACTCGAAGACGTATTGGGTTGGGGAAGATAGGCGAGTGAGTGGCAATGGGAGTCGCGGCGCGCGTGCAGTTTGCGCGTCGGCCACCTCGCTCGTCTAATGTGGAGCATAAATCACAGGTAACGCGCCACCCGCCTGCCAGCCACCACCTCGCCGCGATAAAACTCCAAATTGTTTTCTCGCCCCCGGTGGGCGCCGCCCTCGGTTCGCTCTTAAACGCCGCTTCAAGTTGCACTTGTGAATCGCACTTTTTACTGTTCTTGAAATTGGCGTTGCGAATTGCTTTTCGACTCCGCGCGTTCGATTCGTTTTATGGGCGAGTTATGTACGATTTTTAGATGATATTTTTCGCGTGCGTACTATCGGTCCCGGGTGGAGGCGACACGCTGGCATTGGTAAATGCGAGCCAATTAGAAGATTAAGCGTTGACAATTACGATGTCGGATCGCGATCGTATATCAACAATTATCGCGCGAGTGCGACAAATTGCGAGCCGGGCAGTACGTGTAAGCGCGGTGCGCCCAGCGCAACCCGTCTACCTGGACACATGAACACAACAACGCGAAGGATGCGGCACAAACTGTTAACAAAACCGTCATTAATACAAATACTGGCAGAAACTGTTTTATATATTGAAAAGAGAAACACTCCAAAAACCGAGAAAAAAGCTCTCAACTTACAAGAAGCAAAACTCACTATATAAAATCCATTATCTAACTCAAAACAAAATTCTCATTAATATCGTCAAATAATATTTCATGCCAAACATTTAAAATTGAAAGAAAGAAATAAATGAACATTTATTCATACCAACACAAAAAACAAATCATACAACAAAGGTGCAACTCGCGTTAAATTGAATAAACATTTAAAAAAACGCAAAGAACATTTGAATTCGTCCATTTTACCGCCTGTCCACGACCAAGCCAGGAAAGAATCAGACGAGAAACAAGACTGGTTATTCTAGGTTACCTATTTAACGCGCCGGCGAACCCTGAGCGCAACTTCAATTCGGCCGCGTCAAAAACTTCGGCCTGAATATCGCTATCCCTGTTTAGTGACGAAGTTTGGCCACGCAGAGCGACAGTGATAGCAATAGAACGATTCTAAATTTGATTAGATTTTGACCGTGTTCCGTAATACCAAAAATGATGACTGAAAACTTGTTGTATTTTTCTCATTGTGTTGTTAATCTGTAACTAGACGATATAATCTATGTTTCCATAACTAAGATACGTAAGATGTTATTGTTTTTAATACGAAACAATTAGGTTGAAAACAGGTCTTTCATGATGTAAAAACATGCAGAATGCGATACACTTCTATTTTATTTTAGGTAAGTATTTTGATCTTAATATATGGTTGGGAACCTAAATAAATACTATTCAAATTAAAATAATACGTTATTAAGGTAGATATATGCTCTAATTAGAAATGATCTTGGTAGTACGTGTTGTATGGACGATTGTCCCTCCGGTGTCCCCTTAACACATCTCTCATCTAAATAACAGCTTTGCTTTGATCAACCGATCATCTAAGTTTCATAAATTTTCCATTGGCAATGAAAAACAACCATATCATAATGCTAGCTAGATATTCCCGCATGCACGACACTCAGCATGTAAATAAGAGTAATCTATGTTAAGCAAGTAGGTATTGTTGAATAAATTGCGAGATTCGATTTTCCAAGTACTGCACTGTGTCGAATAGATCAAATACAAAATATTGAGTAATATTTTTTATTTATTCGCACACCTTTCACACAATAAAGGAACTATGCATAGAGTTGATATACATCTTTTATTTAGTACTAGGTACCTCCCGCGGCTTCGCACACGTCGTTTGTCAATAAAAAGTAGCTACCTATCTCTGAATCAAGTTCATAATCTTTCTGTGAACCAAATTTCAACGAAATCGGTCGTGCCGTTTAATTGTGAAATGTAACAAACAGATAGAGAGACAGAGTTACTTTCGGATTTGTGGCCGCGAACTAAAAATCTCGCAAGTCTCCCATAACAATAAAAATAAATATATTAGTTGTAATCTTTGACTATGTGCCACGAAAAAAACCGACTAACCACAGTTTCATTCAATTTACAGGTAACGGGAGTTTATGTTAAGTGGTTACTCATTTGAAGGGTAGAAATTGCAATTATTCCGAATTCCAGACTGTTTCTTATATTGTTGTCACTAAAGCTACGCGCATCTACCACATTTCAGCACTGTGGGGTCACTGGTGCACCCTGTGAATTTTTATCAAAACTCAGTTGTTATTATGGCTAATAGCTTAAAAACTACAAGGTTTATAGTAAAAATAAAAACGTACGCTAAATATGCTTATGAAGACCTTTCCATAAACGTGCTACTTGACTGGATAGTTCCATATCGGTTTTTTGTACCCCTCTTGAACCCCAATATCTCAACCCCCCCCCTTCCAACCTCCCACACACACATTTTTGAAGTAAAACTTCTTTACGCACGCTTGACTCGGGGAGTAAGCTGGTGAATGCGTGACGAGAGCGTTACGAAAAGTGTGAACGGGCGAGGCGAACGGAAGTTGAGAGGGAGATATATATTAGTGAAGATAGAAAGAGAGAGAGTCATATTTCGTATATTACTGTAGGGGCAAGAGAGAGAGGTGCGAGCACACATTTTCTTTCTCTCTTTCTCTCATAGCCAGTTACGTTTCGTATATCTAAGACACAGTGCAGGCCTATTGTCTGTATCACACTGTAGGAGCAAGAGATAGCAGTGCGCGCGCACATTTTCTTTATCTCTTCCTCTCATAGCCAGTGCACGAAATATATATATATATATATCTCAGTCAGTAGTTCGTTTGCGAGTTTGCTATATTTTTCGTAATTTCATTCCGTTCTTATACATTTTTATAAATTAATATTTTGAAAAAAAAGTTTTATTTCAGTCCTGTGGTCTAAAGCAGACTCGGTTTTTAGCTCATTTAGTAACACCAGGATTGTGTCATCACTACCTATCTGTATACCAAATTTCACGATGATCAGTCAAACAAACATACACACATACATATGGATATGGATTAGTTGTCTACTTTCAGCTACGAAGAGTAGAGCAGGCTTGGTAGGCGTAATATTTAAAATAAATAAGGTTGGTGCTCTTATTTTTTGGTTACTGAAAAGCGATATTTACTTAATTATATACTGAACCTTCTTTGCCAATCAAGTTACAATACTTTTGGTCTAACTAGACTTCCACTGTTTTGGAACACGGACTTAAGTCTTAAGAAGATAATCTTCTGGACTAGTTTTTGTCATCCACTGGGAAATTCAAAGCTGAAATAATTTATTCTTCTTCCAGCCTCATAGAACAAAGAAGTTAGAAAATATTCCTATAAATAAGAGGCACATGGCATGTCAAAGGAAGTAATTTAGGAGCACGAGGTGTTGCTGAGAAGTAAATCAAAGAAGCAGTGTGCCAAGTCTGGGCGATTAAATTGTTTGGCAGGGGAGCCGACGAAAACATCTTCAACACGCCCTTGCCGACATCGAAGATAGATTACTGTATGAAGACACGATAATCTGTGCCTATAACATAAGTTAATCTGTGCCTATAACACGTCTTGTCAACTACGTAGCGTGAGCGTGCACGCAGCGGTTGTAATGTATGAACTCGCTGTTGCCACTCTTAGACTCCATAAAGTTAGTAAATCGTTTAAAGGGCAAGGTGTACGCTTTTACAACAAACTCCCAGGTGATATACAAAAATTGACAATTAATAAATTGTAATTATTAAAAAACGTAATTATACAAAATCTTTATAAATTGACAGATAATATATTGTATTATTTAGATGATAGAGAAGCTTGGGATTAAAATTGCTCCAACTCAGTTAAAAATATTACAATTTCGACGTAATTTTATTTTCTTTATTGTTATGTACTGAAAAAGGATCATCAAAAAGAAGAACCAGCTTTGTTTCTTGCCTTTCTTTCCTGGCTTGGTCGCGGAGGAACAGCGGCAGTAAATTTGACGTTTAAAGTGATCCTTGTGGTTGATTCCTTGTGGTGCATTTTGATTTTTGAAATTCTAAGGAAGATGTCAGACCGCTGCATGGCGCCTGCGTGGCGTTATGACGCGCACGGTCTGTTACGTCAAGCACATGCATTGTGATTGCACAAGCCTTAAAATTCAGTCAGAAATAAACCTTTTGGTCATACCATGCTGTTTAGGGTTCCGTACCCAAAGGGTAAAACTAGACCCTATTACTAAGACTCCGCTGTCTGTCTGTCCGTCTGTCACCAGGCTGTATCTCATGAACGATGGGGCTCCCATACAACAGACTTGATTTTTGCCGTTTTTATAGATAATGGTACGGAACCCTTCGTGTGCGAGTCCGACTCGCACTTGGCCGATTTTTTTCTGCGTCAGGATTCTACAGAAAAATCAATGATTTAAAGTGAATGATGCAAATCATTTAAGATTGAATTGGAAATATATTTATTTATTTAGAGACCTTTGCCCCGCAGTGGGACGAGATAGGTTAGGAAAAAAAATTTAGAGAAACTAAATATCATACTACACCCAGTGCCGGATTAAGCAAGCGCGGGCCCATAGCATATTCTATCGAGGGGCCCTTAATCTGCTATGAGTTCTTAACTAAGTATAGTGTGATTCTAAGTGGCGGATGAGGGCGGGTTTGGATACGCGGGGCCCCCTTTTGCGCGGGCCCCGTAGCAATTGCTCTTGCTTCCGGCACTGACTATACCTGGACCTCACTAATCTGACTAGCATTATTTGATTTTGCTACAGATTCTGACATACAAGATTGTTTTGTTACTTAACTAGCTTCCGCCAGCGGCTTCTCACGCGTGTTTTTACAGTGAAAAGTAGCCTATGAGTCAATCTAGGTCATAATCTATTGACAGATAACAAACATCTAAACTGTCGCATTTATAATATTAGAGTTATTAGTGTGATCTCTTAAATTATTAAACAATTATCAATTAAACTACTCGAATGTCTTAATTTTATGTATAAGTTTTTGCAAACTATAAAACAGCGACACTAATTTGCCAAAGTTTATTAACGTCACAGCAAATATAAACAACGGCATCAGATGGCACAAACACAATAGCTGTCGTACAAAAGCCGACAAACATCAAAATATTTGCACGGTGGATGAAATATTGCCACTGGCCGCAGAAGAATTGATAGTACAAAAGATGCCCGGCGAAAGAAGTAATATTCACTGTCACTACAATAAAACAACTCTACACAGAATCTGTGGTACGCATGCAAGCAATATTGACACTTAGAGAACTTGACATTTGTTAAAAATAATATTGATCTTTTTATAACCCGTATAAGTAATAGACACAAAATTTGTTTCCCCCGAAACAAGACGGCTTTATACAATAAAAGTGTAATCTGCATGGTTGTGCGTTTGTACAATCATCTCCCAAAGAGTGTGCTGGACGCTCCTAGTTTAAATTTATATAAATTTAAATTGAAAAAACATACTATCAACTATTCTTTATTTTTTACTTTCTTAATTTTAGGTTTTCTATTTATTTTCTTCTTCTTGAACTTCTTTGTTGGAGGTTGAGCTGCTTCCTTCTCTTCTTCATCACCATAGCTGATGGTGACAAATGCACCTGGCTTCCTTTTCTGTGGTTTTATTCGTTTTAATTTTACCTTCTCATCTTCTGAAACTTCTTCAGAGTTGTCACTATCATCACTATCTTTTGGACCTTCAGCAGTTCCCTCTTCTTTTACACCTTCATCGTCTGTGTTTTCTTCTTTCTTCACTAGTTGATTTTGCCTGTTTAATGTGATACAAGTAATCCTGCAACTGGCATTACATGAACATATTTCACCCAATTTTGAATCATTTACAGACCACACTTTTGGTTCCCCAGAACTTGAAGCTGAGTACAGCATCTCATTTTCATAGTGCAGGCTTTTCACCCTTTGTTTATGAGCTTGGTACGTCAAAGCTTCTGTGTCTGTGACAGTCAATGTAATAATGTTTCCATTTTCCAATCCAACATACAGTCTTTCAATAGTGTTAATGATTACCTAGAGCCGATGACAATTTTGATTGACCCATTATATGTTCTTTTTTAATATTTTAATTGTTTTAAATTTCATATGAGGTGAAAAAAATAAACGTATTATTATTGTAAATTAATATGGTCTCAATACGGCAAGCTCCATCATTAGCCACATTTAAAACAAGAGTGAAAACATTTTATCTCTCATAAACGTCGTAGTATCGCTATAGATATTACTCGTACGCGATAACTTGGGACCTGCTAGGAATGCGACTCCCCGACCGCTTCCCCTGCACTTCCCCGATGGCGCCCGTATTGTACCGTTCGCATCACTATTTTTTACTAGGGTTTTTAGTCTCGTACTGGCCTACGTCACGTAACGACGCGCTCTGGAATTCTTTTAGTTTTCGTTTGTGTTATTGTTTTGTTGTTGTAGTTTTTGTTGTTATAGTTTGTGTCATTGTTTTGTTGTTGTAGTTTTTGTTGTTATAGTTCTTGTTAAGTGTTTTTGTTATCATTATGAAGGGTAAACCTTTGCATAGCGGAGAAAGAAACCTCGTGCTAAAAGGGTTAGAGTTTTTTGAAAACGAAAAACGGAACAAACAGTTTTGTTTACCTGTCTACTAAGTAGCCACGAAGATGAGATAATGTAAATAATAGATAAAATAAATGTATAAACTTAAACATTGTATTTTTATTTTATTCAAATAGTGTAAAAAAGATTAGATAAAAAGCAGCGTCCTCCCTGAGTAACATAATAAATTAGGTTAAAAAAAAACAAAGACGAAGCCGCGGGCGGCTGCTTGTTATGTTCGCTTTTTTGCGGGCGGTACAAACACGCCAATATGACGTCACCGCGCTCAGGTCCCAACTTATCGCGCACGGGTAATATATATATATTATTTTATTTATTTGTTGTAGGTACATTTATGTATATTGTTTTATTTTAATGTAAGTGTTCAGCGCTCTCCTAAAATTTAGTTTTTGTTTTGTTAATGTAGGTACACTCCCCTCCATTATTGTAATGTCACAAAATTCCTCTCCATCCAAAGGTTGTCTGGAAGAAATCGCTTGGAAGCGATAAGACCGCCCATTGTACTTGTTGCTTTGTGATTTTTAATTTTAAGGCTGTTTCTTTTGAAGTGTACAATAAAGTATTTTCATTCATTCATTGATTCATAAATAACCCTGACATGGTGCTTAGATGCAAAAACGTTATTGAATGTGTAAAGCTTTAACATTGCATGCGTTAAACGCTAAATATGGCTGCGCCTACACAACAACTGTACAACACCTTGTTATTACCCATATTACGGAATAAATACAATTTGATTTGATTTAACATAGCATATTTTGAATTTTACCCCAAGGCTTTTCATTCTTTTTAACCATACAAAGTAATATTCTGTTCATAACTTTAAAAGACACCAATACCTCAGTTTTTTTTTTATTCTTAATAGTGGTCTGGTTGTTCTATAGTAAATCTTATACCTGTATTCTACTAGTTTACTTTGTACTGAACGTTTGGAGTGACACAAGCCGCTCGTCCCCGCGGGTCCCCGCTGAATAAACTAAAAAGCCGCTGTGCAAACAGAGTTCTGAACTGCGTTAGCTTCACCGCGATTAGCATGCCAAGTGCAAATGCCCGACAGATTTTACACTAGCTTCTGCGTCCTGCTTCGTTTGTGTTTTTCTGACACCCAAAAAATACTCTGGTACGAAATACGAAATTTCGTGACGCTTTATTTTTGCTGGTTAAAATGATAACCACTTTTATTGTTTTAAACCACTTTTTCGAATGTTATTTAAGATCTCGGAGACAAAAAGTTCTGAACTGGAATTTTACTAAGATTTTTTTGCAATACTCTTTTTATAAGATAATTTTATAAGAGTTGTACTTGAATAAAAGTTTATATTATAGATTAGGTTAGATAATTCTTTGTTGCACACCATAAAACAATACAAAAAAAAAGTGGCACTCCGGGAGTGACGACAGAAGTGAAAACTTAACAATTACTAAATATTTATATACCAGACAGAGGATATCGTACAGAGGTGTCGGTTTCGGGAACAGTACTTAACAGTGTCGCGAGTTCAATGATTTTTTCCCATCTCAAAAAATGCCCGACGCGCTTTAAAAAGTTTTCACTACTTATATACAGAGGAATCGGTTACAGGAACAGTAACAGTGACGCGAGTTCAATGGTTTTTTCTCATCTCAAAAAATGCCCGACGCGCTTTAAAAAGTTTTCACTACTTATATACAGAGGTGTAGGTTACGGGAACGGTAACTGTGTCGCGAGTTCAATGGTTTTTTTGCCATCTCAAAAAATGGCCAACGCGTCTAAAGAAGTTTTCACTACTTATATACAGAGGAATCGGTTACAGGAACAGTAACAGTGACGCGAGTTCAATGGTTTTTTCTCATCTCAAAAAATGCCCAACGCGCTTTAAAAAGTTTTCACTACTTATATACAGAGGTGTAGGTTACGGGAACGGTAACAGTGTCGCGAGTTCAATGGTTTTTTTGCCATCTCAAAAAATGGCCAACGCGTCTAAAGAAGTTTTCACTACTTATATACAGAGGAATCGGTTACAGGAACAGTAACAGTGACGCGAGTTCAATGGTTTTTTCTCATCTCAAAAAATGCCCAACGCGCTTTAAAAAGTTTTCACTACTTATATACAGAGGTGTAGGTTACGGGAACGGTAACAGTGTCGCGAGTTCAATGGTTTTTTCCCATCTCAAAAAATGGTCAACGCGTCTAAAGAAGTTTTCACTACTTATATACAGAGGAATCGGTTACAGGAACAGTAACGGTGACGCGAGTTCAATGGTTTTTTCCCATCTCAAAAAATGCCCAACGCGCTTTAAAAAGTTTTCACTACTTATATACAGAGGTGTAGGTTACGGGAACGGTAACTGTGTCGCGAGTTCAATGGTTTTTTTGCCATCTCAAAAAATGGCCAACGCGTCTAAAGAAGTTTTCACTACTTATATACAGAGGAATCGGTTACAGGAACAGTAACAGTGACGAGAGTTCAATGGTTTTTTCTCATCTCAAAAAATGCCCAACGCGCTTTAAAAAGTTTTCACTACTTATATACAGAGGTGTAGGTTACGGGAACGGTAACAGTGACGCGAGTTCAATGGTTTTTTTGCCATCTCAAATAACAAAGAACAACGTAATATAGATGTGACTATATCGAGCAAGGAATCCTACTATAATAATATTGCAAACGCGAAAGTTTGTATGTTTGTTACTCTTTCACGCCGGAACGGCTTAACCGATTGCGATGAAATTTGGTATGTACGTAGATCATAACCTGGATTAACACATAGGCTACTTTTTATTGGCAAACCACGCGTGCGAAGCCGCTGGCAACAGCTAGTTACTTATAATTTGAAAACTTACGGAGCAATTGTTAATTTTAAAGACAAGTGTAGGTAAATATCTCGCTAGATTTTACGGTCAGACTTTAGGCTAAGTTCATGTGAACGCGCAATACCGCGCGGAACTACTAACCGCGCGGTACAAGATCAAACTAAATAGTGTTTATCGTCTAGATTACCGCGCGCTACGGCACTATTTAGTTAGATCTTGTACCTCGCGGTATCACGCGGTACCGCCCGGTCATATGAACTTAACCTTAATAAGACAGACAGACATATCTCCCCGCTCTGCAGTTTGACAGAATAGCACGAGATGAATTATTCTATTACGGCTTTTATCATAATCTTCCGGGGGTGGATAAGCGACGGAGCTAATGTGCTCAGATTTAATATCGCTTATTTATTCTCTCGTCTTCATTTGTACGAGTACGATTTAAATCAGCGAGTTTATAGGATTAGGGGAGTGTGGGGCAGCACGAACTTAATAATCGTATTGTAAGCGTATTCTTTTATTTATATATTTTTTTCCTTTTTTTTACTTAACACGTAGGGGTTTTAAACACGTAGGGTTTAAAAATGTGTATTGCATGCAATAGGGTTTTAAAATAAAGCCCTAAAGTACTGGTAGGTACTGTAAGCCCATAAATAATGCAAAAAATATAAGCCAACCTTTTAATTTATATGTATAACAATATTGATCGACGAGAGACAATAACCCAAAACTCGCAGTATCACTTGATTTAGCGCTTCATTTTCGTCGCAAATTGTGATATTACCCGACAATTCGGCGGATCTCTGCGGGCCAATTCAATTATAGTGAAAGATCCCTCATAAGCGAATCGTTTTTCCGAGTCATTAATTTTTTCGAACGACACGGGACTAGCGTGATATGGCAGGGTGGGTCCAGGCGGCTATCTCGCGAGATAATGCTGATTTATGCGAGCGGGCGACGGTCGCGATTCGCCGCGCCTCCTCGCTGTAACACGCGAATGTCGCGCGATGCATCGTCAGTTTGTTTAGCCGTGGCACGCTGGCCGATGCGACTCCCTGCGCCGTTCATTTGTGACGGTTAGTTGGCGAGATTTATGCTAATCGACGGGGCTGACTCGGATAAGCTCGCGTGACGGCGTGTGGCAAATTGTCTCCCATAGCGACTTCCCATAGCTCTTTGTAGCGGTCGCTATCGCATTCAATATTTAATTGCTTTTACATGGATGCAACTAAACTCATTGATAAAATAATAGCATTAGATAAAATTAGTAATATTAAACATGAACTGAGCTATGTACTCCGTTTAATTTCGTTAGTATACGCATGCGAGCTGTTCTGGGCGGCTAAGTTTGGAAATAAACTCAGCCGAAATATATTTTCGAATGTCATTTATATGGTGCGTGGTAAAAAATGGAATGCCCAAAGCGTCGTTAACTTGAGAACACTATAAGGAATAAATAATGTAAGTATAAATACAACTTTATAGTCCGTGAAAAAAACTTCATTGTTTTGTGCCTTTGTTCGCATTGATTGTCAGGAAGACGTATTTAGCATGAAATAAATTTAGCAACGGAGCTGAAACCTAATTACTGCAGTGCTAGCAATGGTCATCATAACTCCCGGTATCGTTAAAATAAGCCTTGAGGAGAGGAATCAGCAAGAGTTTGTTTCAGTAAGAATTATTAACAACGAATTAAAGCCTGTGAATTTGTCACGGTCAGTTGGCTGTCAGGCGTGGATTTATACCATTGTCGATAAGCGATAATCGTTGAGGTTTCAACGCAAGACTAGCACAATTGAACATTTTGCCGGTAACCTAATACTCGTATCTACCTAAACGAAAAACTAAATGCTCTTAGCAGAGCGACTCTCACTGACTGAAACACTTCATCTATTTATAACATCATCAATGTCGTTTAGAAGTAAAAGTAAATAGACTAGACACCTTGCCTTGTCTAAGCACGTGCATCATGAGACAGTAAATACATTCGCCTATCCAAAATATAACACGTATTATTGATGAAAAAACTTATGAAGGGTGACCTCCCCTTATCGCTTAAACGCCAACTCATTGACATGTATATTCTGCCTGTCCTAACCTACGGTGCCCAGTCTTGGTCACTGACTGAGTCTCAGAAGTTCAAACTAGGAGTTTGCCAAAGAGCGTTGGAGCGCAGCATTTTGGGTGTAAAGAGGATTGACTGGATTCCAAACTCCTGGCTGCGCTCGAAGACCGGCATCGCTGACGTTGGCATCAAGGCTGCAAAGCTGAAATGGTACTGAGCGGGTCATGTCGCCCGTATGCAACCCGATAGGTGGGCCAAGAAGACAAGCATATGGACTCCTAAAGACGGAAAGCGACGCCGAGGAAGGCCTAAGAAGCGCTGGAGCGATGACTTGGACGTCTTTCAAAGAGACTGGCGGGATATGGCTCTGGACCCTGGCCCAGCAGTGGAACAGTATGGGCTAGTAAAAAAAAATGATGAAAGGGATTTCATTGTTTCCTATCCGCCCAGAGCTATCTCGACCTAAATCTTGTATATTCTTTATCAACAGATAGGTACAGGTACTATACAGATGGATATAATCTACTAAGATAATGCAATACTGTTAGACAAGGATCCCAAAAAACAGGAATTGAAATTTAGTGACAGTATTGTATTCCCTATCTTCTCTACACCTGTCTTTCAGACACTAAAATTATGATGTACAAGTGTCATAGCAACTTTCAGCAACTGATCGAATCAGATCATGACTGATGTTGTAAGTCAATGAGTGGTGCGACTTGCGACCAGGTCGCAGTCGACGTCGGTGGCCGATTGCCCATTGTTCGACATCGCAGCGCAACCGACACGCCTCGCGCCGCCGAACACTGTGCCACCTACCTTATCGCTTCTGAAACGCGCCGTCGATATTGCCTCGATCTCGTTAAACTAACAATTGATTCGATTGCTTACGTACTTACCTACCACGTTGATTTTGCATCTCGCAATTTATGAAAATACCTTATTAGCGAATTAAAATGTAGTTCAAAATATTATCGCCTAGAACGTCTAATTTTCACCAACACCTGATCGACAGTTTTCTATAAAACTTAGAACCAGTATTATTGGTCACTATTAAAAATTATGGTTATATTAAAAGCAACCTAGTTCATATTTTACAAATGTTTAAGTGATTATACTCCACTACAGGTTGTACACCTATAAATAAAGATGGGCCTAATTATACTTCTGCTACCTCTTAACTATATCTGTTTTGGCACTCACCTTCCCGTCTTAGTTATGATCATCTCAGTTCCCAGTTCGTTAAACTTGTCCCAGAGTTCCTTGGTCTCCAAATGGCACTGTATATGCCGCATCTCCTCTGAAGACCACCGCTCGGCTAGCTGAGGGTTCCGTGGGGGAGGGGAGATGGCTCGGGAGACGCATGCTACTCCGCTTGCTGAGCCAGCTTCGGAGGTGGAGGAGACGTCTACTGGTGAGTCTCGCTCGTATTCTGCTAGTGGAGGTGATGGTGACCCTGACGCAGAGGCAGTGGCGTCCACGAATTTTTCTGTAAGGGTTGTATCAGTCGTCAAAAACTTTATAAAAACGTATAAAATAATTCCGAATGTCCTAGTAGAATATTATTTCATACAAAATCAAGCTTAGAATAGAGACGAATGAATTGGTGTCTGTAACACAGTTTTCATACTTATACAGGCATCATCGTTTCAAACTGTACACATGATTTTATATCTGTTGTTCCTTAATAAAATGAAAAGTAATTCCTAATACCTTAAACAGAATATTTTTCGTACAAAATCAAGCCTGGAATACGTTAGGGAAATTCTTTTTGTTTTTAAATAAAGTTATTTAAATACGTATGTATTCTTCATTAACTACAGTGTCCAATAAGAATATGATTGGAGTTAAAAGTATTCTCTATCACCACATTTTGATAGCTCATGAAAAGGTGGAGGAAATGTTTGTATTCATCTTACAAATAGGTTTTTAATTAATATGCGTTAATTTAATTACTGATTAAAACGGGTATTTATCGCGTATGTTACTTTTTTATTTGTTATTCCAACGGATATATTGTAAGTTGATAAGGACATTATATGGTAGTAAAATAATTAGCCATTGCGATAATTCTAATACCTGCAGAAAAGTCAGGGGCTCTTTTCTAGAATGTACTTTTTTATTAACTATAAAGATAGATAGATAGATGATCACTTTAATGTACATAACAGCAGTAACAGAACACAATACAAAAACAAATTAGATAAGTACGCTCATCTGGAGCCAAGTCGATAATTTATCTACGAGCAAAAGGTTTTTTCTTCAATTCAGTTTTAATCAGGTTTTGAATTAGGTACTAATAAAAAATTTAGGGTATGTAGGGTAACATCAGTAAATGGTGATTTCTTTACCCCTCCTCTAGTAAGTCAAAAACCATTGTATGCTGCTGATAAAGGTAGATGTATTATTTTGTTGGCTTTTATGTCATGTATTTGTTAATATTATTACTGTGATCGGAGATTATTTTTGTGTTTCTTTTGTTGTTAAAAGTATGTTGATATTTTTAAGTTAGCACACCTTTTGCGCTAGGTTGTCAGGTATAAAATGTATAAAATATGAATTTTGTACACACGGCTACACATCAAGCTATACATTTCCAGTATAAGCTGACCTCGCATTGTGTAGGCTTTTCGTAGAATGAGAGGTCAGCTTATACTGGAAATGTATAGCTTGATGTGTAGCCGCGTGTACGTATGTATTTCGTTGAGTAAATAATTCAAAAATTGGGTAATATTGATCCCTCATTTTAAAACATTCCTATAACATTTAGATAGTGTAAGATGCATATTTTAATACATCATCATTCAAGACTTATCCAATTAGTTAAAAAAAATAGTTGTGTTATTAAAAGGATTTTGTCAGTGCTGGAGATTGTTTTTTCTTGAATCATATAGCATTTCGAACTTTAAGAATATGTATTGACTGAACAAAACTACAAAGATATTTCTTCTGTTATGTAGTCCTTACAAAAACTCAATAGAATTTTGAATACACGACTGCGAGTCAGTCTACTTATTAATTGGGGTAACTATATAGGATAAGTTTTATATCAAATTGATTCGAAAAGCATTAGCTCAGATATGCTTAGTAAAATCTATGGTAGAATAACGGCCTCAAAGAATTTATATCAGGCCATACAAAGGGGATGGAACGATAATGTACTACTTTATAAAGTGTTATTTGTACCAGTATAATATTACTTCTTTGTGTCGTTATAATTTATTAAAAAAGGTTTTTGTTTACTAAATTATTACAGAGTAAGTACCGTCATTGGAATTAAAAATTACCAAGGCTATTGTTTGCTTTAATATATAGTTTTATGAGCATATCTAAGTGTTTTATAGTGTAATCAATCTTGGACTCGCCAGTGGGTAAACTATACTAACTAACCATCTACACTATAACCTACGTAAATTAAAATTGTACATATATATATATAAATATAATTTCTATATAATAAAAAACGAAGGGTTCCCGTACCGTTATCTTTAAAAACGGCAAAAAAAAACACATTTGTTGTATGGGAGGCCCCTTAAATATATATTTTATTCTGTTTTCAGTATTTGTTGTTATAGCGGCAACAGAAATACATCATCAGTGAAAGTTTCAACTGTCTAACTATCACGGTTCATGAGATACGGCCTGGTGACAGACGGACAGACAGATAACCGTTTTATCCTTTGGGTACGGAACCCTAAAAATTAAATGATGTTCATTAGTAAGCGCATCCCTTGAGAACGGATGGACAGATTTGGTTTTTTTTCTCAATGTTCATATTAATCGGGATATTATTTTTAGGGGAACAAAATTTTAATGTTGCCTTAAAAATGTGAAAATTCTGGACACATTGAAAGTGCTTCTTTCTCTGGGATATAGGGTATTAATATTATTTTTATAAGCCTGTTGTGTCCTACTGCAGGGCAAAGGTCTCCCTTCTCTCTTAGGGAATAGAGGAATATAGGGTAAGTATATATTATTTTTAAATACGTGGACACCAGGGCGAGTCTACTAGTGAATAAGAAAATAAAGATTATCAAAAGAGGACTCATCTCTAAGAAAGTCATCTCTGCCAAAACTTCCATAACTGTATTCATTCATAACAATGAATCCTCCTAGAATATCAGTCCTCTAATATCAATAAAGCAGTGTATTCATACCTAATGGTGTCAAGGTGTCTTCTCTAGGGTCTCTATGCCTCCGCCTCTCTCGTCTCTCCTGGCGGTCCCGGGCCATGATGGCGGCGATGGAGAAGTCAGTGGCGCAGGGCCGCGCTGAGCACTCCTCGTCCATCGCGGACCCTTGCCGCTCCCGACCCTCGCCCTGCAGCAGCATCAAGTTGATAGCTTCCGACCCCAGACTGCCAGCTGACCGCACGTCACCGTCTGAACATCCCATTGAACTGACAGAACATGATCTACGCAACCTACAGATGGAACAGTCTCGCAGGTCTAAACACTTGTTGGATTCTGTTTTGGTTAGGATAATTCAGCGCAAAGAGATTTTGTCGATAAAGTTCAGTATTGCAAGCGAAAATAAGAAAAATTGACTTAGATATTTAGGATGTTTTTAAAGAGATCTTATCAATCACAGTTAGGTACTGAAAATTAGTTAAACACAATGAACTAATCCGTGAAAAGACGACAGATCGGAACTGCGTGTGGGATCGCTTTGAGGTTTGAGGGCGCGACACTGTTTGTTGGTAAGTTTCGAGTATTGTTGAAACTTTTTACGCGCGTCGTTAGCACGGGGAGCGGACCGGTGCGACGCGGCGCGATGTCGACTCGACTGAGGCGAGCGAGGCGGCCGCCGCAGGGAGGGGCCTGCATCGCCGCCCTACGCCACTACACACAGACCACGCACACACGACCACTTTTTTATTACTTCTTTCTTGATAAGTCCGTCCCGCTCGCGCCGGTTTCTCCGCGCGTACCGTCCCTCTCGACGAGAGTTTTTCTCCGCGCGATAACTATTGAAATTCGCTAAACGGCTCACCGCGGCGCGGAAAAGGCTCTCTCGTTAAACGCTGTACCGATACTATCGGAGTATTTATTCATATTACACGCTGCGCCGACGGTTTGCATCACTGTTTATGCAGGCTGAGAGCAGCCCGCCTTCGATAGGGCTATTATGGCAGCTCATCCTGCTTGAGAAATTTGCGGTTTGATCATGTGCTAATTACGTCGGTATCATGGTATTTTAATGAGAATGAAGAATCTAGCTTGGTTTTTTAAAATATTTTTATAGGTTTCCTGAAAAACATCCGTTAATGTTTACAGTTCAAAAATTGAATTACTGATACATGTTTAATGTTAATTAATGTAGGTAAATCTTCTTTATTTATTTATTAACAAATAGGAATGCCAACAACATATACAATGTAAACTCTATATAACGACACTCAAGGGACTGAGCATATTTTGACGTTATAGAGAGTTGTCGTTAAATGGAGAGAAGTAAAATCTGTATTAGAAAAAGAAAACGTTTATTTCTGATTTGTCTTGTTAAATAGTACCTACAATAAAAATCTGTTTTAATTTTCTCTCCCGCCTCTATCGCGCGTATCATCAAAACTTTTTCGTCAATATACAGTGATTTTCTCTTACTAGCCATGTTTACAATTTGAAAGTTTGTGAGCTACTAATAATATGACAACGTATAGATAAAATCCATCACTTCTACTAACAACAGTCTGCAGCTACACGTGCAAGCAATCCCATTTTGTAAACAAAAGAACGGATTTCTTAGAAAGTTTGGTGTGTATGATGCCGACAGTAGAGTTTATTATGGTCTAGGATAATAAAACGACAATAGGATATACACAGCTGCGCAGTTTTTACTAATTTGGCAACTTAAAAAGAACTTTTTATTACAAATTGTTGTCGTTATTGAGAGTGGGTGTAATGCTATACAGAGTGTACCATTGTATGCAAGACAAGCTAAACCAACCAAAGCCGAATGATTTCGACGCTTTAGAGAGTTTGTCGTTAAAACGAGTGACGTTACATGGAGTTTACACTGTATATATCTCACACACACTGAAATTTTAACATTGAGTTCTAGGACTGATACGTTTGCCTATTATGGGTGTACACAACACTGAATTTAGTTACACAACATATAAGCAACATAATGATCTAAGATTTCACGAACTGACGAATTGCTTTAGACCACACGACTGAAGTAAAACTTCTTTAGCTCCATATATATAAAATAATGTTTTAAGGAAATGTCAACCTTATTTCGAGGCGCATACAGTAAGTACATAAGTTATTTTCTGCTGCTGCTGCCTTCTGTTGTGGAATAGCTGAACTTTTTCGTAAATTGAAGCTGGTAAATTCAAAATACGAAACGTCATAAATACTTGTTTTATCTATAGCAAAATGAACTCTATTATACAGCATGAAGGAGTGTTTTGTTTTTGCAGTTTGTATAATTTAGGCTAATTTGGGATAAAAGATATGTGACAAATCAACTGGCTATGAGAGGAAGAGAGAAAGAAAATGTGTGCTCGCAGCTCTCTCTCTTACCCCTACAGTAATATACGAAATGTAACTCTCTCTCTCTCTTTCTATCTTCACTAACGTATATCTCCCTCTCAACTTCCGTTCGCACTTTTCTTAACGCATATGAGAGGAAGAGAGAAAGAAAATGTGCGCGCGCACTGCTATCTCTTGCTCCTACAGTGTGATACAGACAATAGGCCTGCACTGTGTCTTAGATATACGAAACGTAACTGGCTATGAGAGAAAGAGAGAAAGAAAATGTGTGTTCGGACCTCTCTCTCTGGCCCCTACAGAATATGAAACGTAACTCTCTCTCTCTTTCTATCTTCACTAACTTATATCTCCCTCTCAACTTCCGTTAGCCTCGCCCTATCACACTTTTCGTAACGCTCTCGTCACGCATTCACCAGCTTACTCCCCAAGTCAAGCGCGCGTAAAGAAGATTTACTTCAAAAATAAAATCTAAAAGAAATAGTGTAAATTAAAAAAATAATATACTTAATTACTGTTATGTATATAGGTACACACGGCTACACATCAAGCTATACATTTTCAGTATAATCTGAACTCGCATTGTGTAGGCTTTTCGTAGAATGAGAGGTCAGCTTAAACTGGAAGTGTATAGCTTGATGTGTAGCCGTGTGTACATAAAACTGCATAGATTATTATACTATCACCTGGGTGCTGCTTACTTAATAAACGAACAGAATACTACAAAGTAGGTATTACTACTTCTAATTGATTATTTAAAATAATAATTTTGACGACCTCCATGGTGCAGTGGGCGAATAACCAGCTGAGACCCAGGAGATGGCGGGTGCGATTCCCGCCGCGGAACAAATGTTTGCATGATCTGCAGATATTTGTTCCGGGTCTGGTTGTTTCTCTATATATTATAAGTACCTATACAAAAAAAATGTATATAAGTATTCTATCAGTTATCTGGTTCCCATAGTACAAGCTCTGCTTAGTTTGAGGCTAGATAGCGCTGTGTGAAATGTCCAGCAATATTTATTTATTTAATATTCATATGTACGTACATGAAACGTCACTTGCCACTCTAAGTCACAACTAACATCTGAAAGCCAATTGAGTTCCGCGGTTTATGGCGCTAGATCAAGTTTGCGGAAAATTAAACTTCAACGTCTTGCCTCCATCTGAAATAATAATAATTTATAAAGTGGCGCGCTCAAACTAACCATGTCGTTTCCCTGTAAACCTTATCGCCGATAAGCCAGTAATAGCTGCTCAAATAGCCTCTACCGCAAACTGTGACCAATCCTCATTATTTGGTGTTACTTTTTATAATCCGCAGCTTCGCACGCGTAGTTTTTCAATAAAAACATTACCCTCCTTCTCCACAGTTGGGGGAAATGTAGCCTATGTCACCCGGGGATAGTGTAGCTTCCCAACAGTGAAATATTTTTTTTAAATCGGTCCTGTAGTTTCGGAGCCTATTCAATACAAACAAACAAACAAATCTTTCCTCTTTATAATATTACAAAGTTTTTTGTAGATATTAATATGTTCTTTAATATTGTAGAACATACTTTTGTTCTATCATCGATAGTTTCCGCAGCGCATGCGACGAAAGACGTTTTAGGGCACTTTTTTACACCTTGGGTTACGTTACTTAAGTTTTAGTAAGGATCCCTAATCTATTTAGCAATAAATATAGCCTATATCACTTAAGGTGAATGTAGCTTTAAAATAGTGAAAGAATTTTTGAAATCAGCACAGTAGTTTTTGAGTTTATTCATTACAAACATACACACAAAAATACAAATCTTTCCTCTTTATAATATTAGTATAGATGAACATTATATCGATCAAGCTGTTATGATTGCATCGATAATAACCAATCTTCATTTGTAAGTCATTTGGTTTAATTTTTGTACGCTGGAACATTATATTTAAAGCAAGCTTAGCTTATTTTTGTTATTTCTATTGTAAACTGTCTATCTGTCTGTTCGTCTGTAAATACCCTTTTTCTCAGAAACAGGTATCAAGTTTTTAAAGTCTATCAAAAAATATGGCCAAAGCCGTAGGTATATTTTGCTCTCGAATAAATCAAAGACTATAGGGTACTTCCCGTTGACCTAGAATCATGAAATATGCCATGAAGCAAGATTTTACAGCACAAGTAAAGTGAAACATCGGAAAATTGTTAATTTGTTGTTTTATATTATATATTAATGATTTTTTTAAATATTTGCTATATATAATATAACTGATATTTAATTTACATCTTACGTTGGTTTTCTTAGTAATTTAGAAAAAAATTTTAAAACGAAATATTTAATATAAATCTGTACGTACTTTATAAATTTGATAAGAATAAATGTATTATTATTTAAAATAAATGTCTGAAATGTTTTACGAAGAAATATTTCGTATTGAGCCTTTCAGTTGTCACAAAACTCGTTCACTTTTTTCCCAAATCAACGGCAAGTTCTGATTAAATTTTAAAAGTAGAAAGTCGTGTGAACGCACTCACTGCGACTGACGACGGAGGGGGCCGACGCCCCTAGTAGGCGGGACACTGATACGACAAACAAAAATCAACTCTATTATCCATTACAAGTAGACACATTTTAGAGTTTAGTTTACCGATGCATTTACTTCAACTTGGCTTGGTGTGGGAGTGAGGGAATTCTTCGCTAAGTAGTGTCAGAGTACACGGTGCACTTGTAATTTTTTCTTCGTCCAAATTTTCTTTTCGTGAAGCTGAATTTGATAGAGCCAACTTTTACAGCTAAGTACCTAAAATAAAGATGATGTTAATTAAAATGCATTTAGGCAAGGAGTTTTTTTTAAATACATTCTTAGGATGCCTAGGCTAGATATTAGAATAAAGTAACATATGAGTTTTGCCTATCACCTAAAGATAAAGAAAAATTAGGAACGTTTCCACTTCTAATAAGCAACGATATTCAGAAATAAATCGATAGTTAACAATATATGTATATGCGTTTATTTTCTAAGTAGGTTTCGTAAGTATTTACCTTTTTTTATAATACTAATATGGCAAACGATCATGCAGTCCACCAGATGTTAAGTGGCTACTGCAGCCCATGGATATCCACATAGAATTCAAAACAAGCTATGATATTGTCTTGATCTGTATGTGGATACGTTGCCATACTATAGGACTTAGCTGATATTCCTATGTGCCAGTAATTACAGGAACATACCATTACCATCTAACCGGAACACAGCAGCACAAGTACTGCTATTTACCCTCCTGAGTTTTATTAAAATCTAACAAAGACTAATAGTTAGGAATTAAAAATAAACTTATTTCATCTAAAAACCGCTAAGTCTTTCCACAAACCTAATAAAAAACAACTAACGTTTGTTAAAGTGATAACTTCTTTAGGCATTTTTTGACATGGGAAAAAACTATTGATCTCGCGTCACTGTTACCGGTAACGACACCTCTGTTCAAGTTTTTTTTTATTCTTACAGTTTCTCAGTATTGCCCTATCAAAAACTTTTTACCTAGTAATAAATAATAACATCCCTATCTAAATACCGGTAGGCAAGTCTTTCCAAAAACTTAAATACGATCAAATATTTATTTTCTTAATAATCTGCTCTGGTTCATAACAGTGGCCAAACAGTTTTCAGTCCCCTAAAATATAGCATGCACAATACCGGCTATTGATTCAATGAGCTTGCAACACATGCCAGCTCAAACACCCCGCTTGCACAATAAAGTTTTAGCACCACAGGCATATTGAAACAGCTAAATCACATAAGATAATAATATAATTCAATTCGTGTGTAATATCCACATGCGACACGATATGTACGGAATATTAGTGGAGGTCGTGCATCTTGAGCCATGGGCAACAGTTCGTGGACAGAATTTAGCTGTCCAATATCTGATGCAGACGTTGCTATATTGAATTTGACTAAATACTTATTACCCGTGCGCGATTAGTTGGGACCTGAGCGCGGTGACGTCATATTGGCGTGTTTGTACCGCCCGCAAAAAAGCGAACATAACAAGCAGCCGCCCGCGGCTTCGTCTTTGTTTTTTTTTAACCTAATTTATTATGTTACTCAGGGAGGACGCTGCTTTTTATCTAATCTATTTTACACTATTTGAATAAAATAAAAATACAATGTTTAAATTTATACATTTATTTTATCTATTATTTGCATTATCTCATCTTCGTCACTACTTAGTGGATTTATGCCTTCTAGAGGTTGTTCTTCGTCCTCAGTCTCACTATAATCACTTGACGAAGAGGTATCCGATAAATTTACAACATTTACTATAACAACAAAACAATGACACAAACTATAACAACAAAAACTACAACAACAAAACAATAACACAAACGAAAACTAAAAGAATTCCAGAGCGCGTCGTTGCGTGACGTAGGCCAGTACGAGACTAAAAACCCTAGTAAAAAATAGTGATGCGAACGGTACAATACGGGCGCCATCGGGGAAGTGCAGGGGAAGCGGTCGGGGAGTCGCATTCCTAGCAGGTCCCAAGTTATCGCGCACGAGTAGTACCTACATCTCACCTGCTTTAATTTTTGTAAACAAAACAGGAAAAGATACAAAATTTAGTAACTAACTTGTATTTTTCTGATCGTTGTTATGTTATCCCCTTCCAACATAATGGCATAACCACCACATATATACAAAAATGTTGTCAATAGCCTGAGGGTCTAAATAGTGTTGCCAGGTTCATTGTGTCAAATTTCGGTACAGAAGGTTAAAATAATCGGGATTTTGGTTTTCAAATCGGGACACAAAAACTGGTTTTGGTGAATCATCATTTATTTTCATCTGCTGGCCAATTTTTTAAATAGTTATGTAGGTAAATAAGTGTATATTATTTCAGTTAACTATTCCCTATAGTTATTAACTATTCTCCCCCCCCCCCCTTTCCCATAGATTATCCAACAATTTAGATAGGTACATTTAATACATAAATACAGACTAAGGAGGTCAATGAAAAATCGGGACATGGTCTACATGAATAGAGGATTTCGATTGCGCGCGCTACGTAGATAAACTTAGTGATTCGTCGAAATACGCATGGCACGACATTCGGCGCCCCGATCATGGGTGAATCGGGACGTGTCACCAGACCCCAGAAAATCTGCATGTCCCGCGCAAAAAGCGACACCTGGCAACACTAGGTCTAACAGAGAGAGAGAGATATAATTCTTTAATTTTACACCATATTACAATAACTTAACCTAGAAAACTTAAAGACTACCACGACCATGCCAGACGACTACCAGACTACCATGGTGGTACAATGGGCGGCCTTATCGCTCAAAGCAATCACTTCCATGCAACCTTTGGATGGACTGGATTGAAAAGAAGTGTGAGGAGGCGATGTTACAATAAATACCTATTTATGTACGATAAAAAAACCTAAACCTAAAATATACCTACATATACTTACATAAATAAACAAAAAATATATATATATATATATACTTTTACAATAAATATCGAAAGGAAGTACAATGTTTACTCGAAAGAAGCCGCTAAGTATAGTTTGTAGACCTCATTTTTAAAAACAGCTAAATATTTAGCATGTCTGATGGAATCGAGCAAGTCATTCCATAATCGGACAGCTCGTACCGTAAACGAGTTACTAAAGAAGTTGGAATTATGGGCTGGAGTTTTCAACTGGAGAGTAAGGTAGGTGCACGTATCCACCTATTTTGTTTTGCTATTTTTTATATTCAGGATGTGGAATAATACTTGGACACTTTACCTATCTTCCTAACGTTTTTTTTTTAATTTACTACCCTATCCTTCTTACCTATAAATACAAAATGTTACCTAGTTAATAAATTCTCAATGTACCTAAGTGACTAACACACTATCACACTAATATTATAAACGTTTTAACAACGATGTTTGTTTATTCATTTCTTTATTTGTTTGCTACTCAATCACGCCCTAGCGGCTGAACCGATTTCAATGAAATTTAGTATTTACGTAGATTATAACCTGGATTACCACGTAGGCTAGCCTTTTCCCATAAATCAATTCCCATGGAATAAAAATGGGGTGTCAAGTCAAACTTGACAACAACAGCGAGTTTAGCTTTATTTCTAGGTTACCTACACATTTAGTAGTGTACCTAACACGTACGAAGTTGCTGGCAACAGCTAGTGTTTTAAAAATGAGAAATAAAGATTCTTTAAACTGAACTGAATATCAATGAGTATTGAGAAAGCATTGCCTATTATTTGATTTGAAGATTTATAATCACCATGCTGAGCCTGCTGAACAAAACTGTTCAAAACTGGCACAAAATGTTAATCCTGGTCGTCATTTTATGGATTGAAACCTACCAACTTCCCTTCATTTTTGTTTTCCACGTAAATATGATGGTGTTCGATAGTACGCCTTGAAGAGCACATTTGTTTCGAAACACTTTGTTTAGACTATCATGGGTATAGCCTGCCCTTAGGTTGCGTAATCCACAACAAACCTGTTTTTTTTTATTGTCGGGGTGAATATCTGCAAGCCAGATACCCTGTGCACGAGGGTGCAACCGGGTAAATGCAGTTCAATGAACTAAAACCATCCCAGGTGGCCAATCCTCTGCCAGAATGCCTCCGGGTATCCACCACAACCCTGAGGTAGTCTCGTGACTTGGAATATCTATATCGACGACTCATCTTACCGCAATAATAAACTGAAATATAGACAATTTTAAATTAAACACAGTAGGTACATATTTATCTTATTATTCTTAATCTAATTATTTATTTTTCACCTACATGGAGATGGAACAAGCTGGCACACCTGATGTTAAGTGGTAACCATCGCCTGTAACAGGGAATTGTGACATCGGATCGCTCAGTGTATTCTACCGCCTGTATAATGGGGAATGTTCTGAGGAGGTATTTGATCTCATCCCGTCGTCGAGATTTCACCACCGCACTTCTCGACAACGTAATAAAGCTCATCCACATATCATCGATTCATCATTGCAAGATGTGGAATGAGCTACCATCTGAGGTTTTCCCATTAGGCTACGACATGGCACGCTTCAAGAGAAATGTAAAGAGGTTTCTACAGTGTAAGGAACGCATCGACAATACCCCGGGTGTTGCCGGTGTCAATAGGCGACGGTGACCGCTTACCATCAGGTGAGCCGTAAGCCTGTTTCCCCACAAATAACATAAAACAAAATTGAGAAATTGCTTCGTAAGCCACGCACCTTAGAAATGTGCCCTACTGTCCTGCGTTCATCATCATGAGGTATACAGGTGTACAGCTTCATGTGCCTGTAATTTCACCGGCAACCAGTGGTGGTAGTATTTCCTCAGGCGAGCCCTTTCAAAAGGAACTCTTAGAGCTCTCTAATTGTAAATGATTTCTGCAAATATGAAATATTGTAATCGATACATAAATTCGAAAGTAACTCTGTCTGTCTGTTAAGTTTTCACGACTAAACGTCCGGACAGATTTCGATTTTTTATGCCAATTTACTTTAAGGACGTTTATAAAGATACATGTCGGTCCTATCGTATGTACAAATTAATTAGATCAAAGGTACAAAGCAAACAAAATAAAATTATCCAAAACAAACAAATATCACGAACAACATCTTATTTAAATCTGTCCGAAACCACAACCATACAAAAATGTATAGGTGTGATCCTTGACGGGATAACTTAAAAAAAAAACGATAACTATCATCAATAGTTTCCGCAGCGCATGCGACGAAAGACGTTTTAGGAAACTTTTTTACACCTTAGGTTACGTTCGTTTTAGTAAGGATCCCTAATCATTTCTAGTAATAAATATAGCCTATGTCACTTAAGGTGAATGTAGCTTTCCAATGGTGAAAGAATTTTTGAAATCGTCATTACAAACATACGCACAAAAATACAAATCTTTCCTCTTTATAATATTAGTATAGAACCTATCTATATGTATGTCACTTGTGGCGACTTACAGCACTAAATAATTCCTTAGCTGCAGCTGATGTAGGGTCAGTTAGATTTCGATGAAATTTACATAAGCTACTTTTTACCCGACTGCATAGAAGAAGGGTAATGTTTTTATTGAGAAACCACGCGTGCGAACCCGTAGTGGCAGGTAGTAAAATTATAAAAATCGACAAAATAGGCATTTTGGTCAACAAAACAGCCAGTATAAAAAAGCCTTGATAAAAATAAGCAAACATGGTGTGACCGCTACCTCGGCGGTGAGGTACCGATCCATCTTCTTCGCAAGGCTCTTTTTGCATCGTGGCACCCACCCACGGGATTCCGGCTTATTGAGCACAGGAATACGGAAAGTGACCGTTCAAACGTACATACCTAATCAACTGACGACTATCAATTGAAAATTGTCTTCATCTATGTATATAATAAGTTGTAATTTATATAAATGTTTCCTCAGTGTTGTTTTTGTGTACATTTCGTTGATGATCAAATAAAATAAAACGAGTGTGCTTTAGACCACACGACTGAAGTAAAACTTCTTTTTCATTAGATACCTAAAGTCTAACTTTTTATTAGCTGCAGTAAAATGACGTTTTGTGGGTTGCCGGTTTTTGAAGAAAAATAAATAGGGATGTAGCTAAATGTGTGAATCATAAATGAATAATCAGTTTGGTTTTATTTTTGAGATTTAATATTAAGTTGTAATGTATTTTTGTAACCTATTATTAGTACTATACTAGAGGATTGATCTTTTTTAGTGGAAGTATAGGGAGGTACATTCAAAATGAAACAAAAACGTCATAATAATGTTATTTAATTAATTTTTGTGAACTGAATCACATCCCTATTGAGATTAGGCTGGCAACATTATTTTACGGAATGACATTTAGAAACGTCATTTTACTGCAGCTAATAAAAAGTTAGACTATAATTGTTTTATTTTTCTAAATTATCTAACACTACATAGGTATCACAGGTATATTTTATATTTGCGTACCTGACTAGTACTAATAGGATTGACACAAAAAAATATAATAACTAGCTGTTGCCCGCGACTTCGTACGCGTTACACTACTAAATATAAGCATCAAGTCGCTGTTGCAACTTGACTTGACATCCCATTTTTATCCAGTGGGACCTTATTTTGGGGATAAAAAGTAGCCTGTGTTAACCCAGGTTATAACTACGTACATACTAAATTTCATCAAAATCAGTTCAGCTGTAACAAACAAATAAATAAACAAACATCCAAACTTTCGCATTTATAATATCAGTGTGATTACTGCAACTATTATGTACATTGTTATCTGTTTGGGGTGTACTAAGCCGAAAAGGGGGTCCTTGTCATCATTATGAACAATTTTTACTATGGGGGCTACCTGGAAAATGCGAAAAAAACAGCTGTTCCAAAGAAAATTTTCATTGAGATCTCATCTTATGGAACAGCCCCATAGTAAAAGTTATTTATAATAGTGAGTAAAATGTCTCTCTTTCGGCTTAGAACACCCCAATCAGATAACCTGCTAATAAATATGTAAAACTAACATATGTACTAAATAATATGAATGATTTAAAATAAAACACGGTTACTATAAAAATATTTACTTTCCTTTTAATTTCCCGCGTAAAGTTTCCAAAACTGTTCTAATCGTGCTATTTGTAAAATTTCTGTCCAATGCGTTTTCGTTTCTTCATCAGCAGGGAAGCTAATATTTCAGAAACACCAGTGTTATTTTCGTAGTAAAAAAATAGAGTTTTCAGCGTTCCACGCAGGCCACCTGCGACGACCCATCCGTTGCTAGACGCGCACTATGGATAGATATAAACCCCCCCACCACCTGACTTCATTCTCTCTCAAGAACAGCTTCCACCAGGGTACGACCTGCCGTGGCCAGTGTGGAAGTCCTTAAATAGGCTTCGTACACATGTTGGTCGCTGCAGAGTCAATATGTGCCAATGGGGGTTAAGGGATCCCAGACAAACGCAATGCGACTGTGGTGACCCTGCACAGTTGATGAAACACCTGTTAATGTGCCCTCTGTGCCCGAACACCTGCACAATGGTTGATTTAAAAATGGCTTCTCCTGACGCCATCAATTTAGCCAAGTACCTATCTAACACAATATAAGTAGAACTATTGACACGCTAAGAAGACGAAGAAGTAAAAGAATCATTTTCCCCATGCAAAAAGTTCACCAATATTTGACAAAATATATGGGACAGTTGGTTTTTTTTCGCGAATTTTCAAAAGTCATGTCACCGTGTCCCTAAAAGGATGCTAACTGTTTTAATGATTGGCAGGGTCACTGTATAACTTTTATTAGGCTGGTCATTATGTATTTTTAAACAATCATATAATTTAAAACTGCAACTAATAAAAGTGTTCATTCTCAGTATTCTAGAGTAGGGAAAAAATAATAACTCGATTTTTGTCAACACCAGCAAAATACTTCCAGTATTATCTACGACAATTTTGAACTTTTCAACCTGATCCTACCATCTCCATTCTATCAACGGACAACCAGACGCTCTGCGGTGCACCACCGCTATATGGTAGATATACCTCCCATTCGCACAAAGCGGTTCTCTTCGACCTTTATTATGCGCACCGCCAAAGAATGGAACGCCATGCCAGAGTCTGTGTTTCCAGATAGCTACAGCCTGGGTATCTTTAAGTCGCGAGTGAATTAAATTCTTCTAGGCAAGCGTGTACCATCGTAGACTGCATCATCGTTTACCATCAGGCGAGATCGTGGTCAAACACAAGCCTATAATGTATAAAAAAAAATTACAAACCGAACAATTTATTCAATAAAACAACACAATATCTAAATCCGCTACTTACGTATGAAATGTGATCTCATCTTGCTTGTTTTTGAGCTCAATAGAATTTTTACACGTTGTGACGACACAAGACGGCATAATCTAATAAAATTAAATACTGTAAAATACGTCACGCATGATGACCCACGGTCACAGAGTAATTAATGACGTTTGCGTAAAACTACTCTATTTTGGAGTAGTTTTTGCCACTTCAGTATTAGGCGCGCTTTAGGGTTCTGGTTATATCTGTATTCTGAGTGATACAATACAATCTCAAAGACCAGTGTACCTTCTCATACTATTTTATTACTAGCCTATACTATCCCACTGCTGGGTAAAAGTCTACCCTCTACAATATCAATAAATAAAATATGTATATTCTTCGACCATGACAATTTTAGTCGGAAACTACTCTTAATTACCCTCAAAATTGTGTACAATTAACCCATCCGTAAAAAATCGGGTGCCAAATTGAAAACAGACAAGTTACTTGCAGTGCAGGCTTTGTATGGCCTCCAGCCATACGGACATACGGGTTTTAAATATTCTCTTATTAATATTTTGCACCCCAAGGAAATTACAATAGGTCATCTAACCGGTGCGGATATTAATTTATAATCTTCCCCGTCAAAATCTCTCCAACACGATAAACTTTTTCCGACTTTATTTTTCACAGTGACACTACAGTTCAGCGTTACAATGCAAAATTTCATTCCGCTGTCCACCTCTGCCAGTCACATACCCCTTTCTACTTCACAGGAGTGTCTGTCGGACATGTAGCGCGACCGCCGCCCGACGTGGCAAGCTGCGACCCGCGACACGACAGCGACAAAATGTCGCAAGTGTGGTAAGTGTCGCAACGAAGGTGCCTTCACGTCACATGAATAAATTAGGACGGTCCGAACGTTATTAATGTGATACATATAAGACTACTACTTTTATCGTGATTAAGAGCTCTTCAGTATGCGTGTAAGTGGATTTAGGATGTTTGTGAGCTGTTTATTGCAAAGGTGTTTGTAGGTTGGCTTAAAATATATCCTTCCTATAGGTTCTAAAAATATATTTAATACAATTTTTAGAGCTACCCGTGTTTTCATTGAATGTCGTACCTACATAACAAAACACTCAGTATAATCAAATCTTATATTTATAGACTTGGACTTTCTGAACTTTCTATAATTTTTAGGGTTCCGTACCCAAAGGGTAAAACGGCACCTTATTACTGAGGCTCCGCTGTCTGTCTGTCTGTCTGTCCGTCTGTCACCAGGCTGTATCTCATGAACCGAGATAGTTAGACAGTTGAAATTTTTACAGATGATGTATTTCTGTTGCCGCTATAACAATAAATAATAAAAACAGAATAAAATAAATTTTTAAGGGCGGCTCCCATACAACAAACGTGTTTTTTTGCTCGTTTTAGATCGGTATTGATAACGACAACAGGTAGACGCTTAAAACATTCACAGAATATTTAGTTAGGTATATATTCACTTTAAAAATAAATAATAAAATTATTAAGGGGGCTTCCATACAACAAACGTGTATTTTTTGCCGTTTTATAGATAATGGTACGGAACCCTTCGTGCGCGAGTCTGACTCGCACTTGGCCGGTTTTATTTTATGTATGTATTGCCAATTGTTCCAATTGTTATATTTAGGACATATTTCCTTTTCCATGGCAATACATTCATAAAAAAAATATAGAAAGGTCAGAAAGTCAAGTCTTATACACTTGTGGTTCGCCCCGAACTGAGATCTCGCGACTATCCCAAAACATAAAAAAAAATATTCTTAGGGCGAGTCGCGCAACGATGCCTAAACGTATATAGTGGCTAAATATTATTTATGGAGTTGTCGTAACGTACAAATACGTAAAGTTGAAACATGTTTAGTCGCTAAATACGTTTAGGGATCGTTGTGCAAGCCCGCCTTAATCTTTGACCAATAAAATAGTGCCACGAAATATATAACCAAACTACTTGATCTACAGTTTCATTCAAATTACAGGTTACGGGAGTTCATGTGTGGTGGTTAAAGTTTTTGGGCTACCAATTGCAGTTATTCATGATTTCAGACTTTTGCCTATATTTGTGTCACATAAGCTTACACGTATACCAAATTACAACACTGTGGGGGCACTGGTATACCCTGTGAATTTGGTCAAAATTTCGTTTTTATGATGGCTAATAACTCAAAAACTATAAAGAACTTACTAAAAATAAAAACGTCGTCTGAATGTACTAACGAAGACCTTTCATTTTACGTCCCACTTGACCTATTAGTCTCATTTTTTTATCCCCCTTGAACCCCTATATCTTAACAACCCCCCAACATTTTTAGCTCATTTAGGCACACCAAAATGTTGCCATCACTACCTACTTATGTATCATATCTCACGATAATCGGATCAACGCTTCGAAAGTTATCAATATTAACAAACATACATACATACAATGCCGATTTGCCCAAGTCGATTTAGAGATCTCGCTTCGCTCGATTAATTATATAAGATTTGATTACCTTATACTGAGTGTTTTGTTATGTAGGTACGACATTCAATGAAAACACGGGTACCGCTAATTGCTAGTATTCTAGCAATTAGAAAAATTGTATTAAAAAAAATTTAAGAACCTTTTTACAAATTAATTTAAATAGAAAATTTTAAATTTTCAAACGACCTTAATATCAAATCCTAAAATATTAATGAAACAGCATGTATAAAATAGGTAAACAAATCATATTCATGCATCATGCTAATAGGTAGGTGTCTGTTAAACTAATTAAGCAACATCGTCGCAAAGGCGCCAACGATTTTAGTTAAAAATTGTTTATTGGAAAGTATCGATCACTGGATAAAATATTCAAGCTACTAATATTAAACCCACGTCTAAAATCAGTTAACATAATTACGGATGTGTTTTTTTAATTAATGTCGTTGGTACTTAACAAAACAGGTTGTATAAAATTTGCCTAAAATTTAGTTAGATTTATAGCGGGTTCCTATATCCGTCGGTAATCGACTACGACTCGTATCTCCTTGAAAAACTGTTAAACTTGTGTCCAACTTTTGATACGTTTTCAAGGAGAAACGAGTCGTAGCTGGTTACCAACGGATATAGGAACCCGCTATAAGACGTTTATCTAGTATGAGACAGATACTTATAAACAAATACATATAAATTAAATATCTTTGACTCCCTATAACCACCAAAGAGCCCAATGGCCAAGGTAATGAAAGTTCTAAAATACCTTAGATGTTTTTGTTAACTAAATAAATACTAAATTCTGTATCTAAATATTTCTATATTTAGATATGGTTTTACAATCCCCGTAAGTGTCGGATAAGACTTTAAAATAAAAATATCATTAAATAAATACGACTACGTTCTACTGGTTTTGATATTTGAGCAAATACCAAGAACTAGGGTAGATATGGTAGTCCACATATCTTCTCAGTTGGCGTGACAATACGGGCGGCGGGCGGACAGCGGACGCGCTCCCAGGGGACTCGCTAAATCGTATTGGTTTCTGCCGCTCTGTTTATTTGTCCCTTTTCTTTAATACATCCAGCTGAAGTCCCGAAGCTCACTTGGAATGGAAAACGTATTTGCGGTGAATTGAGGTGAGATTTGTACAGATTTCTTGTAGCTTATTTTCGCATAGGTATTTTTAGTTATAGATAGCTCGAGTTTCGTCATACGTAAGCTGGAAGATAAATAAAAGTACCCGACGGTCGTCAACACAATAAGTTGATAATTTGAATATCTAAAACGTGATAAGTATTAAATAAAAATTGTAAATTCGAAAGAGAATAAATTTCAGAATGTAGGTTATGGGAAATTCGACAAAACATCATCATACAAAAGGAGCTGAATTTTTAGTCAGGAAAAGTTGGATATGATAAATAAGAATGATATAGCGTTGCCTCCATATAGTCATACCTAATGTGCAAACGCCAACCTCTCCGCGTTTTGGCTGACAGTGTTCCAAGTGGAGAGATAGCGAATGGCGCTACTGCCGGCGGGAAACTATTTTTTAAGTTTAATTTTTAATTTAATTTTTATTTCTCAGACATTTTATCAATTTTATTAGTAAATAATAATATCATTTTAGAATTATGTTGGTAGACAGGTAATTGAAATTAAATAAACTCAAATAACATAAAAATCGGTACATTCACAATAATCAAAATTCATACATTAATAAACAAAAAAATATCTAAATATAAATATAAAAAATGCATAGTTATCCTTACAAACTAATTCATATAAAATATTTGTAGGTATACATTAAACCTTATTCTAGCTAAGGCTGTACTACCAAGTACTACTCAAACATTTTATTTCTATCAAAGATGAAATTTCGCGACAAAAGGCAATACAAGATAGGAATAAGCCGGTGCAAACCGAATGCGTGTGCGTCGCGTGTACGTGACATGAGCGTGCACGCAGTGGTTGTAATACATGTTTTTTTAGGGTGCCGTACCCAAAGGGTTAAACGGCACTCTATTACTGAGGCTCCCGCTGTCTGTCTGTCTGTCACCAGGCTGTATCTCATGAACCGTGATAGTTAGACAGTTGAAATTTTCACAAATGATGTATTTCTGTTTCCGCTATAAGAGAAATTACTAAAAACAGAATAAAATAAATATTAAAGGGGGGCTCCCATACAAGAAACGTGATTTTTTGCTCGTTTTAGCTCTATATTGATAACGGCAACAGGTAGACGCTTGTAATATTTACAGAATATTTAGTTATATATTCGCTTTAAAATAAATCATTAAATTAAAATAAAACAAATATTAAAGGAGGGCTCGCATAACACAAACGTGATTTTATTACCGTTTTTATAGATAATGGTACGGAACCCTTCGTGCGCGAGTCCTGCTCGCACTTGGCCGGTTTTTATGTTATATTTTTAAAAACACAACTTATAACATAATCACACTTAAAAAAACCTTCGAATGTTTGTCCCAAGCGTCCTCAAAAAGCGTCCGTAAAGCATTCCTCTTTAGTAACTATTTGTGTTTCTATTAGGTTGGGGAAAAAGTTTCTTCGCATTTTTTAAGAAAAACAAAACATTTTTTAATATAGTTTATTTCCATTTAACTAAAGTAAGTAGGTACCATTTTGTTCGATAACTTTTTGCCATCTTGTAGGTAGGGACATGATCCCATTGCTATATAAATTTTGGGGCTTCTGATCAAAATACCGCGACAAGTAGTTTTGGCAGTCTTCTCGTGATGTTAACCTGACACTGCCTAAAGAATTCTGAAGAGACCGAAACAGGTGGAAATCTGAAGGTGCAAGGTCAGGACTATACGGCGGATGCATTAACACCTCCCACCCAAACTCTCCTAATTTTTGCTGAGTGGCTAAAGATGTGTAAGGTTTAGCGTTATCATGATGAAAAACCACACCCCTTCTGTTGATTAATTCCGGCCGCTTTCTCTCAACTTCTTGCTTTATTCTCATCAGTTGTTCGCAGTAGAGTTCAGGATCGATGGTCCTGCCTGGTGGTAACAACTCATAATAAATAATGCCCTTCCAATCGCCACGTCTGTGAAGCTTGACCGGCCTTCGACCACGACCTTTTTCGCACGTTCTTGTCTTACGTGATCCACTTTTTATCACCAGTTATCAGCTTTTTCAAAAATGGTTCGGTTTCATTACGTCGTAATAAAGAATCACAAATGAGTACACGGTTCATTAGGTTTCTTTCAGTGAGCTCGTGGGGTACCCAAATATCGAGCTTTTTTGTGTACCCAGTTTTTTTCAAATGCGCCAAACTGTTTTGTGGTCAATTCCCAGTTCTTCAGCTACGTCGTTACTACTGATATGCCGATATTGCTCCACTTTTTCAAAAATGGCATCAATTTTGTCCGTAATAAGGCGACCAGAGCGACGTGCATCTTTGAAATCAAAATTTCCGGATTGAAAACGCTTAAACCAAATTTGTGCTACTCTCACAGACACTGCACTAGGTCCATAAACATCGCAAATTTTTTTCGCGGCTTGCGTTGTATTTTTACCTTTTAGGTATTAAAATTTTTAAATGTATCGAATTTCTTCATTAGATTCATAAAAATCACACATTTTCCTAATTTGAATTTGGAATTATCTTGTTTAAAATTTAATCTTTAAATGATACCAAAACCAGCTAGATACAAATAGCCAAAGAGATTTTATTACAAGTTCATACATACTATCATGCGAAAAGACTTTTTCCCCAACCTATCATATATATACAAAATTCTTATAGACATTCCACTATTTCTTAAAATTAAATTCGAAGCAAGAAAGTTAAAACTAACTTCCGAAATCACCTTCGAATAGTTGACAAAATTTTTGGAGATCGACGATAACATTCTAAAATGTCACTTACTTCCAAGATCTAAAATTATAAAATCTTCCTGAAAATGAGTTTGAATCCTTTACTAAGTTTAAGTAATTTTCCGTACGTCATAAATTAATTTGAAAAAAACACTTCAAATTAAATACACAAGAAAACCACAGCTGTAACCTGCGCTAAGATTACAAAACTTTCTTTAAAACCTATCTAGATATATTTAATAACATTTAGAGCTATTACATCGAATAAGTCGAATGTCCATGTCGTCCCTGCCCCAGTTATGGTTGAGAACTCGGCTATTGAAGTTGTCGACGCGTATGTATACCTAGGACAAACAGTCCAATTAGGTAGGTCCAACTTCGAGAAAGAGGTCAATCGTCGAATCCAACTCGGATGGGCAGCGTTTGGGAAACTTCGCAATGTCTTTTCGTCCAACATACCTCAGTGCCTTAAGACGAAAGTCTTCAATCAGTGTGTGTTACCAGTGATGACATATGGAACCGAGACGTGGTCCTTCACTATTGGCCTTATGAATAAGCTCAGAGTCGCTCAACGAGCTATGGAAAGGGCTATGCTCGGGGTTTCTCTACGGGATCGAATCAGAAATGAGGAGATACGTAGGAGAACTCAAGTCACCGACATAGCCCGACGGATTAGCACGTTGAAGTGGCAATGGGCAGGCCATATAGCGCGTAGAACAGATGGCCGATGGGGCCGGAAAGTTATCGAATAGAGGCCACGGATCGGCAAGCGCAGCGTAGGATGTCCACCTACAAGATGGCAGACGACTTGGTAAGAACCGCAGGTCGGCGTTGGATGCAGGCCGCTTCCAACCGCAGTTCCTGGAGATCAATGAAGGAGGCCTTTGTCCAGCAGTGGACGTCCTACGGCTGATATGATGATGATGATGATGAGAGCTATTACAAAAGTCTGTAATCACCTTCCATATCAATCACAACTACTAGAACACCAATACATATATCTTACACTAGCTGACCAATCCGCAGCTTCGCACGTGTTGTTTTTTAATAAAAACATTACCCTTCTTCTCCGCAGTTTGGTAAAAAGTAGCCTGTGTCACCCAGAGATAGTGTAGCTTCCCAACAGTGAAAGAATTTTTAAATCGGTGCAGTAGTTTCGGAGCCTATTCGATAGAAACAAACAAACAAACAAACAAATCTTTCCTCTTTATAATATTACGAAGTTTTTTGTAGATATTGATATGTTCTTTAATATTGTAGAACATCCTTTTGTTGTATCATCGATAGTTTCCGCAGTGCATGCGACGAAATACGTTTTAGGACACTTTTTTACACCTTGGGTTACGTTACTTAAGTTTTAGTAAGGATCCCTAATCTTTTCTAGCAATAAATATAGCCTATGTCACTCAGGGTGAATGTAGCTTTCCAATGGTGAAAGAATTTTTGAAATCGGCACAGTAACTTTTGAGTTTATTCATTACAAACATACACACACACAAGAATACAAAAATACAAATCTTTCCTCTTTATAATATTAGTATAGACTACCATAGTTCGTAGCAATTGTATTATTTAATCATAGTGTTGGTTCAAGCGTTTTAGTAGCTTACAATCGGGCCACGCAAGGAGGCAGCGAGGCACAGCGAGGCGCGAGCTTGCTTTATCTGCGCTGGCTTTGCGCGAAACAATATATTTATTGGACAGTGGCGCGCCGCGCGCCCGATCCACCGGCCGGCGGATGATCTATTCACTACACTTACGTTGCCACTACACACGAAAACCAAGAGAGGAACATTTTGTAAAGAAAATATTTACGAACAGCAATTTTATTTCAGTAAAATAGGTTTATTATTGAGTCTGTGTTTCAAACAGTGTTCTATTTATAAATAACTTTCCCTGTATTTTTCTGTGATTCAAATCTTACGAAAACAATTTGACCTATTCATAATTCCTGTTATGCAAGTGATATATTCCTAACTAACCATCCCAGAGGCTGGTTCGATTCCTATACAAACAATCAGTGCATATTCACTAGATACCTAGTGTAATTTTGTAGATATTTTGACAATTACATATAAGACGTGACTAATTCGATACGCCTATGTTTAGACATGTGTACTGTTCAGATAACTAGTGAATGTGCACTGATTGTCTGTATACGAATCGAACCACCTTACAGATTTAGATAAGATTAGACAATACTTTATTGCACACTTTATACAGCAAAACAATTAAAAGCAACAGTATTTAAATTAATGTATACAATTGGCAGTCTTATCGATATATTTTTCTGTCTAAAGAGTTTTTATAGATTTAAAAACAAAAGGCTATAACAACCGTCAGCAGTTGAAGAAAGCTTTTGTTTTATTCAAAGCGATACATTTAAATATTGTAGTTTCGGTTAGTCCGTGTTGTGCAGCGAGGCGGAAGCCGTTCTTCATGTGAGTAAGGTCACAGTTTGCAGTGTCCAGCCGGCTCGGTCGCCGGCACCCGGCGTCGCGCCCCTATTTTACGATACACCGCCAGTTTTGTTTCCAAGATTAAGCCAAACTGAACTGCTGGCATTCACTACTCGCTGACCTCTCGCTTTATTTATTGCTCTAAACGAAAACCTTATTTACTCATTCAAGAAAAACATCTGAAATCGTATTACGAACAAATAAATGCGGGATGTCTCAATCACGGCGCTATTTGTTCGAAAGCGGGTCTCGGGAGAGGCGGACAAGATGGATCGCGGTGTCAACACGAATTTGCATCCCTTGTTTGTCTCCTCGGAGCGTCGGTGGAAAAAACACCGCAATCTCATTGGGCTGGTGCAGCGGCTCGCATCAGTTATTCGCCGTGCGGCTGGCTAACACGATTATCTGTCGTTCCGAACGAGACGCTCTTTTTTCCCGTTCCCTTGTTTTCCAAATCTACGTCTGCTCTGTTTTTCTGAATAGGAAATGGGATACGTCAGACGAAAAATTGACAAAAATATGGCCGATGGAAAATAGTGTGGTTTGCGATAGGATCTTTTGGTTCCCGCGCTCGCTATATGGAAAATTTTATTTTCAAGATGTTTTTCTTGTTTGTCATGTTCTGTTACGCTGATTGCTTTTTGCACAAAACACAAACACTTCCTTATCCTGGGTTTTGCTTCTCTATATTGTGAATAATATATAGGATAACAAGTTATGAGAGTTTGCAGAGTAGTCTAAAATTTAGTAAATAATTGTAATAACTGATTTCTGAAGTAACATCCCTATTAACATCTATATTAAATGTAAGTAATCAATAAATTACTCCTCAGCTTCGTAAAATAAACAAAATTTCGTTTTTTCTGTTATAATACAAGTCATTAGGTCTCCTCATTAGCGCCAGTGCAGCGGTAGCTGAACTGTTACAAAAACTATCACAAGCAAAAACTCATCCACGGGTTGACAGACGGGATTCCAAATATTTCGGCGATGCACCGTTTCTGTGAAACAAGATGCACATTTGTGATTTATGATCTTAGTAAGGCGTTACAAATTGCTATCCAAAAAGTTGTGTTTTGAATTTATTACTTCTGAATGTTAACGACTCGGATGAGGCACCACGGTTGAGTTCGATGATACCATTACGATACAGACCTTTAATATTTGACGTAAGAAATATCATTCGATCGTATGTTTAGTCATAAATTGCGGAGACACGAGAGCTGTGATTGCGCCATGAATTACACAGTGAGCCACACGCAACCGATCATAAAGATCTCTAATGTCTTCATACGGCTCTCTCGACTTGAATCCGACGAAGTGGATTCACCAAAGTAATAATTTCCAGCGAGCGAGCCCGCGGAGAGTAGCTCACACGCTCTAGCCAAACCACTGATTACGGCTTGATTACACCCTACAAAAACTTTCATAACCCGGAACTTCAATTGCCATTACTGGCTAAAAAAACAATTATTGACGCCTCATGATAGCAATTAACACCCATCTGTTATTACATCCAAATCTTTGCTTTCGGTAGACCTACGATCGTCTGTATAATGAGGCGCTTTAAGGATTTGAGAAGGTTATGTTTCTGTGATATAGGTTTAGGGAATTCGGACCTTCGAATGCGGAGGGTAAGATTTCTTTGTGCGGTAAGTATAGGGAACTCAGTAGAAATGTGGTGCGCATAGACGTGTGAAGCTGACGCCTCCTGCAGGCGGCGCGCGCAGACCACCCGCGCTCGACCACCGGCCGCCGCAGGGCGTGTGCGCATCACACGTGGACTTCACGAATAGTTTTGTAAGCTTTTATAATCTACTTTGCGCAGCAAAAAGTGACGAGATGCTCTATTTGATAAACACAATTGAGAATGAAGAATGTTTGATTGCTTTGTATAATGAGTTTGGCTGGTTATCTTGAGCGTCGATCTATGTCCATTTACTACGTCAACAAGACTGACCTAAAAGTGGGCACTGCATTCCCCACGAGGTCGCGTCGTGGGCTCCAGTGTGGTCCGGCGGAGGACGCTGTCGGCGCCCGACGCGGCACGCGCGCTATGCGCTGGCCGCCGGCCCCGGCCCGGGTGCTGCAGCCTCGTAATAAATGACCCGAGCACGGCATTAGGCGGATAGCATATATCATTTATGTAAATTGTGACGAAGACATATCTAGCCCGGTCGGCCGCTGCCTTCACTCCACACGACGTACATTCCGTCTCATTTCGTTATTCTCTGAGCAAATAAATCCACGAATGAATAGTTCTTGCTCATTACGGAGTGTTCTGCTTGTCACGATAAGGAAACCTTGTGGTTTGAGTAATTACGCTCATTTCGAGTTGCATAACCGTTCCATATTGTCACATCCAAGATTGGGTCTCAGCTATTGTCGACATTATGACTTTCACTAAATTGAGGTTGGGGGAAACATCTTCATTTAACCAAAACAGCACAGCATGACTCTCCAGATGCGAAATTGGCCTGTTCAAGCCTCTTGGAAGATTATTGTATTGAGTTTTAAGTTCATAATACTGACATATTATGTGCAATGTATTTACCTATTGACTTGCTACTGAATAGAATGAGCAACAAAAGGGAACCACCCTTGTGCGCTCTTGTTGTGGTGTTTTGACAACTGTTAGAATGTAAAGAAGATTGATAGCCGATTTTCAGATCATTGAAATTAATTACATAGACTGGCACATAGTGAAAGTTCTATATTACAGATAATATACTTAAGTATTTTATATGTTTATTTTATTCAGTTGTGTTTATTTTCCCGTAATATACGATACAAATGATTCCTAGAAGCTCTAAGGTTATATTAATAGATTCATAGATGAATGAATGAAAACACTTTATTGTACACAGTTTTAACAAAAAAAAATACAAACAAAATAGAAAATATAATGCAAATAGTACAATGGGCGGTCTTATCGCTTTGAAGCGATATCTTCCAGACAACCTTTGGATGGAGAGGATTTTGTTATCACAAAGATAATGGTCGGGGGTGTACATTTATGGCCAAACTATTTATTAAGAGAGTGCGTCTAATACCAAAATAAAATATATAAACTAGATACTAAATTTTATAAATAAATACTAATACAAATAGAACATATGTACTTACATTAAATATATATAAATATACATATAGAATATAATAAATACATTTTATTATACATACTTAATATAAAAATATGGTTTATAAAGAAAAGCTGATAAATGCGATTACATACATAAATGAGTTGTGCGATACTACGACGTTTCTGACAAATACAAACTTTTAACCCTGGTTTTAAATATGGCTAGGGATGGGGCTTGCAGTATTATATACCTATAGATATAGATGTGTTTTACTGTTGTTATGTTGAGTAGACCTTCCCAGATATTTTGGCATACAGGCCTGTACTTTACCAGGATGTCATTCCACTCTCAACCTCGTAAATGATAAATTACCCGCAACCTATTTTACAAAGAGCTGTACCTACCACAAGTCCTCGAAATGGGTGACATCTGGCCAGTCATATATTGCTCGTTAGCTCCCACTGTGCCATTCATCAGAAACTCGCTAGCAACTCACTCGCGACACTATTAAGACGGTTTCAGAGGAGCCCTATTCTTAAGTGAATTATTGTAGGCGTTTACTAGTAAACTAAACGTTGGTTAGCCACAATGATAGCTACATTTGCGGTTTACTCGCGGTGTGGTCTCGTACAATGACTTTAGAAAAATTGCTCACCTTTTGAGTTCAAGGACTGTTAGAGGGAGTTTATTGTTTCAGATTCAATAATTATTAAAGTATATGTTTTCGTTTTTAACGTGATATTTTCTAAAAATTTTCAGCTCAAAGTTGCAATGGCTCTAACATTTTTTTTCTATGTGATTGTTTGTGGACTACTATCTTTATCTGTAAGCACGTACACACATTATTACTGTATTTTTGTTTGGTGTGCAATAAAGAGTATTTCATTCATTCATTCATTCATTCAATTAATATTTTGAATCAACTTTAACCTAGTTGTTAAAACAATAATTACATAAAATTTAGATGAATTAAATTTTTTATCAAACGATTGAAAGGTTCCATAAGTATGAAAATTAATGTTGAAGCCATTGGAAATTGTAGCGGCGTGATAGCTACACAACAATAGTATGTATTTACTGACTTTCCTACTTGACTGGATGGATTGGGAATTTTATTAATTAAAAATGCAATGCTCATGTGTATAACAAAATGGCGAGTGTAATCGTTCTTGAATCTACAGAGACAAGGATAGCGGGGTATGGGAACAATAAATAGACCAATCAGCACGCGCTTTGGCGTCATCGTGTTGTGTCCTTATTGGCAGTTTAGGACGCGATTACTGGGTAGGTTTTCAATGTCCATCTCCAACAGAAATACATAAACCCTAAAAGTGTGATACGCTAGCATAATATATATATATATATATATATATATATATATATATATATATATATTATATACACGATAATATATATTTTTGAAGTAAAACTTCTTTACGCACGCTTGACTTGGGGAGTAAGCTGGTGAAAGCGTTACGAAAAGTGCGAACAGAACAGTATTTTTCAAACTTTCGCGATCACTGTACATAATTATTGATTAAAACGGGTATTTATCGCGTATGTACCTTTTTTATTTGTTATCCCGACGTTTCGGCTGTGTTGCAACAGTCATGGTCTCGGGCTGGCTCAACCAAACGGATGTTGATGTTGACGTGCGAACGGAAGTTGAGAGGGAAATATAAGTTAGTGAAGATAGAAAGAGAGAGTTACGTTTCATATATTTTTAAACGTTAATGTGCGAGTGCGGGTTACGTCTGTACAGAATGACCATAGACTGATCGACCTACAGACGTGTGGACAATTTTGTAATTGAACAATTTTATAAATTATTTTTTAGAAAAATAAGTTTTACTTCCGTCGCACACTCGTTTTTTTCTTTTATTCACGCATGCTTAGTTTTATAACATTACTAGCGGACCCGGCAAACTTCGTACCACCATGATACGCATATGACGCGGGCTGCTCGTCACTAGTACAATTGCCAATCGGCCATCATTAACTGTATCTATGTATGACAAAATGAATATTCATCATATTTTTTAGCGTGAACTTTTCCTGTATATAGTTATTCTGCTATTCGGGGCGGTGACAAATCCATCAAATCAAAGTTCATCAAAATCGGTCCAGTCGTTCTTGAGTTATAAATGGTGTAACTTACCTGACTTTGTTTTATATACAAGTATATACTATTGGTTAACCCGGCGAACTTCGTACCACTTTGACGTGCATATGACGCGGGCTGTCAATATACGTCGGCCATCATTATCTGCATCAATGTATGAGAAAATGATTTTTCTTCAAACTATCTTTTTGCGTGGATTTTTCTAATATTTTAATAGTTGTTCGGCTATTCATGACGGAGACAAATACAATAAATCAAAATCGATTTTCATCGGTCCAGCCGTTCTCGAGTTATAAGTGTTCGAACAAACCCGACTTTGTTTTATATATTAAGAAGATAGATATATATATCCGATTTTGACGACCTCCGTGGTGCAGTGGGCGAATAGCCGGCTGAGACGCAGGAGGTAGCGGGTTCGATTCCCGCCGCGGAACAAATATTTGCATGATCTACAGATATTTGCTCCGAGTCTGGTTGTTTCTCTATATATATGATAAGTATGTATTTACAAAAAAAAGTACTTATAAGTATTATTACAGTTATCTGGTTCCCATAGTACAAGCTCTGCTTAGTTTGGAGCTAGATAGTGCCGTGTGAAATGTCCAGAAATATTTATTTATTTATTTATAGATAGATAGATATAAAGTAGTAGAAACCTTACCTTGCCTAGTATTATCTGTAACCTATAATATAGCCCCTTTTGGATATGGAAGAGCTGGGCCTTCTAACAGAAGTAGTTTCCTACTTAAAAGAAGGTTCTAACCTTCATGTTTTATGTACTAGTTAAAGAAATAGAAATGTTAAATCTGAATTTAGAAACCCTCCTAATAGTCATGAAACTTGAAGATATTAAAAAATCCTTGCCACGTGGTCATCGACGGAGGTCCATGTTTGGACACTTTTGCGCCCCCTGCGGTTTCGCAAAGCTTTTTTTACACCCCCATATCTCGGTTTGTCAACTGGCACATTAACCAAGGTGTTTTCCACAGGGTGGTCTAATTTTTTGTCCTGTGTTAATTGGTGACAATGTGATCACCAACCGTTCGGGTGAAGAGAGATGTATCCCTCCAGATGTGTTAATAATGTTGTTTGAATACTTGCGAGTGTAAATAGATACATTGTTAGTTAATATATTTAAATGAGATTTTATGAGGTACCCTGAGTGTACTGTATACTGAATGTGTGTGTGTACTGAATGTAGAGGAAGTCGAAGCAAAGAAGCAAGAAAATTCAACCTATATATATATGACGACTTCGACCGGGTTCGATTCGCCGCGGAACAAATGTTTGCATTATCTACAGATATTTGTTCCGTGTCTGGATGTTTGTCTATATATTATAAGTATGTATTTACAAACAAAAAGTATATAAGTATTCTATCAGTTATCTGGTTCCCATAGTTTAGAAACAAGCTCTGCTTAGTTTGGGGCTAGATATCGCTGTGTGTAATGTCCAGCTATATTTATTTATTTAGATATATTTATGTATACGGCGTATTTATTATGGATCACGGGAAAGAAAACTTAATTGATATATTTCTCATAACAAACGAATTAAAAAGATGTTTTCCCGGACGAACGTACTAAAATATGATGATTTTGAAGAAACTTTGCCATTTTTTATCGAGTTAAGTTTAGTCCATAGTGTTTCGGGCTCGATAGCAATATAATTGGTATATACAATAATTAAAAACAAAAATATGTCTTTCTTAGTTTAAGACGTCGTAAAATCGGATTTCCGTCGGTCGAATTGCCTATTTTGCCTACCATAAGGCCCTACAGTTTTCATTACAGAAATCATTATTATAAATACCTACGGGATTTATCACGTACCGTCTTATCGGTGTTTCGGCCGACAATGTTTCGGTTCCATTCGTGAACCTTCATCAGGGTGAGTGCGATCCGCTCCGAATAACGACTCGTCTCGCACTCACGTACGTGATAAATCCCGTATTTAAAATTATGTTTGAAATCAATCACGAAAGTTTTCTAAGTAACATTACAGAAATGTTTTTCGAAAAGTGTCTTATATCTTATTTAAATAAACAATTTTAATAATTTATTTATTAATAGATATGATTCTAGTTGTATTGGATCCTGTTTTATTCAACCCGAGTCATCAAGATCTTGATTTTGCGTTTCTAAATTTGAATCACATCTATCGTCTATTAAATAAGAAACAAAGTGCTGGCTGACATATATCTAACGCACTTAAACGGACATATATCCTAACTACTTAAACTGCAGGTCATACAGATTTGAAATTGTTCTTTTTGGGGTGTAAAGTGTATCAACAACGGATTTTGCGAAAATCATCCCCTAAGATGATAAAAAGAGATGTTACGTTTATATGAATAACCGTTGTTCCTGGATTTATAAACCTGAAACTTGGCAATATTAATAAAATTCAAGATACTAAGAGAAAGTATTTTCATGTTTTTCAAAAATCACTATCCGACTAGGGAAGTCGGGTGACAAGAAGTGTTACTCCTATATTACTCCATGAGTTAGTAAGCTTAAAAATGTGCAAATTTTGAAACACAGGATAGTCATTCTGTCTAAAAATCACCCCCAAAATAACATTATTTATTGGTTTTATGAACCTATAAATAAATAAAATAAAATGAGCCTTTATTGATTCTTAAACCTTAATATACAGTTTTTTTCACTTTAGTAGTTAATACATTTTAAATATGAAACCCCTCGACGGGTATTGGTAGGCCTAGTCCAAAAGTTTCAATTTTTTTCGGTTTTTTGTTTCCTTCACCCATGTCTTGCGTGCTATCTCGTCCTGCCATCTTTCTTATGGTCTCCCTCTTCTTCTCTTACCAATTGGGTCCTTCCATAGGGGTGCTGTTCGGGTCCACCTGTCGTCTTGTGTGCGTAGCAATAACTTTTCTTAAATACTTTTCAAGGTATTGGGCAGGGTCTGATGATGAAGCCAAAAGGGAATTTATAAAACTCTCGGGTTGTGTTTGGGTTCTTTTATAAGATTTGTGCGAGATGTTTGATATGACTACCAAGGTTTGATGATGAAACCATGAGAGATAATGTAAACAGGAGGATTCGTGTTTGGGTTGTTTGATAACTAAATATGATATCGTGAAGTTTCAATGTTTAACATATAAAGAGTTAATCAATACAATGCAACACTTTTTACCAGTTTGTTAAAAACTTCGGCTACTACGTGTTTAGTAAGTACCTAGTTCTATGCGTACGAAGTCGCGGCGGATAGGACTAGTTCAGTATATTGTGTCTCAATTTACATCATTGCTTATTACTTTTACCCTGCTTCATCTTCACATACCACACCTACCCAGACGGTAGCTTCACAAAAAGCTCCATTAAGCTCAGTACTCACTGAAGATAAGCCGTGATAAAAGAGGCATCTGCAGTTTTTCCTTCTATTTTGGTACACAAGTTGCACTCACTGCATTCGTAGGGCGATGGACTCGGCGCCTTCTGAACACCACTTCATAATGCTACCGGCTTCTTTCAAAACCTGGCGCCAGACACTTGATACCATAACTGATTAAAAGCTCTTGTAGACAGTAGAACTGTTAATGACTTGTATTATTGTATTTTTGAAGACTTCTTGAAAGAGAAAATACCACTTATACAATACGCTAGGATAGATTATTTTAAACTAAACTTATTTTTGAACAGAGCACAAAATCGTGCTTATATATGTAGTATATGTAGTATGATTAGTTAGGAAATATTTAGGTAGTACTCTATCGCACAAGCAAAACCGCGCGCCATTACTACTAATAGTGATCCATGGTAAAAAATTGATGTCTACCCCTGACTTTTCATTACGACAGTGACATATCATGACATTTCTTTGTTTAGGTACAAAAATTATCTTGGTTTCTGAATCAAGGTATATGTCCTGCGCGGCGCTCATTGATGTTTTGAAACAATAGACCTTTTTAGGATGATAACTTAAACAACAACATAAATAATGACTCTTAGAAATTCTTTAATAATAATAGAATACGCAGGTGTTCAAATTAGCTCATTATCATATGTGTACTTTGAAATATTTTGTTGGTGACAAAGATTTTTACAGTGGTCTCAAACTTTTGGCCGGCAGTGTATATGTTAAGAAAGATGTGAATTCATAGTTTATTTATTATTATTACCACGTGTTACAGGTTGAATAATCGACAGGTTATAAACATTTCTACGAGTAATTAAATGGTAATTTGAATTTACTTATCGTATAAAATAAAATCTGAACAATCCAATTTCCTCCAAAACCGTCTCTACTAGATCGAGCCTTGAGTAAACTTTTCCTTGGTAATTTAGGAATCCATCCATTATATTTAGGTCCTGTGCATTCTTGAGAATCAAGTAGTTTAATCTGATGCCGCATGTACAAAGTACACACTTAGTGCTTAAAACATTTTATTACATTTTTTGTGGCTGAGAAATGAATGTTTTATCGTGGAAAATGTAACAGAATATTGCTCGCCGTTCGATTATGTTTGAACGCAATTTAAGCACCTGTAACCTCTTTGTTCTGCCGCGGCTGTAAGGTTGGCAAATCAACTAGACGTTTTAAATGAAATGCCAGTTATAGTTGAAAACTTTAGGTAATATGGTAGAATCACATGCCTTCCTTGTTACATATATAAACGACGTGAGAAATAAACACACGGAAACTAGATACCATGGACAATAAGTACAGAAACACTTGGAGTATTTTTTTATATGACCTAAAGATGGAACAAGCATATGGCCTTCCTGATATTAAGTTGTAACTATTTTTATAATAGTATACAGATGTGTGGTAACTATTGCAAGAAATACGTTGACAAGAAAGGCATGTGATAATTTGCAAAGAAACATTCATTATTACAAGACTACAGCCATAAAGGAATTTTAGACCAAGAAAATAAGCATCAGCTTTATAAAATTTTTATATAATCATATCGATCATCATCTAATTACCACTGATATTTTTATATCAGATACCTCTCATACTTTAATAGGTAACAAACGTGAGAATCGGTAGACTTATGCATACGTTTCTTATGATGGATGATCAAAAAACACCCACACCTGACCTCATGTTTTTGCTATCTGTACAAACACTGAATGGGTGTCGAAGCCCATGTTTTTTGCAAATTTGGTTGAAGTCCGATCGGCATCGCCTATTATATACCGTGGATAACCTGTAACGATATCATTTTATTACTACTTCACTCGTATGCAAAACGGAACCAAGATCTTTCTAATGATTAAACATTATCCATGCTACCACAAAAAAATTAAACAACTCTTTAACGCGTGTTTAACGAGTTGCTTACCTATTTTTGTATGGGATTTAAAGCTAAACACTGTTTAATTATTATTGTGGTTGGACCCTTTTTTATTATTGTGATATTTTAGTATCAAATAGATTATTAGATAATCTATCTTCAAAAATATTTATTACCAATTTATATCATAGAGAAAAAAATCAACAATAATTGAAACGGAACGTTGCATCGATGGTTGCAGAATGAATGAATGATTATTTACCAATATATAAATATATTCTGTGGATTTATTTAAACCATGGTTTATTTCTGGTACTAATGGTATTAAGTGATCTTTGGTTGATCTGTGTTTTGTAATAAGAACGCACTTTAATCCTGGTACCAACTTTAATACCAAAACAAACCTAGACTTCATAGTTCTGGTTTAAACCTAGACTAATGTACTTTTTTGGAATAAGCCCGTTTAGGTTTAACTTTTGAAACTATCATATTTACCATGATTTGTGAGTTTTGAGTATCTCAATATTTCAGCGCAGTTGCAAATTAACTAAGACTAAGGTAGCAAGAGACGTAGAAAGAATGTGGATATAATGTGCCAATAACCATCCCACTCGCAAAGACTTCTGTTAGCCGTGATCATGGCGCATGCAACTGCGTCGAAATATCCCAATACACAAAATCACAAATCATGGTAAATATCCCGTTTTTAGTAAAAACAGTTTAGGTATCCAAGGACTAGATAAACCTAAAAGAAAAATCTTAATAACACAAATGGCAAGGGGAAAAGCCTTCATTCCGTTTAAAAAGAAAATCAATAAACTATTTTGCAGCTTGTTAACCACTACTTAGTATATGTATTATTTCCATTTATATATTATCTTATACATTTTATTAGATTATTTATATATCCATGTTTTGGTTAGTTAATTATTATAATACTAGTTTCACCCAGCGGCTTTGCACGCGTTGTTTGTCAAACAAAAGTAGCCTATGCGTTAATCCAAGTTATAATCTACATACAAACGCTTCCTCACACAATCATACTAATATTATATATACGAAAGTTTGGATATTTGTTTGTTTGTTACTTAATCACGTCGTAACGGCTAAGCCGATTTCGATGAGATTTTCATTTACGAGATTGAATAAAACAAACAAACAAATATCCAAACTTTCGCATTTATAATTAAATGATAATTTAATTATTATATATATTATGATAATTAATGTTTAATTAGTGTGATTGTGTGAGGAAGCTTTTTATAAGCTTCAGAAGAATTTCAAAATAAATCCCAATACATAACATTTATATCTGCCTAACTAGTGTTTAAATTTAGACTTTTTTCTGTACTACGTATATATACAAAAATATTGTATGTCTGAAATGGATATACTGTTTGTTCTAATACTATCACACCTAAACATCTTTTTTGTACACAGTTATGCAATAAACATATTCTACGTTCTTATTCCTTGCTTGTGTGTATTAACAGCAGATTTACTTTCGATGAGTCAACAACTCCTCTAAAATGCTATATTCGTGCATAACGTGATCCAAGACGTGGAAGCTAATTACCTCCGTCCAGGATGGTGTTGATGATGCAAGGTTTTTGTTGCGGGCTTGAAGATCAGCGGTAGTCTCATAAACGGTATGATCTGATGGGTGCAGTCATACTACAAGCGGATTTATCAGAATCTAATTTGATTAGGCGGAAAACGGGAGTAATTTAGTTAGACGAATCAGCACTGGAGCCGTTTTGGTTCTACGTTGTTGATGCGTACAGCTAAGGTATGGAACACTTTACCGTTGTCTGTTTTTCCTAAATAATACAATCCGGGCCTCTTTAAGGTAAGAGTCAATAGAGGTTTCATCTAGATATTCATGCTTCATCCTAGACCACATCATTACTTACCATCAGTTGAGATTGTAGTCTAACGAATTACACTCCAGTTAAAAAACTCCCCAATCGTTTGACAATGACAATGGCCACTATATATATTTTGTAGTGTTCTATTAGCACAATATTTTTTCAATGACCGCTATTGCTATGAAAACACAATTGAAAATTCAGCAGCTTATGACAGGAACAACAATCGTAATCGTTAAATAATGGTATGGCTTCATAATCGTTTTTCTTGTAAATTTGCATAATTGGGCCCCTGTATGTATGTTTTATATGACTGATCCAATCTTTATTTAAAAATGTGTAGAGATAGCACACTTATCCCATAAACTTGAGAGAGGTAGAAAAGTTGGTAAAGAATAAGACATCTCAAATAACCCGATATTTTGAACTCCGTATTGTCGAACCATTCCATCATTTCGAATCGTATCACTTATCCTTATCGCACAGGATAAGAATAAGTGGAAGGACTTGGGGAAGACCTTTGCCTAGGTTGACAATAAAGGTTGATAATAAATTGTCCAACATCTATACCGTGACGACTATACGACTCAATCATCAACTCTGCTGCGGGAATCGAATCCGCATCATTTACTGTATTTTTCTTATTATGACTTAATCGCCTCACACGGTCATAAAGCCATAACAGAGAAATATGCCGTAGGCCAAAAAAAAACCTGCCTAAACTGAGGCTTTCCCTTTAAAAATAAGAGATGTCCAAACCACAGACACACCATTTCATTACTAAATGAGTAGGTATGTCGTTTTCCATTTTAAATTAGAATGTGGCATCTCAATCCTGCTGTTCATCGTGAAACAAGTCCGCTCTCCGCTATCAGAACAGCCATACCCTGATACCGCTAAATATATTGCTTGTGAGAATCGCGCCACTTATGATACCGCCTATATCATTCAGGAAATTGTTTTAAATGTCCACGGCGTCTACTACTAGTACGCTAACAGGACACACCACTCTTCAATGCTCATTATAAATCGTTGTCTCTTAGTGCCTTGCGAAACTATGTAAAGGTTAAGATAGTTTCTGGAGATTCTTGAGTTTTTGAGATGGGTGACTCTACTTTTAATTTCACCTAGTACCGATCAAGATTCCTTACGTCTACTAACAAAGAGCTCTACATACTTACATTATGATATCGAGAAATTGAAAATTTGATAAAAGAAAAACGAAAATCACGTCACACTTAACAAAATCTTAAAACTTCGTTTAGGGTAGGTAGATACACGAATAGGCTGCGTGGTTAAAGTTAGAAAAGATTATATTACATCAATACTGTACCGTTTAGTTTCAGATTTACATGATGTCATGGCCTTAATTAGTTTTAAGGCAATAAATCATGCACATGCCAAAATCAAAGGAACTGAAACTAGGCGTGGATAATTTAGTCGCAGCTACGTATGCCCTCGCGTAGGTTGCCTAATGGCCATTTGCGCTTATTGATTGAAGCTACAGGCTGGTAGTAAAATGCGTCGGTGGTCGTAAACTAGCACTCGAACTCCTCGCTACCGGCGCCCGCGCACCGATCAAAGAACCACGCCGACAAAGATGCCGCCAGCCGCCCTCCTCCCGCCCTGTCAACGCGGTCACGGTCCATACATAATGCTCGCCTCCAGCTAAAATTATGAGCGATGAATGTTATCGACAATTGAATATTAATACGCCGCATTTCCATAAAATTCATATGATGGCGAGATAAGCGAAATCGCGCATATCGAGGCCGGCGTAGTAAAATACACTTTAAGTGCGCCGAAGCAATCCTAATCCAGCTGGAATGAGCCCAAAAAGTGCTTGCGTCTCAAGACGAGAGTCGCCGTTTTAATTGGTCGCATTAGAGTTGAGCTCCTTATTAATAGGTTGATTACTTGCGGGCCGCATGCCGCATGCCGCACGCCGGACTGTCGCAGGCGGCGGATCAGCGTCCTCCCAGCCCAACTTATGTAACCGGCAAACAAAATCTCTGCGACTGCAAAATGCCTCCGAATGCACAACATTTAAGTTAAGCTGCGGTAAATAGCAAGCCACCAGCTTCTTGGAATAATCATCTGGGACGAACGCAGATAAACTTCAGGAATTCCTGGTTGGATGGGTACGATAACGTCAATGTTGCATGACTCAGTATCACTTTTGAAGTACTTCAGCGCGTTGGGAGTTAATATCCCGGAGCTCGCTTGAAATATCAATATTGTCCGGAAATACCCGCGATATCTGCCCCGCAGCCATAAATCTGCGAGGTGTCGGCCACTATCGCCCCGCACTCTTCGACTGATGGTTTGTATCATTTGCGAAGCAGCTAAGAAAGTACTTGACGGGCAGCTGAACAAGGAAAACTAGAATGTATAATGGAAGTGAGTAATGATTATAAGAAGTTCTATTAGTTATTTAATAATGGTATTAATGTTTAAGGTTATGAATCTTAAATATATGAAAAATTGAAAACTTGCTCGTGTATTTCTTGCAAGGAATCGCTGGTATTTAATCGCAATGCTTGCTAGCTTGCTCTACCATGACTTAAACTCCACTAAAGACTTAGATCCCCAAAAGTTTTAAGATCATTTTGTCTCTATCTATACCTTAGTACTAAGTCTTAAGTTTCGACATGCGTCAATTAACCAAAATCAATAGCGGTAACTCGGTGCGCGGAGCCAGTGGCACGTGTTGTTTGACTCAGCGAGGTAAGTGCTGCCCACAATTAAGATTGCGCCGATGAAGACACACTCTGAAGTGTTTTCTAATTACGTATACCATCAATCTCGGCTCAGCCGAAGCCAGAACACCGCCAATCAAGTAATTGCATCGCGTGCATCAGCTTTTCGGCCCTCGATAATAATAGGCATTTTATTGCCTGTAATGGAGTCTCTAGGGCCGGCAGTTACCTTTAGATCTCTGCTTTTAATTTGAATTAATTTATGCAAGACAGGAAGCTTTGTAACAATATTGTTTTTGTAATCAATTAACCGTCGATAGCTAATATTGCGCGGTAATGGTGGTTTGATATCGTTGAGTGCCGAACATCACGTTGATTGGTTTTAGTGGCACGCAACGCTTTCGGTAGAGGGTTTTGTATGGAAATAAGCGATGAACGAGCAGATGGCCCATTTCAAGTTAAGTGGATAGTTCTTCTCGATATGAATGTAATTACACCTAGGATGGCATAGTCATTACATTGTTGCTTTATTTATTTTTGAGCACTAAGTGGCCTGGTGTAGGTTGAACCGTGAATATACGTTCTGATCAACATTTTTTGTGAGACATCTCTTATATATAGATAATTTTAAATATACCTTGTGTAATCTTACTAAATCCTAATAATAGTACCCACTGGACTCTATTAGTCATCATCTAATCCAGTGGTATTTCTCCGCGTCAGCTAGTTTCTTTGACGCGGCATAACGAAACAGATTTCAATTTATGGTATGCCGTGATGCCGTCAGTAGATGACCCGCATAAAGGAGGTGATGCTAATCGGACAGGTGAGCTGACGTGGGCAACATACCAGCCAGCCCGGAGGACTAAACAACGACTCGTGTTGTGATCGATCGATATTTTGACTTCTCACTTTCCCAATTCCATTTTTAGAGCCCATCATTGAACTTTTAGTTGGTGTGTAGTGAGTACACAAGAACTACGCAATAAAAGCTCTAGTAGCTACATCAATAACTTACTGGCCAAATAAGAAAAATACAAAGCAAACTAATAAATCACATTTCATTAGGCTTGGTCTGGTAAGCCGTGACCTATTGCAGAGCCGGCTCGTTCCGCGATAAGAAATATCAATCGAAATCGTGTTACGCGTGTAATCTCTTCGATGTAACAACACGAGTATTCTTGCCCGCAATTATAAATAGTTAAAGCGCTATCAATAGATTGGAAGACGGTAACTTGGCTAAGTTCAACAAACGAGAATCAATTGTTATAAGGCAGATCACCTATCACCGTGCGGTGCGTTCGTAAATCATGATCAGCGATGATCGGCCTTGATGCGATGTCAGATTAGAGCGCTTCTAGCTTTTTGTTTGTAATTTGTGTTCGCCTTCGACATGCCTGGATGACTGGGCGTACGACGCGGGCGGCATCGCCGCTGAAACGAACCTCTCACGGTATTCGGTTAGTTAGCTCATTCGGTAATTTATCAGTTGTTTGTCTTCACGTTACATACCGTCAGTAAGTAAGTAAAATTTATTTCGATAAAGTAAGTTTACAAACTTAAAATCTAGACTTAAACTATATATAATCATGTTTCCTAGTGTAACTTAAGTTAAGTTTGCAGTTGTGATGAATACATAGTCAAGTGACTACCCTCCGTACTAGTTTTCACTGTATGACGGCAGGGCAGTAAGTAGTACGTAAAAGTAAAAGGCGAGGAACTCGAGTTGGTATACTACAATCTTAGTTCTCTGTTCGGCGATTGTTTCGAAAGCTCTTTGTGGGCGTCACTAACAAACATCCTCGGGGATAAGTTGGGGATTGCCGGGGCTAGCGCCGAAGCCGCAATTACTGGCGGATTTGCGTCGCGACGCGCAGACCACTTCCGAGTTGAACTACTAATCGCAAGGGTCATTGGAGTACACTCCTAATCTGCGCTTAAATGATACGTGACTTCGTTTAATTATGTGCAACGGCCGAGCTGGAGATTTGTTCGTCATTCCCGTGACACGACCTATTTAATGTTAGCATAATCCCTCGACCGCTTTATAGATTTAGTATTTTATAGTAAGTATGTGATTGAAATCAATTCAGATCACGCTGGCTATGTATTTGTGTTATTTCAGGATATTAAGGCCACTTGCTCTTGCGCTCTAAGATCACATGTCTTCTGTCAAACATTTTTTGCTAGTTAAAACTTTAATCCTCATGGTTATCCAAGACAACAATGTCGGCAAGCTAAACGTTATAACACAAAAGCCGCACGTATAATAAGCGGCTAAACAGGCCATAATCCGTCACGAGTGACGTGACATGCACACAATAGGATAGTGATCTGGCCACCGTAGCGATGTAGAGATGATGCCTAAAATCGCTTAATTGGAATCAAATCGAGCAAAAAGGAAAACGACGATAATTAATCTTAACAAATTGCATTAACTCCACAGTAAATATTCAAACTAATAAAACATTCGAAAGGTGAGACCACATAGCAGCAGATCATTGCTCTGACGCGTTCTGGCAGCTACTCTTGCACAAGCATTTCTGACACTCCAGCTGTCAATCCAATTTATCAAGCGTCGATCAACCGCCCCACCTGCTGCCAGCCACCGTCTGTCGCTGGTCTTACGCCAAAAAAATATGATCCATCGCTACAACAAAATCAGCGTTTTACACAAAGAGATTAACATCGATTTTCTGGCGTTCCTTAAAGCTTCACTCAGATAATACCAAACCGAAGAAGTATCTGTAGCACGCTCATGCTATATTGCAAGCTAAAATAAGCGTATGAGAGCTCAATTCTATGTAGCTAAACTAGAAAATCAGCACTGGCAGGAGACTCAACTTATCGGAGGTCACATCTACGCCTGATTGTAACTATTTAACCAAAAGATAGCATGGATAAAGTTCATTTTCAAATACCAATTTCAGAGTGGTACAGGCCTAGTTGCACGAAGTTGTCTCACTTGAATGGACGTTGTCCGGGTGCGTTGTGCCAGGATAGAAGGGAGCCTTTAAAAAGCAATCGTTCATGTTTCTTGACACTGCGAGTTGTGTGGCCACATGACACTGTGCTTGAAATACTGGTTCAACTTTCTGTTCGAGATCTGTTGTCATAATTTTTCAGTGTTTGGCTGCTACTTTTGTAGCTTCTGTTTATGTTTGGTTTTTGCTTGAGTAAAGCTCTGTATTTCATTATTGTATTCTAGGTAAATCCAGGTATCTATATATAAATCTATATATATATATATAATCTATTTTTTTCCACTCGACTGCGGCTGGGTTCCGAAGACGAGTTTTGTCAGCAATAGCCAATGAATGATTTATTATGTACCTAATATTATTAGTTGTTGGTTAGTCTTGTATATATTTAATTTTATTATTGACGACCTCCATGGTGCAGTGGGCGGAAAGCCGGCTAAGACGCAGGAGGTAGCGGGTTCGATTCCCGCCGCGGAACAAATGTTTGCATGATCTACAGATATTTGTTCCGGGTCTGGTTGTTTCTCTATATGTATAAGTATGTATTTACAAACAAAAAGTATATAAGTATTCTATCAGTTATCTGGTTCCCATAGTACAAGCTCTGCTTAGTTTGGGGTTAGATAGCGCTGTGTGAAATGTCCAGCAATATTTATTTATTTATTTATATTTTGGTTTCAATAAGTGTTACCATTATATGAGTCTATATTTTTAGTCTAAATTTTGTTTATATTTTTCATCTTAGTCTGTTCACACTTTTTTTATGAAATATATTATGGTGGAAACTTCACTGGTTTTAGTAATAACTATATATATACCTATTTGTACTCTATATTGTACTGTTTGTTTCCCAAATAAAATAAAAAAGTAAATACCTGAATGCATATTAAGTTGTTGACCAAAACTACGAAAACGCATACTATTTCGGTTCGATTACACATCTGTTTTTGGTTACGGTTATTAGTTTTATTGAAAGTAGCCGTCACTCAAACGTCAACGAACAGTCAAAACATCAACAAAGGCCTGTGTGGTTCGCGCCTAATTTTCCACAAAATCGTATTTTTTTGATGCGGTGTAGTAACAATACATTGAAAAGGACTACGTAAAAATGTGGTTTTGTAATTTTTTGGGAACAATCCGCTTTCACACCATTTCGTGTGAAAAGACCACATATGTTACAAAAGAATAGAGTATCCTTAAAATAAGTGGACCATTAAAATTGCCATAATTTCGTCGCATCACCGAGGAAGTCATCACGTGCATCGAAAATTACAGAGTAGCCTGATAGAAAGCTTCTGTCTAATCTAAACAACAAAAAAATAAAAACTAACTAGAGTGTTATTTTGTGTGGTTGTGATGCACGGGTCGTATTGCACTTGTGTGCGCGCACTCTTATCATCCAAATAAGTAACGCTAGGTGCAGTGTTTCCAACTGGATTGTTTTGTGGCTAGCTTACCTGAAAAGTGGCAAGTCACACTTAGAACTAGGTAAATGTGATAATGTCATAAGGTAGGTTCAATTATTGCCAGTGTCATACTCATACACACCTTTTAAAAGTTATGTCTCATATTTTCAGAATTGTGGCCAGTTCCAACCAAATATTAGTCAAGTTGGCTACTTTGTGGCATGAAGCGGTCGGCGGCATTCGGCAAATTATAGACAAATCTGAGAAAGGTATTATTTTTTCAACGCGCTCGGGTGAGAAATGCGTGATTGGGGGCCGGCACCAGATTACAGGCCCGGCGACACCGCCACCGGCAGAGTTCTCTCACTCACTTTAAATCATTATTTTAGCTATAATAAAGTGTTAGAGCAGGTAATTACTGCCACCCATAAAGTTAGGAAATATGAGCGTAAATTGACTTTAGAGAGTAATTTGTGACCCTTACGCATTTTGATGACGGCGTTAAGTTTTTATGGCTAGCTTAATGTTTTGTCTAGACTTACTTCAGTGACGAACTTGTTCATAACAAAACTTAAACTATCCGTTCGCTAGCTAATCGACCCTAAACGTGTTTCCAATATAATCCCCATTAACTTTTAGCTTCTGCTCAAACGAATGTTTAGGCCAAATTACCCACTCAAACCCAATTTAGGACGATGTCGGCGATAATATAATCCATAATAAAAACAAAATAGGTATATAGATGCCAATTTTGACACGTTGAATATTACGCCAACTGTCATTAGCAATTTTATGCAAATCTGAATTTGGATCACAGGTTCAAAATGGGTAAAATTGGGAGGAAATTATAGGGCTCTCGAGCCGATGGAACATTTATGAGTGTAGCCACGGGCCGCGCTGTCTGACCCTAGCCGCCTTGCTTCTACCGCGCGAATTATGGACGCGCCCGACAACGCACCAACAAAAACTATAGGTAGCTTTTGACTTTAAGAACTTAACATAGTGTGTCGGTATAATTGTTTCTTTTTTTTTACTCAAGAAGCAATAACAAAAAAATAACTGCAACAAGTTGTAGTATCTCCGACATTTCATAAATACCGTTGTACAACGTCTGAAGACCAGAAGAATTCGATAACAAATGAATATGTGTGTTTGGAATTGAGCGCGGACCGGCTTCGCGAGGTCTGATTACAAGGCGGCTGGTAATAGGCCCATCGCGTCCCACCCTATACTCAACTTAATGCTCTCGCAATTTCACTCGAAATAATGAACACAATAAAAAAAGTTTTCGGCAGAACCCTGAATGAGAGCTGGCGACGTGAGCTCGAAGACTCCCGTGCCTCGCGTATCGATCCCTCGAAGATGAGCCACGATCATGTTTTGATCTGACAAAATTGTTCTACGAACCTCTAAATTGCTTTTCGCGTGATTGAAACACGTATATAAATTGAAATCTTTAGGCCCTAAATGTTAAAGCCAATTAATTAAAACGAGAAATGATTTGTTTTACTGAGAAAACGATACAGTTTATTTTGGTGACCTCAATCACAAAATCATGATAAAGCATTAGTTGGCATTTACAAAACACTGTAAAACATGGTGTAGCTGTAGTTAGGGAAGCGGTTAGGCAGATACCGCCACCCTCGGGAGCCGATCAGATAGCGATGGAATATGACGACAGTTCGCAGCCTCCCGACTCCCTCCGGCTGCAGTGCCCGCTCCAAGGATAAATACAAATATATTAGCAAAGTAAGTAAGATAAACTGTTGGTATTGTAACACCATTTTTGAGAGGGATTTGTTAAAATAACAATATCATCCTCATCATCATCTCAGCCCACATCCACCCACTGCTGGGTATAGGCTTCCTCGTTATCACGCCTTTCTCAATAACAATTTACAAAATTTAAATTAATTATATAAAAAATAGAAGGTTCTAATGAGTTCTATATTAAATTAGTTATTTTAAGAAAAAATACTGTTTCGAAAGAAGCTTTTATAAAATTGTAATCGGAACCGCAAGCAGATTCAAACGAGCCAAAACTACTACAATCCATTCAGAAGTTCCGTGGTCCACCTCCATATTATTGTATTATCACCGAAGTTACATATGTATTCCAAATTTCGGCTCAATCGGTTAAGTGGAGTTGGTTTAAAATTCAGTTGCAAGATTTGGTCTAAAGAAACTAACAAACATCGCAAGAAAGCTTCTAAAATATAGTTCCAGTTGCCTATGTAGATGGCGCTGTAAAATCCAAAATGTATTTATGCAGTAAAATCTTACAGATAATTTTGAATGGCCTGTGTAACGGCTGGTTTTGCCTATACTTGTGTCCAAATAATTTTGTGGTACTCTGTCTAAGCCACAAGTCGGAAATGAAACTAAAAAAAATCTAGCAAAAACCATACCAAGCCTACATTTACGTAGGTACAAACATTTTACAATACATTTGCTTTTAAAGTAACGAATAACCGTATAGTGGAATCATCTGTTGATTCCCCGTTCCGTTGGTCTTGTTGACGACCTCCGTGGAGCAGTGGAATAGCCGGCTGAGATGCAGGAGGTAGCGGGTTTGATTCCCGCCGAGGAATAAATGTTTGCACATTTACAATATCTACAGATAGTTGTTTCGTGGTCTGGATATTTTTCTTTATATTATAAATATATATTTAAAAATAAAAACAAATTATATAAGCATTCTATCAGTTATCTGGTTCCCATAGTACAAGCTCTGCTTAGTTTGGGGCTAGATAGCGCTGTGTGAAATGTCCAGCAACATTTATTATTATTATATTCTGCGAAATCAAAGATAGCCGATGGGGTGGTGGCAAGGAGGATACAAACAAGAAACACTAAATACATAGAAGTGTCTACCAATGCCCGATAGATGCAGGCCACTTTTTACGTATACCTACGAGTAAGTAAATAATTAAAAAAACGGTACCGGTCAAGTACGAGTGTGACTCACGCACGGAGGGTCTGGAGGACACGGAGGCGTGTCTGTTCTCCGCAAAACGAAATCAATTTAATCTGACTCCTACTTTCCTAAATGTATCCGCGCCGATATCTGACCACCTCGAGCTTCTTTGTATCTCAATAACGCCGACTCTCAATTTCGACTTCTACATTGAGTCGAAAGCCCAGTTGGCAGCTAAAAAGCTTGGTATACTCGCAAAGGTGAGGCACTACTTTACACCGGGACAGTTGCCTAATCAAATGTTTGACCCAATAATCCGTACCATATTGAGAGCAAAACGAAAATATCCAAAATGGAGAGGTAACTTTGAAAAATTTTTTTATCGAGAAAATATTTTCCTATTACGTTTTTGAAATCGTACAGCCCTTGGAATTATAATGAATTATCCATACATATTTTCGTACAATTTTGAACACTATCTAATAAGGGTAAAATTCAAATCGAAGATTGGTAATTTTGCTTTCTACCCGCTCTTAAGAGTTGACTATACCTCAGCCCAAACTCGAATTTCACCCCCGCTTCTCCGCGCGCCGCTACACGCCCTATCTCGTCATGGTTGATATGTTTACCAGTTTTTTATTATTCAGTCCCTTCATTATCTTGTTGTGCTTATTTCTCATTACTGCGTCTTTACAAAAACCAACTACATATAAATTCTACCTAAGAATTACTTGTTCGTTTGGAGCGACATGCGTCACGGGTACCCCGTCTGAAAGCCGAGGCCAGACTGAATCGCGAAACGGGCGTCCGGAGCGAATGGTTTCATTAGTGTAAAACTTAGATATTTTCATTTTATGGTAAAATCAAAAGGTATTTTGAAAATTTAAAACACAGGTGCCCTTATTTATGTTGTGTAGAATTACTGTATAAAGTTTCAAGATTTATGTTGTAGTATTCATCGCATAAGAACGGTTTTAAGATAAATTTGGAGTCATCTTTGGATTTTTTTTCTATAGAGAAAAATTTACGGAATCGTGTTTTCACAACACAGGCGCTCTAGCACGTATCCTTAACTATAACATATATGAATTACAAATTGAAATCACAAAATTTGTTGAACAAAACATTGTTTCAAAATAAGCGATTTATCGTCTCCCCAGGTATAGTGCGCCCTTAACTTGTACCAAGCACAAGTCCGATCGTGTTTGGAGTACTGTTCTCACCTCTGGGACGGATCAGCGAAGTACCAACTTGAAGCTCTAGAATCAATTGAGAGTAGAGCCAAGAAGCTCATAGGCAACGATGAGCTAGTTGATGCAAGGCTCCTCAGCCTAGAGCATCGACGAAACGTTGCAAGCCTCTCGGTTTTTTATCGAGTACATTTCGGGGAGTGTGCGGCAGAACTCTTCAACCTAATCCCACCATCTCCATTCTATCAACGGACAACCAGACGCTCTGCGGTGCGCCACCGCTATATGGTAGAAATACCTCCTTTTCGCACAAAGCGGTTCTCTTCAACCTTTATTATGCGCACCGCCAAAGAGTGGAACGCCTTGCCAGAGTCTGTGTTTCCTGATAGCTATAATCTGGGTATCTTTAAGTCGCGAGTGAATAGGTTTCTTCTAGCCATCGTAGACTGCATCACCGCTTACCATTTGGCGAGATCGTGGTCAAACGCAAGCCTATAATGTATAAAAAATGGTATCAGAGACTATTAAGACGGATTTCTATAAAACTGTTTTAAATAAAGACGTAATTTTTCCTGTAATCTTTGCATATATTTTACAAGCTTTTTATTAACTTGCAATATACGAGTATGTTTGTTTGTCCGGGTGGAATCTTGCAACTGAATTTTAAACCCATTCCCCTCAACCGATTGAGCTGAAATTTGGAATACATATGTAACTTCGGTGACAATGCAATAATATAATGGAGGTGGTCTCATGGTGGAGACGGATGCTAGACAACGGAACTTCTGAATGGATTGTAGTAGGCTACTAGTGTTTGGGCTCATTTGAATCTGCTTGCGGTTCCGATTATGAATTTTAAAAAAGCTTGTTTTGAAAACGTTATTTTTCAACAAAAAACTTATTTAACAATCATATTTATTTCAGATATTTCATTTTTCAAACTTTGCAGATAAACGCGGAGGAAGTTACTTTTTTCAAACTACAAATTTATACGTTTTTAGGGTTCTGGACCAAAATGGTAGAAACGGAACCCTCATGGTGCAACATTGTGCGTCCGTTTGTCATAGGATCACAGCTCTTAGCAACTACTGATTCTATCGGCTTGAAATTTTGAATAGTTAGAGCCGAAATGGTTCAATTTCACAAACGTATTGTTTTTATTCAAACGCGTGGTTTAAAAAATCGTTTCAGATGTTATTTCTTATGCATTATTTATGAATTATTCTTTAAAAAAAAGTAGGTAGATAATAATTGTCCAGAGTTGTTTAAGTTTCTAGTAGGTACCTAGAATATATAGCATGGTTTGAGCTGTATAGTACAAGTAGTTTTATCTTCCTCCAAACTTAATGCATCTCCATGCATTAAGTTCTTCTTGCTGTTTGTTTTTAGAATGGCTGATATCAGTTTACGTGCATGCTACATAAAAAGCTCAAGTGGAAACACGTCTCATAAACAGCCTTTCCTCGCATCCAGTATTATAGGTAACTTTATACTGCACTGACGCTATGCAAGTTGTTGGGTTTAGGTTACTCGTTAGCCGTTGACTAGATGAGCCTATGAGACCTAGGTAGCATGTTGAAACAGTTTTAGGTACTTATAACTTGAATAACTTACACGACATCGCCATTACAATGATTAGCTGTAAATGTTAAAAACTTTATACTCAATTTACGAAACTTCGAAATTACGTTAAGCGACAACATCAAACAATAATTTCGGAAAAAGCAATTATCATTACAAAGATAGCGAGGGTCGGAGGCGATCGCATTAACATCATAAAAGGGTCGAAGTTTGTCTACAAGCCCCCGGGACGCCCGTCGCCGACGAGACAGTTACATATTACGCAATAAAGAGCTGTTCTCGCGAAAGGAAGTGTGAAAATGAACAACATCAAGGGGTTATCTTGAATTACTCACTAAAAACTTATTGCCGGAGCGTCGTAGGTGCGGGGGGTTGCGAAGGGTGGCGGGGGTGGATTTGCCGCGAACAGATAAGGGCGCTATTGGGATCGCGCCGTTCTCATCCAATTACACGGTCGAGCGAGCGCGCCGAGTGCGAGGAGCGTAGATAAAAACCAGAGCTGGCTCGCTGTCTCCGCGGGGATTGTCGGCTAACGTTTTCACCTCCGACCCATCCTCTCTGCCCACCAACGCAATTTGTGCCCTGACACGGTGACAGCGTGTACTCCAAAAGAAGCCAGAGAGACAGATGTCACGCCCGTCCCTTGGAATTGCTTTTTTCCGCAATAGTGCCGTCCTGGAATCAGCAAAAGCCAATTGTCTTTACAAGATTAATGATAAAAACAGCTCCGGATAAACCAGTATTAAACTGATGTCATGGGCATTATACAGTTTCGTCGAGTTTGCTATTCATTCTTTTGTCGCCACGGGAAACCCAAAATCCATACTTAAAATGTTAACACTATTCAATTACTACTTTTCACCACATAACCATGTCCTATCGTGACAGTGTACAAAAGTTAGTGTCTTTCCTTCCACTTAGCTGGTTGAAACAATCCAAGTCAAAGTGTTAAGGGAATTGCCGACCGCGGTGCCACACCTGCCGCCGCCGCCAGTGAGGCGCTCTTGATTCAATTAGACCGGGAAGTGCGGGACTTGGGGCTCCAACCACGTCAAGAGAATGCCCCCATCCACCCCTCGAACTTTTCTTACATATCAGTAGAAGTTGCACCCGCTTGGACTTCACATTGCTCCTGTGACTATGTGACTATCCCTACGGCTATCCTGTATCTATAATTCCTGTCTTAGGCTTAATAGTCCCGTAACCTAATAAATAACAGTGACATTTGTTTTCGGTACTAAGCCCCACCCTCTGTCACAAGCAGAACCCAATCCGACAGCGCGCCGCCGCCGTATGTAAATAGTTTACCGAAAGTCGCCGCTCGTCCATCACGCGTTGTCACATAAATTATGCCGCGGGCGAATCCGCGGTCGAATCATTGTTTGACATTTATCTTATTACGTACATCTTCCGATTTTGTTCGCGTCATATTTCTTCTGACTTATCAGCTTTTATCTATCGTTTTGTGGAGAGTCGCGCTATCGATCACTCGAATCCGGCGCAGGCCGACAAATGTCTCCGAATGTTTTGAGTGGATTAGGCGAACTGTCGGTGTCGGGCGATCGCGCGGTGACTAATGACCTACCGAGATTATTTGGAACGCGTATCGAGTTATTGTCGCTTATCTGATGATGCGCTGGCGCACTGCGTAGCTCTTCTTGAGAGGATTTAAGATTTCTGTTGCGCACCCGCGTTGCCATCACCGCGGTCAGTCACTCACTCCGCGGTGCGGTGACTAATGATTGCTCTTCTCAAATGTCTAAGAATCATTTTCCATTGATCGTAGCAATAAATTAAGTCACGCACTTGACCCTCGAGGAATGCCCATTGAGTATGTAAATATCCATAACACGGCTCGATCACGACTTGCACTTCTTCATATCAGAGACAGGCCAACTTATCAAGGCTGCGCGATCGACATGGACTTATTAACCTTCGGAGCCCTTTGTCGGTGACGGCACGTAATCCTTCGCGATAAGTCAGCTCCGCTGCAAATGAACAGTAGTCGCGACACGAGCCCGATATCTGGAGATCTGTGTCCGCTGTCACACGACACCCGACACCTCGGTGGCATTCACCGGATCCGAATTAAATTAATGAAAACATCCATCCATAAAGACCCAAACGCCTCTGCCTTCTTATGAATGAAATTCCAACCTGCACGGTTGGTTTCGAATCCTTTTTTATGATGATCATAAATTAAGCGACCAATTTCCAGCGAGTGTCACAGCACGGATAAAGGAATCATTTTTATAATATCCTCAGCGCTTAACAAGGATACAAATAATACCCACGCATATTCACGCGGCCATAAGTCTGGATCGGAGCTGGCCACTGACTGCTAAACTGTTAATATAAATAATGAACTGCGTTATGGGCTGGTGGCTGGGAGTAGGTAGCACTCCGTTGACTAACGATCCTTTTGTACTTCGACTCGTAGCTCGGTGTCATCTTTCATATTTACACTCCGTGTTTTGTGCGGATGGCATGTTTGTTGATATTGGCATCTTGGTCATCGATCTGAGCTGTGACTAACCACCATGCAAGATGGTTAGCATCAGACGGTAGAGCTCCACAGATGAAGAAGGCATCAATAAAATTACTTGATGAATGGTACAAAGCCGTCTCCATCCACTAACCAGCCCATCATGTGGGGGTCATCCTATACTGCATCTTCCGATTCCTGGCCTGTGTCAAAATAGCCAGTGAGCTCATTTTGCTTTCAACTTACTCATTCAATGAGTTAAGGTGACTTTAAAAACCTTATGCGTTTACATTGATTTTACAAAACAGGTTATTAAACTGCATACGAGAATATAAAAGGTGGCAGATGGTTTTAGGCATGTAACAAGATTATCTTTCATTCATAAATACTGTCTGGTTTCATTTTAACGATATTAAAATTGCTTGCTTCTATTGTAGATCGATTACTTTTAAACTAATTCCCGACCTTTGTTGCAATTTGCTGCAACAAGCACTAATAATCACTAATAATAACACTCACTCACTCACTCACAATCTTAACATTATCCGAATAAGTTCAAATTTTACAGATTTACATTCATCCCATCATCTGCTTGAAGTGGACTGCTTCATTTATATATACTGTCAAGTAATGATTTTCACAATTATAAGAATTCAGTGTCAACACGAATATATCCACTAGGTTAACTCCTACAGCATCAGGTGGTAGTAAACTCATTTATAATTTGTGAATTTTCTTGGGCAGAGTATACGTCTTTTTAATCCAAAACACACATAGTTATTGCCAACTAAATAGTTGAATATTGGCTTGTTAGTATTTACCAACAAATACGGACTGGACGATCTTCTAGGACAACGAGAACTAAGTCATTGTGTCATTTGTTTATTAAAAGTTGTAATGATCTATGGTTTGTCCGAGTTTCATCAACCTCAAATCTCAAATCTCACAATTATATTCGCGCTGTAATGCAATCCTTTGGAAAGAGTAGCGTCGTGTCCTGAGAGTTCGCCTACGCAAACCTGAGATGTGAGTCCTCGAGTACTACTGTGAAATAGTATTTTACATACATATATTCTTATGAAATGTGCTCACTTTTTTTTAAGTACTCACCCACTCTTGATACAATAGGTATCTAAACATTTTATGTGACTAAAATGTTGTGCTAAAGTAGCAAAGAAAGTCTCCGAAAATAATAACAGAGTACCTATCGTCTTACGTTTCTTACGTAGGCAAACGTACCTAAAGTTAAATTTTCTGACCTTTTATCACACATTCATCCTACAAACTTTTCTATAAACTATGACTATCTATATACCGAATTTCCAAATTACCAAAAGCGTAACAAACAAATTTTGTATGATGATAACAATGAATTATAAACCGATATATGAATATATGACGACCTCCGTGGCGCAGTGGGCAAATTGTCGGCTGAGACGCAGGAGGTAGCGGGTTCGATTCCCGCCACGGAACAAATGTTTGCATGATCTACAGATATTTGTTCCAGGTCTGGATGTCTTTCTATGTATCATAAGTATGTATTTATGAAAAAAAAAAGTATATAAGTATTCTATCAGTTATCTGGTTCCCATAATACAAGCTCTGCTTAGTTTGGGGCTAGATAGCGCTGTGTGAAATGTCCAGCAATATTTATTTAATATTTATGAAACAATTTTGGGTTTGCCAGTAGCACTCTCGCAGCACAGTAGGCTACAGGACGTTTTCATTGTCCCCCCCTCAGTCAACTGGCTGACTTATGACATCTGCTACACTATCCTTTTCTGTACTTATGAAGTTACGAGACGTACTTACGGGTTGCGCAAATACAATAGCGTATAGCGACGTAAACAGTGTATCTACCACATAAAAGTTAAACACCCATTAAACACTGTTTGAAAAAAATCCTAAACAAAAATTGGTAAGAATTTATTAAACACGCGTTCAACAATGTAGTAACAAAGTGTCCGTTTTTAAGGAGGTGGATTTTCATGTATTTGATATACAAAAATAATCATAAAAAAAGTACAAAGTATAAATTGAAATCAGTTTCAATGAATGTAACGGTTAACCTCTTTTCTATGATACCTACATACCTAACTTATTCAACACGCGACTTGAGGACGAACGCAGTGCAGTTATGCACAAATGTGTCCATTTTCTCGTGATTACATTACAAAGAAGTAAGTATGTCAGGATCGATCGTAGCAAGTAGAGATCCGTGGTATCTGCCTACTTTTCCCTCCGGGATAAAGATGTGACAGTATATATGTATGTAACTTGTAAACTGTAATGAAATTTCAGTGGATCTTTTTAACTGATATAGATTTAAAATTAGTTCCTCTATAACTTTTGATCACGGCGCATGCAACTGCGTCGAAATATCGGGATACTCAAAAACTCACAAATCATGGTAACTATCCCGTTTTTAAAGCAAATAGTATATTACTTCCTATAGTTATGTTTTAAGAACCCGACATTGTGTTCGAATATTGCCACTGTTCACATCACCATTCTGTATAAAAATTTAAGTATCACAAGTTACGCTGAAACCATTATAAAAAATGCGCATGGTTAATTTTTATCTGTATTTTACTCGTTCTTTTTTGCAAAATGATGCACTCTACGCAATCTAATATTTGTTAACATGGGAGTACCTACTTAATAGGCTAGCGTGGTATGGGCATGCGGAGGGAAGAAAAGTATGTGACTAAAAGAGTGTTAGATATGAGTGTGGATGGATATAGAAACAGAGGAAGGCTGAAGAAATGGATGGACTGTGTGAAGAATGATATGGGTAAGATAGAAGTGACAACGGAGATGACGGCTGACAGAGAGGTATGGAGGAAAAATACATGTTGTGCCGAACCCCGTAATGTGGGAAAATAGCAGGAAGAAGATATGTTAAAATGGGTACACATCGAATTTATAATAATTGATCGAGCGAAGCGAGATCTCTAAATCAACTTGGGCAGATCGGCGTTTTTATGTATGTATGTTTGTTTGTCCGAGGATAACTTTCGAAGCGTTGATCCGATCATCATGAAATTTGATACATAGGTAGGTAGTGATAGTAAAATTTTCTTGTGACTAAATTTGTTAAAACGTGGGGTGTTGTTGAGATATTGGGGTTCAAGAAGGGTAAAAAAAAATAAAAATGAGACTATTAGATCAAGTGGGAAGTGAAATGAAAGGTCTTCGGTCTTCATTAGTACATTTCAACCCAGTTTTTATTTTTAGTTTAGTCCTTTAGCCATAGTAAAAACAAAACTTCGACAAAATTCACAGGGTACACCAGAAAATTCACAGGTGATCTCACAACGCTGAAATTTAGTATTCATGTAACTTTAGTGACACAAATATAGGCAAAAGTCTGAAATCCCGAATAACTGCATTTTGTACCCCAAAATATCCAAATTACATGAACTCCCGTTACCTGTAATTTGAATGAAACTGTAGGTCAAGTACCTAACGTGGTTGTTTATTTCTTGGCACTATTTTGGTAGTCAAAGATTACGAATAATATTATTTTTGTTTTTATGGGAGACTCACGAGATCTCAGTTCGGGGCGAACCACTAGTAATAAATAATAACGACTATATTAATCCTCATGATGGACATCCTCGGTTCTTTACTCTGTACGCTCGCTGTCCGTGAAAATATTCCACAATGGGGATAGTTAGAGGCAAACATTCTAGTACTATCGGAAATCCTAACCCGATAGCCGCACATGGCTTCGAATTTTTGATTCTAGGACATACCTCACAATGCTTTCCATTAGACAAACACGGGATTCGAACTCACAGCCACCACGGCTCACCATCGAACATCGAATTTAATTGGGAAATAGGGGATGAGACATAGTCGTGTTTCGATGGAGCAAGTCTACCAATAAATGGTATATATACATATAGACAATGAAGCAGATCTAATATATTTATAAAATACAATTTGTTTAGTCGTGAAAACGTTACTAACAGACAGATACTTTCGAATTTATAATATTAATAAGGAAAGCGGAACATAATATGATCTACTAACAAAGCTGCTGAGATAATAATTCAAAAGTGGTACTTTAGAACCCAGAACACAAATTTTAAAGAAATGAAGAGCAAAAAAAATATACGTAAATTTTGCTTTGACTGTACGCATATTGCCATAATTCCTTAAAAACAAGAATTTATTAAGTTTATTTTAAATTGTTAGAAATGCATTTTATTATTGAGCCGGATACAGTTGAGAGCAGAGGTCGGGTCATCATTGTGAGAAGTCCGATGGTATATACATACCCTCCGAACGACACTATAAAGTGTCCGTATAAATGATTAAGTGTTAAGTTACGGTGTTCGCATGCGCGCGCAGCGTGGCACCACTCTCCATTCACAAACCAACATATAATATTACCTTAACGCCGAAAATATCAAATCGACAGGAAGATGTTATCGCTACAAAATGTTATAAAATTGAATATTTGTATGCTTTAAACGCGTTGCCAGACCTGCCCCTGTGGCGACACTCTTCCGGAACACTCGCTAGGTATACCTCTAGCTATAGATACTGACCATACAGCCCCACCATCTTATCTGTTCAGTTGGCAGCGTCGCTAGTGTCCACTGAACAGTCACCTTTGTATCTAGATTTGTACTTGTCGAGATTAGTTCCTATTTTGTCCACCTGAACAGATAAGTTGGTGGCACTCTCCACTATTCAGCCATCAACCACTTTAAGATTTTTATGACACTTTTACTGAGGAATAGAGATGTTATTTAATATGGCTGTTAACGTCTACAAAATTTGAAGTATTTTACTACTTATTTTCTTGATGCTTTATGCTCGCCTGGTATTCAGTTATAAATATTTTTATTTTTTATATAATCGTTCTATTATATATAATAATAGTATTTATTTACGTAATAGTTTTAGGAAAAATAATTGATTATATTAATAAGTGAATACATATTTTTTTTTAAATAGCTAAGTAAAAAATTTTTTTTAAATTTCAATGAATATCTAATTATTTATTTATTAGCGCGGCATAATTAACACTTTCTTTATAAGATCAGAAACGGATTAAAAACAATCAAAATGTCACTAATAAAGGGTGTCCTATGCAAATACTTTGTAGGGTTCCGTACCTCAAAAGGTAAAAATAGGAACCCTTACCTCACTCTCTTGTCCGTCTGTCCGTGTGTCACCACCGATTTTCTAAGGAACGGGTGGATCTAGCAAGTTGAAATTTATACCAGATTCTGACGTCTATAGTCCCTACTAGGTGTATAAAAATTGAGGTTCTGAGTCAAAACAATAAAAAGATATAGGCAAATTAAGATTTTCGTGAAAACTTGAAGGTACCAAAATTTACCTTAATTTTCAATTTTTTTTTTATTTTTCGGAATGTTCCCTTTACTTGTGCTGTAAGATCTTGCTTTTAACCAAAATTTAATATTCTGGGTCAACCGGAAATACCCTATAGGTTTTGGGTCGAAAACCTATTGGTAGTTCCCATTGACCTAGAATTACGAAATTTGGCAAAAAGCAAGGTCCGTCCTTACAGCACACATAAAGGAAAAATTCCAAAAAATGTTAAATTAAAGGGTGTCCCCATACATACATAGTTGACGCCAAATATAGTCTTCTGAGTTGTATGGGCGCTCATACAATTTAGAGGACTACCTTAATCGGCACCAATCTCAAATAAGGTACATAAATAAAATTGTGCTATTGAATAAAATAAATATTTAAGTGGGGCTCCGATACAACAGACATGATTTTTTTGCCGTTTTCATAGATAATGGTACGGAACCCTTCGTGCGCGAGTCCGACTCGCACTTGGCAGGTTTTATTTAAGTTTATAACAAAGCGACCTTATGCTTTGACTTGTAGACATTATACATTATTTAAACTTTAAATATTATTTAGAATAGGGTTTAATATTTATTATTTGAATATATTCCAATGAGCCGATTGTTTAACAAGAAAATAGCCCACATACTGCTTTAGCATATAAACAAAGAGAGGTATTGGGCATAACGCCCTGTGTGACTTGTCATGCTTCTGCCCAACTGTTTACTACCATCAACTTAACACAAAAATGTAAAACAGTTTTAATAAATACTCTACAGGTTAAGCTATTAAAAAGAAATAAAATTCCATCTGTAGCGTTCAAATCGGCGTTTCTATTTTTGCGTTAGATTCATTGATTGTTTTTATCGAGTTGATCTGATTTTAGTTAAGAACCCGTTTTATTTCTTTATACCAAGTCCTATATGGGCAAAGATATAATATTATAGTAATGCTTGCTGTTTAGATTACTTTGTTCTACCAAAGTTATTAATTGCAAATTGTCAGTTGAATTATTTTACCACAATAATTTCATACAATTAGTAGTCAGCCCATCCATTTGGCTTGAGTTTGAACCATACTTATTTTTGTAGGGTAAGATGGTGGCAAGTATTATTATAAATACGGGATTAATCACGTACCGTCTTTGCGAGGCGAGACGTTATTCGGAGCGGATCGCACTCACCCTGATGAAGGTTCACGAATTGAACCTAAACATTTTCGGTCGAAACATCGATAAGACGGTACGTGATAAATCCCGTATTTATAATAATGATTGAAATTAATCACGAAAGTTTTCTAAGTAAAAATGGTGGCAAGTAGTAATGAGCGCGAAATAACTTAGATAAGTTGAGGTTACGTTGACAAGCTTCGCGACCATCGCTCGTTTTCTAGCGGACAATAACCCTCTAAATTTCTCAACGCCTCATAACGCGTAATTTAAAGCGAACAACTAATTAGCTACTTATGGCGGGTTCCTATATCCGTCGGTAAACAGTTACGACTCGTTTCTCCTTGAAAATCTGTCAAAAGTTTGACACTAGTTAAACACTTCTTCAAGGAGATACGAGGCGTAGTCGATTACCGATGGATATAGGAAGCCGCCGTAAACCGGTATTGCAACTCATTCAACTAGACGTTGAGATAACTTGAGTTGAGATGCTCGCTTGCTCACTGTTAACTGCGGTTGCGATGCCACCTTGTTTCGTGGTGACTGGTGACGTATTGAGAAACGAACGGCATGGACTATGCCGCTCTTACGCGGTGTAGGTGTAAATTGAATAAGACAATGTATCTTAGCTTCCTGACTATACAGTCGTTCTTGAAATGGATTAATTGACTCGTGATTTAAAAATTCAAAATTACAGCTTGACATGAACGAACATTGCACGATACAAATTGAATTTAATAATGTTACTTAGCGCTATGGCTATTTAATCGTTATTAGAATGATATTTGAACTGAGGACCTTGTCACGTGCCAATGCCAATCTATCTAAATTTCTAACTTTTTATTATTTCTGTTTTGTCTCGCGCTCGAGTCAGATGCGTTTGTTTGTTTTGCGAACATGAAATGTTATGTATGTTTTACAAGCTTTTTGCACTTGCAAGTTGCAATGTAGGTATGTTTGTTTGTCCGGGTGGAATCTTGCAACTGAATTTTACACCCGTTCCTCTCAACCGATTGAGCTGTAATTTGGAATACATATGTAACTTCGGTGACAATGCAATATTAAGGTACCGTGAGAGCTCATGATGGAGACGGATGCTAGACAACGGAACTTCTGAATGGATTATAGTAAGCTACTAGTGTTTGGGCTCATTTGAATTTGCTTGCGGTTCCGATTATGAATTTTATAAAAGCTTGTTTTGAGAAAGTATTTTTTCAACAATAAACTTATTTTAGAGATTGATTGACTACTGTTGAAAAATAGTGTACCCTAGTATTTTATTAGATAGCTGAAAAAACCTCAACAACACATTACTAGTGGCAAGCTCTTTCAAATATTGTACAGTACAGTAGCGAGTATCATCATCATCATCAGCCGGAAGACGTCCACTGCTGAACATAGGCCTCCCCCTTAGATCGCCACAACGAGCGATTGGTAGCCGTTTGCGCCCAACGGCTCCCCGCGATTCTTACTAGATCGTCGGTCCACCTTGTGGGGGGCCGGCCTACGCTGCGTCTTCCAGTCCGTGGTCTCCACTCGAGAACCTTTCTTCCCCAACGGTTATCGGTTCTACGAGCGATGTGGCCTGCCCATTGCCACTTCAACTTGCTAATTTTGAGAGCTATGTCGGCAACTTTAGTTCTTCTGCGGATTTCCTCATTGCGGATTTTGTCACGCAAAGAAACCCCGAGCATAACCCTCTCCATAGCTCGTTGAGCGACCTTGAGCTTGGTCATGAGGCCATGAGTAAAGGACCACGTTTCAGTGCCATAGGTCATAATAGCGAGTATAGTGACACATAATCTGGCTAACAGTTTACTTTTTAAAACCTCTTTATTTTTCTAACTAAGAGTTGTTCTAAAAAAATTTAGGTATTATTTGATTTGTTTTTTCATTTTTTGTAGTTTAGGGTTTCAAAATATCAATCGACTTACGTCGCCGACTATACAAACGACAACGTAACTATATATTAAGATCGTTTTCATACCTTCAACTCCGTCCTACCTCAAAGAACGCTTTGACTTCCTTCACCTTTCCAGCTTTCGATCTTTACGTTCCTCTGAAACCCTTCAATTAAAAATTCCTTATCATACCTCAGTATTTTATAGTATCTCTTTTACTCTGCAGGCTACCAGACTCTGGAATGCCCTACCTGTCTCAGTTCATCATGCAAAATCTCTCCCTATCTTTAAAAACATGGTCAGACAACACTTTCTGTCATCCATCGCTCACTAGGTCATTTATTTATTTATACATTTTTATAATTTATGTATGTAGGTATGACAATATATATTTTATGTATCTTAATATTAATATTTATGTAATTTTATGATTATATTAGATAATATAATTAAGCATTTTATTTTTATATTATATATATTTTTTATAAATTGTAAATATACTTGTTCTAGGGATTCTAATAATATGTTACGCCGCCGTCCTTATTTGTTCATATAGATCCTGTCCATCCAAAGGTTGCCTGGAAGAAATTGCTTTTAGCGATAAGGCCGCCCATTGTACCTATGATTTAAAAGTTATTTTCTTTTATATGTTTGTAATTAATGGTGTGAAATAAAGAAATTATCTATCTATCTAAGATCGCGTAGCAGCCACATGGGACAGGTATAAAGTTAAATTGGCCTATGTTATAGTAGTTATAAGAGTCGTTAACTCAGCAGGGTACTAGTTTATTAGCGCTAAATTGATTAGAACGCCTACGCCCAGCTTCTAAACTCCGTCGAGATACTCCACCACTTTACATAACATGATTACTGCAAACGCCGTATGTTCGTTTTATTAACGTTCTAATTAGTTTGCTGTGTAGGTGCTCTACCTTATAACTTTAGTAGAGTGAAAATTTCATAGTCATGAAGCAAATTCTTAGTCAAGTCGGCAAAATAACAGCGTCTACCCAGTTGACATAATGCTGAGTCAAGGCCCTTTTGCTGCTATAGCACACAACATACCTATTACTCGTGCGCGATAACTTGGGACCTGATAGGAATGTGACTCCCCGACCGCTTCCCCTGCACTTCCCCGATGGCGCCCGTATTGTACCGTTCGCATCACTATTTTTTACTAGGGTTTTTAGTCTCGTACTGGCCTACGTCACGTAACGACGCGCTCTGGAATTCTTTTAGTTTTCGTTTGTGTTATTGTTTTGTTGTTATAGTTTGTAAAAAGTTTGTCGACAAAAGTATTGGGACGATGACCTCTTACAAGAGACGAATGAATCGCAATTAATTGTAAATTTATCGGATACCTCTTCGTCAAGTGATTATAGTGAGACTAAGGACGAAGAACAACCTCTAGAAGGCATAAATCCACTAAGTAGTGACGAAGATAAGATAATGTAAATAATAGATAAAATAAATGTATAAACTTAAACATTGTATTTTTATTTTATTCAAATAGTGTAAAAAAGATTAGATAAAAAGCAGCGTCCTCCCTGAGTAACATAATAAATTAGGTTAAAAAAACAAAGACGGAGCCGCGGGCGGCTGCTTGTTATGTTCGCTTTTTTGCGGGCGGTACAAACACGCCAATATGACGTCACCGCGCTCAGGTCCCAACTTATCGCGCACGGGTAATACCTACCTCATGTTTAAAGTTAACAGTTATATTATATTGTTTGTTTGTGTCGGTTCTGCATGTAGGTACTGTATAGTGGTTATTTTTATGTTGATTATTTTAAATATTTTTTTTGACTTTGTATTATGTGTGCTATTTGGCAAATAAATGATTGTCTATGTCTATGTCTAAAAAAGTCAAAGTTAAAATTCATTTTTTGTTCATTAAAATCACAAAGATCACTTTGAAACGTCTATTTTACTGTATGCTCCTCAGCGACAAAGCCAGGTAAGAAAATCACTAAGAAATCGCTCTGCCTTTTCACCAAACAAAACATTTATTGTGCTTACTCTGGTGAAATCTCAGAAATGGTAGTTACTGAAAAGGCTATTGCTAAAACTATATAAGAATCAATGCTAGGTCTTGGAGACCCGAGTAAATAATTTAGCTTATAAGAGTAATTATGTGGGCCAATTAAACGATGCAATAACTTGCAACTTATTGTTTTTAAGAATTAACTGATTTAATTTAATTTAAAATAACTACTTACCGTAACTTGCTAATTTACTCTCCATGTATAAACTCCTCAGCCTTGAATCCAGGCGCAAATACCTTGAAGCTGTTACCTTGTATAATGTTGTGTATAATAAAGATTGCATTGATCTTGTCACAAGACTTTGCTACGTCGTCCCGAGAACCTGCACGCCACGAGCAACTCGCTCTCGAACTCTGTTTGCGCATAGCTCCTACCGCACTAACTCGGGGCTTTGCGTCCCCATGTCGTCGTATGGTTGAGTCGTATAATCTTCTTTTTAATATATAAGAATCGTTGTCATGACTGACTAACATATAGACAACGCACCGCCCAAACCGCTGGTCGTAGAGACTTGAAGTTTGGATGGTATGTTCTTTGTGATGTGAAAGTGAACAGTAAAAACGGATTTTTGGAAATTCGTCCCCCAAGGGGATGAAAAAAGGTTTTTACGGTTATATGAAAATCTGTGGTTCTTGGGTTTATAAACTTGAAACTTGGCGAACATATTCTTAACAAAAGTAAAAGAAATTGTATTTATTAATTTTTCAAAATTCATTCCATGGGTGGGTGAAAAAGGGTGTTGAACTTTGTATGGCAAAATATTATTTCTAGGGTTAATAGACTTAAAACTTTACTTAAATACTAAACAACGTGCATAATGAAACATGCGATAGTAATTCTATCTGAAAATCACCCCTTAGGGTTCAAAAAGGGATGTTGTAGTTTGTTCTTAAATAATGTCATTTGCATTTACGAATGTATAACTTTGCATAAAAGCTTTTAATAGGTAAATAATGAAACATTTTATCGTGGTAAGACCACCAGGGTCTGATGATGGAGCCAGGAGGGAATCTACAGAACTCTTTAATGGATAACAGTAGATGTATCATGTTTTAGTTCTATAAAATCGTTTCTGCGAGACGTTTCACGATATAATTGACTACCAGCGTCTGAAGACGGGGAAATAGACCACTCATAATCATCAATATCATCATCAGTATATTAAATAATCGTTACGAGACTGACAGACTGACTGAAAATCAACGCACAGCTTAAACCGCTGATCCTAAAGACTTTAAATATAGAGGCTGTGTTCTTTTTAGGGTGTACGGGTGGACTAAGAAAGGATTTTTTTGACATTCGCACCCCAAGGGGTCCAAAATAATAGTATAAAATAAAACAAAAAAATAGTCTGTTTTTCAGGTATCGTCAGTAGTAGAACGAACAAATTTTAAATGTAGATTCCCCTAATAAAATAAACTAAAATATATTTCAGCGCTTTAAATTTTTTTTCTGAAAAAAGACACAGAACCACTTTGTTTGACAACCTAATCTCATTTATCGTTTTAGCCAGATTTAAAAGTGTTTTGGAATAGTAAGTTTTTAATTTAAATCTTTTCAGGATCCCTTAGTTCAAAATAAGACCTCTTATATGAAAAATTTAAGAGTGGTATCATTTTAAATGTCGTCAAAAATAAAATGGAGCCAACAGGTGATCAACCAAATTCCTTAATGAATAAGAGTAAAACGGTTATGTTTGGGTTCTTTTAAATTATTTGTGTGAGATGTATGATGGTAAATCTATACCAGAGTGTGATAATGGAGCCAGGAGTGAATCAACAGAAGTATTTAATGGATAACATTACAACGGTCGTGTTTGGGTCCTTTTAAGTTGTTTGTGTTCGATTTATAACGATAATACATATAAGGTCTGCCGGGGCTGATGATGGAGCCAAGAGGAAATCATCAGAAGGCCTTAAAGGATACTAGGATAGTCGTGTGTGTGTTGTTTTAAATTGTTTTTGTGAGATGTTTGCCGATATCGTCTACCAGGGTCTGATGATGGAGCCAGCAGGGATTCAACAGAACTCTTTAATGTATAACAGTAGATTTATCGTGTTTGGGTTCTTTTAAATTGTTTTTGCGAGACTATAATGACTACCAGGGTCTGATCATGAAGCCAGAAGTAAATCACACTAATAGTATAAATTTGAAAGTTTGTATGTTCGTTTATTTGTTCGAATGAATGAAAGAATAAAATAAAAACTTTAGTGTACACCATATAAACAAAAAAAAAATACAAACAACATAGAAAATACATAGACAAATAATGGGTGGTGATGATTGTGCCTAGGGTTCAGTTTAGCTTGCGGGACTTTATTTAAGAACACCACTGATATACGTGTGCGCTCGATGATGTTTAAAAACTACATATAACAGGCGGTCCTATCGCTTATCGTCTGTTTGTTTGTTACTCATTCACGTCTTAAGGACTGAACCGATTTCGATGAAATTTAGTATTTACGTAGATTATAACCCGGATTAACACACAGGCTACTTTCTATCTTATAAATCAGGTCCCATGGGATAAAAGTGGGGTGTCATAGTTTCTATAGGAAAATTATTTTGATTTTTGTTACCCCTTCACGACAAAACTACTAAACGGATCGAGTTTAAACTTTGCAAACGTTTAATTGACGACCTCGGTTTCGCAGTGAGTAAATAACCGGCTAAAAAGCAGGAGGTAGCGGGTTCGATTCTCGCCGCAGATTAAATGTTTGAAATGATTTACAGATATTTCAATTTCAATTTAATTATTAACATAGAAATAACATAACAGTATACAAGAAAACAAATCGGTATAACTAATACATTTGTTCAGGGTCTGGAAAAATTTCGGAAAAATTTGCATAAATGCTTTTTATAAGTAAATAATGAAACAATTTATCATGGTAAGACCACCAGGGTCTGATGATTGAGCCAGGACGGAATCTACAGATCCCTTTAATGGATTACAGTAGATGTAACGTGATTGGGTTCTATTAAAATGTTTCTGCGAAACGTTTCATGATACAATTGACTACCAGCGTCTGAAGACGGGCAAATCGACCGTTCTTAATCAACGATATCATCATCAATATATTAAATAATCATTACGGGACTGTCAGACTGACCGAAAATCAACGAACAGCCTAAACCGCTGATCCTAGAGACTTGAAATATAGAGGATGTGTTATTTTAGGGTGTACGGGAAGACTAAGAAAGGATTTGACATTTGACATTTGCACCCCGAGGGTATAAGAGAATAAAATCCAAAAAGTCTGTTTTTCAGGTACATATTAGACCGATCAAATTTTAAATGTACATTCCTCTGTTAAAATAAACACATAGATATTTCAGCATTGAAAAAAGGCACAGGACCATTTTGTTTGCCAACCAAATCTCATTTTTCTTTTTAGCCAGACTTCAGAGTATTTCGAAACAGGTGATACAAGTTAGGTTTTGTAGCAGTTGCTATATTTTAAATATTTTCAGGAACCCAAGGTCAAAATAAGACCTCTTATATGAAAAACTTGAGTGTGGTATCGTTTTAAATGTCATCAAAAATAAAATTATAATGTTATTTTTTATGTTTGTTTTGAGGATCAGGGATAATGTATGTCCTAATAATTAAAAGTACAACGGTCATGTTTTGGTTCTTTTAAATTATTTGTTTGAGATGTTTATGTGTTTTTGATTGTGTGTATTTCATTGTCTGTATTTAATTATCCACTGTATGTAGTTTCTGTGTGTTTGTAACTTGTGTCGAAATAAATGTATATATCTATGTATGACGGTAAATGTATACCATGGTCTGATAATGACTACCAGAGTCTGATCATGAAGCCAGGAGTTAATCACACTAATATTATTAATATGAAAGTTTGGCTGTTCGTTTATTTGGTTGTTACTCAATAGCGTCGTAACGACTGAACTAATCTTGATGAAATTTGTTATGTATGTAAATTTATAACTTGGACTAACAGATATGCTACTTTTTATTCCATAAATCAGGTCCCGTAGGATAAAAATGGTGTGTCAAAGTTTCCATAGGAAAATGATTTTGGTCTTTGTTACCGCAAGATTTTAAAATGATTTTAAAAATTTTCAAGGCTAGACGGGACTTGAACCCACTGCCTCTTGATACGAGGATGCACTATCCAATTGTGCTACCGGGCTCTGTCACGCCATTGTCGAAATTAATGAGATGATTCAGATTACGACTAAAGCGCCGTTAGTTTGTTACACGTTCACGACAAAACTACTGAACGGATTGAGTTCAAACTTTGCAAAAGTTTAGTTTACTTATTATTTACTAAATTAACATAAATGTTACTTATTATCTCATAAATCAGTTTTCATAATCTTTAGTGCGCCTTCAGGCCAAGGTTAGTGTAGATATAAATAAGTAGAACAAGAGATATATTATCTCTCCTAAATCCATATAAATAGGTAAATAAAAAAAATCTGCTACATAAGCGTCCTGCAGTCCACTCCCTTTAAATTTAACATTAATGCAATGGTGAGCCATACAAAATTCAGCCATCGTAGTGACGCCAGCCTATTGTCTGCATGGTAGATATAGACGCAATGATGAGTCATAAAAAAAATCCAGCTACCGCAGAATCTGCCATGAAACTCTCGTCTATGAAAATAGGGTCGCAGTATTGAATCATACACAATTCAAGCTACCGCAGCGTCCTCCAACCAACTCACTACAAGTCAGTCCGCAACAATAAGTCATAAAAAATAATCCAGCTACCGCAGCATCCTCCAACCCAATCATTTTAAGATTTATAATGTTGCAATGATTAGTCATAAAAAATTAACGCAATATTCCACAGTGTATACTGGGGGATGCTGCGTTAAAAGTTTTTAAATAGGGTCTCAAGGATGAATAATAAAAAAACAGCTACTGCAGCGTCCTGCTATCCACTTTCTTTAAGTTTGTTAGTGTCGCAGTGATAAGTCAAAGGAAATTAGTAGCAACCGCAGCTTTTCCGAGCCCATACTCTTCAAGTTAAATAGGATCACCTAACGTTGCGTCTCCCAGCCCACTCTCTTAAATTAGATAGAGTGGCAAAATTGAGTCATAAAAGAACTAGTTACCGCAGCGTCTCTCAGCTCACTCTCTCTGTAACTACAATGGGGTCTTTTTAAGATGAATAGAGTAATGATAGGTCAAAAAATTTTCAGAGCAGCATCCTCGAGCTCACCTTCTTTAAGATAAGTAGGGTCGCAGTGATGAAAAGTAAAAATGTGCAGCTACGTAACGTCGTCTCCAACCAACTAACTACAATAAACTACAAGTAACATGGGGCCGCAACAATGAGCCTTAATAAAATCAGATATCGCAGAATCCACCAGCCCAATCTTTATAAGACAAATTGGGTCGCAATGATTAGTCATAAAAATAAATCAGCTAGCGCAGCCACCCTCATTTAGATAAATAAGCATAAAAGAACGCAGCGTGCCCTACTAAACCCACTACAAGTTAAGTTAGGCTATAAAATATTCATCTACCGCAGCGTCCCGCAGCCCACTGCATTTAGGTTTGATGCGGTCGTAATGATAGTGATATAGTTTTTCAGCCATCACAGCGTCCCCACGCCCCAGGGTCCAATGATGAGCCATAAAACATTGTAAAAACTGCAGCGTCCCCTAAACAACTCACAACAATAACAATAACCTATTTAACGATAGGGTTAAACGATAAGTCAAAAAAATTAGAGGTAGCGCAGCATCTCCCAGCCTACCCTTTTTAAAATAAATATGGTCGCAATGATGAGTGATACCAAATTTTTCAGCTACCGCTGAGTTTTTCAGCCTGTTCTTTCTAGGTAGAGTCTCACTAGAGTCTCTTAAAATTTGCTGTATATTTATACTATAGACCAAGACTTTATTATGACTCATCATTCCGTTTATATCTTACATGCAGAAATTGGACTGGGGTCACTACGGCTAGTATTTTGTATGGCACACACATTGAGACAATATTAAAACTAAAGACTGCACGACGACGTTTATGTAGCTTCAATTTTTTACCTAATTTATGGGATTAAAAGTAGCAGGTTAATATTAGTACGTTAATTCAAGTTAAAATCTACGTACTTACCAAATTTCATCGAAATCAGTTCAGCCGTTACGGCGTGATTGAGTAACAAATAAACAAACATCCTCACTTAACATCATCACATAAATGAATGTGAAATGTTGTGATAAATTAGTACTCATTTAGTAGTGTAACGCGTACGAAGTCGCGGGCAACAGCTAGTAATTATATACAAATCACTGCATTTCTCCAGTCCTGTGGAACTTCCTCAGTATCCCACACAGAAAAGAAAGAAAGACCTAAGCCCTCTTATACTTACACTTATAACGCAGCAGGCCAACTCTATTGTGACACCTGTGATAGGATTTTTAAAACTAAGTTTGTTCTAGCAAGCCATATTAGGGCTCACGCTAGAATTTAAATATAAACGCAGTATAAGTAAAATTATTGTATTTTTTATGCATTTAATAGCATTTTCTTTAAATTTAAATATAATAGGTTGGGGAAAAAATCTTTTCGCATTATATTATGTATGAACTTGTAATAAAATCTCTTTGGCTATACTATTTGTATCTGGCTGGTTTTGGTATCATTAAAAGTTTACATTTTAAACAAGATAATTCTAAATTCAAATTAGGAAAATGTGTGATTTTTATTTGTTTTTCGTACTGTAAAGATGAATGAATCTAATGAAGTAATTCGGTACATTTTAAAATTTTACTACAAAAAAGGTAAAAATTCAACGCAAGCCGCGAATAAAATTTGCGATGATTATGGACCTAGTGCAGTGTCTGTGAGAGTATCACAAATTTGGTTTAAGCGTTTTCAATCCGGAAATTTTGATGCACAATACGGAAAAAATGATGCAAAGATGCACGTCGCTCTGGTCGCCCTATTACGGATAAAATTGATGCCATTTTTTAAAAAGTGGAGCAAGATCGGCATATCAGTAGTTACGACGTACCTGAAGAACTGGGAATTGACCACAAAACAGTTGCGCATTTGAAAAAAACTGGGTACACAAAAAAGCTCGATATTTGGGTACCCCCACGAGCTCACTGAAAGAAACCTAATGAACCGTGTACTCATTTGTGATTCTTTATTACGACATAATGAAACCGAACCATTTTTGAAGAAGCTGATAACTGGTGATGAAAAGTGGATCACGTGCAAAAAGAACGTGCGAAAAAGGTCGTGGTCAAAGGCCGGTCAGGCTTCACAGACTGTGGCGAAACCCGCAGTGGCGTAGCGTGCCTTGTCGGGGCCCCGTATAAAAATTTTTTTGGAGGCCCTTATATGGAGGTAAAGATTTTTCACAAAAGAAAAAAAATATTGTGAGAAGTAATATTTATTTATCACATAATTTACCCATTTTACAAATAAAAATCGAATTTTAAATATTCACTCTCCTTGCCTTTTTATCGGCAAACTGATTTATTAAATCATTTATGGCTGATGATGATTTTAGTTTTTCTAAAGTTTCTGCCTCTATGGACAAAAGTGAGATGTCTGACAGCCGTTCTTGTCCCATCGAAGTTCTTAAGTAATTTTTTATTAGTTTTAATTTTGAAAAACTTCTTTCTGCCGTTGCGGTTGTAACTGGAAGGGTCAAGAATAAAAAGCATGCTGTGATTACCTCGGGAAAACTGGATGCAAGACTATTGAATTTTACTAGCAATAATTCAATGAGTTCTTTAATGGAATAAATTTTTTTAATTTCAGAATTTAAGCATGTTTTTAGAGCCTTTAATTGGTCACAAAGATGAAGTGAGATGTCTTTACTGTATTTAGCAGACAGTTTTCCGGAAGCGTTTAATATCTCTTCGCTTGAAGAAGATAGGAGTTTCTCCGGTTGTAATATTTCGAATATACTACTCAGGTTGCAAAGGCTCTGAAATCTTTCTTTAGTTTGAGAAATTAATATATCTAAACAGCAATAGTATACATTGACTTTGAAATAGGATTCCGGGTCGGAAATTCTCTCATCTTGTGATAACTCATCAAAAAAACGCTTCGTTATCTTTCGCTTACTGTTTTTAAAAACAGTTGTTACCCCCCACTTTTTTGCTAAATCTTTGGATTCATTTAGCAAACTATTAAATGAATTCTGATTTCTTAATTGGCACAATCTATTTAAAAGATTACTTAATAAAATACTAGATTTCTGTAAGTTATTATTTTCATGCTGTAGAGCTTTAGAAACAGGATTAATAATTTCAAATAGTGAAGAAAAAAATGTAACGAGCACTAAGAAATCAAAACTCTCTAAAATATTAATTATACTTTTACATTCTTCACGTTCATCTTTTTTATTTGAAATTAAATTTAGTTGGTACAAAGTTTTCATGATTAGTAAAAAATTTTTCTTTACTGCTAATAAAGCGTCGTTCCTAGAAGACCATCTGGTAGGACATACCTTTTTAAGGGTAATCAAATATTTTTCAGATGAATCGTCACTTAGCATAGCCCAGCGTTTTATACTATTGCCAAAAAAAGTATATATTTTTTCTAAATTATCGAAAAAAGTCGATACTTCACGAACATGTCTCGCAGCATCGTTCAAAACCAAGTTTAAAGCGTGCGCAGCACAATGAACATAATCGGCATTTGGAGCATGCTCTTTTATTAGGGTTTGTAATCCTCCATACACACCCGACATAACATTTGCTCCATCGTATCCCTGTCCTCTACATTTAGTCAAATCAATTCCATATTCTTTAGTCAAATTTAAAATGACAGTTTTCAGACCTGCAGCACTGCAATCGGTTACTGCTATGAATCCTAAAAAGGACTCACAGATTTTTATTTCTTTAGGCACATTATCATCATTTTCTGTAACCGAGATATATCGAAAAACTACAGATAGTTGGTCAATTTTTGACAAGTCTTGTGTTGTATCCAGAATTATTGTCAGAAATGGAGCTTTTTTAATTTCTGAGATAATACTGTTCCTAATGTTAGTACCAAGCAAACTAATAATTTCGTTTTGAATCGTAGGGCTTAAATAATTTATTTCACCTTTCGGTTTTAGAAAAAGTTCTTTTAAAGTTGCATCATAGTTAGATAGCAGACGTGAAATTGCCATAAAATTGCCAGAATCAGAATCATGCCCCCTCAAAGGTAGATTACAAGATACTAAAGTAATTATAACATTAATTATACGATGCAGTACATCTCTCCAGAATGTAATTTTACTATCGATTTCACTTTTCAATAGAGTATCGATGGTATTTCCTTGCAACCAATTATTATAAGAGAGTGAGGCACTAATATGCTGCTGTGACTTTTCATGGTCAAGAATAGTTTGTGTGAAATTGCTTCTAACCGAAACACCGTTAACCCAAGCAGAGGAGTACGATTTGTTTTGACGATCTGCTAATAACCAACAGAAGTGACAGTACGGTTTGTTTAAAACGTTAGAATAACATAACCATGGTCTTATAATTTTTATGCCTGCCTGATTGAAATATGAATAATAATAAGCTGAAAAAGGTCGGTTATTTTCTGAAACTTTTGGAAATGGTCCTTGTGGTTTAAATGGACCCAATTTAAAAATTATTTTTCGTTCGCATTCAGTTAAATTGTCACCAAAATTTCCTCTATCTGATGAAATTATGTATATTACAATCTGCATTATCTGCAGATATATCAGAATCGTTGACTTGGGGTTCCTCGATTTCTGGATGGACATCCGATAAAGTATGTGCTTGGCTTTCTTCTATTTCCGGATGGATATGTGACGAAGAACATGCTTCAGAAGAATCTAAAAATAAACGAGTAATTGTTAAAAAATAAATACGAATGCTTTGATACTAAACTAAAAAGAGTTATATATAAATAAATAACGTTACTAAGGGTCACAGTTAGAGAGTGTTCAGTTCAGACGCACACAGATTCTACGCGGATTGTGCTCGTACCTATTAGTAGATACAAAATCACCTGCAGCCCGTCCGTGCATTACTATACACCTGCGTGCTATTTAAACGCAGCGCGTAGTGTAGTGGCCATACAAAACGAGAACCCGAAAGCGAGTCTGCACATCTGAAGTTCTCAACACGCAATTAACGATACGATACGGACTGATAAACAAACAACAAAACAAATCGATCCTATAGATAAGTTAGAATTTTGTTTTTTTTAATCAAGGCACGGAACCCTAAAAACAGTATAATTGTGAAAATCGAGGGGGGAGACAACTTTTTGTGACGGACAGATGGACAGACCGAAATTAAAAGATTTCCTTGTTTATCACTACGGGCCCCTAATAAATGGGTTGGGTAGTAGTGTAGTACTTACCTTTCCAATCTAAATCACTCACAGTATCTTGTCTCTGAAAAAATGAAGAAATTTTGGGCACTTTTTTTATAACCTCGTCCCTTTTCTGTTTAATTTTTCTTTTCTCAGCGCCGCTGGGATAATCTCTTTTCCTTTCACTCATTTCTTTTACAAATCGTTACTAATACTGCTAAACCAGAAGAACAATATTGTTTGTACTGAATTACAATGTAATGCACATTTATATAAAGCGCGTAAATAAACAGTGCACTGCACTCCGTGGTTTAACATCCAATGCAAAATACAACAACGTACACTTACATCGCGATATCGATGAAGGATTCCCGGGGATTCCCCGCTGAGTTGAAGATGAAGTAAGTAAAACGGGGAAGTCCCGCAGCCCGCCATAACGATGTAGTGTTGCCAATTTTTGAACGCACGCTTAAGGCGGGAAAAAAAGGAATTGCTTTATAGAATTTTGTCATTTGTAAAATAAAATAAATTAGAAAGTTTTTATTCTTTTTCCTTACACACTTTGGGGGCCCCCGTGGCCCGGGGGCCCCGTATAATTGATACGGCAAATACGGCGGTAGCTACGCCCCTGGAAACCCGGGTTAACTCGCAACAAGGTGATGCTGTGTGTGTGGTGGAATTGGAAGGGCATTATTTATTATGAGCTGTTACCACCAGGCAGGACCATCGATTCTAAACTCTACTGCGAACAACTGATGAGATTAAAGCAAGAAGTTGAGAGAAAGCGGCCGGAATTAATCAACAGAAGGGGTTTTTCATCATGATAACGCTAGACCTCACACATCTAGCCACTCAGCAAAAATTAAGAGAGTTTGGCTGGGAGGTGTAAATGCATCCGCCGTATAGTCCTACCTTGCACCTTCAGATTTCCACCTGTTTCGGTCTCTTAGGAATTCTTTAGGCAGTGTCAGGTTAACATCACGAGAGGACTGCCAAAACTACTTGTCGCGGTATTTTGATCAGAAGCCCCAAAATTTCTATAGCAATGGGATCATGTCCCTACCTACAAGATAGCAAAAAGTAATCGAACAAAATGGTACCTACATACTTAAGTTAAATGTAAATAAACTATATTAAAAAATGTTTTGAAATTTCTTAAAAAATTCGAAGAAACTTTTACCCCGACCTAATAGTTAGGGTCGCCGTCATCGAAATCGATGAGGAGGACTATATATAATTATATACTTTGTAGATAGAGATGTGTTTGCTTGTAATATCTATAAATTTAAAAATCTAGTTAATTTTATCTTTTTAGTGTTGATTCTGTCCTGTATTCATCTTAGTTACTTTAATTGTATAATTTCACATTGTGTCCCTATTCTATAGTACCTAAGTAGATCTTTATTTTACTTACTCATGTTAATATGAGAGACTTCGAAACTTGTCGTTGTACTCTTAGACTCTTTAACAGCTCCTTATTTGTAACAAGTATTTGTTTTAATATGTGGATAAAGTTGTGGGCTACATTATCAATAACTTTTACATTCCCAGAATGTACCTGTATGGATTATATTTAAACAGAATAATGTAGTTGTTTGTTGTTCCTTAATAGATAAAATAATAATAATAAAAAACGTTTGACTAGCCCCTGCTTTGGATGAGTACCTATTAACTTTCGCGCGAGAAAAAGTAGCCTATATCCATCTGCAGAATGCTACTTATATATCTACTCAATTTTATCGGGACAGTTCTGTGGTCTTGTTGTAAATATAACAAAGAAACTGACACGTCGACTTACTTTCCCATTTATAAAATTAGTTTGGAGTTTTGATACAATAAGTCAAACAAATAGAATTAGCAAGCTGACGTGGGCGGGGTACATAGCTCGAAGAACTGACGGCCGTTGGGGCAAAATGGTTTTATAGTGGAGACCACGAAAGCGCAGCGTAGGACGGCCCCCCACTAGATGGAAAGACGACCTGGTAAAGGCTGCTGGGAGCCGTTGGGAGCAGGCCGCACAAGATCGGTCGCTCTGGAAGTGCATAGTGGAAGTCCAGCAGTGAACGTCTTATGATGTCATATGATGAGTTCAAACAAGTTGAAATTCACATCAACCGACTCGCATTTGACTGGTTTTTTTTTAATTTAAGTATTCTAAAAAAGTAAACACGGAACATGTCGAAGCGGATATCAATTAAAAGTCGTTGGTGCGCGCAGAGCTGCAAAAGTGTAAAGTGCAGCGAGGCGGAGTGCGTTTCGTAAATCACGGCCGATCCACACGAATTCGACGCCGCTGAAATATGCGCTGTACCTACACTTTTATAGCGCTAATGCTACATCAGGTAGCCGTTACTACCTAAACCCGAAACAAAGGGTGTCCTAAAGAGTAAAGAGTGTCCTAGAAAGTAAAGACAACACTCAGAAGCGCCAAAAATATTATCTATACTAATATTATAAAGAGGAAAGATTTGTATTTTTGTGTGTATGTTTGTAACGAATAAACTCAAAAACTACTTGTTCGATTTCAAAAATTCTTTCACCATTAGAAAGCGACATTTACCGTGAGTAAAACAAATTACTTTTTACTCAACTGCGCAAAGGAGGGTAATGATTTTATTGACAAACTACGCGTGTGAAGCTGGGGATTGGTCAGCTAGTGTAGAAAAAAATAATAAGTGCATGTGAATCCTCCGAATAACACGCTATCCAACAGATAAAATATATATGCTTACCTCTTTCGTTTTGACATGGAAACAGATAAAGATAAAATGATTTATAAATGCCAAATTTAGTTATCCGGACATTGTAAATCACCAGGAAATACAGGGGATTTCCTAAAGAAGGTAGTGTCAAGCAGAAAGAGACAAAACGCTATCACATGCGCCTAAATCACGCCAAAATTAATGTCTGAAAAGGTACTTATTTATTAACAGAATATTCTTAATAAAAAATAAAAAATGCAAAAAAAAAAACTGTTGAATCATATAAAGACCGTTGCAAACGATCTATAGATAGCTTAACTGCAACCAGGCAAAAGTGTCCCCAAGACAAGATATTAATTTATTTTTATATTACCGGGTGATGGAACAAGCATGGCCCACCTCATGTTAAAGTGGTAACCATCGTCTAACCTATACGTCTGATGGATAATAGGTACACATTTTATTTAGTAGCCTTAAGGTGCGTTCACACTATACTAACATGTTATAAAACATACAATGTGAGCAAATGTTAAATAATGTGGATTTGTTATATAAAAGCTTTATAACATGTTACTTAATCCCTTAGTGTAAAACACACTGGGTGTATACAATAATCTCCTTTTTTTCTTTCAATATTGACTGACTTTCTTTTGTTCAGAAGTTATCCTCATTATTTTAATTTTAACTTACTTATATTATTGATTTAATTTATTTTGAGTGTACTTAATTTATTGTGATTATGGATTATAATTATCTGACGTAAATGAATACAATACAGTATTTACATATATTTTTTAACCTATATTTCCCCACTGCTGGGCAAAGTTCTCTCCCCTGTTCCTCCACATCTCAGGATCACTCACCACTTTCACATAGATCCTGATAATTCAACGCTTAAAATTCAGTTTTGAGTTGCGATCTGGCATTGTCGTCATGCGTCAAGAATATTTTGAATAAATAAATAAATATTGCTAGACACTTAACACAGCGCCATCTAGTCCCAAACTAAGCAGAGCTTGTACTATGAGAACCGAATAACTGATAGAATATTTTTTTTGCAAATACATATTTATGATATATAGAGAAACAACCAGACCCGGAACGAATATCTGTAGATCATGCAAACATTTGTTCCGTGGCGGGAATCGAACCCGCTATCTCCTGCGTCTCAGCCGGCTATTCGCCCACTGCACTACGAAGGTCGTCGAATATTGGTCAAATGGCGATAAGAGATACAATTTCATAATAAAATAAGATCTTAGAACTTACAATGTACAAGTGGTGTCTAGGCGGCTAGCAGAATGTATATGCACTTTGGCAAACAATACGATTGTAGGTAATTTCATTGACGTTCTTAGGCAGGTCTAATAACGTGAGAATAAAAAAATGACTCAAAAAATACTCACACCTGACGTCATTGTAAAATATTTTTTAGAGTACTCTCAGAAAATATTTTTCGTAAGTAGCCGTAAGGCAACACTCAGAAATTGTTTTTTTAATGGGTTCGCTGTTTTACTTTTAATGTGACGTTCTGTTTGTACATAATGTTTTTTATTCCTAACATCAAATAATGTTACATCTTTCAAAAAACATTGTGCATGATGCTGATCATGAACGGTTTTTAAGTAATAAAAAAAATATATTGCTGGATATTTCACACAGCGCTATCTAGCCCCAAACTAAGCAGAGCTTGTACTAGTAGTAATAGTAGTTGTCAGTGCACAGAGGTCGAATTTTGACCGTAGGTATTCCGCCCCTCTTTCTCCCTAATAAACATCAACTATTTCAAATCTCACACTCCTCCGTGCGCGCAACAAGCTTAATAAAACCGGCCAAGTGCGAGTTGGATTCGCGCACGAAGGGTTCCGCACCATTATCTATAAAAACGCCAAAAAAAATCACGTTTGTTGTATGGGAGCACCCCTTAAATATTTGTTTTATTTTAATTTAATTACTTTTAAAGTGAATATATAACTAAATATTCTGTGTATATTTCAAGCGTCTATCTGTTGCCGTTATCAATATCGAGCTAAAACGAGCAAAATAATCACGTTTGTTGTATGGGAACCCCCCTTAAATATTTATTTTATTATGTTTTTAGTATTTGTTGTTAAAGTGGCAACAGAAATACATCATCTGTGAAAATTTCAACTGTCTAACTATCATGGGTCATGATATACAGCCTGGTGACAGACGGACAGACAGACAGCGGAGCCTCAATAACAGGGTGCCGTTTTACCATTTGGGTACGGAACCCTAAAAAGGGTACAAAGTTCTCTTCACTTATTTAATCAAGCGAAGCAAGATCTGCGTTGTAAATCGGCGTTGTATGTGTGTATGTATGCATGTATGTTTGTTTGTCCGAGGATAACTTTCGAAGCGTTTATCCAATCAGTGAAGAAATTTGGTATATAGGTAGTGATGGCACAATTTTGGTATGACTTAAATGTGCTAACTTACTTAACGTACTTAAAAGCTAAAAATGTGGGAGGGTTGTTGAGATATTGGGGTTCAAGAGGGGTAAAAAAACAAAATGGGACGATCCGGTCTGACCCCTTTTAAGTTATTAGCCATAATAAAAACTGAACTTTAACAAAATTAACAGGGTACTCCAGTGAACCCACAGTGCTGAAATTTGGTATGTGTGTAGCTTTAGGTACACAAATATAGGCAAAAGTCTGAAATCCAGAATGACTGCAATTTCTAGCCCAAAAAAAGTTATCAAATTACATGAACTCCGGTTACCTGTAATTTGAATGAAACTGTAGGTCAATTATTTGGTTTTTATTTCGTGGCACTATGTTATTAGTCAAGATTACGGCCGGCTTGCACAACTATCCCTAAACGTATTTAAATTTTACGTATTTTTATGATTTGACAACTGCTTAAATCATATTTAGTCACTAAATACGTTTAGGCATCGTTGCGCGTGTCGCCCTAAGAATATTTTTTTGTGTTTTGGGAGACTCGCGAGACCTCAGTTTGGGGCGAACCACTAGTAATAAATAATAATAATTTTAATAAAGATATTACTATCCGCCCTTTGGACATTAGTTGTGTTATTCGTTTGGCTCAGAACTGGAAAAGTCCTGGTCCGGACGGACTGCACAACTTCTGGCTAAATTGGTTTCGATGCTCACATTCGGTGCTCGCAACACAATTCCAGGAAGCTCTCGAACTCGGATCTCTCTCAAGGTTTCTAACCACAGGTATCACCTTCCTGCTCCATAAATCAGGTAGTACCACGGAAGCCAAAAACTATAGACCCATCACATGCTTGCCCACCATCTATAAGCTCCTTACATCCATTCTGACCGCAAAAATTAAATCGCATATTGTTGCGAACAATATTTTGGCATCTGCACAAAATGGATGTAGGGTTGGGTCCCGTGGTACTAAGGAGCTCCTCCTCATTGACGTGGCCATTAGCCAGCAGATCAGTGCAGCAGAGGAAGCCTCTCAGTTGCTTGAATTGACTATAAGAAGGCATATGATTCAGTGCCTCATACATGGCTAGAGAGAGTCATAAGTTGTATAAAGCAAATGCAACTTTGAGACTCTTTTTAGGATCGTGTATGAGACAGTGGAACACAATTCTTCATCATCCAGGTACCAGATGGAATTCTTCTGTTCCGCATGATCTCATAAGGATTGAGCGAGGTATATTCCAGGGAGATAGTCTGAGTCCTTTGTGGTTTTTCTTGGCACTGAATCCTCTTAGCACTTTGCTAAAGGATTCAGGCCTAGGCCATCGACTTCGGAGAGAGGGGGAGATCATTTTTCATCTACTGTACATGGATCACCTCAAGCTTTTTGCACCTAAGAGTTCGGAGGTGGAGACATTGCTTAATATCACACAGGTATTTAGCAACGCCATCAGCATGGAATTCGGTGTTGAAAAGTGTGCGGTCATGCAAGTACGGCGTGGAAAAGTTGTAAATTCTTCGAATATGCAGCTTTCTGAGACGATGTCTCTCAGATCTCTCTCTGAAGTCGAGACATACAAACATCTCGGTATGTCGGAGTCGTTGGGTGTAATAGATAAGGACATAAAACAGTCGGTGCGGGAACGTTTCTTTTGCCGCTTGACAAAAGTACTTAACAGTCTTTTGTCAGGTGGCAACAAGGTCCGTGCCTTCAACGGCTGGGTTATGCCCCTACTCATATACACCTTTGGCATACTGAGATGGACTCAGACAGAATTAGAAGCCCTGGATTGTAGAGTTCGCAAACAGCTCACGACTCTTCGTATGCGGCACCTACGCTCTTCAGTAATGAGAATGTACATCCCGCGGAAATGTGGGGGTCGGGGCTTTATAAATGCCAAAATTCTTCATAACTGCGAGGTGTACAATCTCATAGAATATTTCCTTAATAATGTGTGTGGGATGCATCGGGATGTCGTTGCAGTTGACACAAACTTTACCCCGCTCTCCTTGGTAAACGAGAACTGGCATAAACCACCGGTGCTGAGCACTCAGGATCGCGAGGCCGTATGGAAGAGCAAGGAGCTTCATGGGCGATTCTACAAAGCCCAAACAGGACCCAACGTAGACCCGCTCGACTCGGTAATCTGGTTACGTTTCGGTGATCTCTTCGTAGAAACTGAGGGTTTTGTCTGTGCAATTATGGACGAAGTTATCAAGACGAACAATTACCGAAAGTATATTATGAAGGATGGGACGGTCGACATCTGTAGAGCTTGTCACCAGCCCGGAGAGTCCCTCTGACATGTGCTTTCGGGTTGTTCGCATCTTGCTAACTTTGAGTACTTGCATAGACACAATCAAGTGGCCAGAATTATCCACCAGCAGCTTGCTCTTCAATATGGCCTTGTTGGACCGAAGGTGCCATATTGTAAATATGCGCCGGAACCAGTTCTTGAAATTGGCCGTGCCACGCTCTATTGGGACCGGTCTATCACCACGGACAGGACTACTGTCACCAATAAGCCTGATATCGTGCTGGTAGACCGGTCGGAACGCCGGGCGATACTTGTTGATATTACTATCCCACATGATGCTAATCTCGTGAAGGCCGAGAAGGACAAGCTAAGCAAGTACCTTGACTTGGCTCATGAGATTACCGCCATGTGGGATGTGGAATCAACGATTATCTTTCCGAGAGTTGTGTCAGTAAACGGACTGATAGCGAAGAGCCTCGACCAATACCTTAAGATGCTTTCGCTAGAAAGTTGGGTCAAGGGTCAGATACAGAAGGCGGTACTCCTGGACTCGGCACGCATAGTCAGGAGGTTTCTCTCTCTGCAGCCCTAGCCACCGATCGTTTGGGCTTTGCTTCGCGGTCGGTGGTTTACCGTTTTTATAGGTAAATGTATTTTTAACTATAATGTTTTTTTTAAGATACGTTGTAGTGAAAAATGTATTTTTTATAAACGAGTTTTAAAATAAATATGTGTGACTTTTAATAATAATATTTAATAAAAAAACTTCAAAATATATATAACACATGTGTACAAAACAAGGTATAAAAACACAAAAAAGGTATAAAACTCATAGTAAGTGATATACAAATGGGTTCAAATATGGTAGTGCACTTACCTCCACTCTAGGTAAACACCTGTGTTGTGGAGATAAGTTCTCTTCCGTTCAGCAATGGTACATCTAGATATAAATGTAAATGTGTTTATGTATGAAACGGTTAAAGTGTGAGTGAGTGTGATAGTTTGCAGGTTTATGAGTGTGATCGTGTGTTGGGTTAAATTAGATTAGAAAATTCTTTATTGCACTAATCAAATAAAACATAGGCGAACTTAATGCTAATTAGGATTTTCTTAGAAATAAACATACAAAAATTAAAAATAATAATAACATACATACATAAACGAAATACACAAATATATCTACATAAAGTGCTCAATTTTGTTGGGTATCTTGAAGAGAGGTGAAGTATTTAAAGAGTTTGGATTTGAAGATTCTCATAGAGGCGGCCTTGCGGATTTCCACTGGAAGAGAGTTCCACGGGCAGATAGCAGTCACAGTGAAAGAGTTAGTGAAGAAAGAAGTGTTATGCTCAGGCGTCTTGAATAAAAGATGTTGAGAAGAACGAGAAGGATGATCAGGTGGAAAAAGAGGAGAAAAACGTTCTTTAAGATAGCAAGGAGACAGAGGATTTTGAAGGATGTTATAAAGAAGACAGAGTATATGAGTATCCCGACGAAACCGGATTTTGAGCCACTTTAACTGTGAGCGGTACTGTGAGATCTGATGTGGTCGTTCTTTCGTAATCCGTATACATATCTGATGCAGAGGTTTAACAACCGCTCCAGTTTATTAAGTTGCTCCTCAGTAGCGTCGGGATAACACACATCTGCATAATCTAGGATAGGGAGTAGGATAGAATTGTTGTGTGTGTTGTGTGTGGTTGAGAATGCATGCGTGAGCGTGTGTGTATTATGTGAGGGCGGTGAGTTTTTATATGTGTGTACATATGTGTATGTAATAATCTACGTCTTTCGACCTGTATACTAGAGCCTGCTTGGATGTGACAAAATATAGATCTGTGCGTATTTTGTATGTGAGGGCAAATGAGATGATTCAATAGATTACTTGGGTACAGTTTCACCCAATTTTTTTCGCAGTACAGACTCAGCTGGAAAATATCCCATCGGCATGGGCGGCATAAACGGCCTATCAAACTGCACAACACATGGCGCGCGAAAATTATTGCTCGCTGGATTTTTCGAGGGCATTAATGCAAATTTATCGAGCCACGCAGCGCTAATTGCGAACGACGCGCGCTCGCTGATTGTTTTCTCTGCCGATTTATGGCAACACCTATTGCCGATTTAAAGCTTTAATTGTAAACGATTCACGTGTTTTATTGGATAGTTGGGGTGTATTTATTCGAGTGCTCTGCGTGCGGTGGCTATTATTGATTTTCTGTATCTGCTGCTTTGTTTTACGGATTCGCGGTTTCGAAACTTACATTGCGTCACACGGCTCTGAAAGCAGGCATGCCGAATAGGTGATAGTAAATACTCCCAAGGGTCGGTGGGCGCTTACCGTTAAAATACTAAAGTTTTTAGGATGCTGGACCAAAATGGTAAAAACGGAATGACTGAATGTCCGTCTGTCAACATTATCTCAGCAACTACTGAAATGAGAATTTGACTATCCGAGAATTGGGATACTGACCTCCCATTATTGCAAGTAAATAATTTCAAAAACATTAAAAAAATCGTCGATAAATATTCATTTTGATGTGCAAAAATGCAAAAAGGTAGGGGTCAAAATTTCAAAAATGTCTTAACTGGTCAAGTAATCATAATATATTTTAATTTTTATATTTTTGGCGTTATGACTAAAATGTTGAAACCAAATTCCCCACCCCGCCATGCTTCCTTTTTATTCGAATTTTGCTAAGCAAAAAATCTGATAATAATATGTTTGATAGCTATATAAACAAACTAGCAGACCAATCCACAGCTTCGCATGCGTAGTTTTTCAATAAAAACATTACCCTCCTTCTGCGCAGTTGGGTAAAAAGTAGCTTATGTCACCCAGGGATAGTGTAGTTTTCGAACAGTGAAAGAATTTTTTAAATCGGTCCATTAGTTTCGGAGCCTATGCAATACAAACAAACAAATCTTTCCTCTTTATAATATTACTATAGATATTACAGGAAAACTATAACGAAGTATCTATCTAGAAAAATGTTTTAGATATCTAATAAGCTATGAAACGGTCACATAACTAGATGGCGCTGGTTCATCACCCAATAAAACCAATAAACCTATCTAGGTTCAGAAACCTCAGTGCGCGAGTCCTACTCGTATTTGACCGGTCTTGTTTTGTAGTGGTTACTAGCTGACCAATCCGCATCTCCGCACGCGTAGTTTTTCAATAAAAACATTACCTTCCTTCTGCGCAGTTGGGTAAAAAGTAGCATATGTCACCCGGGGATAGTGTAGCTTCCCAACGCAACGGTAAAAGAATTTTATAATCGGTCCAGTAGTTTTTGAGTTTATTCATTACAAACATACACACACACACACAAAAATACAAATCTTTCCTCTATAAAATATTAGTATAGATAGTCAAGCATTTGACCATTACCTCATCTGATGATAAGTGATGGTGTGCTTGAAGATATAGCACGCTTGCCTAGAAAGAATCTATTCTTTCTGGACTTGAATACTCCGAGAATAAAGTTATTTCTTTGGCTCGGGGTTTGCCAAAGAGCGATGGAGCGCAGCATTTTGGGTGTCAAGAGAACAGACAGGATACGGAACACCTCGCTGCGCTCAAGGACCGGCATCGCTGATATTGGTATCAAGGGTGCCAAATTGAAGTGGGATTGGGCGGGTCATGTCTCCCGCATGCAACCAAATAGGTGGGCTAAGGTCGTAACTGGATGGATCCCTGTGGATGGAAAGCGACATCGTGGAAGGCCTAAGAAGCGGTGGTGCGATGGCTTGGACGTTTTTTATAGGGACTGGCGGGATTTGGTACAAGATCGAGAAAAGTGGAGAGATGAGAGGGAGGCCTTTGCCCAACAGTGGGACAGCTAGGCTAAATAAAAAAATCTATTCTTAAGAATGTTTCCTCTATATGTTGACGATTCCTACTTATTTAAATTTTTTAAGAATTTTGTTATCTCTTTTCCAACAATATATATTCACGTGTTCTTCCGGGCTACGAAATGCCTACAGTGGGTCTACGAGATGTAGCACGCCAAGTGAGAAGTGGAAAAGTGTCGTAAAAAAGATTTTCTCTCGCGTAGGTAGAGATGTGTTAATAAATTAAGTGACGTCACATCTGAGCGGTTAGCAAAGTTGGGGCGGCAGCCGCGGGAGCCCACAGCCTTTTTCGCTTAAGTTTTCCGCGCCCGCGGCACCGGAAGTTCGGCCATTATTATTTTACGCGGGCAACAAGCGGCGCGATAATATCCCGCGCTTCAGCCACCGCCGGCTGGTCGCTACTTGAGAGTTCCTTTAATGGCTGAACGTGTCTTCTTGCTCCTCGCTTAATAGGTGTAATAACTTAAACAAAAAAGCGAGATTTATTAATGTTCCAATCTGGCCGATCGGCCGAAGCTCCCGAAATTAACTTGAATCGCTGGCTAAATTACTTACTAGGCGGTGCGTAAAGTTACATCAAAAGAAGTCTATTACTGACAAAGCGATAAAACCACTTTAGGTTAAATGTTTGTGCGCTGAAATGGGCATCGCGACTCAGTATCAGTCAAGGGAACCAATTCAAACTAACCACCAAATCAGAACCTTTTGAAGGAGGAATTATGACTTTCAAAGAAAACCCTTTAAATTACACTAAAGCTCGCCTGTTTCCAATTTCACACACGTCACGAGATCGTGTGGCGTGTGTTTTGCGTAATCCCCTATAAGGCTTAGTTAGTTGTAAGCCGGGTCGGGTCGGTCCAGCATCTCACTTCATCCCGTAAATCAATCCGCTCTCGGGAAATTCCGAAAAATAAGGCACAGGGTACTTTGGTAACAAGGTTACGAACACCAGGGAAAAACTTTTAGAAAACAAATAAAATTGTTGAAAAAGGCACATTACACGCATTGTTACTTTCTATGGCAAAAATTGAGGAATCTATGATCAAGGTTTTTGATATTTTTTATTGGTAATTGGTATGATAGGTTACCTTATTTCATTTGCAAAGTTCATTAGAAAGTTAACTTTGAATCATTGTTCTGAGCATACAGAGTTACTAAATCTTTTGAACTAACATGTTCAAAAGATTTGTAAGATCTAATAAGCAAGGTCCTCGATGAGCTTAGAAGTGATTGAATTTGCTGGAGGTCGTTGGGACCAAACTAGACAAGATTTGGCGCTCTGGAAATGTATATTCCATATGATAATGTTGAATAAATAAGAACTTTTAAATTCGCATACATTTATGTTACATCATAAAATTTTGTAGGCACAGACTTTCTAGTATCATGCAACCAAAATAATGGAATAAAAAAAGTAGTCAGCCCATTGTCTGTTAAATTATTCACGAAATCTATTCGTCGCTCCAGATCTTGGTCGAGATTGTCGATATGGTGAATTACATGCGTTTCCATATTTCATGGCTGGTGACGCCTGATGACAGTCGTGACACTGCCACATCGGCCTTTGTTTTAATAATATGATATTCTTTTATAATGAATTAGGGGTAACAATTACAGAGCATCGAATGACTTCTATTCGGCAAGGTAGTAAAAAATCTGGTGGTACTCATGGATAGCCATCTATCTTGGGGACCTCAACTAGCAGCAGTAAGCCGAAAGACCTTTGCTGCAGCTTCCTCTCTTAAACTGCTGCGAAACTTCCTTCCGACTTCCACCAAAATTGCACTTGCACAATCATTGTTGCATCCCATTCTCGACTATGCTGACGCCAGCTACCTTGATTTAACTGAAGATCAACTCAACAAGCTTGAGCGTCTTCAGAATTTCTCTATTAGATTCATATTTGGCTTGCGTAAATACGATCACATTTCTGAGTATCGCCACAGGCTCAAGTGGTTACCCATCCGCCTTCGTCGGAATGCTCACATCCTGTCCCTTCTTTACAGCATCCTTTTCATTTCTTCTACTCCGCCCTACCGCAAAGAACGCTTTGAGTTTCTTCATGTTTCCAACTCCCGGTCCTTACGCTCCGCTGAAAACCTTAAATTGAAAACTCCACATCATACCTCAGTATTTTATACTAACTCCTTCACTCTTCAGGCTACCAGACTCTGGAATGCACTACCTGTTTCCATTTGTAACGCCAAATCCCTTCCTGTTTTTAAAAACATGGTTATTAAACATTATCTGTCGTCCATCGCTCACTAAGACTTCGCAACTTTAAATTTTGTAATTATTTTTTTTTTTTTTAATTACCTATGTATTTAGAAGTAAGTTATTTAATATTATAAAATTATTTATATTTATTTATATGTATATTTTATTTTAGTCATTTATGTACTTATTCTGTTAGTTATTATTTGATTAACGCCGCCGTCCTCATTTGTTCACACAGATCCTGTCCATCCAAATGTTGCCTGGAAGAGATCGCTTTTAGCGATAAGGCCTCCCATTGTACCTTTGATTTAATTTTGTATTCTCTTTTGTTTGTTTTATTTTTAATGGTGTGCAATAAAGAAATTATCTATCTATCTATCTATGTAGAGAAGTTAATAGACTTAGAAATTGAGGCTGTGATCCTGTATTGTCTGTTGATTTGTAATTGTTTTTTTTGAAACGTCGAACTCGGGAAAATAGACGGTGCTGATGGTTGGTCCAATCCCCGCTTCGCGTGTAATGTTATACCGTGCAGGGCGTGTAGTTATTTATAAGGTGCGGACCCCGCAGCTATTAAATATGAAGAAATAAAATGTCACGAACAACACTTTTCACGGAATGAAACTATATTAGAACTGCTTGAAACTTTTTAATTAATGTGGATGGCAGTATCAGCCAACCATGGTAGCCATAGTAGTGTCTCTCTCTCTCTCCACTCACTTTCCTCTGTCGTCACTCTGTTTATTGCTTGGCACGAATTATTAATAACTTGCCAGTCATGGTTTGTATGACTTTTTGAGTTAGTGATCTGTAGAAGGTGCTAGATATAATGTTGGAAAATTGTAATGTAAATGTTTTAAATCTTATAGTTGTATAAATGTCTGGGTGTCCGTGAGGTCAACACTGGCCTCAGCAGAAGACCAGCGTTGCAGTATGGCAACATGCTGTAGCAAATGCTGAGCCGAGGACCCTTTCGCCACCACATTTAAAATTTTTAGGTATATTATATTTTTTGTGTCATTTGTTTCTGTGCCCATTTGTGGTGGTCTGAATAAATATTTTTTCTTTCTTTCTTTATCTTACACCCCGTGTCACTCCACTGTCTGTAACAGGAATCCTCTGCACTGAAAGTATATACTATT